>CM069903.1:143372935-143504968 GCA_036172215.1 Camellia granthamiana | reverse complement strand
CAGTGACGGAGATCGGGGAGTGAGGCAGTGAGGTCGGGAGGGAGATCAGAGGGAGGGAATGATGAAGATCTGAGGGAAGGAGGGAGAGGAGGCTTTTAGAGAGAGAGAAAGAGAGAGAGAGAGAGGGAGGGAGAGAGAGAGCGACTGAGTTGAGTCCAGACCAAAGGCAACATATAATATAATATATATATGGCCCTAAACATAAACAACTAAACATATAAACATATAATATATATATATTATAATAAGTATAACGGGGGGTCAGTCGGGGATTACTCGGGGCGGGGCCGGGCCGGGGCCGGGGTTGGGAAACCTATCCCCGTCCCCGGCCCGAAAATCATCGGGGATCAGATTTTTAATACCATCCCCGGCCCTATGGGGATAATTTTCGGGGAAAAACCGTTCCAATCGGGGTCGGGGGGTCGGGTCCCCATCGGGCCGGGTTTAAATTGCCATCCCTAGTGCTAGGTGGGTGGCGGGTAGATACCCGGTGGTGGTGGCAGGCGATGGTGGCCGGTGATGGGTGATGCTGGTGGTAGGTGGGTGGTGGTGGTAGGGGGTGGGTGGTGGTGGCGACGGAAGACGGTGATAGAAAATGGTGGCGGATGGTGGCTAGTGTTGGGTGGTAAAAAAAAAAAAAAAAACCTCAAAACTCAAGACGGAAACACATTTTGTGTGTTTTCATTTTTTCACCAAATTTATAAACTGAGACCACTGATTTATAATAAATCAAAAATTTACCAAACAAGTTTTTATTTGAATTTTTTAAATTATTGTAAATATAAAAAGAAAACTGAAAACGTAAGTGTTACCAAACGGCACGTACGAAATTTGTTTTCGAAAATGTTGTGGACATCAAAGAAATTACCATGTCTGTGGAGAATTGAGAATTTAAGGTATGGGTGTGTGTGGTTTAGTTTTGGGAGATAAATTTAGACAAAAAGAAAAATAAAAAATTGGGAAAAGCATTTACAAATTATTTTTGATTGGTTGGTTGTATATTTTGGAAATAGTTTTGAAGTAAAAAAATTTAAAAAGATTGTATAGTCTGTACTTGAGTGGATGTGTGTGACAGACAAAAATGATTCAGAAGGAAAGCGAAGAAAAAAAAATGATTGATTTATATGTAGGACATAAAAAAAAATTTAAATTTTTTTTTTTCAAAACCAGTAAACCAAATAATATTTGTAGATTATTTTTCCTACATTTCTTTTCCAATTTTGAACCAAACAATACCTACATAATGCATAGGTATTGGTGTCAAAATCCTAAAATTTAAAAAAAAACAAAAACGAAAAAAAAAAGGGAGTAAAAAAAAAAAAATTTCATTAAACAATACATCACCAATGGAAGCAGACAAATCTGATCGTGCAATGAGCTATGTCGCCACGTGTTTCCCTTTCACATTGGTTGCACATGAGGCCAAAAAGTGTACATAACATTATTATATACAAAATAAATAAATAAATAAATATTGGTCAGACTTCCAACGGGCAGCTACACTGGTACAGCTGCATCTGTCTCCACTTGCCCAGGCTTCGATTTCCGTGTAAGGATAAAAATGTCAAGTTGCAAACTTTCATTTTTTTTATATTATTTCTTTACACATTTTTTTTGTAAAAAGTCAAAAAGTTTATCCCAAACAATTTAATGTTGCTTTGGGATGTTCTAAAAAAGTGCACTTTTTGACTTATTGGCTTATATGGGTTGGGTTTGGGTTGGGTTTGATGTGATGTCTTAGAGAGGTAATGTGATTTAAATAAGATGATGTGACTTAAATTGGATAGTGACTTTTTGACTTTTTGTATTATTTAGTAGATGCCAAATTTGGCCTTAGTTTTTTTTAGCTACCTTTTTAGCCAATTAGCCAAAAAATTATTAAATTAATCTGTTCCCAAACGAGGCCTTAGTTTTGGTTGTGAATTTTACCCAATAAAAAAAGAAGAAGAAGTTGTGAATCTTTAAAAAAAAATAAATAAATAAATAAAAGATTAAATATATATTTAATTTTGATTATAAATCTTAAAAATATAAAATAATAAAAGATAAAAAAAAAAGATCAAATTGAGTTGAGGAATATCCAAATCCATTAAAAGATGTGAAAGATAATACTCATAAGAAATGAGGAATGAAAAATAGAGAAAAATAATTATAAAAAAATGGAGATAAAAAATTGATATCCGCCCTATTAACTCATTACCATTCCTAAAACCAACGCTAAGCAAAAATACTGATAGCGTATCATAAAAATACCGGGTAGTCTGGGGGAAACCGGGGGCAGGTTGCCGGTAGCTTCTGCCAAAGCTTCGGTTCAGATTTCGGACACCATACCTACCTAAAAAGTAAGGCCTACCTTTTTTTTAGGAAAATGTTAGAGGTGCTAAATTTTTTACCAAATAAATGACTAAATGTCTCACATGGGTGTGGGGCCCACAAAATTGTGGACCCCACACCTATGTGAGGCATTTGGTCATTTGTTTGGTAAAAAATTTGGTGTCCCTAGCATTACCTTTTTTTTTAACCTATTCACCCCTTATGTGACCTTTTTATGAAGGGTTTAGCTTCTATTAGATTGAGATTAAGGTTTGATTTGGCATCATTTAAATAAGTTAAAAAGTTAAAAAGTCATTATCTTATTTAAATCACATCATTCTATTTAAATCACATCACCTCTCTAATACATCACATCAAACTCAATCTAAACCCAATTCAAACCCACCAATAAGTCAAAAAGTGCACTTTTTTAGTACATGTCAAACCAACCCTAAGGGGTGGTTTGGCATCCCCTATATAATTCATCTTTTTATCTTTTTTACATCACATCACTTCTCTACTTTTCTGCACATCTTTTCGTAAAAAAACAAAAAGTGCACTTATTTAGATTATCCCAAACAACCCTTAAGAGTTATTTTGAAAAGATGATTATAATTAATTTTTTAATTAAAAATTATTTATAAATAATTTTTTTAGAAAGGAAATGGGTTATAATTTAGGAAGTAGATTATAACCCACTTTTCAAAAGGGGTTTAATATTGGATTGGTCTAGTTTTGTTCATGAGTTTATTTTTAAATTTTATTTTGATAATCTGAACTATCAATATGTAGAACTCGTCGATTATTATATCAATATAAAAAATCATATTGATCAGATATTGATAGCAATTTGATAGGATTAGATTTGTATTAAAAAAATAAATGGTGAAAAAATAAACGATTGACAGAATTCTAATCCGATCAAATACTTATCGATATCTGATTAACGTGATTATTTATAGGGATATAATACTCAATAAATTTTACATATTAAACTGTTTAAATTATTGAAACGAAACCCAAATCTAACCTCATAAGCCAGCCTGGACAAGTCCAATTTTAACCTCATGAGACCAGCTGGATCCTTATGAATATTGCTGTCTACATCCAAGTCCACCAAATTTATTTGCATTTACAATATTAAAAAATTACTAACATACCATGTTGCTAAATGAGGGCTAAAAAGAGTAAGGCCAAGTTTGGGAAGTTTAAAATAAGTGTATTTTTTGACTTTTTTTGTATTATGTGTAGAAAAAATAGAGAGGAGATGTTGATTGATGTGACCCAAAAAAAATAAAAAGATGAAATAAGTACACTTATATTGGGTACCCAAACAAGGCCTAAATTATAACTTATGGACTTTTCAAATGTAATTCATTATTAGCCTTACAATGAAAAATATTTTATTTACTTTTTTAATTAAACAAATAACAAAAAAAAGGTATGATATTTTCTTCAAAACAAACGAACGTTAGTTCTGATCAACCTTTTTTTTTGTTAACCTATTCACCCCTTATGTGACCTTTCGATGAAATATTGTTGGCTACTTCCAAGTCCACCATATTCGCTTGCATTTACAACATTATACTTTTCATGGTTATGTGACCTTTTGGTGGAAATATTGTTGGCTACATCCAAGTCCACCACATTCGTTTGCATTTACAACATTATCCTTTTCATGGTATGTATGTGATATTTTTTAGCAAGAGAAAAACTTGAAACCTAATTAAGGTCTCGTTTGGCAAGTAATTTTTTTAGTTAAAAAATTTAAAAATTACTTAAAAAGTTAAAAAATTAATAACTTATACCAAAAAGTCAAAGATTCTATTTTCTCTCTACTTTTTAGACATCTTTTCGTAAAAAGTCAAAAAGTCATCACAAACATACTAATTTTTTTTATATTATATTTTAGCAAAAAAGTCAAAAAATTATTAAAAAAACATGTTCCCAAACAAGGCCTAAACCCTTATAGGATGATTTTTTATTCAATAAATTATAAATATATTTATAAAATTTATTTAAAATATAGATTATTTTATATAATTTTAAAAATTACATCTCATCTTTTCAGTTTTTAATTATATAACAAATGATTCATTTAATTAATAAATCATTAAATTAATTTTTAATGATGTTAGAAATATATTTTAATTAATAATTTATATAATTTTATTATTGAATATGAGAGTAGTTAAGAATTTTATTTTTCTATGTTAATTCTGTTAAATAAAAAATTATGACAAAAAAATATCTGTAATTTTCAAAACTATTAGAGAAACTTATATTTTAAATAAATATCAAAAAGTGTAATTATAATTTATCATTTTTATTTTATTTTTACAATGATGCTAATTATTCTATAGTCATTATTGATTTACAAATCAACTGTTTAAGACCTAATTTTTTTATCACATTATTAAAAATAAATTTTAAAATTATAATTTAAAAGTCTCTAACATTTGTCATCTTTTTAAAGTATCTCAAGAGATTCATGAGTTGACATTTATGTTTAGAATCCGTTTGATTTAGCGTTTACACCGTAAAATATTTTTCATGTAAAACAATTTTAAATAAAGAAATGTTGTCTTTTAATTTTCTTCTGTTTGGTTGACAAAATATTTTGTACAACAAAAATTTAATAATGAAACAATTATAGATAAAAAATTAAAAACAAAAAAGAATAGTAAAAGAAGATCATGATTAAAGATGATAAAACATTGGCTATAGGCCTTGTTTGACATACAACATTTAAAAATCAAAAAAATTATTAAAAAATTAAATAATTTATAATTTATATCAAAAAATTAAATATTTACTTTCTTTTTAGGAGAAATTACTCATAAATTCTATTTTGATAAATATTACTCTAGTTAGTCCTGAATGTTTTTTATTAAACCATTTAGTCCTGTTTATGATTTCCTTCCTTTCCGAATATCAACAACATCAACTACATCAACTACATCATCACAATCAACAAACATCAACTACATCACTAACATCACTAAACAACATCATAAAAACATTAACATCATCAAGTACATCGTAAAACATCATCAAAACAACATCCTAAAACATCACAACATCATCAAAAACAACATCGTAACAGGACTGGGGGTGTGCTTTCAAGAACTCACGACGGCTCGCAAAATTCACGTGGTTGAATAATCCAGCACAAAATTCAGCGTTACTTCCAGACAAACTACTATTATTACTATGAAGATCAGACCCATCAATGAAATTTGATGAATTAACACCAATTTCAACCACTCGCCGCCGGTGAAATACAACTGAATGACTTGAACCCCCATAGGAACCACGTGTTGACGATTGCCTTAGGATTGGGTTCCTTAATATATCTTCCCGGTTATAAAAGAAGAAAGGAAAAATTACCAATAAATCCTATATAGTAGAAAGTTAAACCATTTAGTCCTACAAGTTTTCTTATGTACCATTTAGTCCCACTATCTACATCAACAACATCAACAACATCATTAACATCATCAAAATATTGGCTACATTAGCAACATTAACTGCACCAATCAACAATATCAAACAAACCCCATCAAAGGCGTCTTCTTCTTCATCCTCACACTCACTCTCTTCTATCTCCAATGTACACTCCATGTCCAGTTCCCTAACGAAACCTGAAACCTCCTCATTACTTTCACAAAATCAATGGCGGATCTACAATCTCCACCTCCTCCTCGGTCTCCCAAACCTGAAACCCTCCTCATTACTTTCACAAAATCAATGGCGGATCTACACTCTCCACCCCCTCCTCGGTCCCCCACCGACCTCTTCGGTGACCCCATCGACTCCCACCCTCTCTGGTTCAACCAATCCTCCTTCCTCCTCCCCACCTTCGACTCCGAATCCTACATCTCCGATCTCCGTACCTTCGTCCCCTTCGAAACCCTCCGATCCGAGCCCCCTATTTTTCATGGCGATGGCAGCATTTCCAGATCCTTCGATCGAACACAAATCGGCCAACTTATCAACAAGCCTTCGACGAAATGGTGAAAGAGAACATCGATGATCTCGCCATGGACACCTCCGAAGCCCTCCAAGACGCCATCGAAACCCTAACTCTCCAAGGCGTCGATCTCTCTGGTTCCAAATCTCTCGCTCTCTCTTCAACAATGCCATGATCAACATCAACTTGATGATGAATGTTGACAACTTCACCACTGCCCAATTCGCTGATGATGACTAGTGTTGCCTTGGAAAGTTAGGGTTTTCATGATGAACATTACGATCGTTGATGTTGCGATATTGATCGTGGCCCTGATGTTGATGATGAATGTTGACAACTTCACCACTGCCCAATTCGCTGATGATGATGTTGCCTTGGAGAGTTAGGGTTTTGATGATGAACATTACGATCGCTGATGTTGCGATGTTGATCGTGGCCCTGATGTTGATGATGAATGTTGATGTTAATTAATGTTGATCTGTTTTGACGATGTTTGATGTTTGATCTGTTTTGATGATGTTAATGTTAATTTTTTTTTTTGTTAATGTTGATCTGTTGTAATGATTTTAATGTTAATGTTTAATATTTGATCTGTTTTTTGATGATGTTAATGTTGATCTGTTTTGTTTATGTTGAGCTATTTTGATGATGTTTGATGTTGTTTTGATAATGATGTTGTGATGTTTGATGTTAATGGGACCTTTCAGTCTATAAGAAAACTTTTAGGACTAAATAGTGTATAAGTTATCAATTTGGGATTTATTGGTACATCACCCAAGAAGAAAATCAATACCAAAGCACAAAACCCATTGAAGATTCCACGAAATTGACCTTGTCTCTTACCATGTACACCACTCAACTCTATCATTTTTAATCTTCCTCCAATACAGATTCTCGCAAATTATTACAAAAGCACCACTTCCAAGCTTATTAACCCCCCCAAAAAAATACTAGGGTTTCGACGGATAAACAACAACGAAACCCTAAAATGTGAATTGGATGTAGATTTGAAGAAAGTGTTCGTACTGACTTATGAGATTGAAGGAAAACGAGGGATTCGACCGTGAAATTGCAGAGGCATAAAATTAGGGTTTCGAAATTGGTACCTTTGAATCGACTGCAAACAGAAGATCTGAACTGAGGAATATTGACTTGATTGAGGTCTAACCTCATGTGTTCTCTTCTGCTAAATTTCCGAACCCATCTCCCTCTCTCTATTTCTCACTGAGCCGATCTGAGATGTGGGTTTTGGAGATGTGTTCCGAATCAGATCTGGGTTTCGATCTGAGATGTGTTCCGAATCAAAGCCGATCTGAGATGTGTTCCGAATCAGATCTGGGTTTCGATCTGAGATGTTTTTGATGTTATGATGATGTTTGAACAAAAAAATTGTTACGATGATGTTTGATCAAAAAAAATTTGTTATGATGATAATGTTTGATTAGAAAAAATTGTTTATTCATTGTTTTTGATATTTGATGTTATGTTAATCGTTATTTAAATAAATCTGATGTTTGATGTTTGACGAATAATGTTTGATGTTTGATGAATAATCCTAATGTTTAATAGTTGTGTTTGATGTTTGATGAATAATGTTTGTTGTTTGATGAATAATCTTAATGTTTAATGGTTGATATTTGATGAATAATCCTGACGTTGATAATATTTGATATTGGATGAATAATTCTAGCGTTGCTAATGTTTGATGCTTGATAAATAATTCTGACGTTGCTATGTTTGATGTTTGATGAATACTGTTTGACATAAAAAGGCCTATAGTAAGCTTTTAGAGAAATAGGACCTATTAGTCCAACAAAAAACATTCGGGACTAAATCGACTAACATTCTCAAATTTGGGATTTATTGGTGCTTTCCCTTTTTTTTTAATATTTTACACATCTTTTCATAAAAAATTAAAAAGTCATTCTAAATATATTAATTTTTTTACCTCATATTTTAATTAATTAAAAAATTTAAAAAATTACTAAAACAACATGTCCATAAATGAGGGCTAATGAGGGCTAAAAAGAGTAAAATATAACTTATGGACTTTTCAAATGTAATTCATTTTTAGCCTTACAATGAAAAATATTTTATTTACTTTTTTAATTAAACAAAAAATAAAATATAAAATTTTTTAATTAAACAAAAAATAAAATATAAGTATAATTGTATTTTCTCAATAATAAAATTGCATTTGGGAGATGAGTTTTAGAAAAAAATTTCTCAAAAATTATTTGGTTTGAGTTTTTCTCAAAAAATTTCTAAAATCACTTTTTCTCTCTTACACATCAATCAATCATTTTTTCTCTTTCCTCTCTCATTCTCAATCACTTTTTCTCTTATACACATCTACTCAAATTCTCCCAAAATATCAAATCATTCCAAACTCCCCAAAAAACAACTCTCCCAAAATATACAATCAAACAAACCAAAAATTTCTAAAACAAACTCTCCCAAATTTTTTTCAAAAACAAATCTTCCAAAAACAAACCAAATAATTTTGAGTTTGTGAATTTTGAAATTATAATTTGACAGAGAAAAATTTGTGTAATTATGAGTTTTGAATTTTTGATGTGACATATGAAATGAGAAAAGTTGTTTGGTTTTGAGTTTTAAAAGAGTTTTCAAAACTTAAACCAAACACACAACTCAAAACTTTATTGAAAATTATATTCAAAACTCATAACTAAACTCTTTTTAAAATTCAATTCAAAAAAATAATTTGTAATTTTGATCTAAAAAAAATAATTTTTATATTTAAAAAATATCAAAAATAAATTAATTTTTTTTTTTTCCAAATAACAGGTAGGGATTGATAATTGTAAAAAAAAAAAAAATCAAAAAGTACTGTTCTGGCCAACCGGCCCGGATGTCCTGGTAGACCAAAAATTAAAAAACTTCCCAATTTACCAAACATATTTTCAAAATGTGTTTTGAAATTAATTTGGAATCGTAATTTAAAAATCTCTATCAAACATAGCATTCAAATCTGAGGGTAAAAAATTGATTAGAGTTGCACACCAAATACAGTATTAGTTTGACCAATTTTTTTGTTCACCTTAAAGTGCCGTTTGGTGAAGTTATGGTTATTAATTTTTTTTATAAAAATAAAAATTTGAAATATATGTCATACTTATATATGTTTTAAAATTTATTTTAAAAATAAATGCAACAAATAAAAGAAAATAGTTGCCCTTGAACATGTTTTAAATCAAATAAAAGAAAATAGTTGCCCTTGAACATGTTTTAAATCAAATGAAAAACATTGAATTGAGAATTGAGATGAATATACAAATAATGGCTTTGGATTCATCTTGGTGAAAGGAGTCTGATAATTTTTTTTGAATAATCTCTTGCTATTTTATTCATTATTTCCTAAACTTTTCTTTGAAATCACAAATAAATTATATAAAAAAAAAATACAAAGACAAACGAATGCTAGCAGTGTCATTTTCGTAATATCATTCAAATACCAGTGTCCTTTTCTCTATCTCCTCACTATATATCGACGACGATAGATCAAGGCAAGGTACCTCAACTTTTCTATCTCATTTCTGTTCAAATCGTCGACCAAAGATATTTCTTCAGCTTCAGGTTCTCTCTCTCTCTCATCTTCTTCTTTGGTCTATGACATATATATTGACATTTTTAAATTTTTTTTTTATTTTTTATACAGAGAGTGGTAATGGAAGTAATTTCTTCAAACTTGAACCCAGAAGCTCCGATTTTCGTGCCGTCGGCGTACCGGGCAGTGGAGGACTTCTCCGACGAGTGGTCGTTCCTCGTCCACTCCTCCCCTTGGTTTCGCGACTACTGGCTTCGGGAACGCTTTCATGATCCCCAAATCAACCCTCCTTTTCCCGAAAATTACGACCCTGTCCTCCCGGACCTCGACTTTATCTTCGACTCCAAAATCATCAACAAAAGTAAGGCCTCCGACTCTCCGATCCAACTCCTTCAACAATGTTTTTCCTCTTTTATTCCCTAATTGATTATATATATAACAAATATATATGTATGTGTATGTGTATGTATATGTATATGCAGAGGAGGAGGAAGAGGAGAGAGATTATGTCAAGGATTTGGTTTCGGTGGGAGCGTTGAAGTGGCGTAACAATGGGCGGGTTTTGGCGGAGACGCCGAGGTACGCCCAGAAGGCTCCGAAGATCGTGAACGTGAAAGTGAGTCCGAGGACGATTCAGCAGCCGAGGTAGAGCGGCTCACTGAGTTCGAGGAAGACCACCGAGTTAGGGTTTTTCAATCAATTTAAATTTCCAATCTTAACCTCGTTTTTTTTTTTTTAATTAACTCTGATTTGCTTTGTACATAATGAACTCTTCATTAGATGGTCGGTCTATCTTTTAAATTTTCGATTGTAATGAAAATAAAATTACTATATTAAAAAAAAACAAAAAGAACGTTTCAACCCAAACTCATCTTGATTCTGAAATAGTAGAACACTGGGTTAATTTATTACTTGTTTTATTACCAGGCCGGCCATGAGATTTAGAGGCTCAAGGCGAACTTCGAAAAGGGGCTTCTTACATTAAAAAAAAAATTTATAGATAAAATAATAAGTTATAATTTTTTTATTTGTTTGTAGTCAAAAAAATTATTTGCACATATAATCATTAAAATTATAGACAATAATTTAATAAAACAGAATTAGGACAAAAAAAATTAGGAAAAAATTATTCAATTAAAATTGATAAAGACCTAAGTATAAAAAATTGAGTAAAATTATTTATTCTACTAAAATTTGGTATAAAAAATTGAGCAAAATTATTTATTTCACTAAAATCTAATGATAAAGAAGGTAAAAAAAAAAAATAGGGCTCATATATTATGTGTATTATTTTTGTTAAGCCCAAGTATTTTTTTTTTTAATATATATTTTTATTTTAATAAATATGGGTTAAATTATATTTATAAATAAATATGGGATAAATTATACATAGATTCAATAAAATATTTTGAGACCTTTTAAATTGATTCTAAAATCAAAAGAAAAATATATTAAGCCTATAATATTTTATCAATTTTGAGGATCTTATTTTGGGGTCAAAATTTTGGGGCCTAAGAGCATCCACACCAATCTCTTTAAATTTTTAGTCAAATTATAACTTAAAAAGCTATTTTGCTATTTTAGCTAGTCATATTTTTAGTACCCACTTCATCAAACTCTCTATTTTAATTCAATTCTATTAAAATATTATTATTTTTTATTGTATTTGTTTTTCTTTCTTTTTTTTATTAAATTAATGAGTTGGCTTGATCAAGTAGCATTTCCAGGGGCTTGATCAGGTAGCATTTCTTGGAGGAAAACAGGGGCTTGCGGTTCGGCTCGGGTTGCCATCGTGCTGATCTCCGATTGAGTTGAAAATTTTTGTAGTTGATCTACTCAATCAACTCTAAAATATGAACGGATCGGATCATTAGAAAGTCACCAACACGGTAGGCAACTAGTGCGTTTCGGATAAAATATAAAGACCCCAAATCCAAAACTACACCATATTCTTCAATCATTCTGCTGCATTCCAACGGCTCCATTTATCAACGGTCAAAATTTTTCAAACGGTCATATTCTTCTACTATAAATAATAGCATATGTTCTCTAATTCTCACAATATAAATGAAATATTTTTCTTTCATTCTATCCTCATTAATTTTTTATATATGGATCTTCATTTTCTAGACATGATGCTTTATGACTCCGACTCCGATGATGAGTTGGAGATAGTTACAATAGCTTCTATGGAAGCCGAGAGTTCATCAAGGTCACGACATGCTGCTCGTAAACGACGCGAGTTTGTTTGGCGTAATCCTTTGCAAGGCCATCAAAGGCTTTTTCTTTACTATTTTGCTGATCCACCAGTATATCCTCCCAAATTATTTCGGAGAAGGTTTCGAATGAATCGTTCTCTTTTTCTCCGCATTCAATCTGAAGTAGAAGCTTATGAACCATATTTTGTTCAGAAAAGAAATGGTGCTGGAGTGCTCGGTTTGTCTGCTCTTCAAAAAATAACTGCGGCTCTTAGAATGCTTGCTTATGGAGTAGCAGCTGATTTTATGGATGAATACTTGAGGATTGGAGAAAGTACTGCAATGAAAAGCCTAAAGAAATTTGTCAAAGCAGTGGTTGCAATTTTTTCTGATGAGTACTTGAGGTCACCGAACAACGACGACATTGCTAGACTTCTAGCTGTTGGCGAAAGTCGTGGTTTTCCTGGGATGTTAGGGAGCATTGATTGTATGCACTGGACCTGGAAGAATTGCCCAACTGCATGGAAAGGTATGTATACTGGCCATGCACATGAGCCAACAATTATTTTGGAAGCAGTAGCATCATATGATCTTTGGATATGGCATGCATTTTTTGGGTTACCTGGGTCTAATAATGATATCAATGTTTTAGAACGGTCTTCCGTATTTACCGAGCTTGCTCAAGGGCGTGCTCCTCGAGTTAATTACACCATTAATGGAAACGAATATACCATGGGATACTACCTTGCTGATGGTATATATCCACAATGGGCAACTTTTGTTAAAACAATTCCTTGTCTACAAGGAAAAAAGAATAAACATTTTGCTGAGGCCCAAGAGGCGTATAGAAAGGATGTAGAGCGTGCATTTGGAGTGCTTCAAGCACGTTTTGCAATTGTGCGTGGACCTGCAAGACCATGGGATCTTCAGACTCTTACAGATATTATGAAGGCTTGTGTAATACTACACAACATGATCATTGAGGATGAAAGAGATGACGGAGGAGAGCAAAACATTGATTATGAACAAATCGAGAAAATCCCTCTTTCACAAGTGTCACTTAAACGTACACCTGATATCATGGAATTTATTCAACAACATCGTCGCATAAGAGATAGAGAAACTCATTATCGACTCCAATCGGATTTGGTTGAGCACTTGTGGCAAATCTATAGCCAATCTTAGGTTAGAATAAGCAAATCTATAGCCAATATGGAATTAATGAGAATGGACCTAAACACTAGGTTGGTTCTCATGATTACAACCTTTGCTGTAGCTTGTAAGTTTTTTTTCTTTTTTCTTTTTTTTTGAACTGCTGTAGCTTGTAATTTGATTTTTGGAAAAGTCATGTGTTAGACATATTGATTTTGATGATTTTATTTATATTATGTTTTTTATTTTGTTTGATGAATTCATTTAATCAAAATGTTATAAATTATCCATATTAATTCATCCTATTATTTTGTGGTTTCTGGAGGTGAAAATGAAGCCCAAATTCAGCACAAAAACAGCCACAAAAGAGCTCCAGATTCAGCACAAAAATAGTCACAAAACAGCCCCAAATTTAGCACAAAAACAGTCACAAAACAGTCCCAAATTTAGGCCAAGTTTGGCTAAACTAAAAAAGTGCACTTATTTCATCTTTTTATCTTTTTTGGGTCACATCAATCAACATCTCCTCTCTACTTTTTCTACACATAATACAAGAAAAGTAAAAAAGTACACTTATTTAGTCTTCCCAAACTTGGCCTTATCCAGATTCAGCACAAAAACAGTCCAAATTCAGCACAAAAACAGCCACAAAAGAGCTCCAAATTCAGCAGAAAACAGTCACAAAACAGCCCCAAATTTAGCACAAAAACAGCCACAAAAGAGCTCCAGATTCAGCACAAAAACAGTCCAAATTCAGCACAAAACAGCCACAAAAACAGCCCCGAAACAGCAGCAAAATAACTCTGAAACAGCAGCAAAATAGCCCTGAAACAGCAGCAAAATAGCTCCGAAACAATAGAAAAAAACAGCAGCAAAAGTATCCGAAACAGCAGTAAAAACAACCCAAAAAATAGCAGTTCAGCTCAGTGTCATTCTGAAATAGAATAATCTTTGTACCACCAAACTCCAACAAGTAGAGCTTACAAAATGCCAATGTATTATATAGGCAAAGGTTACAAAATATACATAAACCTTACTTTAGTCAAAAGTTACAAAAAAGAACCCATGTTTCTACATCATGAAACCATATAGCACAAAAGGATCCAAGTATTTCATCCAAACAAAATCTACCAAACTAACAGTCAAAAGTTACAAAAAACATAACAGTTTCATAAATTACTCGGAAATGTTGCTCTTTCTTCGACTCTCAACGATTTCCATTTGACGCTGATAATAGTATTCTTGTTGCATTGGGGACATCCCACTAGTATCCATCATCATGATTCTCTCTTCTTCCTTCAATTTCTCCAATTCAGCTTTTTCAACATGAATCATATATGATTTCTCAAGCATTTCAAGTTTTTTCTCAGTTCCTTTCTTTCTATCTTCTTTCATGTCAATTAGTAAGTCTACAAGTGGAGAACTTGTAGTATCTTGACTCTTCAATTTTTTCAGTCTTTCTTTTTCTTTCTTCTTGCCAATTGGTCTCTCCAATTGTATATGCGCATCTCGTGAGATCTCATCTTCCTCTAGATTGACTAACTGTGGTGTTGAAGGCGAAGATGTGGGATTTCGACTCCTTTTTGGATTTTTCTTTTGGTACGTCTCAAACCATTTTGGTTGATGCCTCAACATATTCCAACAATGTTCGAATGGAAATGAGGTGTTATGAACCTCCTGGTACATAAGTTTTGCCTTGCCAATCTGGAAAAATATATATATCAAAATTTTAAAATATATTGAATGGTAAATGTCTAAATATCTATGTAATTAATACCTTGTCTTGCTCATTCACACCGCTTTCACGCATTGATTCAATTTGAGCAAAGTACCCACAAAACTTATTGGTTCCAAGTTGAATGATTGACCACCGGTTCATCAAAGAATTATCAGTACGTTCACTAATAAATGTTTTGTGCTCGTGGAAGTACTCCCCAACTCTCCTCCAGAATGTCTTACTTTTTTGCTCATTTCCATGCACTGCATCTAAGCTAGTATTAAGCCAAGCTGATATAAGCAAATTGTCTTCTTCTTTAGAAAAGTTGCCACTGCGTGACTTTTTTGCAGCAGATTCTTTTTTGGTTGAAAACTGAGATTCTTGGCCAGCACCTTCACTAATTTGGTTAAGATATTGAGAGTTCATGAATTGATTGTCAAGGTTGGAGCCCTCTTGTAAAAGATTGGTAAAGAATGGGTCTCCACTTGAATCCATCCTACAAGATAGAGTGAATCAAATTAGAATGGATTTTCTAAAATCAATTATGTAAACTTGCAAAAATCTAATTCTTAGTGGAAACCCAATTTGCATACATCATTAGTGAAAATAAATGTGTTTTTATAGTTTGAGTATGAGTCAAATTCAGGAGTATAAAATGCAACACATGTACATACATCATTACTGGATACCCCTCTATGGAAAGGCTCCTAATTGTAACTGTTCTACTGCATCTGCTTATAATCTTGTTGCTGACCAGGAGACCAATGAGCCTGATTTGTCCTGGGTTTGGAAAGTCAAAGTCCCCCAAAAGCTAAAGGGATTCATTTGGCTTGTGTTAAAAGGGAGGCTTCCTACCAATCACATGAGACTCGTTATTGTTAGAAATATTGCTAATTCTGGCATGTGCCCCAGATGTAATAGCCATGTGGAAGATGTGGATCATCTCATCAGGGGCTGTTTTAAAGCTCAAGATACTTGGGTTGTTAGAAGCAATCAATGGTAGAGAGATGGGATTGATAAGCCTCTGGGTTAATACTTATATGAAAAGCCAAGAGAAATGTAATACTAACATACCTTGGACATACCCAACCAGAAAAAACATACCTTGGACAATTATTTTCATTGTTACTATTTGGCAAATCTGGAAAGACAAACAAAAAGGATTTTGATAGTCAATCCCAACCCACTTGTAAAAGTGTTGGTTTGATCATCATCTTTGACAATGATATCCAAGAGGCTTTCCACTCCCAATTCTTAGTGGAAACCCAATTCTTAGTGGAAACACATTTATTTTCACTAATGATTACTAAAATCAAGTCTTTACATAATTGTTAACCACAAATAAACTTGAATTCCTGGTTGGTATAAATGGAACACCAACTAGAGATATTTATTAGTGAGTAATACAAACAAATGATTTTTAAGAACCAAGTAAACATTACGTTATTAAAACAAGTTACACTTGAGAAATTGTGTAAATGTTCTGCGTTGAAGTTATAGTATACAATAGTTCTTCACCACAATATATATAGACACATACATACTCACAAACATGCAAGAAAAAATGAAAATGAAAATTAACATACTCATAATGAACTCTTTCTAATTGCGCTTAAAGCTACTCAGATCTAAAGTTTTATCTTCTGATTACATAATGGCTCAGCTTATTTATTTTTGTTTTTAATACTTTCTTCCTTTGGTTTCCTAATATCAGTTCAGGATATTGTTCAACATGCAGTGGTCATCTACTTTTCTTCTTTCTATATGGGACGCACGATCAAGAGCAATAAAACTTCAAATACTACTCTTTCAGCACTAGTAGAAATATAAAACATCCCTATTTGCTTGATCAACTATGGATAGATAAAATAAAAATAATTGTCCCGTGAGGCTGGGACTCATAAAATTTGTTCACTTAACATCTCAAAAAACTGTTGATGTAATCATTTACAATTTTGCGATTCGGATGCATAGCCAAGGAGGTATAGAATTAATGATAATCTGTGTCTCATGCCAAAAATGAAATCTTAAAATTATATCATAGTTGTATACAACGTGTATCAAAAAAAAACCATAAAGATCACAAACTATATATGTTCTTCCTCAATATGATAGAAATTTTCTTTACCCAGTTTTAAAGATTTTAAAAATATACAAGTAATCTAAGCTTTAAAATATCAACATATTTATGCATTCACTTTCATTGAGGCAATTTATCAAACACTTGTGATACAAGAATTTTGTGCAGACAAATTTTTAAAGATGTTCAAACAACTTAATTCAATCAAAGAGCCATTGATGGTTCTCAAATAAAATTACAGACCCCAATTCATCCCATCTAATCCAAATCTAGAGTACAGCAGCACAAAGAGAGAGAGAGAGAGAGAGAGAGAGAGAGAGAGAGAGAGAGAGAGAGAGAGAGAACCTGAGTTTCAGATATGGTGAAAGCAAATGTTGTGGAGTGGTTGCCGCTATGCAGTTTTGGCGCGGAAGAGCAAGAGGGTAGAGTTTGGCGGGAAAAAAAATAATAAAAAAATGAATAACGATGAACAGTAGCTCGTTTGTTGTAACGAGCTACTGTAGCATCCTCAAATTTTGGCACGCTTGTAGCGAGATTGATGCGCCTGGTTTTTTGGAGTTCATCTCGCTAGTTTAGCTGGAGAAGCTGTCTACCGAGCTTGATGAGGTTGCTCTAAGGCCCTGGCCTTAGGGCCGGCCCTGTTTATTACTAGCAGCCAGCGTTCCAATCTTTTGGTACTTTGATCTTGTTTCTTAATTTGATGGCTTTCTATATTTTCTGGATGATAGGTAAAGCGTAAAGTGTCAATTTTATCATTTTAAGGTAAAAAGAGGATTGGAATGGTTTAATATAGGGGTATTTTTTTTCAGGTCCTTGGTATTATGATTTTAGAGCATAAAGGACACTAACTATTTTCATAATGTCTAAGGTCCATCAACAATATTTTCATAATGTCTAAGGTCCCTCAACCTTGATCCAGAGAAATTTCAGTTCAGAGAAATTTCAGTCCAGAGAAATTTGGTCCAGAGAAATTATGGCCAGAGAAATTTCAGTCCAGAGAAATTTCAGTGCAGAGAAAATTGGTTAGAGAAATTTTGGCCCAGAGAAATTTCTCTGGTTTCAAGCATGGATCTTTTGGCATGTTTAACATTAAACGAAATCTTTTGGCAGAATTGAAGAATTTGTAATTCATAATCATACAACCAGGATGCTGCTAGTGGAATTTAGCTTCCAGAAACACAAAAAATAATTTATATTAAGACAGGAGTATAATCCATGATTGACTCCAGTTTACCCACCTCATCTTGGTGAACAAAAAGCTGAAAACCACTTCGAGCACTCGGCCACATACATCCAGGCCATAGTTAATTTTCTCTGGGTTCAACTCTCTGGCTTGAACTAAAATTTCTCTGGGTTGATCCAGAGAATTTCTCTGGTTTCAATACAGAGAAAATTCAGTTCAACACCAACCTCAACACCACGCGCAACCATGGCAGCAAGCGTCTGATCAACTCTCTCTTTCTCTGCAGTGTCGGATTTGAAAAATGAATCAATTCAAAAATGTTTGGATGCACAAAGTAATATACCAGAAGATTAAAAAATGAATCAGTTAAAACATGTATCTGGAGACAATTTCTCATAATGAGAATTTCTCTGGAGAGAATGAACAATTCCCGAATTTCTCTGGAGAGAATGAGAGATAAAATCGAACTGCTTGAAGCTTGACATTTTCTTCCTACCATCTCCTTCAACCTCTGCTCAAACAGACCACTGTTTCTCTCCAGAGAAAATTTGATCCAGAGAAATTCTCTGGATTCCAGTCGAAATTTTCTCTGGTTTTCGCAATTCGCAAGAATTTCTCTGGATTTAGTCAAAACAACACAAGGTATCATTAATGAAAAGAGCACTGGAAATGGCAGAAATAAGGCAGATTCGACAAAGCAAGTCCGTGGCTCCCCAACTCTTCCAGGTGAGCAATTTACCCAAGTATTTAAACATGTCTGCCCTTTCAAGATACACACTAACAACCATTGTTCCAAAGAGAAGACCAAGGATTGGAAGATCAATGGCAGCATATGCTTGCTCGGGTGAGACTTGAGTTACATGTTTGATGTGGGTCGTACACAGCAGTTTTGACCACACCTTTCTCATCCACCCACCCACCACAACACACTGTATGTATGCGGATACGTATCTATATTAACGATACAGTTAAATTATTAGACGACATAAAACAGTATTAATCGATATATCAATGAATATAAAGAGAGAAGAATTTACGTGGGGTTGGGATGAAACGGAGTTCAGGGAAGATGTGGATGAGGAAAACAATCGTAGAAGGAGTGGCGACGTGGTTGAGAGTCCACACGAGGGCGTCCATGCTCGACGACTCACTATCTGTCTTCCCCACCGCCACATAAACCACATCTTCTCTGTTTTGGAAATCAAAGGAGAAGACACTGCCATCGACTTCTTCTTTGATCGCCGGCATAGGCTCTCTGTTGTTGATCTCAAACACCTCGCTCCAACTCTCTTCTTCTTTTTCTTCTTCTATCTCGCATATGCTGCTAAAATTTCTCGTCTCAGTATTGCTCTGCCCTTCATCAGAATGTGATCCTCGCCATGGCAAATACACCTTGTGCAGAGTCACAAGGGTCCAACACTGTCCCCACTGAGCTTGATCGGCGACGGCTGAGCTTGATCGGCGATGACGGAGCAATCGGGGGTTGCGGATCCGGGCGGCGCGGAGGTCTGCGACGGTGGCGGAGTAGAGGGAGGAGTCGGAACGGTTCACGCTCTCATCACCAACCTGCTCCAGGTCCGCCGCGCTTCCGGCTTTCTGCGTGTGCGTGTATCTGGACAGGTGAGAATGGAGAAGTTTAGAGAGAGAGAGAGATGAGTTTTGATCGGGTATGGTCAAATTTATCTGATATATGTTGAGGGACCTTACACATCAAAACATAATTTTGTAGATCTCTTCCATTATGAAAAGTGGGAGAGGGACCCTAGACCGATTTTTCCTTTAATATACTGTATAAATTTTAAATAAAAATTGATATAGAGAGAGGCAATAGTGATGGTGGTGGGGCCATTGAAGGGAAAGGGGAAGGGTACACACATTACTGTGATGGGGGGTGGGGCTGGAGAGGAAAACGACTTCAATGCAACCGTCTCAATTATTTTTTGTCTTTTTATCCTTCATGCACATGTGGCTGCTAATTATATCTAAAAATAAAAATGTTATAAATTAATTTTTATTAAATTTTATTTATACATAAGTATTAATTTATAATTTTAAAAATTTTTAAGTGTCATTAAATTTTTAAGTAATGTTATTGATATTAAATTTTTTATTGAATAAATAATTAAATGTTTCGTAGTGTTGGGTTTATTTATTTTTGTTATTCAAATAATGATTATTTATTATTTATGTTTAATAAATATGATAATTTGATATTTATTTTGATTTTTAAAATTTTAAAATATTAATTTTTAAATTAAAAAAAATTAAAATAAAATTATGTGAAAAAAAATTGGTAGGATGACTCGAATGCCTCGAAATTTACATTGTCAGTTATGTTTTTTTTAAAAAATAAAAAAAATCAATTTATTAATATTTTAAATTTATTTAAATTATATCATTTTTTTATTTTTTTATATACTCCGTCCGTCATAAAATATTAGTCTCTTATTCTATTTTTTATTGTCCTAAAATATTAGTCCCTCTTCAAAAATCAAGTACAAAAAAAATATAAATTTTCTATTTTGCCCTTCTTTTAAATTAATAAATAATATAAAAAGTACAATTATGACATTGATATTCTCAAAAAATGTACTATCAAAAGGATAATTTTGGAAAATCAACTTTTTTCAAATGCAATAATTGTACTACCAAAAAAAGTTGGATTCCCCAAAAGGGATCATTATTTTGGGACGGAGGGAGTATCTTTTTTGTAAATTTTTTTTAATACTAACCAAAATATAACCTTTATTATGTATTAGTGATATCACGTGAATCGTGGTATTGCTTGGTTACAGTTTTTCAAAAATACTTTTTAGAAAATTTTATTTTCTTATTTTTTGTATTTTTTTGCTCTTGCTGAATTTTTTTTAATATTTTAAGTAATTTTTTTACTTTTTAAACATACCTAACATAAATATACTTAAAAAGTAAAAAAATTGTAAAAAAAATCTTTTAAAAATTTACTAAATACTAAAAATATAAAAAAATACGAGAATTCAATATATTTTTTTATATTTTTATGTATTTATTAATTTTTTTAAATATTTTTTCACAACTTTTTTAGTTTTTAGATATATTTAAATAAGGTGCATCTAAAAAAATAAAAAAATATTTAAAATTTTAAAAATATTCACTAAAAATAAAAAAATACAAAAATTAAAAAATTCAAAATTTAAAAAACTTAATTTAAAAAATTCAAACCAAACACGGGTACATACATATGAGCGAGTTCATAGGAAGAGAAAATGATTAGATGTGGTACGGTAGAAATTAGTAAACAAAGATGTTTGGTAGAATTTACCCAATTTGATAACGTGTCATTTTCTAATTGAATGACCGTGAATGCTTGAGTTTACGGATCAATCGCAATAAAGTTAATCCCATGCTTTATGAGATTTGTTAGATCAATAGTGTGGGAGGGGGTGTTTGAAATATTTTCATGAGAATATGTTTTGTACTCTTTTTGATAATTTGTCTTCTGTTGGAGAGTGTGATTACACTCTATTAATGTCCTGGTAGTGGATCCCCCAATTGGTGGGGGTTAATTATTGGTTGGCAATCGGTTATCTTGGGATCAGGGCCTACAGGACCATGATGACACCTCAAAACCTTTTTTCGAATGAACAAAAATAGTGTGGGATAAACTGTCCTCTATATTTTATTTTTTCATATATATATATGGTAAGTTTTAATCTGAATTTATATTGATAATTCGAATTGTCTATTTCATAAGTTTTACAATAAAAGTCATTTGTATAAAAAATTAATTTTATTAAAAAATTATAAATACAAAATAAATCACATTTTGTTTTCTAAAATAAATAATAAATATACTTAAATTTAAATTATTTATTTTATCACATATTTCTAATTGTCCGATAAAATTGATTTTTTTTTTATATGAATAATTTTTATTATAAGATTTACGAGATTGACAATCAAAAAAATATAAAGAAATATAAGACCATCTCCAACGGAAAACCAAACCCAACATCAAATTCAAAATTTGATGAAAAACCCCATTTTTGGAGCTCCAACCGTTGCACCAAATCGATATCAAATCGAGAATTCAGCAAATCTTTCACCAAACTGAGTACAGTCGAAGCATTTCACCAAAATACTGTTACTGACCGTTGGGATGAGAGAACCGGGCGACCATCCGGGTGACCAACCGGTCGCCTCGGAAAAAAGTTCAGACAGTTCACTAAACGGTTCAAACCAGTCAAAAAAAAAAAAAAAAAAAAATTTTTTTGCCTAGGTGGTCGACCACCCGGTCGACCGGCCGGTTGACCACCCGGTCGACCACCCAGAAGTTCAAAAAGTCCAGAAACAAAGGTTCAAACCGGTTAAAAAAAAAAAAAAAAAAATATTTTTTGGCCTTTACCGGTTGACCGGCCGGTCGACCGGCCGGTCAACCAACCGGTTGCCCGGCGCAAATTTGGTGAAACGAATTTGATGTGAACCGTTGGAGCGCGAAGTACCAAATCAAGGAAATTGCCCATTTTTGACTCAAATCTGATGAAACATTTGCTGAACCGTTGGAGATGCTCTAAAGAGATGAACTTATTTTCATTAATGTTGCTTTCAGTATTTAAATTACCCATTTAGAATTATTTAGTCGAAAATTTCCAAATCTTGGGGATAGATGGAATTTGATTTTTTTTTTGGTGTGTTTTTATTATTATTAATATTATTTTTTTCTTAAATGAAATCAATTTCATGACATGATTGACATTATTTATTTATTTTTTTGGCTCACTATTTTTTTGGCTCACTAACGCATAACCATAAGTAAGGCCAAATTTAGGAAGACTAAATAAGTATACTTTTTGACTTTTTATCAAATATGGATTGGATTTGAAGTGATGTGTTAGAGAAGTGATGTGATTTAAATAAGATGATGTGACTTAAATAGAATAGTGACTTTTTAACTTTTTAAATTTTTTTGAGGATGCCAACTTGGCCTAGGTTGGCGAACCCCAATACCTAGCCCTCATTTTGAATATTCTCTATTTTAGTTAATTAAAAAAAGTTGTATTTTGAATATTTTATAATTATATATATATATATATATTTGTAGTTGATAGATGATTGTGAAATAAAGAGTGATTAATTGATGGATAAGATATTAGATTTTATCTTATTAACTGTTTCAACATTTTTTTGGTCCATATTGACTATTGACTTTTAACCAATAATCATCACATAATTTTTCCTTTTTGCCTTTTTATAAATAGAAAATGTTATGAATTCCAAATAATTTATTAAATTTTTTACTAAATAATGTGTGGGTCCTACACCTATGTAAAAGATTTTGTAAAAAATTTGATAGATTATTTAAAATCCCTAATATAACTCTTTATAAATAGATATTGGGTAAATTACACTGACATCCCTTGATGTTTGGCAAATTATATTGACCTTCTTAAGGTTGTGGGTGTTCATGAGTCGAGTCGGGTCGGTGGGTTTTTCCAGTCACCATCACCTGTATCGACAACATTGGTTTTAAAAATCCATCAACCGAACTCGTTTGACCACAGTTATGAAATTGTTGGCTTCGGCTCTTAGAAAATCCTGTCGACCTTTGGTTGGTACTACAACTTTGTCGTCTTTCTCACGAATTAGTTAATATTGTATTTAGTTGGGGGATTTGGAAAGAGAAATAAAAAAGGTGTGAGAAACTAAATGAAATGTAAACATATTTTATTCATATTTTACCTATTTTTTCCTTTTCCCTTTCTAACTCCCTTTTTAAATCTCCCAACCAAACACAGCATAAGGGTTTTGGAGGAGAAAGATCATAGATGAAACGGGAAGGGGGTGAAGGTTTTGAGAGAGGCAGATCAGAGAGAGAGAGAGAGAAAAAGAAATAAAGTGGTTTCAGGAGATCATAAATGAGGGAGAAAGGTTTTGGGAAAGAGCAGAAATGAGATGAGGGGTTTGGGAGTGAGTTTAAAGTCATCTCCAATATCAGGATTAGAGTATTGAGTGTGGTCTTATATACAAATGAGGCCCCCAATCAAGGCATTCATCAACAATTCCTCCATCGAAGTAGCACCATAAGGGAAGAAAGAGAGATGTACGTAAGACACATGAGAGAGAGACATAGATAGAGATAGAAATAGAGATAGATATAGAAGAGAAAGAGAGGATCTCTGTCTACTTAAGTAATAAAGATAAGTGAAGTTATTGATTTTTGATAAGAGTGAGGCCTTAGTAAGAGTGAGATAAGGGGAGAAAAGCTCTGTAACAAAATTAAGAAAAATACTTGAGACCCCAAAATAGGTGACCCTTATGACTCCTAATTGATTGGCGACCACTTATTATGTTTTTTTTTTTCCCTATCTCTCTTACACAGGTGGATGGGGGTTGTGGGGGTCTGTAGTACTTCTGTTTTATAATTAAATAAGAAAATGTCATAATTTCTGAGTCATAATTGAAAAAAAAATCATAAGCAAACATTAGATGATGCATAATCAAAGATCTCATTAGTCATAATTAAAATATTGTCATAATTAAAGAAGAAAATCCGTTATAACTAAAATCGGGATATTTGGAAATTTTTGATTTGTTATACATCCCATCATTGAGGGCCTAATTCCCTTCCTATATTATTGTGGGTGAATTTGTAGGTCAAATATGTGGGTCTTTACCATTACTCTAAATAATAATAATAATAATAATAATAATAATAATAATAATAATAATAATAATAATATCAACCATATTATATCTCACCAGTATAGCACTCTTAATCTACCCCTGATAATGTCGAAGAGAAAGAGAGAATAGAAAGAGATAGAGAGAGGAATGTGTGCTCACCCCTTCACATGATCCATTCCATATCAATATAAGTGAATTGGTAGTGCCAAATTAGTGCTGCCAAGCATTTTTTTTTTTAATAATATATACAAACATATAAAGGAAGAACACCAACTGATGTCGCTTTTAGTTGACAATTGTATATGTTAGCGAATATGGTATATATATATTATATTCATAATATATATTAAATGTTGTAATTATATTTTGAATAAGTCTAGGCGTCAGGAAAAAAAAAACGGGAAAAAGATCAGGAAAGGAGGAGGAGGAGGAGGAGGAGGAGGAGGAGGATCGTCGCAGCCTCCGCCGTCGCCCGCCGTCGGTCGTCTGCCCGCCGTCGGTCGTCTGCCCGCCGTCGGTCGTCTGCCCAGCCCCGCCGTCACCCAGGCCCGCCTCCGCCTCTGCCCAGCCCCGCCTCCGCCTCCGCCTCCGCCCATTTTTATGGCCCCCTCCAGTTCCTCCTCCTCCTCCTCCTCCTCCGCCTCCTCCTCCTCCTCCCCCCCTCCTCCTCCTCTTCCTCCATTTTTCCTGACATTTTTCCTGTTTTTTTTTCCTGATACGTAGCAGCTCTGTTATATTTTATCATATTAGGATATTTTTATAACTTTCTTATTACCTACTCTTACCTTGCCTATATATAGGCCTCTTCATTGTATTGTAAAATGAACACAATATTAAATATACATATAATATAATATTCTCTTTCTTTCTTTTTTAGATATTGTCGTATGTTGGACTGCAACTCATTCCTTTGCCATATTTTCCTTTCAGTAACGTTTTATGGTGATTTTTTCCTCTGTCCGCTAGTTTCTCTATGTTCTTTCATCTCCGGCCAAAGTTCCTCTGCGGCTTTGTAGCTTGACTTTTCGTGCTCCTTTCGGATACGATCAGCCCTACAGTTTGGACTCCTGTGGTTCCGAATCTGATTTCACAAGTGCAATGTGAAACAGTGAAAACATAAAAAGAGTCCAAATCCGGCAATTCTTTTTGGAAAATCGATGTTTAAATCAAATGTCAAAAATGGACTGCTTTGCCATACTACAAAGTCGCCACCTAAATATTTTTGAAAAATTTAGGAAACCCGTGACTCATGCCAAAGGCTACTTATTTGTCATCACTAACGTGTCTCGGCTCAGGAACTTAGGTACGAGAGGGGAAGGTCATGAATTTAGCACCCCACTCGTCCAATCAAAGATCGACTTTTACTAATCATGATGTGATTCTTATTTACATTATACACTCTTGTTCCGATTTATTAGGCTAACTTTACTAGGTGATGCACGCAAGTATAGACTAATTTTGCAAAAGTTGGAACGCGTTGATTTCATGTTTGTTCGAAAGTTGTTTGAATATGCGTCACTTGAAAAGGTGAGCTCGTATATACATTAATCAATTTTCCCAATTTTCACATTTAGCCTTCATTCACAGGTATTCAAAGAGTTATATCACTTAAGCAATTAGCCTTATGGTGTTATGCTTTGGTATGACAACAATCACACTTATGCGATATGCTAAAGCGATAAGTGCTCAACTAATACTCCAAGGCAAGCCAAAAAGGAAGAAATAATTAGGAAAAATGCATGATATCCTAATGATATAAAATGACTAATGCAACACATGCAAAAATGCTACTACTTGATTCGGTTGTCTAATATATCATGTAAATCACTTTGATAGCATGTGGTGGTGCATGTATTCAAGGAAGTAATAAATGACTATGCCATTAGAATGATGAACCGAACCTAATCCATGCGAGACAATTGGCTGCAAATCATGGAAAATGCTAAAAGAAACATGATGTTCTATTCTATCCATCATAAGCAATGAAACAAAAGGAAGAAAGACATGGTGTTGGAAGACATACACATTATTAGATATTTTTTCCTCATGCAAGAGGGTTCGAATAAGTGTCTGAGTGTCCGAATTAACTAGCTACTACAAATTCAAATGAATAAATTAAATAACTAACTAGCTAAGTTATTACAACAAGAATAATACTGAGAAACAACGACAATTCTTACAACACAACTCAACTAATTATAGCAATAAAATGACAATAATAATGACAATGACAATGACAATAACAATTATAATGATATTACAAGAATAATATTAATTAATTACAACAATGAACAATCAACGAGGCATAGTGACCGCATGCATAGGGTCCAGAAGCTGCACTGTCTGCCCAGATTGCTTTGCCTCACCCTCAACCACTGCCCTCTACTTCTGCCAACAGCTCATTGC
This sequence comes from Camellia granthamiana, assembly GCA_036172215.1. Taxonomy (NCBI): domain Eukaryota; kingdom Viridiplantae; phylum Streptophyta; class Magnoliopsida; order Ericales; family Theaceae; genus Camellia; species Camellia granthamiana. Next base: position 143,477,715 of record CM069903.1, on the reverse strand, counting down.
TTACCACATATTTCGAGCTGGTCGGCCCCAAATGAGATCCGGCCGGCCCCTAATTTTGTGCCAAAATTGTTTTTGTGCTATAGGGTGAAAACAATGCAGATAGAGCCTTTCTAGGCCTTGTTTGTCCCTTTTGCTCTTCTCTGTCACGGGAAACTCAAGAGAAGAACGAAGCCATTTCCAAAACCATTAATGAGCAAGTTGGTTGCTTGATGACTTCGGATATGATTTTGGATAAAAATCAATGAATGCAATGAATAATAACCACCCCTCTCTCCTATCATGGAGTGAGCTCAAAGAGGGAGGTAGAGACGCTTCAAGGTTCATCAAAACATCATAAGTTGACGTATGACAACCCTTGACATGATGGACTCGGCATAACGTCCGACTGCACCTAAGCAATATAACCCATGTTCTTTATGTTGGTTGGTTCATTTTAAGCCAAATTCATTAGTCTTTGCCATTCTTTAATCCATTTGTCCAAGGTGATGATTACGTCCACTAAATGAGAAGCATGTCAAACAGGAAGTGGTTCTCAACATGAAAGAGAGAGCATGCCGTTGACGATGAACCTCCGTAGAGATTAAGCCATTAAGCATAGATCTCTAGCTCATGTTTTGAATAACCATCAACCGATTGAAACAACTCTCAAACGAAAGAAATGGATGGTAAGTTGCTTATTAAAATGAGGCTCTTAACATGGAAATCAATTAAAGAAAAGCAAAGAACAACATACAACAAGCTATATATGGGAACTTATGATACAACAAACGAACTAATCAAAGCTTGAACCAATTAAATAACCTAGGACAGCCCTAAAATAGCCCCTAATAGGTGAAAAATAGTGGCTCAAAGTGCATGAAAAGATCCCAAAAAGCTATACAACAAGCAAAGAAAATAAGGCTAGTAAGCAAGAATAAGGAGTGGTGGCTAACCCCTCCACCTTTGAAACCTTAAAGCATGATTTTTGGCCTATTTTAAACTCTGAAAATCAATTTGTAAAGCAAAGAAAAGGGTGTAAAACAAGGGTTTGAGCTATAGGTGAAGGTGCAAGAAATAGTGTTAACTCTCTCTACCCTTTGGTAGCTATCCAAACCCAAGCTTAGACACTTGAAATAGGCTCAAGACAATATAAAAACACAAGAAATAGATAGCAAGAGTCAGCAAAGAGAGCAAGAGAAGAGGTAGTAAGTTTATACCTCTTAAAGAAGGTAAGCTCTTGTTTGTAACACAAACTTCGTTCAAGCACACTCTCAAGCTTGAATTATGATTCACAAAGCACAACCAAGGTTCTAAGGTTATGATCTAAGGTGGTAGATGATGTACAGATATACTTCAAGAGAGATAGGTTTGCTCAAATGTGACTTGTGTAGGAAGAAGGAGCTCTCTCTTGTGTGTATAGGCTCTTAGAAAATTTTCAACCATCAAAATAGAGCCAAGAGCTCGTATTTATAGAATTTAGGCCAAAAAGATCATAAATATCTTCAAAAATGGACAGTTGGCCCTTTCCCGCCCAGAACAGTGTTTCTCGCGAAAGAGAGCCGGCTGGCTCCCAATGGTTACGACCGGCTCCCACTGTGGGCCGGCCGGCCTCCAATGTTTTCCCTTGTTTCTCTGTTTTACACTCAGTGCAGGTTGATACATTGCTCAAAAATGAAATTTTGGGGTACAAATAGTGCAAATACGTAAGGTTTGGGATTGGTTCAAGAGCTCGGACTTAGGCTTTCTTCGTTGAGAATTCGAATCATACACAATACACTTTTTATCATCGAGTGCGCCAGACCAAGTGTCGAAGTCTTGCGAACGGTCAAAAATGGGGTGTCTACAAGCTTCCTACCTTTTCAACGAAGCCAAACTCCACCCTCGATCGCTATTATCGGTCAATTTGTCAGTGCTTTGCGCCTCGTCGGAGATGCCTTATTTTCTCTCCGACTTCTCCGCTTCTTTGTTATCTTCAACAAGATCCCCGACCTCTATTATTTTTCAAACCCAACTCTCTCTTTTTCTCTTCATCCTTCCGCAGACACCCAATTTTTGACCTCTCTTAAGGCTTAGGTGCTTTATTCTAAACACCCGATAATGAAAGTTACACTGTGCAATCTTTAAATTATTAGCGAAGAAATTTGGATTCAAGCTCTAATCCCAAACCTTACGCCCCATTTTGATCAAAACTATTTTAGACCTTAAAACCATCTTTTTCAAAATATTTTTTCAAATGTTTCTACGATGTTCCGAGGCTCGCATTTCGATTAAACTATTGCACTTTTCAGTAAAATGAGTAAGGACAAAGTAGAAATAAATGAAAGAGAGGTGAACTCCTTGAAAAATATTTAAAAACATCTTATTTATAGGTTTGGAGTTGAAGGAAATAGGAGGGGATGCAAGAAAACTAATTGGGGAAAAGGTTGAGCATCAATCCGTTAAAATAGAAATGAGTAACCTTCACTAAATTAGGCATATCTCTCTAACCACTTATAATTTAGATGTGAGGCCACCACCATTGGAAAGTAGACTTCCGGGGCTTCAATTTAGACTTAAGAATGACCTAAAACTGAGTCCAAATGAGGGAGATATGCCCATTTGAAGTAGGGCCTGGAGTGTAGATTGTTGGACCCGACGGGACTTGTTTAGATCCGGCTGTGGCTTGTTTAGACCCGGCCGGGTTTCAATGAAAACTTGTCCAGAGTGCTTTTTAGACCTACCCTTGCATTATTAGGTCTAGCTGTGGGTTTTTTGGGCTCGACAATGGGTTTTGGGGGCCGACCGGGTCTCATTAGCGCCAAACAGAACAACTGGCGGGAATTGGACAGCTGGCTTTATTTGAAGATATTTTTGACCAATTTGGCTCAAATTCTATAAATAGACCCCCTGCATTCAGAATTAAAGGTTATAAGATTTTTCTAAGGGTTTTGAAGGATATTGAGAGCTAAAACCATCTTCCTTACTCCTTTGATCTTCATATCTTCTTGAACAATACATACACAATACATACGCCATTAGAACTTGTTCTTGAAGCTTTTTGTTGAAGTTTCAAACTATATTTCATAAACTTGAGGGTGTTTGGAATCAAGTTTGATTAACAACCATAGCTTGCTCTCTTCAAGATGTATAAGCTTGTCATCTTTTTCCTTGCTTTCATTTCAATCTTTTTCTTGTGTTTTCTTACTATTTTGGATCCATTCGAAGTGTTGGAACGTGGGGTTGAAGAGCTACCAAAGGTAGAGAGACTTAACACTCTTTCTTGCAGCTTATCCCATAGCTCATACCTTTTGTTTTTGCACTTTTTTTTTTTTTTTTTTTGGTTTTCATAATGATTTTCAGAGCTTAGAAAGGCTAGAAAACATGGTTTAGATGTCCCAAAAATGGAGGGATTAGCCACCCCCCCTTAGTCTTGCTTACTAGTTTTGTATCTCTTTGTTTTTGCCTACATTTTGTGCTCTTTTAACGTGGTTTTAGCCATTGTTTTTGGACTATTTTGGGACTATTTTTGGACTATTTTGGGTTGGAATATGTGATTTAAAATTGCAAAAAGTGGAGGGGTTACCCCTCCTTAGGCCTTGTTCTTTCCCTACTCTTTTTACTTACCTTCTCTTGCTTTTACCACAAATTTTTTTTTGGTATTTGTGGGCTGTTTTAATGTCTTTTAAATTTATTCTTTGAATATTATATTACTTGTGTTGTAAGTCCTCATGGCTTCAGTTGTTTAGGGCTTAGACATCGAGTAATTCGAGTTGATAGCCTTCTTTACTTGGCTTCTATGTAAAGAGTTCCATTTTTGGTAATAATCAACTTCGCATAATCATTTCTGCACCCTCCCTCATTTCTTGGTTTTCTTTGTTTGAGAGTTATTTCAAGTGATTGATTGTTATTCAAGGCATGAGAAAGAGACCTCCTATGCTCAATAGCTTAATCTCTTCAGAGGTTCATCGTTAAGGCATCGTCTCTCTTTCATGCTAAGGATCACTTCTCGTTTGATAGTTCTTTTCATTTAATGGACTTAAATCTCATTATCGGGCTAAGTGATTAAAGAATGAAAAGGTAAGTAAAAAAGAACTAATAAAATTGGCTTAAGATCAATGAAACCGACATAAAGAAGATGAATAAAATTGGTTGGATTCGGCCGGACGTTATGCCGAGTTCATCGAGTCAAGAGTCATCGCATACTAATTTGTGATGTTTGATGACTCTTGAGGCGTGTCTACCTTCCTCCTTGAGCTAACTTCATGATAGGAGGGAGAGGTGGTGTGTCTTTCATTGCATTTATTATTTTTTTGTCCAGTTGTGTTCAAAATCATCAAGCAATCAACTTGCGCTTATTGATGGTTTTGGAACCAAATCCGTTCTTCTCTTGAGTTTCTCTATGATAAAGAAGAGCAGAAGGGATAAACATGGTTTAAAGCTGCTCTGTCTGCATTGCTTTCACCTCAAAGCACAAAAACATTTTTCTGCAAGAAAATAGGGCACGACCGGACTTGTTTGGATCCGGCCGGGCCTCAATGGAGGCTGGCCAGGCTCCAATGTTTGGTAAGCAGAGTACTTTTGACGGAAATAGAGGGCAGTGGCTGTGGGTGAAACAGAGTAGATTCCCAGAAAGCAGACAGAGTAGTCTCTGAAAATCGTCCTCATCAACGCGCATACGATCCTTGTGCATAGTGTTGTTCATCTTAATGTTGTAATATCATTGTTCATATTATTGTTGTAATTATTATTGTTGTACTTATCGTTGTAATATTATATTGTTGTAATTATTATTGTTATAATATCCTTATTGTAATAAATTAGATAGTTAGTTATTTATTTATTATTCATTCGGTCGGACTTGTAATAAGTAGTTAATTCGGACACTTAGACATTCGGACCCTCCTGTGCGAGGACAAATATGTAATAATATGTGTATGTCTTCTAACCCCTATTTCTTTCTCCCTTTTATTTATCCGCTTACTGTGGTTGTATAGCATTATATTTTAATTAGCATTTTCTATGACTTGCATTCATTCGTATTGCATGCATAAGGGTTTGGCTCACCATACTAATCAATGTTAATTTCAAATTCCTTATTCGAATATGTGCTTCGTCACATGCCTTGAATTGACTCACATGCCATGCTAGTAGCCGAGCATAGGAGTTGCATTTTGTATGTGTTGCATTAGTCATATTGCATTGTTTAGGAGCATGCGTTTCTTCTAATTATTTTGCTTTATTTGGCTTTCCTTGGAGTACTAGGTGAGTGTTTATTGTTTTAGCATATTGCACGTATATTAGTGTTGCCATATCGAGCATGTTTTCCATGAGGCTAAGTGCTTAAGTGATATACCTGTTTGAATGCCGATAGATGAGGGCCTTTTTACTTAAGTTGGGATAATTTGATTAAGGCCAATACAAGCTCGCTTTTTCAAGTGACACGTATTCAAAACACTTTTTCAAAATAAACATAAAATCAATACATTCCAAATTTTGTGAATTGGTCTATACTTGTGTGCATCACCTAGTAAAATTAGCCTAATAACTGGAATAAGAGCATATAATGTGAATAAAAATCACATTATGATTAGTAGAGGCTAATATTTGATCGGTTAAATGGGGTGCTCAACTTATAACCTTCCTCTCTTATACTTAAGTTCCCGAGCCAAGACACTTTGGTGATGATAGACTAATGACCTTTGGCACGAGTTATGGGTTTCCTAAATTTCTCAAAAATATTTAGGTGGTGACTCAAAATTTTGGCAAAGCGGTCCATTTTTGGCATTTTTAATCAAAATCGATTTTCTAAAAGATTTGCCGGATTTGGACTCATTTGTGTTTATCTATTTCACATTTGCACTTGTGAAACCAAATTCAGAACCACGGGAGTCCGAACTGTAGGGCTAATTGTATCTGAAAAGAGCACGAAAAGCAAGCTACAGTTTCTGGCGACTCTGCTGGGGACATTAGAGTACTTGACTTGAACTTCTTGATGTGACGTTTTATATATATATATGTTCTTTGCATTGCATTTTCATTTGTTACTTTAAGTCACTGTGTTATCCATCTGCTATTCCTGGACGGCTTGCCTAAAAAGCTTGCCAAAATGTTAGCCGGTCGTGGGCTCTACCATGTTGGAAACACAACCCTTGGATCTGGATTACCGCTGTATTGCTTGATTCTCCTTTCACTTCTCGGTGTTAGGTGTGAGAGGTATATTAGGTAATCTTGTCGGGGTACCTTTTTGGACCAATTGGCCTAGCTGCATAGAGTAAAACTCTAGTGACTGTTCCAAATTAGGATAGGATACTCTCCCATATGCAGGATGATGTGATACCTCTTCTTTGAGTAGTAAAGCTGTAGATCACTCCAAAAGCTAGGACAAGGAAACCCTAACCTCTCATAGGGGTGTTTTGAATGCTTTTGTGCAAAATGTGAAATCTTTGGCAATGTGTTATGCAATCCTTGGAGAGTCTTAATCTTGAGGCAATTCCTTTCAAAGGGTCATATTAGAATCATAATTTGGGTCAAAATTCAGGGGTTTGTGTTTGATATGGTGGAAACATAGTAGAACCAGAAACAGGGCCAAAAATTGTATCTTGCTTTGTTTTGACCAACATACTCGGTATCCTGATCTGATGGGGCATTTGTTTTTAATGCTAGGTTTGTCTAAACCAAAAAAGGAGCAGTACCTAACTCAGCAAAGGCCAAGCCCAATCCGACCTAGAAAGCCTTAACCTATCATAGTCTATCCAACCCTAGAAAAAAACCCACTCAGCAAAGGTCTAGTCCATCTGATTCCTAAAGGTCAACTCAGAAAAGATCCATCCAATGCCAAAAGACTCATTCTAAAAATGCCCAATCTAGTCAAACCCATCTCGACTAATCCAATTCAGATACATTAAGTATAAACCAGGTTGAAATCCTTGTCAGTCAGCTCTCAGCTTGCACCCATCCTCAGTTTACACCCATCCATTTCCCTGATTGCCAACTTAGCAGACCTGTGATGGCTTAGAGTCCAGAAGAAGTTGTGGCCATGATAACAGTCATAAACTAGGGAATCGCCATGCAGGATGAGACCAGTGCTGAAATGCAACGCGCATCTGGGGTATCTACCACACATCCAGTCCCAGACCCCCAGCAAAACTTTGACCCACCTTTGCTAGCTAAAGATTTGCAGGGTTCAGATCCTCGAGAAAGGTTGGCTCAAGCTCGAGTTTTCAAACCCCTGGTGCAACCTAATGAGGGGCTTTTTCCCCTTGATATGAATGATCTTGACCGGCCTTACTAAAAATGACTAACCTTGAGAAGCAATTCAAAAAGGCACAGGGAATTAACCCCATTCCCAACATTGAGGATGGGTACACTGAGGCTGCCATAAGGCTTCTAGACAGATTCAAAATGGCCACTCATTGACCGTTTCGATGGTTTTGGAGATCCTATGGTACATATTCGGCTTTTCTTGGACGTCCTAAAACCAATGGGTCTAACTAAACCTCAGAAACTCTCTCTATATGGAAGAACCTTGTCAGGTGTAGCAGCTACTTGGTACGCCAAGTTAGAGGATAAAGTGAAGCAGAACTGGGAAGATTTGGCTGAGGCGTTTGTCAATTAGTATTCCTACAATACCCAAATTGAAATGACCACCCAAGAGCTTGAAGCAACCCACCAAAATTCTGAAGAACCTTTTGTGGAATTTATTGCAAGGTGGAGAGCAAAGGAAGCACAAATAACAGATCGACCTTCTGAAAGGGACCAAGTGCGGATAATGGTGTAGAACCTTGAGTCTGATATGTTACAAAAATTAATAGTTGCTCTACTGTTCACTTTCAAAAATTTGTATGAATTAGGGGTTCAGATTGAGAGCGTATTTAACAAAGGGCTTATTTCCAAAACAAGCGAACCAACAAAGAGGGTGTTTTCTGGGAGTACCAATGCTAGTAGTAGCACTATTCCCAAACCCACTGAAATCAATACCATCACCACTGATCCTAAAACTACCGACCCTTTTGCCAATACCAACCCACAAACAGCCAGCCCAACTTGAGCTCAAGGTAGAACTTTCATCCCCCTCCATATAAGCCTAACTAGTGCCTTAAAAGTCTTGATGGAAAGAGGGTATCTTACACCCATTTTTCCCTAACCTCTTCCTGACCCACTCCCTGCTAAACATAACCCCACCAGATACTGTTTGTACCATTAACAACACGGTCATGGCACCGATCGTTGCTACTACCTTCGTTATGAGGTTTATAATCTCATTGACAACTAGAAGATAGCTCCATCTCAAGAACCCAATGTTACCACCAACACGCTTCCCATCAATGACCAAGTACCTCCTCCTCACTTTAACCTCATCTATACACTACCTCCCACCTTCAACCCCAGTATATATATCACCCTGGCCCATTTACCCAAGCTTAAGGCGTTCATTCCAGGAAGCACGGACTTATGCATGATGGATGCACTTGAATCCCGATCATCAAACTCCAAACCTTAACAATAGCACAATTCCAGTCCAACTTATGCCAAAGAATCCAACCCAACCTAATCATCAAGACCAGGTTGGGTCAAATGCACTGCGGGCACCAATGGTTGAACCCGCTACTCCTGAGTTGTTGAGCATGATTGAAGATCTTCAGAGAACTATGGCAGACTTAGCCTTTGGGGTCTTGGCTCCATCATCGACCATATCATATGCAAAAAGGTTCACGTAAAAAAGCTCCCCAATCTTGGGGTGAGATGTAGTTGGAAAGGGCCAACCCGAAGCTATCTCAAGTCTAGGCGATGACATATCAACAATAAATGGGCCTTGCTTCGATATAGCCACCCAATCCCTTGGCCAAGCTGAAGCAAGTGGCAAGAACAAGGCCGGAACAAATATTGATCCCTATGCACATCTTCGATGGGCTATTGAGACTTTAAAGGTCAAAGGGTTGAACAAGCAGCAAGTGCTCGCAGTTGTTGCAAAGATTGTAGATGACACTTTTGTCACTTAGGTTGAGAGCATTTTGAATCAGGAGGCGAACAATGAAAAGAGATGCTTTACTAGAAACACCCATCTTGATTCCAGTCCCAAGCCTATGAATACCCAGCCAACACCCACCAACCCATTTGCCAATGTTTCTAAACCTGATGCTTCTTTTTCCCAAAAATGAACCTTCACCCATCTTTATATAAGCCCAACTCTCGCCTTGAAGGTACTGATAGAGAAAGGGTATCTCAAACTGCTTAATCCTCGACCTCTCCCTAACCTTCTCCTACCTAGACATGACCTTACCCAATATTGCACATTCTATCAGCAGTACGGTCATCATACTGACTGTTACTTTTGCCTTCGCCATGAAATTCAAGACCTGATTGACAATAAGGTCATCACCCCACTTGAAATCCCAAATTTGTCAATAAACCTCTCCCGGATCGCAATAGATTGCCACCCCATAACATAAATCCATCTATGGCTTGCCAACAACCAACCTTGACCCTAGCCAGCACATCATACCCACCAATGAGCCCAAACCCAATGTGTTCATTCCTGAATCTTCCAATCTCTACCTCCTTAAAAATTCTAAGAAAGAAAAACAAAAGGAACAAATTCTTTGGAGAGGTGGAAAACCTACTCAATCTTGAGCTTGATGATGTTGAAATAAATCAATGGGCTCCATTAACTGATGCCAACAATGATGGTTGGAATAATGAATCTCAATCTCAGCTAGGGAAATTGTTGAAAGCATGTGAAAAAAGACCTTTTGAACTAGGGGCATGGTGTGAAAAAGAAATTGTTTCGGTCAAGGAGATGTGTAGGGACAACCGGGGTAATTGTGAAGGCTCAATTCGTGAGACTCAATTTGAAAGTCTGAAATCAATCCTATTGGGTGTGGATGTTCGTATTGCTAAAGTGAAGGCAGGTTTGGACCCTCCCGTGGGCTACTTGAAGTTTCTTTTTGAATTCTGTAGATTGACTTGGAGAGTGAAAACCCCTTTTGTCTCAAGGATGCTGATTTTGTTTTGAGTTGTGTCCTGTAAATAGTCGAGTTTTAGAGTTTTATTTTCTTTGTCTTTTCTTGTGTTGTTGCGTCAGTTGAGTCTTTTCCTTTGAGTCACTCTTGTGTACCCACAGGTCTTCATTTTTCTAAATAAGAAATGAGAGTCAAGTTTTTGCTCATTTTGTTGTGCCTACAGTAATGCATGTGTGACCTTTAAAAAAAAGAAAAAAAGAAAAAAGCTTTGAATTTGTTTTTTGAATGAGATTTTGTTAATAAGCTCGGGTATTGAGAAGGATCCCCCAAATGGTTTGAGTGGATTCTGACTTATCGGCACAAAGTCCTTCATGATCTCAAAAGTTTCAATTGCTTCTTTAGCTATTTCTTCTACAAATCTTGCGAAAATAGATTCGAAATTGTGCGTGGTATTCTACACCATCCTGGAGATTCTCTTCGTCATTAGGCGATCATTTTGGCAAGTACAAGGTGGCTTTCAGACCTTATAATCATAAAATTTCTCCTCCTGATGTTTTCATTACTTCAAAAAAGAAAGAAACCAAAAGAGAAAAAAGAAAAACCAAAAAGAGAAAGAAAAGAAAAAAGAAAGAAACCAAAAGAGAAAAAAAGAAAAAGAGAAAAAAGAAAAACCAAAAAGAGAAAGAAAAGAAAAAAGAAAGAAGGAAAGAGAAAAAAAAGGGGAAAAGAGTCAACCATCAAGTTAGGGGCATGCATTGGAATGAAATCCAGGCAACTGTGAGGTAATGAACTTTTGTCTGAATTTAGGGAAGCCAATGCGAGGAAGTACCACATTGCAAACCAACTCTGAAAATGATGCGAAAGAAAAGGACAAAGACATGTATAAAGAATGGAGAACCAAACTCAAATCAAGGCGAAGCCAGTTCCAGTGTTCGGGTCAGGATGACTATTGATCAAATTCACCACAAATGATGTAACGCTATCCTTGAGAGGCTCGCTAGGTCGAAAACCCGAAAGGGCGACCCAGGCAAAAGTTAGAGCATGAAAAATGAGAAATCAAATAAATAGAGCTCGCAAGGTTGAAAACCCTAAGGGGAGACTTTGGCAAAAGTTAGTGTGCAAAAGGAGAGTGTCAACACCCAAGTGAACCTTAGCCATGAACTACGTTGACCTGATTCCCATTTTTGGGATATGTAAGCAACTTCATCCTGAAGTGCGGTCTCAACCATATCCATCTTATTCATCTTAACCCGATTATCCTGCCCGTCATCAGCTTCGCATCAGTCCATGAGCTACACCGACTGTTGTGCATATCACATACTTGCATTGGGTAAGAAAGAACTAGCTTGAATCAACAAGTGGAGAAATTTTCAACGCTTGAATTTATCAGTGGAATCTCTAACATGAACAAAAAAAGAGGGAAACGAAACTTATGTTTTGCGAAATTGAGTTCTAAAGGGAACATAAGTAATACTAGGGGCACTATGAATGATTAGATACCTTGAGTCTTTTTCTGCTTTTGGGTTAGTTGTGAGTTATATTGTGTCATGCCTGGTGTTTGTCTCAGTCTACGCTCTTCATTGAGTCACCATGATGTGTCTGTTGTTCAAAAGTGCTCTTCATCGAGTCACCATAACATGTTTGTCACTCATAATCTATCGCTCAAACATTTAACAGAGTGGCATCACCAAAATTCCATACATGAATGTTCGCTCTGAACTAAAAAACAAGTCCATGCGTGGAATTCATAAACAAACTGAGAGTGCCCATATAAGGTGCATTGCATTCATGATCATTGCAAAGTGTATATGAGGAATCCATCACTACTTTGGAGGGGACTGGAGTAAGTTCTCAACATGTCAGGAAAGAAGAGAAGCATGAGTCTGATTGGTTGCCAACTATTCCAGGGTCTGATGATCTCTATCACACGTGCTTGCATAATGTTGAAAAATATGGCCAATGACTGGACACTAGGGGTAATTTTCAGTACATCTGATCAGGCCATCAATCGAACATGGGGCATGAACCCCAATCTGTGGCCAGTGACTGGACACTAGGGGCAATTTTTAGTACATTTGACCGGGCCATCAATTGAACCCAACCTTTCCCTCAGTCTGCCAAAGCCACTTGTTAGGCACTTTTCCCTAGATTAGGGTAGTTTAACCCTTTGATGATTATGATATGATTCATCTTTCGAAAGTTGTCTTTGACCATTTCAAAACTCTCTTAGGATTTCCATCTTCCCTTTGATTAATACATGTGCTTTGGATTATGCATGCATGGTCATACACTCTGGTTGATTTGAATTGCATGATTGGTTGCTCCTGTTCTTGACTTTGTTCTATACTTAAAAGAGTTTCGTCGAGTTACCTTCTGCAGTGTTTTTCAATTATATTTTAATAAATTGTGGCAAGTTACCATGCACTCATTTCATAAGGTACATGATGCACTACTTTATGTACTGCTCATTTCCCTCTATGTACCATACATCTTTCCCCTATATTGCACTGTCTTGTGCACCCATACAACATTGTTTTGTGCATTCATCTTATATCGTGTTGTTTTGTGCACCTTGCATTGCACTATTTTGTGCATTCACTTTGTATCACACTGTTTTGTGCATCTTGTAGCACACTATATTGTGCACCCTGTAAACCACTATTTTGCGCACCTTGCATTGCACTGTTTTGTGCATTCACCTTGTATCGCACTGTTTTGTGCACCTTGTATCGCACTGTTTTGTGCATTCACCTTGTATCACACTGTTTTGTGCACCTTGCATAGCACTATTTTGTGCATTCATCTTGTATCACACTATTTTGTGCATTCTACCTTGTATCGCACTGTTTTGTGCATTCACCTTGTATCGCACTGTTTTGTGCACCTTGCATCGCACTGTTTTGTGCACTTTGCATTGCAATGTTTTGTGCACCTTGAGTTCACATTGTTTTGTGCACCTTACATCACACAGTTTTGTGCATTCACCTTGTATCGCACTATTTTGTGCATTCACATTCATTCATGCCCATTGCATTGTCTTGTGCACCTCACTCGCACTGTCTTGTGTACTCACTAGGTCTAGGAGACCTTAAATCCTTTAAAGGTGCAATTCTTTGGTGTTTGTCGTACCCGAACAGCTTCAGGCAGTCTGGTATAGCCATTTGATTGTGTTTGTAGTAAGTACCTAGGAGATCAACTGAAATGGTAGAAACTAGAGTTCAAATGGCCGAGGCCTAGAATGCAAAGGTTCAGAATTTCTGAGACTAAAGTCTAGTTTGAATACCTAGGGGTGTATCCTCGGCTTGAAATCTGTATGGCAGCCCCATAGGTTGAGATATCTTGTATGCGTCTTAATTTTGGATACTGAACTAACCTAGTCTGTCACCCTGTTGGAGAATAGGGAAAGTTACAAACATAGCCAGGGAGAAAAGTAGAACCCATGGTTGGGAAGCGCATGATGAAGGAAAAAGTCTTAAAACCAAGAAGAAGAGGAAAATCCCTAGCAGCATAAGGTGAGTCCTCGCCAATTACCCTTCTAAGGTGCTTTCTAAGGCACCATTTCCTAGCTGCTATATCATATCTATCATCATCTAGTATCATCTATCGGATTGCATATATCATCTACTGCAGACATCCACTACATTGTCCATTACATCTATTACATTATACCATTTTATCGCTTGCATCCTTTCCATGTTAAGCTTAGTTTGGCATGTGCTCATCTCATTGAAACATGGTTCTGTTATGTGTAAGTACCCATGCTGCGCTGAGGCCAGTATTGAGGGTGTTGGGACCTTTTCTGTGTTAGACGTGGTCTATTTTGTGTCCATGCCTTTTCTAGGTAAAATGTGGTTCGGCCTGCGCCTCTTATTCACTTCATCCATTGCATCGTATTTTGTTTTGTTGCATTCAGCATTTAGAATCATTATGTTTTCCGAGCAAATCATTCCTCACTTATATCATACCACCTAATTACTTGTATTCTTTCTCTTTCTACGAAAAACATAGTTTTGCATATGCTCGCACCCCTTTCACGTTAAAATATGATTCTGTTATGTGTAAGCATCCATGCTGTGCTGAGGATAGTATTGAGAATGTAGGCACTTAGCCTGTGTTAGGTATCATTTGGCTTGTGCCCACTTCTTTTCTATATAAAATGTAGTTTGATTTACATCCCCATTCCTTTATGATATTTGTGTGGTAAGCACTGCTCGTGGCTTAGATTGCTTACATTATATATCATTTGCATTGTTTCGTTGCATTGTGTATCATTTGCATTCTGCCACAGAACTACACTTGTTTGATTCCTTGCAAAATGATACGTAGGCAACTTTTGAGTTTAACCAACGACATCTGCATTTTGTTTGTTTGCCCAAGCCTTTCAGCCTTGTCAAAATGGGTCGTCTTTGGGCTTTGACATTCACTCGCATCATTTCATGACTATTCAAACTCTATTAAAGAGGGGCGACTGTAGACACCCCATTTTTGACCGCCCTTAAGACTTGGGCGCTTTATTCCAAACACCCGATGATGAAAGTTACAGTATGCAATCTTTTGAATTCTCAACGAAGAAATTTAGATTTAAGCTCTAATCCCAAACCTTACACCCCATTTTGACCAAAACTATTTTAGACCTTAAAACTCTCTTTTTCAAATGTTTCTATAATGTTTTGAGGCTCACATTTCGATTAATCTATTGCACTTTTCAGTAAAACGAGTAAGGACAAAGTGGAAATAAATAGAAGAGAGGTAAACTCTTTGAAAAATCTTTAAAAACATCTAATTTATAGGTTTGGAGTTGAAGGAAATAGGAGGGGATGGAAGAGAACTAGTTGGGGAAAAGGTTGAGCATCAATCCGTTAAGATAGAAATGAGTAGCCTTCACTAAATTAGGCATATCTCTCTGACCACTTATAATTTAGATGTGAGACCACCACCATTGGAAAGTAGACTTATGGGGCTTCAATTTAGACTAAAGAATCACCTAATTTAGATGTGAGGGAAATATGCCCGTTTGAAGTGCATATTTTTGGACCCGGTCGAGTTTGTTTGGATCCGGCCGTGGCTTGTTTAGACTTGGCTGGGTATCAATGAAAACTTGTCTAGAGTTCCTTTTTAGACCTGGCCTTGCATTATTAGGTCCGACCACTGGTTTTTTGGGCCCGGTCGGGTCTCATTAGCGCCAAATCGAACAACTGGCGGGAATTGGACAGCTGGCTTTGTTTGAAGATATTTTTGACTAATTTGGCTCAAATTCTATAAATAGACTCCTTGTATTTAGAATTAAAGGTTAGAAGATTTTCCTAAGGGCTTTGAAGGATTTTGAGAGCTAAAACCATCTTCCTTACTCCTTTGATCTTCAAATCTTCTTGAACAATACATACACCATTAGAACTTGTTCTTGAACCTTTTTGTTGAAGTTTCAAACCATATTTCATAAACTTGAAGGTGTTTGGAATCAAGTTTGATCAACAACCAAAGCTTGCTTTCTTCAAGAGGTAGAAGCTTGTCACCTTTTTCCTTGATTTCATTTCAATCTTTTTCTATCTTTTTCTTGTGTTTTCCTACTTTTTTGGATCCATTCCAAGTGTTGGAACTTGGGGTTGAAAAGCTACCAAAGGTAGAGAGGCTTAACACCCTTTCTTGCACCTTATCCCATAGCTCATGCCCTTTGTTTTTGCACTCTTTTCTTTGGTTTTCATATTGATTTTTAGAGCTTAAAAAGGTTGGAAAACATGGTTTAGATGTCCCAAAAGTGGAGGGGTTAGCAACCCCTCCTTAGTCTTGCTTACTAGTTTTGTATCTCTTTGTTTTTGTCTATCTTTTATGCACTTTTAACATGGTTTTAGCCACTGTTTTTGGACTGTTTTGGGACTTTTTTTGGACTGTTTTGGGGTTGGAATATGTAATTTAAAATTGCAAAAAGTGAAGGGGTTAGCCACACTTCCTTAGGCTTTGTTCCATAACTTTTTCTCTACTCTTTTTACTTACCTTCTCTTGCTTTTACCACTATTTTTTTTGGGTATTTGTGGGCTATTTTAGTGTCTTTTAAATTTATGCTTTGAATATTATGCTTGTTGTGTTGTAAGTCCTCATGGCTTCGGTTGTTTAGGCCTTAGACATCGAGTCATTTGAGTTGATAGCCTTCTTTACTTGGTTTCTATGTAAAGAGTTCCATTTTTGGTAATAATCAACTTCGCATAATCATTTCTACACCCTCCATCCTTTCTTGGCTTTCTTTGTTTGAGAGTTGTTTTAAGCGATTGATTGTTATTCAAGGCATGAGAAAGAGACCTCCTATGCTCAATGGCTTAATCTCTTCGAAGGTTCATTGTCAAGGCATCGTCTCTCTTTTATGCTAAGGATCACTTCTCATTTGATATTTCTCTTCATTTCATGGACTTAAATCTCATTATCGGACTAAGTGATTAAAGAATGGAAAGGTAAGTAAAAAAGAACTAATAAAATTGGCTTAAGATCAATGAAACCGACATAATGAAGATGAATAAAATTGGTTGGATTCATCCGGACGTTATGCCGAGTTCATTACGTCAAGAGTCATCGCATACTAATTTGTGATGTTTGATGACTCTTGAGGCATTTCTACCTTCCTCCTTGAGCAAACTTCATGATAGGAGGGAGAGGTGGTGTGTCTTTCATTGCATTTATTAATTTTTTGCCCAATTTTGTTAAAAATCATCAAGAAATCAACTTGCGCTTATTGATGGTTTTGGAACCGAATCCGTTCTTCTCTTGAGTTTCTCCATGATAGAGAAGAGCAGAAGGGACAAACATGGTTTAAAGCTACTCTATCTGCACTGTTTTCACCTTAAAGTACAAAAACATTTTTCTGCAAGAAAATAGTGCATGGCCGGACTTGTTTGGACCTGGTTGGGCCTCATTAGGGGCCGACCGGGCTCCAATGTTTGGTAAGCAAAGTACTTTTGACGGAAACAGAGGGTAGTGGTTGAGGGTGAAACAGAGCAGATTTCCAGAAGGCAAACAAAGCAGTCTCTAAAAACTGTCTTCATCAACGCGCATACGATCCTTGTGCATATTGTTGTTCATCTTAATGTTGCAATATTATTGTTCATATTATTGTTATAATTATTGTTGCACTTATTGTTGTAATATTATATTGTTGTAATTATTATTGTTATAATATCCTTGTTGTAATAAATTAGATAGCTAGTTATTTATTTATTATTCATTCGGTCGGACTTCTAATAAGTAGTTAATTCAGACACTTAGACATTTGGACCCTCCTGCGCGAGGACAAATATGTAATAATGTGTGTATGTCTTCTAACCCCCATTTCTTTCTTCATTTTATTTATCCTTTTACTGTGGTTGTATGGCATCATATTTTAATTAGCATTTTCCATGACTTGCATCCATTTGTCTTGCATGCATAAGGGTTTGGCTCACCATACTAATCAATGTCAATTTCAAATTCCTTATTTGAATACGTGGTTCGTCACATGCCTTGAATTGTCTCACATGCCATGCTAGTAGCCGTGCCTAGGAGTTGCATTTTGTATGTGTTGCATTAGTCATATTGCATTGTTTAGGAGTATGCATTTCTTCTAATTATTTTGCTTTATTTGGCTTGCCATGGAATACTAGGTGAGCGTTTATTGTTTTAGCATATTGCACGTATGTCAGTGTTACCATATCGAGCATGTTTTCTATGAGGCTAAGTGCTTAAGTGATATACGTATTTAAATGCCGGTGGATGAAGGCCTTTTTACTTAAGTTGGGATAATTTGATTAAAGTCAATACAAGCTCGCTTTTTCAAGTGACACGTATTCAAAACACTTTTTCAAAATAAACATAAAATCAATACATTCCAAATTTTGTGAATTGGTCTATTCTTGTATGCATCATCTAGTAAAATTAGCCTAATAACCGGAATAAGAGCATGTAATGTAAATAAAAATTACACTATGATTAGTAGAGGCCGATCTTTGATCGGGTGAGTGGGGTGCTCAACTCATGACCTTCCCCTCCCATACCTAAGTTCCTGAGCCAAGACACTTTGGTGATGATGGACCAATGGCCTTTGGCACGAGTCACGGGGTTTCCTAAATCTCCCAAAAATATTTAGGTAGCGACTATGAAATCTGGCAAAGCGGTCTATTTTTGGCATTTTTGATTCAAAATCGATTTTCTAAATGATTTGTTGGATTTGGACTCATTTGTGTTTATCTATTTCACATTGCACTTGTGAAATCAGATTTAGAACCACAAGAGTCTGAATTGTAGGGCTAATCGTATCCGAAAGGAGCACGAAAAGCAAGCTACACCTTCTCTAGTTTTTGTTTATATTTTTCTAATATATATATATATTTACTCGCAATCCATTTTTTTATGCTTTTGCTCTCTCTTAGTTCTCTCTCTTTCAACTTCAAATAGGTTTCTATCTTAAAACCTATTTGAGTTTGAGGGGGAGGGGGGTAATATACCTATATCATGGTGCATCACCTAAGCCGCCCCCCCTTAGCAAACTCCCTAAGTGTAACGACCCGGTCACGTATAATATTTTATATTTAAGTAATTAAGGAGATTTGGATTTTAATTAGTCATTATGAGAATTATTGAGATTTCGAGAATTATGAGATTTGGAATCTATTAGAACTATTGAGCCTGATTTGTATATGGTTTTGTCAAGTATTTATTTTGAAAACCTAATGGTTGAAGGACGTAAAGTTAATGAGTTGAATCAATTCGATTTCAAGTATTGGACCATATGAGAGTTTAAATAAATATTTGATTCCGTTTAGTAAAATTAAGATTCGATTAATTGTGTCCAAATTGGAGTTAATTAAATTATGAGGTGGTGATGAGGATTGAGAATTAAGATTATCATGAATTAAATTTATTTATGAGGTGTTCGATTGAATATGCAATTTATTGATAGAGATTTTGAGTTTGATCTGAAATTGAAGGCTTTAAAGTTTTGAGAAACCAAAATTGATGATGGTAAGAAGTTTAATTTGATATTTGGAGCCTTCTGGAAGTTTGATTAAAAATTTGATTCATATTGGTAAAAATTGAATATAATTAATTGAGTTTTAATGGATGTCAAATTAGACTAATTAAATTATGTGGGATTTGTAATTAGTTATGATTAAATAAGTTATGTGGTAATCATGATTAATCAAGATTAAGTTGTGTTTAGGTTAATTCTAATCATAATGTAAGTTGTAGAAGAATCTAGAATGTTTAAGAGTGTGTGTGTGTGTGTAAATGTTGTTGTGCCGGAGCTCTCACTAGTGTGTGTATATTCATTGGACTCAAATTGTTCTGGAAGAAGACATAAAAGACTCAAGAAGGAGGAATTGAGAGAGAGAGAGAGAAGGCTCAACCTTTGTGCTGGAAAAAAGTTTTGAAGAGGTGAGTTTAAGAGACCTAAGTGAAGAAAAGAGAGGAAACTCAAGGAATTAAAAAAGGAATTCAGCCATTGAAGAATTAAGGTAAGAAATTGAAACTTAAATTTTGTAGATAAATCACCTAAAAGTTGAAATTAAGAGATAATTGGGTTCAATTTCATGCAATTAAAAAGAAATTAGCAAGAAGCTGAAAAAAATAAAAAATAAAGTTAGATTCATGATTATGGAAATTAATTTAAAAATTAATTATTTTGGGTTTGATTCTTATAGTCTAGCATGAAATTAAGTTCCATTGTTACAACCATGAGTGAATTCTCTGAGTATTTGAGTTTATATTTACATGCATCATGGTTTTTGAAGAAGTTGAGCCATTCAAGTTCATATTTTGAAGAGAAAAAAAGGGGAAAAGTTTTATAAGAATCAAGTTTATGGAAATTTGGAGTTAATCCTAAAATTATATAAGGTTTTGATTTTATAATGGAAATTAGACATTGATTTGATTTTGATCTCTAACCCTTGCATGTAATGTAATTTAAGAGTTTTATTCAAATTAAATATATTTTGGAACATCTATGATTATGAATTAAGTTTTGGGTTACAAGTTGAGTTAAGTTAAAATTCTAAGAGATTGATTTTGTAATTCATCATTTAAGTTTGCTTTTTGTTATTTATCCTGAAATTGGTTCCATCTTTATATGCATCATAGGTTTTCAAGGGTTTTGAAGATTTAATTCAAGATTTTAAAGGAAGAAGAACAAAGTTTTGAAATTATATGTTGGAAGTTTAGTTCATATTTTAGAATTTATGAGTTTGAAATTGGGTTTGACATGAAGAAAATGAATTAAATTAAAATTTGGACAAATTAACAAATAAATTATGATTTGAATTTGACAATCAAGAATTGGTTTGATTTTAATTTGAAATCATACATGCAAATATTTTCCTAAGAACTTTATAGTTTTAAAAAAGTTGTGATATCATAATATTCATGAAATTTTGGTTTTAATCTTGGCAAACCAAAGAAGGTTTTGTATTATAATTTAAAATTAGTCATGGATTCATGTTTAGCAATGAAATTACATATTTAAATTGAATTGAAGTTTGGGAGCTAAATCTTCAGTTTAAATCTTTAGTTTTGAAAACCCAGAAAATTTACAAACCGCTTGAGCAACCAACTGGTGGCTTGAGTGAACCCACCTTATGTTTGTTAGTCGCTTGAGCGACTAAGTGTTAGCTCGAGCACACTTTTGACCCAACCATTTTTTTTAAATTTTTTTTCAATACAGTCCACTCAAGCGACAAAGTGGTGGCTCGAGCAGTTAGGCTATTTTCAGCATGACTTGAAAATTATACTTTGCTCATATTTCGATCTCGTCTCTTTCCAAGCATTCTAGACATGATTTCTGGCTCAATAAAGATTGATAAGCTAACAATAAACATAAATTAGTTGGTTAAAGAATAAGTCATTGATTTAGTAGTAATTGGTTAATATGCCACGTCAGAAATCGGTCTATTTGGGAAAGAAAGATTTAGTAATGAAAGAATATGTGAAATGAGAACCCGATTTATTTGAGAAAGAAAGAATAAGTGTAGTAGAACTTCAAATTACTTAAACAGAAAATGACAAGAGAAGTAAAGTTTGATCAAGGAAGTGATATTGTGTTTCAATGTGTATTTGTTATGTGTTTGTGTAGGTCACCCGCCGCTGTCCGTCTGATCTGTTTCTGGAGCTACCTATGAGTAATAACTTCGTAAAGTTATGTTTGACTATAAGTATTTTTTGAATGACATGATTTATTCAGTTTTTTGAAATGCTATTTTGTGAATCATGAATGATTTTCCAATTTCTGAAATGTATTTGTGGCATCTTTTGCATCATGTGTATCTGTCATGTGTTTTCTGTTACCTGGTACCAAGGTTTCGCGTGGGTTCCATTCATGGAACTGATTATGCATGATCAACTATTTCATATGCACGTGGGTCTTAATGACCATCTCAAGTGAATATTGCTCTTTATGACCAACTATTCTGCACATGGGTCTTTATGATCAATCTGATTTGTTAGCTAATGGATGTATCACGTATGACTGCTTATAAATCTAAATATATATATATGAATCTGTTTCTGATATGAAATTCTGATTTTGAAATCTGTTATGGGACATCATTCATTGAAACCTTTACTTTGTTGTTATTCACTAGGCTCCAGCTCACTGTTTATGTATATGTATGCAGGTGATCAAGTACGTGACCAAGTTTAAAGGTGTTTGCCTAGAATTTGTTTTTGTCAGCCAACCTATGCGCCTCCTGTGGAGGTTCTGAATATGTCAAGTGGTCAAGGCTATGTGATTAAAGTTTAAGTTTTTGTTTATTCTGTAATTAGGGCTAAGTCTCTTTTGTCTACTCTATATATATGATGACGTAAGGACGATGTGTAATTATATATATATAAAGTTTAAAATTTTCTATCTCATATATGTCTTCATAGCTCAATGGACAATGTATGTTTAATATTTGCTTTCACCAACCCTTCATTTTGTAAATCTGTTTAAGAGCCCTTCGATAATCTTACGATTACTGGCCGGTCATAACGCTAAACCTATAAGGACGGGTTTGGGTCTTGACAGAGTGGTATTAGAGCACGAGTTAATATCTCTCTCACTTGTCCATTGAGCATTAGAAAGTCTAGAACGGATTTAAGTTTCATGCATATAGTAAGTAAGTAATAAGTTGTGCATTTAGGAATATGTATATACATTTGTATATACGTTTGTATAATATGTTTGAGTATAGATGCTAAAAATTAAGAGTTACTATGGAATTGTGATAATTATAAGGAAATCAGAGTGTGTTCAATAAATTTAGTAATGAGGCTAAAAGTTAAGAATTATTGTGGAATTTCTAATGTTATGAGGAAATCAGAATTTTTGACTAGAACATTGGTGAGTACAAGTATGTTGATTTGTGGAAACATGGTATTATGAGGAATTAGAATCTTTAATGGAAGCCATGAAAGCTATAAGGGTTATATGTCAAATTAGACTATAAGAATATTTGGGAAACTGAGGAATTTGATGATTCAATGAAGTATGTGGAACTATGGTAATTGAGGATAAGAAAATTATTTGATATGTAAGATGGTATATTTTGGCGGTGAACCTATTATGTGAAATGTTAAACTGTAAAGTCTCATGCCTTTGTTGAATGACCTTGAAAGTTCGATTGGAATCATGTTTGGCCAGCGTAGCTTTGAATCGGAAATTCTTGGAAAGTTCCATGGGAATGACTAGGTTACCCTACCAATGTCCTTCTGTGCTTGTGTGTGTATGTTTACTTGTATATGATATGTGTCTTGGGTCATGTTCTAAGTCAGTTGATATTAACCCAAGTGTTATCAACTATCTTCTTGTGTTTAACACTTCCCTTCTATCATTAGGAAAAGATGGTGAAAAGTATGAATGACGCGGAGGTTGAGTCCTTATCAGAACGATTAGGTAAAGTAGAAGAAGTGCTAGAGAACATGGTGAAGGCTGTGCAATGCTATAATACTTGGCAAGATCAAAAGAAAAGTTAGGCGTGGAAGCAAAAAGTAAACCAAAGAAGAAGACTAAGAATTTTGTAGTAGGAGAGATGAGTAATTCTAAGCAAGGTTGTAAAGGTAGTGAGTTTGTCCCAGTATGTTCAACATGTCACAAGTGTCATCGGAGATTGCGTCATCGAATTACCGGAGCATGTTTCAAGTGTGGGAAGATGGGCATCAAATAAAAGATTGTTCCAAAGTCTAGGGAAAACTAAAATGATTTACTTGGTTAAAAGTTAGTACTTAACTACAAAATTAGGAGATTAGTAGGAATGTTTTAAAGACATGTATAGAAATTTGAAGTAATAACTTTATGTATGTGTGACTTTATTTAAATTGATCCTAATAAATTTTTGATAAAGTTAGAACCCATCTATTTGACTTTTTGAAACTCAACCTGAGATTGCTAAAGATTATTACAATATCGCTAGGACTTAAGCTAAGTAAAGACCAAATGATTTAAGCCAGTGGAAATTTCCTACTTAATGTCTAAATAGGTATGACCCAACTTACTAAAATCATATTGATATTGAACCAGCTGATAACCTTGAAAGAGACAATATTTATGTCACTCTAACATAGTAATATTCATACACGAACAATTGATAAAGTTAGGATACTTTACTTGGATATTTGACACTTAATCTGAAATTGTCTGAATTAGAAGAGTGAGATTAAGACTTAAAACAATTTGGAAATAGATTAATTAAGATCACGCTGATAACATTAGATGAGAAATACTTGTAATTTACCTAAGCTATAAAGTTAAAAAAATAGACCTTAAAAAAAGAAAAAAGAAAGACATAGTGATTTCGTCTCTGAATGGTGGCTACAAAGGAATGGAATTATGATCTTATAGATACATAATTGAATTTAAATCTTGAATCCTAACTTAGAAAGCCTAACTCATTATAAATAAATTCAACTCTAGTGACAGAAGAAAGAAGGTGCAATGGGAAATAAGAAAATGAATGTTGTTAGAATGATAAATGTATACTTTTGAAAGAACCTTTTGGGAACATAAGAATTTTAGTTGGCTAATTGTAATAGTTTGAGAAAGTTAAAAGCTTAACCCTAAGATACCATGTGACAATTGATCAAGTAAATGAATATATCTATATAGGTCTAAGAATTAGAATAGGTATGAATTCAATGTCATTTGAATTACTTATACGAGTATAATCTTAGTTACAAGAAGTTAATAAGATCGTATAAAATGTAGATTTGTTGAGAAATCAAATCACCACTTTGAAATAATAGTATGAGAAAGATTGTCAAACATGGTAATCTTAATTTGACAGAAGTATGTAAAGTTCTACTCTGATCGGTATGACTACCTGATACTATATGAGTACAACCCAACATCTGTTACTTACATAAGGCTCAATGAATTTTTGTAAAATATGTTTCTGTTATGATTCTAATACACTTCTGTTCTGAATCCGATGTCTCTACAAATTCAGAATTACCTTTCTTATTTGTACACGAGATACCTGTTTGAAACTAAGATCATTAATATGTGATAATATTTCCATATAATCCAGAAATTTCTGTTATAGATTGGCATGTGAAACTTTGTTTGGAGATACTACATTATATGCATAACTTAAAAAAAAAAAAAAAACCCTTTGACATGGTCAATGAAGGTTAAATGACCGTTCCTTTGGAAAATAATGAATTACGAATTGCGTAGAAATAATGTCAGGACTATTATTGTCAATAGACTTGAAGGACCAAGAACTTGTATTTGTTATTGGTTAATACATTGACTGTTAAATTCAATTTGAAGAATTTAGCATGTCAATAGAGAAGTACTTTGATTTATTTGAAGTTAAGAAGGGTTATAAATATCATTTGTGATTAATCCTCAACTATTTGGTGACATGTGGGTTATTTGGAAATTTGTGAATTATTAGAAGATATGTGACTAGCTAAGTAAAAGAATATGACCTATGAGATTGATGAGAACAATATGTCGGTAATTAGTGTATGATATGTTTTAATGTTATGGGGTTAACTTCGAGATCCACTTCTATTATTGAGTATTACGGAATAACTTTTAGACACTGTGATGAATAACCAATTTGGGTTATTAACCAACAAATAAATGAGAATGAGTTGAGTCTCTGTGATGAGGAAATCGAATGGTAAGGAAGTTACTTGGAAAAGAGGAATATGTTAGGTTTTGTTCTTGGCAATCCCATTTGACAAAACTCCTTTTAGTTGTAATTTTATTCGATCTTTTATTTTAGTGAGGCTATGAGTTTTAAATGTGAATCCAACTCGAATTGTGCCTATGTAGAGGAGTTTGTGATCTTAATCCTATCATGTTTGCCACTTCGCTGATTATGTCAGGGATTGAGCTGCCCGATTGGCTTGCGGGGGTTGAGGCTGCAGCACCCTTTGGCGGGTCTAGGGCAGCACCTAGGCAGGGTCCAGGGGCAGCGCCCTCGAAGGAAAAACCAAAATTGCAGTCGAAGTTATTTTTTTGCTTGAGCGGTCATTCCTACACTCGAGTGGAGATCACGACCTTTCAGAAGTGTCACTCACCTGCAAAAGTACTAGGAGAAGTTTTTTCCTGCTCGAGCGGCCATTCCTGTGCTCGAGCGTAGACCCTGTTTAGTCACACGCGTTTTAGTCACTTCGCTCGAGCGGCCATTCTTGTACTCGAGCGGATATCGCGGCCCTGTTTTTTTTTTTTTTTTTATAAATATGTGGTTCTATTAGATTTTAGGGTTACGGCTTCCAGATCTTCTTCTTGGGTATTAGGGTTTTCTTCTGGAGCTTCTTTGCTTGTTTCCCTTGATATTAATGAGTGTTTAATCGTGAATTGAGTGGATTATATCAAAGGGTTTGTTTGTTTTATTTATTCAATATAAAAGAGAGAGCTGTTCTTCGGTGGATTCCATGGAATTTGATCCTGAAGGGTTGGTGGATTCTAGAGTGGCTCATCGTCGTGATTCAATATAGCGATCCCGGGTTTTACCCCTTGTTGTGCAGTGATCCGGACTTGTGTCCGTGGATATTAACAGTTGTTTATATCTTGTTTACATCCTTTCATACTTTGTATTTGAGTTATAGGATGTGATGGGCAGGTTTGTTACAGGTTGGTTGTGTTTGGAAATAAGTGGTTGCTGCCCAGATTTTTGGCCTTTCGCTCGAGCGAGCAGTTTGTCGCTCGAGCGAGCTTTTTGTTTTGGTCCTTCGCTCGAGCCAGGGTTTCTTTGCTCGAGCGAGAGTTGAGTTTTGTGTCTGGTGGCTCGAGCCAGAGTTGCTTCGTTCGAGCGAGCGATTGCGTCTGGTTCTGGACCTGAGAGTTACATTTCTTGGCTCGAGCGAGCTTTTCTTCGCTCGAGCGAACGTTCTGTCGCTCGAGTGTGCGTCTGGTTGCAAACCTAAGGGTTTGAATTGTTGGCTCGAGCGAGAGTTCCTTCGCTTGAGTGAGGTGAGTTTCTTGTGTCTGGTCGCTCGAGCGACCAAGTCTTCGCTCGAGCGAGCCTATTGCATATCAGCAGACAGCAGCGGGTTTAACTTCACTTTTCATCCCCTTTTCTTTTTGGAAACCTTAGATCCGAGCTTCCTCTCTCTCTACAAGCCTTCTCTCTAGGTTTTCATCCCCTTCTAGTGTGAATCTACCCTAAGTCCTTTGTTAAAAAGATAGAGGACGTTGAGGGCTTTGTTTTAATTTGAAAAACTTGGGATTTGGAGCACTTTGATTTTTGGCCTTCATCTCCGTTTGGGCTCTAACTTCGAGGTAGGGATATCTTACTCCTTTTTATGAGCTTTGTCTTTAAATTTTAGCATTTTGATATGTTGGGGGCTATTGTGTAATTTTGAGAAAGTTTGGGGGTCTTTATGTAATTTTCATAAAAGAGGGGTTTTGGACTAATTGAACCCATGTGTATTTGTAACATTGAAAATGGAAGTTATGTTATGAAATTGATAGAAATGGAACCTTAGGGTTGTTATGTTAATTATGGGAAATGCCCTAATTACATTGATGAATTAATTGGTATAATAAATTTAGAGAATTGAGAAATTGAATTGATAATATCAGAATCGGGAGACTATGGGATTAAAGGGTATAGTTGGATAATTTATCGCTCACCTAGTTGAAATGTTGATTATATATCCATTTGGTGCATTTATTTTCTGTTTAGAAATAACTGCTTTGGGCTATCGGTGGAGGATAGTCTTGATTGTTGTAGACCATGCATGATAATTAGGCAAACTAAAACTAATCAATTGAGTATGCTATCGAATATAGCGGTTGGAATAATACATTAACTTTATGTATTGGTTGACTAAGTATATGAGCTATGTTTATATACATTGTGTTGTGTGGGAGGAGATAGGGGATGTACTCCACGGTTTAGGGGAAGATAGGGGATGGACCTCTAAACCGGACTTTGGTTTGACATTGATACAGCATTAACATGTGTATCATTTGTGAAATGTGGAAGTGTTTGATTTGATTTGATATAGCACTAAAATGTATATCATTATCAATTGTGAAGTATAGAAGTGTTTCTATGTTATATTGATACAGCACCAATATGTGTATCACTCGTGAAGTATGGAAGTGGTTTATGTGTTATTGATACATCACCAAAATGTGTATCTATCATGAATTTCGGAAGTATTTAAAGATGAGTTATAATCTCATTAAGTTATTTGGCCAGGTTTTGAGCCTCGTTTTCAAACTCAAAGTTGAATAAGAAATAGATAATGAAGTATAACATGGACTTGATTGTCATGGAACTGTAATGTGATATAAGTTGGATGTGTGAGTGTTGACCATCTATCAATTGCTAATTTTTTAGTCATTGTTTATAGCTAGTTTAGTATGTTTCTACTGGGCTGTGGCTCACCCTATATGGGATACCATTTTCAGGTACAAGTAGCATGCCACCTCCACGGACATAGCATGGGAGGCTAGAGGCAGACAGACTTTTTGTTGTGTTGGCTTTCTTTTGATGTATTACATGTAAATTCAAGCTAAGGGCTTAATGTGTATATGAGTTAGTACTCACTTCTTGTAACCAAGTGTTGGCTTGGAAAGTTATAAGCCCATAGGGCGTTTACTTTTGTTATCAACATGTAATACTTTTTGTAATGAATTACTCTGATGAATAGAAGGATGTTTATCTTTTATATCAATGAATGTCTATATTGATGGGTTTAATGTTATTATTTTGAGGGCGTTACATTCAACATCGGTGTTGTGGATTCAATGTTGGGCAAGACAATTTCGAGGTGAAGACGGCTGGAAGAGGCACATAGGGATCGGTTCGATTTGGGCGTAGACTTGCTAGGTAATTGAGAGTACACTTGTGTAATTCCCTTTTGTCTTCTTAGTGGATTGTTTTGTGATTTTTGCTCGTGGTTTTTTTTATATATCATAATTGGAGGCACTTCAATTGTGGTTTTTCTACGTAAAATCATTGTTTCGATTTGTCTTTGATTGTTTGATTGGGATTGCTATCTATTGATTAAAATTGATATATAATCATAAATCAATATCTCCGTGAGTTTAGATTTTTCAATTGGTATTAGAGCACGTCGCTTTATTTTTTTTTAAATTATTGGAGCGAGATCGCGTTTGATTTGTGATAATAGATTCAATTCGTGAGGGAAATTCTATAGTTCAACCACCCCTACTTGATGGATCTAATTATTCTTTTTTGGAAAGCTCGGATAAGATCATTTTTAAAATCTATTGATGAAAAAGTTTGGCAATCTGTCATGTATGGGTGGACCGAATCGACGATTACCATTGATGGAGTAACCTTTCCCAAACTAATTGATTACCAAAATAGTAGCTAGACTAGTAAAGCTATCAATTCTCTCTTTTGCGTCGTCACACCTGAAGAGTTTAGTCATATTTGCAATTGTAAAGTTACAAAAGAGGCTTGGGTTATCTTACAAACTATTCATGAGGGCATTCCTTCTATTAAACGCTCAAAACTTCAAAGGCTCACATCTAGTTTTGAAAATCTTTCAACAAAAAATAGTGAGACCTTTGATGAATTTTATGCGAAGTTGAGTGACATTGTAAATTCCAGCTTCATTTTAGGTGAAAAAAATACCAGAATCCAAGATTGTGGGAAAAGTTTTGAGGTCCTTGCCCAATCGCTTCCAACCAAAAGTTACGGCTATTGAGGAGGCTCAAGATGTTGACAACCTCAAGCTGGATCATTTGGTTAGAAATCTCCAAACTTATGAGGCACATAGAAATTTCAAAAAGAAACAAAAAGATGATATTGCTTTAAGTAGTGCTTATAGAGTTGGAAAGGATTCTGATAAGAATTGTGAGATTGATTCCAAGATTACAGATGCTTTCGTAAAATAATTTAAAAAGTCTTTTCTAAAAAAGAATAAATAATCTTTTGGAATCAACTCATAAATCCAAAGGCAAAGATAAACTCAAAATTAATTCTATAACCAAGAAGGAGAAATGACAGATACAAGGGAACTCTGAAAGAGTCCAATGCTATGAATGCCAAGGATTTGGTCACTTTGCTTCAGAATGCCTTAATCAGTTGAGGAAGAAGAAAGCCTTTACTATCACTTGGGATGATGAATTAGAGTCTGATAAAGATGAAAGTTACTCCGAAGCACAAGGCGAAGAGTGGCATGAACAATTCCTTGCTTTCATGGCGGCATTTGAAATTGAAGGACAAATAGAGTATCCAAAGAGGTCGGTTGAGAATACCACTGATGATGAATCCTCGGGGAGTGAAAATGAAGAGCTTCAGCAAGCTTATGAAAAGTTGTGTAAGAATCTCTTAACTTATCCAAATTGAATGACAAACTCACTATAAAACTCAAAACATATGAAGGTGAGAATGTCAAATTAAAGAAGGAGATTTCCAAGGTTAGGAATGATGCCATTAAGATTTCTAGTGATCGACAAGACTCTTGACTTGTGAGATAGAGAGGAATGAGCTACAACAAATCTATGCAACGTATGAAAAAAAGATTGAAACTCTCGAGATGTTTCATGTTGTCTTGGAAGAACTAATGATCAAGAAAGAGGAAGAGCTCAAGTGTGTTATGGCTACCATTGGTCTTTGGAACAAAGGATCAAAGGCTTTGGACAATATCATTGGGTCTCAAAAAATGTGTTATGACAAGAGTGGCATTGGCTTTGGTGATAACAAAGAGCAAAAACTGAGTGCATCCTTATCTCATGATACAAGAACTCAAGGGCAGGGGGAGCACAAGATTCAACGAGAGGAAAGACTTCTCAATCTTCATAAAGTTGGTAAGGTCAAAGAAAAGAAGGTACACTATGTTTTTGTTTGTTATGATTGTGGTATGTCTGGTCATATTCGCTCTTATTGCTATGAGTTGTATGGGAGAGTGTCTCATAGAGATGGAAGAAATTCCAACATCTCGTGGGATAGGAGACACTTTATTGGTCGTAATGAGGTTAAGGGTCATAATAGACCTTGCTATTTTGATTTGCTTGAGACCGAACATGAAGCGAGTTTGCATTTGCCTAGACCTTGGAGTAAGAGGTTGGAAACCAAGTTGAGATGTGTTCCCATTGAAGAGGAAGGGAACCAGAACGTCAAGACACCACTCAAAAACCACAATTTTCAGAACTTTGTTCATACTAAAGTGGTTTGGGTGAGAAAGCTTGACTTGTGTTAATATGTTTATTTCGTTTGTGTTTTTTTTTTCTTTGTGTTTTAGATTTCTGTTTTATTCTTTTTGGGTCTTGTCATGTGTGCTTGTTAATTTTCTGTCTTGCTTTGTTTAAAAAAAATCCAAAAAGATTTTCTTAATATGGTTTTTCAACCTTAAAATTTTTTGAGAAGTTCTTGGTGCATATTGGAATTGATGAGAATATCCATTACATGTTAATATGTGTGTGCTTTCTCTGGTCATTACTCATTTCGGAGTGTGTTATTTGATTAGTATGTCTCATTCTATACACACTCTTGGATTAGCAAATATCGGAATCTTACGCCTTAGTGATCAATTTTCTCTATGGACTTCTAGTAGTGTGTCTTTTGCCTTTCTAGAGGAATAGACCTATACTAGTACATCATGGGTGATGTTGAGTCTCTTAACCACCTACCATCTTTTTGCATCTCCACGACTTTCCCTTCCATTCTTAGCAGTTAAGCCATGAGGAAAAGGCTACCTCAGAGTTACCAACTAGGCTATCTTTATTGTATCCATGCTTCTTTGGTTCGGTTTCCATACTCTTGAGCGTGAAAGCCTCCAATATGTGTGCAAAAGAAAGTAAAGAAAAGAAAAATTGTACAAAAGAAAGAAAGAAAAAAGAAAAAGAAAAAAAGGATTCTTTGATTGAGGGTGAGCCTCCGCTTTTACTCAACAAATACCCCTTGATCCCTAGTGGTTTGACTTTCCTTAGTTGTGCTTAGATTCTGTTGTCGGATGTCCAGCTTTCAGATCACTACTAGGATTTGTATCTCATGTTTGTCGAACTCCAAAAGTCACACACACACTTTTATCATGGGATCTATGCTTTTCACATAATGCATCACTTTCTTTTATTAGGAATCTTCTAGAGGCTGTGCA
The DNA here is from genome assembly GCA_036172215.1 of Camellia granthamiana. NCBI lineage: Eukaryota > Viridiplantae > Streptophyta > Magnoliopsida > Ericales > Theaceae > Camellia > Camellia granthamiana. The sequence goes on along the minus strand of CM069903.1, from coordinate 143,446,270 downwards.
TATTGTGTTTTTAAGTAATTGTGTTTATTGGATAATCTTGTGTGTTTTAAGATAGAAATATGAAATTCCTTATTTATTCCACCATATTATTTTTGTTTTTGTTTTTGGTTTGTTTTGTTTTTTGTTTTGTTTATCTTGTTCTTTGTTTTCAGTGTTTGTGGTTACTTTTAGTGAGGGGGAGTTTGGTTTATTAGTGCTAGGTGAGTTTTTAGCATGAACCTATATTGATTGGTTTGGTAAGGTTGATTGGCATTAGTTGGTTTGCATGTTGCTATCCTCTGCTTATTTATTGCTTACTTCTCATTTGCTATTACCATTTACATCATCTTGTTCCTGCTTGTGTGGTTTATGATATTGTTTTCGTTGATTGAGCTTCCTTTGACAATGCATGACAAAATGGGGGAGAAGTTTGAGTCAAAATGGTTTGTGAGCTTGTTTAATTGTTTTCTTAGGATTTTCATTTATTCATGCTACATGTTCTTAAAATCTCCAATTTACATCTATTTATATTTCCATCTCATGCTTCAAGATAATCTTGTCATATGTCTATTGCCTTTTCATATATTCTTGTGACACTAATAGTTGTTTTGGAGATTGTGGCACTAATAGCTGTTTTGTAGATCATTACCTTGAGAAAGAAGTTTGCTTTTGTTGGCTATAATGGGTTGGGGTGCTTAGGATTTTATTTGTTAGGTGTGTTTTGTCACGGCATTGCCAAATGAGAAGATTGTTAGGTTTTGTTCTTGGTAATCCCGTTTGACAAAACTCCTTTTAGTTGTAATTTTATTTGATCTTTTATTTCAGTGAGGCTATGAGTTTTAGATGCGAATCCAACCCAAATTATGCCTATGCAGAGGAGTTTGTAATCTTAATCTTATCATGTTTGCCACTTCGCTGATTATGTCGGCAATCAAGCTGCTCGATCAGCTTGTGGGGGTCGAGGGGGCAGTGCCCCTGAAGCAAAAAGCAAAATTACAGTCGAAGTTATTTTTTTGCTTAAGCAGTCATTCTGACGCTCGAGCGGAGATCTCGACCTTTCAAAAGTTTCACTCACCTGCAAAAGTACTGGGAATTGTTTTTTTCTGCTCGAGCGGCCATTCCTGCGCTTGAGCGTGGACTTTGTTTAGTCATACGCGTTTTAGTTACTCCGCTCGAGCGGCCATTCTTGCGCTTGAGCGGATATCGCAGCCCTGTTTTCTATAAATATGTGGTTTTATCAGATTTTAGGGTTACGTCTTCTAAATCTTCTTATTGAGTATTAGGGTTTTCTTCTGGAGCTTCTTTGCTTGTTTCCTTTGATGTTTGTGAGTGTTTAATCATGAATTGAGTGTATTATATCAAAATGTTTGTTTTATTTATTCAATACAAAAGAGAGCGTTGTTCTTCGGTGAATTCCAGAGTGGCTCATCGTCGTGATTCGACATTAGCGTTGTGGATTCAATGTTGGGCAAGACAATTCTGAGGTGAAGACGGGGCTCGAAGAGGCACGTAGGGGTCGGTTCGATTCGGGCATGGATTCGTTAGGTAATTGAGAGTACACTTGTGTAATTCCTTTATGTCTTCTTAGCGGATTGTATTGTGGCTTTTGCCCGTGATTTTTTATCACAACTAGAGGTGCTCAAATTGTGGTTTTTTCAAGTAAAATTGTTGTATCAATTTGTCTTTGATTGTTTGATTGGGATTGCTATTTACTGATCAAAATTGATACATAATCATAAATCAATATCTTTGGGAGTTTATATTTTTCAGAATGAAATGAAGCAAAGTTATACGATTGGTTTTCAGGTACAAGTGCCTTGAGTTTGGAGGACCAAACTTTCTAAGGTGGAGAGATTGTAACGATCCTGTCATGTATAATATTTTATATTTAAGTAATTAAGGAGATTTGGATTTTGATTAGTCATTATGAGAATTTTTGAGAATTATGAGATTTGGAATCTATGAGAATTATTAGGCCCGATTCGTATATGGTTTTGTCAAGTATTTATTTTGAAAGCCTAATGACTGAAGGAGGTAAAATTAATGAGTTGAATCAATTCGATTTCAAGTATCGGATCATATGAGAGTTTAAATAAATATTTGATTTAGTTTAGTAAAATTAAGATTCGATCAATTGGGTCTGAATTGGAGTTAATTAAATTATGAGGTGATGATGAGGATTGAGAATTAAGATTATCATGAATTAAATTTATTTATGAGGTGTTCAATTGAATATGTAATTTATTGACGGAGATTTTGAGTTTGATCTGAAATTGAAGGCTTTAAAGATTTGGGAAACCAAAATTGATGATGGTAAGAAATTTAATTTGAGATTTGGACCCTTTTGGAAGTTTGATTAAAAATCTGATTCATATTGGTAAAAATTGAATATAATTAATTGGGCTTTAATGGAAGTCAAATTAGACTAATTAAATTATGTGGGATTCGTGATTAGTTATGATTAAATAAGTTATGTGGTAATCATGATGAATCAAGATTAAGTTGTGTTTAATTAAGCTAATGAGTAATTATGTATTAAGTTAATTCTAATCATAATGTAAGTTGTAGAAGTATCTAGAATGTTTAAGAGCATTTAAGAGTGTGTGTGTGTAAATGTTGTTGTGCTGGAGCTCTCACTAGTGTGTGTATATTCATTGGACTCAAATTGTTCTGGGAGAAAACATAAAAAACTCAAGAAAGAGGATCAGAGAGGGTGATGACCGGTTTTGCTATATGTCTCTTCATTTTCGTTTTCATTGGAATTGTTTTGTCCGGACGTCTTTTCTCTAATTCTCATCCTTGTTTATTTGGGGTTGGCCTTTCTTTTGTTTCGGAGGGTGCACGGCCGAGTCCGGAGGGCTCGGGGGCGAAACAAGAAAATTTTGGGCTGCTGGGCCATGGTCGCTCGTGCGGGGACCAAGGCTGCACGTGCGGGGAAGGTTCAACTTTGGAGGATTGCACACTGCCTAAAAGGCAGGTGCGGATTGAGGTGCGAGAAGACCACCGCACGTGCGAGGGTGAGGGCCTTATGTGCGGGGAAGGCGCTCCGCACGTGCGGGGATGGGCGCCGCGCTTGCGGCAATCTGGGCAGTCCGAACCTCTGTTTTTTTGTTTTTTTTTTTCTCTCTTTTTGGCCAAGTGTGTATCACATTTTGGACATTTACCTCTCACTCTAAACGTTATTTTTCTCCTCCTTCTCTCTAAAAACCCTCACTAAACACCAAAACTCTTTGATTTTCCTTGCAATCCCTTGGGTGTAGAGTCATCTCTCCTCATTAATCTTGGAGATCAAAAGCTAGAGCTTCATTTTGTGTGGTGGAAAATCAAGGATTTCTCATCTTTTGATTCTAGGGTTTCTTCTCTCATCTTCTCCAAAAACTTTGATGTAGGGATTTCTTGAGTTATATATACATGTTTTGCTATATTAATGTTGATTTAAGAGTTTTCTTGAAGTTCTCATGTTAATTTTTATTTTGAGATCTAAAATGTGGAGAGTTCTAAATGTGGGTTTAAACCTCAACCGTTTGTTAATCCTAGAGGGTTTTTCCTTTTCATTAAACATAAAAAGGGTGATTTTGGTAGGGTTTCACTAAGGAAATCGGAAATGTTTGGTTTTTGATGAAAAACCCTAGAAATTGGGGATTTTGGAAAGTATGGAAATGCTTATGGATTTCTCTTTTTTCTAGTATTAAAAGAATGAATGGGTGTAGGTTTGTTACATAGCAATCTTCTTAGTATATGAGCAATGAGAAGTTATTCTAACATTATTACTAAACACATGAACATGTATAGTTGAGAAGTGGCAAATTGGTGGGTACCATGGATTGTGGAAATTTGTAAATTCTTGGAGATTAATGTTGAAAACATCACATGTAGTTTTGAAGAGACTAATTTGTTATGAATTGTGTCATAGTAGACAAAGAGGATAAGAAATGTTTTGTTGTATACAAATGCTTATACATATATATTTACATTGATGAAGAATTTCTTAGCGTATGAAAGATTTTGGAACATGAAGATGACACTTACATATTGTTATGGTTTGAAATGATCAAATGTTGAAAGAACACATAGTATGGTTAATCATTGCATTGGCATTACGAACATCTTGCATATTATGGAAATTGGTTTTGAAAATTGGAACTTCCATTGAGAATGAAATATTGTGATTGAAACTATGGAAATGATATAGGGTAATTACGTTGGTAAGTCCGATTAGGGGGTGTAGTTGAATTGATAAGTTGGCCTGAGTGTTCGGGGTGAAAGATCGAAAACACGCGCGGAGGAGGTACCACTTCCCTTCCGGTTAGCAATCGATAAAGTGGGGTTTTCGGTAGTGCTTGTTGAGCCTACTTGCTGACACCAACCTAAGGATTACCTGTGTCGTATTTACCGACCCTATTGATTTAAAATTGGAAATTTCAGAGATTGTTGAGATTGCAAACTGTAATGAAACATGGTACTTTTCAAGAAGAGCATGAAATGAAATTTTCTTTCAATTGGGATTGCATGACATTGGCATTTGCATTTAACATTGAGAGTTGGCATAATTGTATATACTTTGTAAGAATTCTCTATTGGGCTTTATGCTCACCCCTATGGAATTTTGGTACAGGAAAAGACGTGGTGATCTCGCCAAGTTGAGGGCGTGAAAAATTGTGAAGAGTATATAGCTCTTTTTTGTTGTGATTTAGCTGCTAGCCAAGGGCTATTTTTGTATGGGTCTGGAGGCCACTTTTGTGTAACCGGACTTAAGCCTTGGAAGTTGTAGCCCATGAGGGCATTTTATTTATTTTGGAACTTGACACTCTACATACTATAGATTCGTGTGTTTTCATACCTTTGAATGTATAATCGCATGTGGAACCTTTGTAACAACTCTATTGATTAGTGATGTAAGTGTTGGAGTTTGCTATTATTATTTAGCGGATGTTGCTTGACGTAGTTAATCTATGTTGGCTATTTTTGGGGCGTTACACAGAGAGAGAGAGAGAGAGAGAGAGAGAGAGGGCTTAACCTTTGTGCTAGAAAAACTTTGAAGAGGTGGGTTTAAGAGATCTAAGTGAAGAAAAGAGAGGAAACTCAAGGAATTAAAAAGGAATTCAGCCATTGAAGACTTAAGGTAAGAAATTGAAGCTTAAATTTTGTAGATAAATCACCTAAAAGCTGAAATTAAGAGATAATTGGGTTCAATATCATGTAATTAAAAAGAAATTTGCAAGAAGATGAAAAAAAATTAAGTTAGATTCATGATTATGGAAATTAATTTGAAAATTAATTATTTTGGATTTAATTCTTATAGTCTAGCATGAAATTAAATTCTATTGTTACATGCATAAGTGAATTCTATGAATATTTGAGTTTATATTTACATGCATCATGGACTTTGAAGAAGTTGAGCCATTCAAGTTCATATTTTGAAGAGAAAAAAAGGGAAATGTTTATAAGGATCAAGTTTATAGAAATTTGGAGTTAATCCTAAAATTAGATAAATTTTGATTTTATAATGGAATTAGACATTGATTTGATTTTGATGTCTAACCCTTGCATGTAATATAATTTAAGAGGTTTTATTCAAATTAAATATATTTTGGGACATCTATGATTATGAAATTAAGTTTTGGGTCACAAATTGAGTTAAGTTCAAATTCTAAGAGATTGATTTTGTAATTTATCATTTAAGTTTGGCTTTTTTGTTATTTATCATGAAATTGGATTCTATCTTTACATGCATCATAGGTTTTCAAGGGTTTTGAAGATTTAATTCAAGATTTTAAAGAAAGAAGAACAAAGTTTTGAAATTATATTTTGGAAGTTTAATTCTTGTTTTTGAATTTATGAGTTTGAAATTGGGTTTGACATGAAGAAAATTAATTAAATCTAAATTTGGACAAATTAAGAAATAAATTATGATTTGAATATGACAATCAAGAATTGGTTTGATTTTAATTTGAAATTCATACATGCAAATATTTTCCTAAGAACTTTATAATTTTAATTGCATGTTTTATAAGAAAAAGGAAGAAAAGTTGTGATATCATAATATTCATAAAATTTTGGTTTTAATCTTGGCAAACCAAAGAGGGTTTTATATTATAATTTAAAATTAGTCATGGATTCATGTTTAGAAATGAAATTACATATTTAAATTGAGTCAAGCATGAACCTAAGTTTTGAAATAAAGTTTGGGAGCTAAATCTTCAGTTTTGAAAATCTAGAAAATTTATAGACCGCTCAAGTGACCAACTGGTGGCTTGAGCTAACCCACCTTATGTTTGTTAGTCGTTTGAGTGACTAAGTGTTAGCTCGAGCGCACTTTTGACCCAACTAGTATTTTTGCAGACAATACAGTCTGCTCGAGACCAAATGGTGGCTTGAGCGGTCAGGCTATTTTTAGCATGACTTGAAAATTATACTTTGCTCATATTTCGATCTCGTCTCTTTCCAAGCATTCTAGACATGATTTCTGGCTCAATAAAGTTTGATAAGCTAACAATCAACATAAATTAGTTGTTTAAAGAATAAGTCATTGATTTAGCAGTAATTGATTAACAAGCCAAGTAAGAAATCTGTCTATTTGGGAAAGAAAGATTTAGTAATGAAAGAATATGTGAAATGGGAACCCAGTTTATTTGAGAAAGAAAGAATAAGATTAGTAGAACTTCAGATTACTTAAACAGAAAAGGACAAGAGAAATTAAGTTTGATTAAGGAAGTGATATTGTGTTTCAATGTGTATCTATTATGTGTTTTTGTAGGTCATACGCCATTGTCCGTCTGATCTGTTTCTGGAGCTATCTGTGAGTAACAACTCTGTAAAGTTATGTTTGACTATAAGTATTTTTTGAATGACATGATTTACTCAGTTTTCTGAAATGCTATTTTGTGAATCATGAATGATTGTTGTAGCTCGACTTTTCATGCTCCTTTCGTATATGACTAGCCCTACAGTTCGGACTCTTGTGGTTTTGAATCTGATCTGTCAAGTGCAATGTGAAATAGATAAACACAAAAGAGTTCAAATCCGACAAATCTTTTGAAAAATCGATTTTGAATCAAAATGCCAAAAATGGACTACTTTGCCAAATATAGAGTCGCCACCTAAATATTTTTGAGAAATTTAGAAAACCCATGACTCATGCCAAAGACCACGTGTCCGTCATTAGAAAGATTGTCTTGGCTCGGGAACTTAGGTACGAGAGGGAAAGTTCATGAATTGAGCACCTCACTCGCCCGATTAAAGATCAGCCTCTACTAATCATGATGTGATTCTTATTTACATTATATGTTTTTGTTTCATTTTCAATTTCCTCCACAAAATTCTCCATTGTGATCAATTTCTATATCTCTATCAATGTAATATCATGATACGATCCCAAAAGATAACATAATAATGTCAACGTTTGTAATGCCCCAAATTTCTAGCCCAAATGATAAGACAACAATCATGGCTCTTTCAAAGAAAACCGAATATAAATCTCCAAACTTACATTACATGATACAATAGTTCTTCATGCAACAATACATTAATCCAACAACAAGTAAATAAACAAATAATAACCCCCAAGGGTTTACAAGTTTCCAAGGCTTGAGCCTGGTTACACAAAACGGTTATTCAAACCCACACAAACATAGCCCTTGGCTTACACACAGAGTCACAACAAAATGAGAGCATTGTACTCCCAACACACATACTTCCACGCCCCTAGTTGGGTGGGATCACCACATCTTTTCCTGCACAAAAAATCCCGTAGGGTGAGCATAAAGCCCAGTAGGAAATTCTTAACAAAGTATATACATTTTATACAAGTCTCAAGAGATGAAATGCATATGCCATGCTATGCCCTTTTTGAAGATAAATTACATTTTCATCTTTTGAAAACCATCATGCTCAATGATGTCATAGAATTTCAATTGTTCAAAACTTAACAATTTATTTCAAGGTTGGTAAATACGACTCTGGTAATCCCTAGGTCGATATCTGCAAGTAGACTACACAAGTGCTACCCAATTGTCATTTTTTACGGTATTAACCGGAAGGCTCGACACCTATCTGCGTAGGTTTTCGGTCTTTCACCCTGGACTCTCAAGCTAACTTATTCAATATCATCTACACCACCTATTAAAACTTACCAACATATTTACCCCAAAACCATTCCATGAAAACTTGTTTCTCAACATTCTTTTCTCAATGCAAGTTTTCAAATCAACTTTCAAAGTTTAATGTAGTCAAATGAATTGATGTGCCAATAACACAAGATGAATATAAATACTTTTATTCCAATTCATCATCAAAGGAATAACACAATTCCCTCTTCTCAAGTATCCTTAACAATTAGTCATTTCAAGACTATTTCAACGTTTTGAACAATAATTTTCAAAATGAACAACAATTCTCATATTCCCTGAAATTCATCATTTATACAAATATAAATAAGAAAATTTCCAAACATCCATTTATTTTGACACACAAAATAAATATAACAATATCATTCATGAATTTTCAATATCCTTTAAAAAAATCCCCAAATTCTAGGTTTTCTCATCAAAACTATATAACTCAAATCTTTTGAAAGAAAACTTTCCAAAATCATCTTTTCTTCAATCAACGAAGATCAAAACTCATAAGATCATTTTACAAAAACAAGAGACAAACCCACTTTCAAAATTGCTCAACTTCTTGAATCAATAATCAATTTTCAAAGCTATTGAAGGATGATTTCGAAAATCATATAGATCTTGCAAATATATATATATAACTCTAAGAAAATCCCTACCTTAAGTTTTGAAGAAGAAATGAGATGAAACCCCCAAAATCAACAGTGTCAAAACTCGATCTTCACTGCACACAACATAGCCCTCGAGATGATAACCCACTTTGATGAAGAAGCAATGGCAAAACTCAAATGGATCTTGAGAAATCAAGGTTTTTTTTATCTAGTTTGTGTAGAGAAATGTAGAGAGAAGGGAGATGAAATGTTTTTAGACAGACAGAGAGAGAGACATACAAAAGTGATCTAAAATATTATATTCACGAACTGATATAACATGGTCCGCTCGAGCGTGGAAAGCCCTGCTTGAGCATCGAATACACTTTCCCAATACTTTTGCAGACAGGTCAAACTTCTAGAACCAAACATTCTTTGGTCGAGCGCATAAATAGCCGCTCGAGTGGACAAGCAACTTCTAATGCATTTTGCATTTTTGCTTCGGGGGTGTTACCCCTCAACCCCGCCAAGGCGTTGCCCTAGGACCCGCCAAGGGGCGCTGTCCCCTGGACTCCCGCGAGTTGACCGGGCAGCTCAATCCCCGCCAGGGTGCTGTCCTTAGACCCACCAAGGGGCGCTGCCCCCTGGACCCCCGCAAGCTGACCGGGCAACTCGATCCCCGACATACTCAGCAAAGTGGCAAAACTGGGATCGCTACAAAAATACAGCAAATACAAAGCTAATATAGGTTTGAAGTGCAAATAATTTATTAGGCCAATCTATGCGGAGCTTTGCTATGACTTTAATTGAGTCCAATGGACTGAATACACAACTTTTCTCACTTTCCCATTCTCATCCCATCAGAGAGAAATGAAAAATGCACAAGGCTAATACAGCTCATAGTTTGATTATTAAAGTTCATCCTCTGATCAACCTTCCAATCCTACGACTACACTACTTTTCTCACTTTCCCATTCTCATCCCATCAGAGCGAAATGAGTAGGATTTTATTTTATTTTATTTTGTTTTGAATAAATTACAAATATATTCCCGAACTTTGCTTAAAATAGGTTTTGTCTTTTGTGATTTTGAAAATTAAAAATACTCATTTGTCATAATTTTTATTTAACAAAATTTTTTTAAAAAAATCTTAATTATTTTTCCATAAAATAATAAAATTACATAAATTGTTAATTAAAATTTATTTATAATATCATGAAAATTTGAATTAATTTGATAATTTATTAATAAAATGAGTCACTTGTTATGCAATTAAAAACCTAAAGGACGAGATGTTATTTCCAAAACTATAAGAGCATCTACAATAGCAAATGCTATAATAACATTTGCCAAAGCTATAATTTGACAATGAACATTAGCAAATTGCCAAATTATAGCAATAATGCTTCAATGGTCACATGCTATTTTGACAAATCACAACCAACTTTTCCTCTAATTTTGTAAATATTGTTTGGATATAGACTTTTAGTAAATTTTTTATAGTTTTTTTTTTTTTTTGTCTTTTATGACATTTTAAAAAAAAATTCTACAAAAAATTAAATACTTACATTCTACTCGACCAGACAAATATAAAAAATTTAAAATAATTGAAATAAAAAATATAAATATAATTCACTCATTCTATTATGCACCCATCATTCATTTACCAACAACCAACTACCAACAATCATACATTAAACAACATTATTCATTCATCAACAACCACCCATTATTCACCCACCATTTTCTCTATAAATTACAGCACAAAATTTTCTAGAATTTTCATATTCACTCATCCACAATTTTCATTTCTTCTAAACTCTCTCTTTCTCTGAACTATTACAATGGTCAATTTTACTAAAGCCATCTGTAATGGAGATTTTGATGAATCTTCATCATCTGATGATGCTATAATGATGATGCAACTGTTAACAGTACAACAACAAAGAATGCACGCACTAAGTCCAAACCAATAAACTAGACATGTTGGTTCCACAAGTGATCGCCGATACATTAATCATAAGAGGGTCAAAGGCAACGAACAAATTTATAGAGATTACTTTGTAGATAATCCTATCTACCTCGAAGAATATTTCCAAAGATGTTTTCAAATGAAGCAGTCATTATTTCTTATTATCTTATATGATATTCAACAAGTCAATCAGTACTTCATCCAAACCCCTGATAGCACCAGTGCTCCTACATTATCCAGTGTATAAAAGATTACTGCTACACTTTGGATCTTTCAATACGGTGTACTTGCTGATACCGTAGACGAGTACATCAGAATTGATGAAAATACTACAATTGACGCATTGAATTTTTTTACCATAACAATTGTTGTTTTCTATGAAGGCGTATACTTAAGATCTCCAAATGAGGTAAATGTCATCAGATTATTGCAAGAGAGAGAGCAACGTGGGTTTTCTAGAACATTAGGGAATTTGGATTGTATGAACTGGTGTTGGGATAAATGTTTAACCGCCCAAGCCGGTGCTCACATTGAACATGTGCACAAACCAACAGTTGTCCTTGAGGCAGTCGCCTCTTACAACTTGTTGATTTGGCATGCTTTCTTGGGCATGCCTAGCTCTCTTAGTGATATTACTGTTCTTGACAGGTAGCCTCTATTTTCAGAATTAACTAAAGGACGTGCCCTTGCTACCAACTATACCATCAACAATCACGCGTACACCATGGGATATTATCTTGCTGATGGTATCTATATATAGGCCTTTTACCCCTTGCAGAGATACCACCATCACCAATTGGATTGTTACCAACACTTGAACTATTATCGTCTTTAAGAGAAATGCAGTTATCCATAGAGGATTTGAGGACTGAATCAGTAAATGATGTATGTATCATTGGCTTTACTGTGTTCGTAGAAGTTACATCTTACCACCTTACATTATTTTGCAAGACTTGCCAACAATGTTCAAAAGCAAAATATATTTTGCTTGAAGCATTTGTATGGATAAAATATTAAATTAATTAATTAGTTAATTTTTGTAGGACATGAAATAAAAAACTAACATAATAAATGAAATGAAATCTTACTATATCAATTTAAGACATCCTACTTGGGTGTAGATTTTTGACTTGCACTAAACACCTACTAAATTGTTAAAACATTTCATGATTATATCTCATCAAGATTAGATAGACACTTGTGTTATTGACTAATCATTCTGAAGTGAGTAATAATTTTTATAAATCCCCCCCTAAAAGAGTGAGTATACGATTGTGAATTGCCAATAATTGGGTCTTCAGAAATGTGACACCAAACTTTACAAATTGCCACATCTTCATCAATGGTGAATAATTTTCCTCCCTTTATTTTTGATGAACCTTCCATAGTGATTGTGTGAAAAAACTAAAAATAAAAAAGTAATTTGAAATGTTTGATGTGAAATGAAATTGAGACAAAGAGATGAGAAAAACAAAAATGTAATTTGTGAGGTTTTTTGTGAAATGAAATGAGATTGAGGGTTTGTTCGTATATAAATACAAAATATCACCCCTTTTTTTTTTTTTTATAGCCATTGAGACATAAAAAATATGATCCTTTTTTTTTTTTATACCGTTGCTGTCTTTTTCTGTTACAAAAAGTTTTTTTTTTCTTGGAAAAAAAAGGCGTTGTGCTTATTTTGCATTCCAAGACACCATCTAAACCGTTGGATGATTTCATAATCCATGATTGAGATTTAGCCTTTGGAATTTTTTTGCAGTTTTCCCTAATCTCTCTTTCTCATCTTGATTTACCTAGGGGCTTCACATCTCTCTCTCTCTCTCTCTTTCCATCTTCATTCATTTCTTCTTCATAAACCCACCCCCTTTCTTTCTTTCCCATCTTGATTTTCATCAAACCCAGGGCTTCTCTCTCTCAATCTTTAGCCCTCTTTTCTTCCTTACAAATCCACAGTCGAACCCATGTCTCTCCATCTTCATTTTGATCGTCATCACCACCAGCGCCAATCATCTTTAAACCAGTCGACTATCTCTCTCTCTCACAATCACACACACACACACACACACACACACACACACACACACACACCACACTCTCTCTCTCTCTCTCTCTCTCTCTCTGTGATTTTGATCACCACCACCAGTGCCAATCGCCGAGTTCCATGGAACACCAGTGTTTGGACTTCAAGGAGCTCGATCGGTCTGGGAACGAGCCTTACAACTCGATGAAGAACGAGCCCTAAAGTCAATAGAGGTTGAGATGAAGAACCAGTTCATCAAACATGCTGGAATTCAGATATTTATCTTTTAAATTCGTTTCAGATTACTTCAAAATTTTATATAAATTTGTGAATTTTGAGTTGATTGATCATTCTAAAATTTGTAATTTGTTCTTCATTGAAATTTGTGAATTTGTGAAAGGGTACTTCCAGAAATTTGTGAAATTTGTGAATTTTGAAATCAAATGAAGAACGATTTTTGTTTTTTAAACAAAATGGTGAACTTTGTAGATTAAAAAAATTTAAAAAAAAAATCAAAGAATTTGGGAGGTTTTTCTAGGAGAGGATCAACTAATTTGGAGCCAAAATTTTGTTATCTTTAATGATGTAGCATGTTTGGGAAATGCCAAATCTCCTACTAAATTTGACAACAGAGATGACATCTGCTATATTTAGCAAAATGAATAGCAGGCCATTGGAGATCCCTTTTTTTTTCACTCTTGCCCATATTATAAGTTTGGCAACTCCATTGGAGATGCTTTAAGGAGCAATTCATATTTTAAAAAAATCCCAGAAGATGTATTTATAATTTATCCATTTATTTGTGGGTAAACTATCAATAGGTCTTAATAGTTGGATTTAATTCTTATTAGGTGCTATTAAAAATTAGTCCTAATAAAATCGTTGCTAAAAATAATTTTTTTGTAGCGATTTTTTTGCATGTCGCTAAAAATTAATAATTAGTGATTTTTTTTGTCACGATTTTATAAATTGGCGCTAAAAGTTATCATTAGTGACTTTTTCTGTGACTACTTTTTTAAATTGTCACTGAAAACTAAAAATTAGTGACTTTGTGTGACGATTTTTTTAAGTTGTCTCTAAAACTTATAATTAATAACATTTTTTTTGTGACAATTTCAATTTGTTACTAAAAATTAACAATTAGTGATGTTTTTTAATAGTGTTTGATGAAAAATACCATTAAATATCACATAACCTATTGGATAATAAGTTCATTTATTAGGGACTACACGCAAGTCCTCTTATATTTTTAGAGTAATGTTAGGCATCAAGAAAGAAATATCATGAAAAGTTTCGAGAAGATTATCCACTTTTGGATTAATTATTGTATATTATGCAATCACATACACTAAGTTATACAATTTATCAATCATAAAGCACTATAAAACAAAAACTAAGTTTATACTATTTGTAAACTAAGTTTAGTGTTATATGATTGATACGTTGTAACTTAACGTATGTGATTGCATAATATATAATAACTAATTCAAAAGTGAAGAATTTTAATAAAACTTTTTATGATATTTCTTTAATGATACCTAACATTACTCTTATTTTTAACCAATAATCTAAATCCAAAAGATGAATCACACAAGCAAAGTGAAGTGAATATGGCATACCCATTTAGTTGCGGGCTCACTACGTTTGGTACACTTCATTTAAACTATTTATAGTTTTAACAGATAATCTAAATCCAAAATATGAATCATACAAGCAAAGTGGAGTGAATATGGCAATACCCATTTAGTTGTGGGCTCACTAGCCTAGGGAGTTTTGGTACACTTTATTTAAACTATTTATAGTTTTAACGGATAATCTAAATCCAAAAGATGAATCATACAAGCAAAGTGGAGTGAATATGGCATACCCATTTAGTTGCGGGCCCACTAGCCCGGGAGGTTTGGTACACTTTATTTAAACTATTTATAGTTTTTTTATTTTGAAAGTTGATAAGATTGTGTGTTGTAGTTTTTATTTATGATTTATTAAGTAAAAATTGTTTAATTTGCTTTTTGTAAATTTGTCTTCAACCTTATATTAAATTCTAAATTATTATTTTTGTAATTTGACTATATATAATTGAGATATTTGATCTAATAGTTATGTAACACCATTTGTAATATGAGGTATCTAGTTAGACTGTTATGAAGGGAAATACTATGGGATTAGTGATTGATGGGCTTGCATTGGTTGTGTTAGGTTTTTTGTCTTTCTAACTATTGTAAGTTAGTTGTTGAGCTTGATATACTCTAATCATACTTTTCATTTTTTATTAGCTAAAATATTAAAAAAATAATAATTATTTATTTTGCCTAATTCATTTTTTACCTATTTACTCTAATATTACTTTTTATTTTACTTATTTATACACAACTTGTTTAAAGAGCCTCTTAAGGCACTTCAAATGTAACTAGACTTAAAAATTTTTGTTAAAATAGTTAATGTAATAGTTAGTTCGTTAGAGTAACTAAAATATGATAATACTAGTTATAATAACTAATTGGTCTCATTTAAAGAGCCATTTTGAGATGCTCTTAGGCTTTATTAACTTTTTAGTTATTGTGAATTAATAATCTGTTTAATGATGTAAATATTTTCATATTTGTAATTACTCTCCTAATTATAATTATTTAGCTAGTGGTTGTTAGGTTTGATATATTGGTTGTGTTAAACTTTATTGATTTTTTAGCTATTGTGAACTATGGTTAGACTTCTCTGATGTTCATATATTAACATGAAAGAACTTGAGGGAACCGTAGAGCCCACTACAAGTTTTATTTTGATGATTCAAATCGTTCACTTTTTATAACTCGTTAAGTAGAATATTGATGCAAAAAATAAAAATGATCGAACATCTATATGTTTGAATCAATTTTGTATTACTAAAAATAAATGGTTATTCTTGAAATTATATTTATTGTTCATTTTTTTTAAAACAAATATAATTCGACCATATAACTATCGATATCCAATCATCTTTATTTTTTTTATGAATATTCTACTCAACGAGTCCAAAAAAGTGAACGATTTGGATACCAAAATCGAGTCCACAATGGGCCTCTACTAAGCCCAAACACTTTTTCAAGTTGAGATGACAATTTAAGAGAAGCCAAACCCTGTGAACTAATAGTCTATTTAATAATGTAAATATTTATCATACTTGTAATTACTTTCCTAGTTGTAAATATTTTTCATATTTATAATTATTCTTCCATCAATTGACAAAAACTAAAAAATAATTTTTTTTTTACTATATATAAATTCGGGTATGTCTCATATTGAAAAATTTTATGGTGTGCACCAGTTTAGGGGTGCATACCTTATCATATACACCCTATCATAAAAATGTATAATTTTTTTACAAAATTTCGTAATATCAAAAACAAAATGCATAAATTTATCACATATTGACGTAACAAAAATGTCCAAAATTTTGTACGCTCCTAAAAAGGTGCATATCATAATATTTCCTCCATGGGATTAATGTGTTTTGTCGATGTACAAAAGTTGAGTTTAGCAATTACCAAAAACAGGTTGAATTTTATGTACTAGAGTTTTGACTAAAAAACCAATGGTTTGACAATTTGTAGAAAATAAATTGAGTTTTATGTATGAAAGTTTCGAGCCAAAAAATAAGTTATAGAGTAAAAGAAAGAAGCAGTGAATAATTTGTTGGGGCTACACAAGGACAAGGAAAGGGCAACAAGAGAGATCAAAGAGGATGGTAGGGCAATCGGGAGGTGGGAGAGGGAGGCAAGAAGGTAGTGGTGGGTAGGTTAGGGCGGTGGTTGTGAGTGATTAAGTGTTGGAGTTTAAAAGTCAAAATTCATAACAATTCATATATATATATATTTAAAAATAACGTGAATTGGTAAATAAATCTTATTGAAATATTAAACACATATTAAAAAAAAAGGCACTCAATTGAAAAGTCCAAATTCAAATTTGTTTAATTGAACAATTCATGATTCAGAGTAATTCTATTTCTATACAATATTTACACTTTGTAAATATCTTTCTCAATGCACACACTTAATAAATTTGTTTATCTTTTATTTACTCATTCCATACACAAAATGTTCCAAATATACCCATAACATATAATGTGTACAAAAATTTCAATACATTACACACCACATAAAACATAAAGGTATGTTTGATTGAACGGACTAGATAAGGAGGGATTAGAATCTATCGGACTTGAATCCTAGGACTGTAAATCCTCTGGTCTATTTGGTTGGATTAGATGTGTATCCTATATTTATTTTCTCATGAGGTTAGATGTCTGGAAATGACTATTTTTAGTAAATCCAATATTTGGTTGGATGGACTGGATAAAGATAAATGATCAAAATACTATTTTATCATTTTTCAATTGTTTAGTAAGTAATAACAATATTAAATATGTTTTTAAATTTAATCTTTATTTATAATTGATTAGTGGACCACAATTAATTGTTTAATTTTTTCAATGTTTCAAACAAACATTTTTCCAATAGTTATATTTTTTAATGGTCACATTCTTTCAATATAAAAAGACCATTTCCCTTCTAATATTTATCCAACACACACACACACACAAATAATAATAATAATAAAAAAATTTATCGGCAAAAAAAATAACTTTATTAATGCATAGAATGAACAAAGCATAAATACATCAAAAAAAAAAAAAAAAAAAAAAAAAAGAGAGTAAAGACCACACACCCAAAAACCAAAAGAACAAAAAACAAAAGTTGAAGAGATTTCAACAAAAAGCCTTCACACCCACACATTAAAAGCAACATACCAGCAACATCACATGGATATATGATGAGGGCAAAATAGACTTTTTACGGTTTAATCCCATGGGATTGTTATCCCATGAAAATTGTCTCACCCTCCCCCCGGCAAACAATATAATCCCACATATGGGGGATAAGGAGTCCGGCCGGACTCTATGTCCGGCGGACTAAAAAAAAAAAAAACAAACGCCGGATAAAGGGCTTCCAATAGATTTTAATCCAATCTCACACTCTAATCCTTCCAATCAAACACCTCCAAAGGGTGTGTTTGTTTGGACAGACTAAATAAGGGAGTATTGTAATCCACCAGACTATTTTGTTAGACTGAATTTGTATCTTATGTTTGTTTAGTCAAGAGATTAGATATCTAGGTTGAACTATTCTATTGAATCCTATGTTTATTTGAGATGTTATAGAGAAGAATAAATGTTCAAACGACTATTTTTCCCTTTTGAATTATTTACTAAATAATAGGAATATTAAGGGTTGGTTTAGCAAGTATAAAAAAACCTAAAAAGTCAAAAATTTACCAAAAAAGTTAAAAAGTTATAATTATTCATCCAAACAAAATATAAAAAAATTAATGTACAAATATTAAATACAAATCAACTTTTTGCCTATCATGTACTGACGTCAGGTTAGCTTCAGTGAAAGAGGAAAAAAAAAAAAATTGCATGTGTACATCCACTAAGTTTGATGGTAAAGTTGGGCCTGTGGGGACCCACCATGGGTCTCGTTTTGATAATCCGAACCATTCAAGATATAGAACTCTTCTAGTACTATATGCCTATAAAAAATCACGTCTATCGGATATCGCTAACTATATGATCAAATCAGTTTTGTATAAAAATTGGATGGTGTTATAGTTAACAGTTGACAAAAAAAACTAACACGATCAGATAGCTATCGATATTCAATCAACGTGATTTTTTACAAGCATATAGTACTCGACTAGTTCTACACATTGAACAGTTTCAATTAGAAAAACAGTACCCGTGGTGGCCCCCATGGGCCAAACAACACCGTCCAATCAAAACCCGAAAATGAGGCAATCTTTTTCCATGTATTCACCAAGCCGACTCACTACCATCTACACTATCTTCTCCTACACATTTCTTTATACAATTTTTTAATACACATTTTTTCATTAAAAAATCAAAAAGTTAACCCAAACATCCATATTTTTTTTCTAAACTTTTTAGTCTAAAAAGACAAAAAGTGCACTTATTTAGGACATCCCAAACAATCTCTAAATCTGAATTATAAATTTTATTTTATTTTTTTACCAGAACTTTTAAAAAATTAAATAAATAGAATATTAATAAAAATTACATAAATTTATTTTAAATTGTAGTTGGGATTTTTAATTTTTTTTTTACTTTACCAAGTATAATTAATACCATATTATGAAAATAAATAATTTAATAAATTATAAATAATTTAATAAATAAATTTTATTAAGTATAAATAAATTTATTAAGTATAAATAATTTAATAAATAATTTATTAAGTAACCTAAACCATGCCCTTCACACCTAACATTTTTTCGGCACACTCCAACAATTTTTTGACCACACTTCGGTATGCAAAAAAAAAAAAAAATATATATATATATATTAAATCGATAATTTTTTTGTATTATTTTACTATTATTCTTCAAAAACTAATACTCTATTTAGTTTTAAGTTTTCAAAAATATTTTTATTAATTTTAAATTTTTATTTTTTTTAGTAAACCTTTTACATATAATCAATCTTTTACTTTTTAAAATCACTTAATTTAGATTCAGTTAAAAAGTAAACTATTTGTCAAAAATCTTTTAAAAAAAATCATAAATACAAAAAAAATATATACTAAATTTTTATATTTTTGAATTTTTTTAAATGTATCTAAATTAAGTGAATCCAAAAAAAAAATAATTAGAATATTAAAAATGTTCAATAAAACAAAAGAATATGGATTGAAATTTCCAAAAATTATTTTTCAAAACTCAAAACCAAACTGAGTGTAAGTTATTTTTATACCATTTTTATTATTTGTTTCATACTAACTGACAATGAGATGGAAATAATTTGGTACAGGTTATCCAAATACATTAAATAAATTCGACAATCAACAACTGAATCAAATAATAGTTTTTGATTATGTACTTCCGAACTAAATATAAATTTTTGACATATAACTATTTTTTAAGTTAGTTTTTGAATATATGAAATGTTTTCAAAAGTTAATTTCTATATAGGTGCAACATTTTTAAATTTGATTTTTAGAATGATAATTGTGACAATGAAAAAAAAATACTTCCGAGCCAAAAAACTCACCTATTTATTGCCTAATTTTTTTTATTAAAAATCATTTTTTTTTCTACATCTAAACATTCATTGAGTTGTAAATCCTCCATCATACAAATCAATAGTAACGGTGGGGTGTAATGAAACAATGTAATAAGTAGGAGTGTAAAAATGGCCAGTGACCCGGGGTGGAGTCGGGCTCGAGACCGTAGGTCTGGGCCTGGCCTGGGCCATTATTTTGAAGTCCTGTCGGGCCCGTAACCCGACCCATTGGCCCACTTAAGACTCACTCAAGGCTCGGCCCGAGGGTCGGCCTACCTGAGGCCCAGTGTTTTTTTTAGTGAAAAATAATAAAATTTTGGTAGAGAAAATTAAAAAAAAATATTCAAACCCATCCAAGCCCAAGCTCAGGCCCAGTCTCATTGGCCCGCCTTGAAGCCAGCCCAAGGCCAGAATACCCCTTGGGCCTGGGCCTGGGCCTAATTTTCTAGCTCATGGACTGACCTGAATTTTGATGGGAGCTCGCAAGGTGGGCTGGGTCAAATTTACACCCCTAGTAATAAGCAATGGATAAGGAGTGAAAAATTGAGCAATATTGGTCAAATCTATGAGAAACAGTGAAGGAATAATAAAGTGAACAATGATCAATGGAGATAGTGAGGGAAAAAAAAATTAAAGAGTAAGTCTGATGTATGTATTTTTTGAAAAGAAAATGTGTACTGAGAATTTCTATATAAAAAATGTGTAGTAAAAAAATTTAGTTTTAAGGATTGATGTGTGTATTGATATCCAAATTGTTCATTTTGTTTAGTAGTAAAATTATAAGAAAAAATTAATTCTTTAAATATACGCACAAAGAGTAAATGATATGTAAAAATAGAATTATCCCAAGATTGAGGCCAAAAGAACATGTCTCTACAAAATGACCAAACTACCCTTCTCTAATTAACTCTCCTTATTTCATTAGAAGCACGCACGAGTTATCTGCTAAAATCAAAGCACATTTTTTTTTCCTCTCCTCCATCTTTCTCTCTCTCTTTCCTTCATCTATTGAATTCGAAGCACCAGTAGAGAGAGACACACAGATCAACACGTCGCCATTGGCGTCAGAGGCTCCAATGCCCTCTTTCTCCATTGTCCTCTGCGGCTGCCATAAACGGTGGCACCGCCAGCCATTGGCAACCACATCGTTCTCGCTTCCACCTCTCTTCCTTTCACCGTCGTCGTCTTCTTTGAGATTCATAAACTCGGCACCTGATTCACTGCTGACCATAGCCAATGCAGTCAAGCTCCAGTTTGTAAAGTCGCTGGCAGCGACGGGGTTTCCCATCTCACAGATCTGTGTACGACGATCTGGAAGGACGCAAAGGAATCTAACAAAATATGACTACTGTTAGGTTTTATTCTTGACAACCCCGTTTGACAAAATTTCTTTGAGTTGTAATTTTATTCGCATTTTTATTTCAGTGAGGCTATGAGTTTATTAGATGCGAATCCAACCCGAATCGAGCCTTGCAGAGAAGTTTGTGGTGCTAATGCTTTCAAGATTGCCACTTCGCTGATTATGACGGGGGTCAAGCTGCCCTGTCAGTTCACGGCCGAAGCAAAATGCAAAATTGCATTAAAAATTGCATGTTCGCCTTTGCTCGCTCGAGCCAAGGAATGCTCGCTCCAGCCAAGGAGTTCTCGCTCGAGCGAAGGATTGCGTCCATACAAAAACCTGAAAAAGTGTATTCCTCGCTCGAGCCAAGGCACTAGTAGAAATCATGAAAACAAAGCTCCTTGCTCGAGCGAGCCTCAAAATCTGGATTTCTTAAGGAGTTGGTTTTCTTCCAAATCTAGGATTACTTTTGGTTCTCTATAAATACTTGGTTTTCTTCCAAAAACTAGACTATTTATTGAACCTCTCCTGATCTTCTTTTTGGTTCTTAAGGGTTATATCTGGAGATATTTTGTTAAGTTTTCTTTGATTTTTTATTGAGTATTCAACTCATGGTTTAAAAGAGAGTACATCAAAGGTTTTGTTTGTTAAACAAAAGAGAGAGTTGTTCTTCGGTGGATTCTGAAGAATTCGAGCCTGAAGTTTCGGTGAATTCTGGAGTGGCTCATCAGAAAGACAATTCCGTGGTGAAGATGGGGTTGGAAGAGGCACATAGAGGTTGATTCAATTAGGCGTTGTGGATTCGCTAGATAATTGAGAGTATACCTGTGTAATTCCTTTAAATCTTCTTAGTGGATTGTTCTTGTGGCTGTTGCCTGTGGTTTTTTTTATCACAATTGGAGGTGTCCAATTGTGGTTTTTCCACGTAAAATCGTTGTATCTCTTTGTCTTGATTGTTTGATTGGGATTGTTATATTCTGCTTAAAATTGATACATAATCACAAATCAACATCTATGAGGTTTCTAGATTTTTCAACTACAAATGATAAAAATTAGCTGAATTACAATTGTTCCTTTTTCTAGTTGTTTTTGTTCTTGAGTGTTACAATTTAGGAGTGTATGTTTTCCTAAATTTCAGTTTGATAGTATTTTAATTTTCATGTTTTGTGAAAATTGAGTAGGAGTTTTGGCTCTGGATCTGCTGGGGTCGTGATAGATCTAAGATGTGAAGGCTCCAGTATTGTGATGATCTGCTTGGAAAAAGGTGCTAGGGATTTGGTAACCAAATCTGAACGCAATCAGTCCTAGTTCCTCCGCCTCCATCGCCACCTCCCTCGCCATTGCCCCTGTATTCACAACCTGCATCTCTCTCTCTCTCTCTCTCTCTCTCTCTCTCTCTCTATTTCTCTTGTCTTTATGTGAGCTCTCTAGTTTTTTTGGTCGTATGTGTGTTGAAAGCAGTTCTGTAGTTGTAAGGGCGATGATGGTTTGCTGATGGGGGATTTGGTTGGTAGAGATGAAGTGTAATGACCCGGAACTGTATGGCGTAATCATCGGTAAATAATTATGTGTTTATATGATTTAATTGAAGAATATCTGTTGGAATTAGAAAAATATCTGTTGGAATTACGACTTCGGGACTGAAATTGATGACCGTAATGGGTTCAGAAAATGAAATTGAACATGTCTATGCGATACCGGGAATTTTTAGAACTATTTGAGAAAATAAATTGAGGACTGAATTCCGTCTGAATCGTTAAGACTCGTTTGGCTCACGTTTTTGGCTTAAGTGGATTATATGATATATATGGTTTATATAGATAAGGATGGGTGACTTTGTTTGACTCAAAAGCCAAAGAGAAAAATCTAGAAAAGAGAGAGAGAAGAGAGAATCGTGAGAAAGGGAGAAAGAAAGGGAAGCAAAGAGGAGAAGAGAAAGAAAATGGGGAAAATCAAGTCAACCTTCTCCAAACTAAGTGATTAAGGTAAGGGTTCTCTCAAAATTCATGAAATTGATTGTGATTCTTGGCATTTAGCATGTGGAACTCAAGATTATGGCTTAAAATGTTATGATTTAAGTTGTGTTTGGCAAATTGAGGTAGAACTTCCATGGCTATAGAGATAGGAAGCTTGTATGTATAGTTCATGGGTTTTCCATCTTACTTTAAGGGTTGATCTTGTTTATGGTCCATATGGGTTTTGAATTGAAGTTATAATGTTTAATCCAAGTGAGTTTTCAAGTGTTTTGGAACATGGTTATCATCATCTTGAGGTTATATTTGCTAAAGGGAAAGATTGAAGCTTTGAACAGTTCAGAATTTCGGAATTTCGCAGGGTCCGCTCGAGCGGAGGGAAGCCCGCTCGAGCGTGAAAATCAGCCTCTCAGCAGTTTTGGAAAATTGTACTGGTCGCTCGAGCGGCCAAAGTTGCGCTCGAGCGGAAGGGCTTATTTTCAGAAAATTTTGGGGAAGTTGCAGACTTGATTTTAACATGTTAATTGCATCATTTATCATCTTATGAACATGAAATGAGTATGAATCAAAGTAAAGAAAGATAGAATGAACATGAAATGAAATAAAGGAAGAATGAAGTGCATGAATTACATGATTTAATGAGAACGTGTATTGAGAAATGTGTTATTATGTTGATGATTTGCAGGTCAAAACGTGAAGACCGTACAATCGGTTTCGGAAACCCACTATAAGTAACATTTCTGTAAAGATACGTTATTATGAATTATGTTCCAAAAGTGATATGATATGACATGTTTTAAAATGATAATGTTTTCCGTGAACGAATGTCCTATTTGCGAATCTATTATGGCATCCATAGATAGTTAGGTCATGGGAACGACATGAACATGCAGGGCCATGATATGAAACATGGTAGAGCATGAAGATGAAGGCCCATGGCCAGTCACGAGATCTCGTTAGACTGTAGACTGTTATGAAAAGTTATGAAAAGGTTCTGTGGAGTATGCCATTATGTATGTTCTTATGATGACTGATGACTGATTATGATTATGATTGATTTATTATGGATTTATTTGAAATGTTGGAGTTCGTTCACTAACCCCTTTACGTTAATGTTACTTGTTGAGCTCTAGCTCATTGTTTGTATTTATGTATTTATAGGTGTGCATTCATGAAGTCAAGCCTAGGCGGAGTTCTAGCCGAGCCGCCGTTTGAAAGCCTAACCAGAGTTTTGTGTGCCTCTGAGCTGGGGCTAGGCCTGGAAGGCCGTGAGAGGGTTTTGTCCTTTTGTTATTTTGTAGCTTGTACTTATGTGATGTCATGGATCATGTTATGTAATATAGTGGGTAATTATCATTTTTGGGCATGTATATACACTTGTTCATATAAATGCACAGCTCTTGGACTATAGTTTTTGCATGTGCTTCCGCGAGCCCCTTTTTATTTATGTTATGTATAGAAAGGCCTGTGGTAATCTAGGATTACTAGCCGGTCTCGTTACTAAACTTCTAGGGGCGAGTTTGGGGCGTGACATGAAGATGTAAGAGAGGAGAGGAAAGTTGCAGAGAAGTGAGAAGAGAGAGGGATAGAGGTGAGGGAAGAATAGAGAAAGATAGTTGACAGGTGTTCTGGAGAGCTTTGGGTTGGAGGTTTCTTGGGTTGAGAAGGAGGTAGAGGTAGAGAATAAGAAGAGGAGAAGAAGAAAGAGAATGCTGGAGTTGTATAAAAAATGGAGCCTGAAAGATCATCTTCTTTTCTTTTTTCTTTTTTTTTTAATTCTTCTTCTCTGTTTCTGCTGTTACACTCCATTTGTATCAGTTTCAGAAGGCATGAAAAAGAGTTTATTTATTCTTTTTTTATGTGTGGTTGTTGAATACAGAGGTGTGTTCTTTGAAATAAACAGATAGATGCATAAAAAGGATTTGGATGTTTTATGGAACTGACAGATAGAGAGAGATAGATAGAAGGGGGGAACGGGTTTCAATTTGTACAGATAAAATAGGCTTGAATTTTTTCTTTTTCTTTTTCTTTTTAGAGATTTGAGCTTAGATTTGTGTTGCAAGACTTAGATCTGCAAGACCCAGATCTGGGAAAAGCCAATTGTGAATTTCAAACAGATAGGAATGGGTTTTCAAATATGAGTTTAACAGATAAAACAATTAAACAGATAAAAAAATTCAATAGATAAGAATTTGTGAACCTACAAATTTCAACAGATAGATTTTATTTGGATAGTTATTTGAATAGATAAGGGAAATTTGAATTAAAAAGATCAAAAAATTAAGCAGATAGGGTAAAAAATTTGAACAGATGAGGAAAAATTTTGAATAGATAAGAAAAAATTTGAACGAATAGTCAATGAAAAGTCAAATAGATAAAAAAAAAGGTTAAATGGTAAAATTGAAAATAAAATGTCCCACAAGATTTTTTACCAAACTATTTCATAAAGTATGGATCTTTCACCAATAAAAAATATCCACTGGACTTAATGCATTAAACACTTATCACCAATTTTCTCTAAAAAAAATAATTTAAATGCAATCAGAAACAATCTTAAAAATACATTAGATTTTTCACAAAATTATTACAAATTAATGAAAAAAATTATAAATTTAATTATGAATTTTTATAAAATTTATCACTAATTTATTATTATTTTTATAGAAAAAAATGATTGATCCATCGAATTTTGCCATATTCAAATTATGTAAGTCGAACGACTACCTAATGAAAAATGCTTGGGACCTCTAATTAGAGGTACCACTAGTGATGTGGCAGTGGGTCCATCCACTGCCACATCAGTGCTGTGTCTTGGTTTTTTTTATTTTTTTACCTTTTCCACCTCATTAGAGGTGTGTTTAGTACCTCTAAATTAGAGGTCTCTAGCATTATTGCTACCTAATTAACCTCTCGAACAATCACCCAAATGACTGACATTACTTTTGTCAGTTGTGATTATTACCCTTATCAATCGATGTTTGTCCAGGTGACGATCATCTTGCAAATGACCGGCCAAACACTCACTAATGACTAATGTACCAACTGATATCAACAAATTCAAATAATTTGTACAAACTCAAATTCAATGCAGGTACATTACTTTTTTGGGGGATTTGGTCATAGCCCCCTCACTATCTAATTTGTCTTTTAAAAGGTCAAGAATTATATAAGTACTTTCAAAACCCCCTGATATTTTAAAACTTGTTTCTTTTACCATATTACCTTCATACAATTTTACTTTGTATGAAAGTAAAATTTTACTCCGTATGAAAGTAAAATTTTACTTTGTATGAAAGTAAAATTTTACTTCGTATGAAAGTAAAATTTTACTCCGTATGAAAGTAAAATTTTACTCTGCATAAAAGTAAAATTTTACACTAAAATTAAAAGTAAAATTTTACTCTGTATGAAAGTAAAATTTTACTCTGAATAAGAGTAAAATGTTACACTCTGAAACTAAAGTAAAATTTTACTCTGCATAAAAGTAAAATTTTACTCTGTATAAAAGTAAAATTTTACTCTGAATAAGAGTAAAATTTTGCACTCTGAAACTAAAAGTAAAATTTTACTCTGTATAAAAGTAAAATTTTACTCTGAATAAGAGTACAATTTTGCACTCTGAAACTAAAAGTAAAATTTTACTCTGTATGAAAGTAAAATTTTACTCTGGTTTTGTCAAATAAAAAAAACAGAGCAATAGAACCAGAGTAAAAATGAAATTTGATGTTATTTTACTCTGGTTCCATCACATTAGCCGATTTCATAAATCCATTAGGTTATGTTTGATCTAACAAGTCTCTCTTCTACTAAAAAATCATTCAAATCTTCGATCTTAAAGACTCAAAATACACATATATATAGATATATATATATATTAATTAGAGATCGAAATATGTAGATATATATATATATATATTCGCATTCAAATCCCAAAACACATATATATTCGAATTCAAATCTCAAAAACACACAAACATACACATATTCACGTATATCATATTTCATTTCACCAAATTTGGTTCCTTACTATTGATTTTCCAATTAAAAAAATCCATTGAACCTTTCAAGGCACAAGAAGAGAGTTGTACAAAACAGAAGGAATCCACTAAATAGTTGGCAAATTAACAATCAAAGTACACTGTTATATTAAAATGATGAAAATTGTTCACAAACCTGACCTAAAAAATTGATCACACTTCACAGATCCGAATTTAAATAGACTGAATTGAACTCAAATCTGAACTCAAATAAAATGTTTGTAAAAAAATTGATCAAGATATGTTAAAAATATAGATTTGTTCAAACATTGATCTGTTTAAAAAAATACAGATCTATTCGAACCTAGATCTAGACTTCTTTGACAATCTGATCAGAGGAAGAAGAGCATGGTGGAATCAGATCTGAACAGAACACCATTCGGCGATAAGAGTCGGAGCGATAACTGTTCTATCTTCGTCCTCTGCTTGATCTCTATTCGATTACATGGAAGAAATTTTAAATCCATCAGGCGATGGGGGGAATTAGGGTTAGGGTTGAGGAGATGGAGGACGGTGGTGGAGGAGTAGGGACGGGGATGAGGGTTTGGTCTTCTTGACGAGAGTGGGGAAGAGAGTGGGAAGAACTGAGGGTATAAAAGTCATATAAAATGTTTAAATAATAAATTTGTCCTTTATGTAAAACATTATAATTATGAGGGGGTTTACAAAATATAATTTTTTTCTTAGTCCTTTTAACAATGAAAGATAAGTAAAGGGGGTTTATAACTAAATTTCCCTACTTTTTTATAAATATATTCTTAATTAAATTTTTTCCATGATAGTATAGTCCCATTTAGTTACGACTCTGACGTGTACACAACGCTAAATTCTTCGATATCAAACGCACCGTTGACCTGCAGTTTAACCGCACCACGTCAGATCAGTAATTTCTCTACCACAAATCAGAAACCGCCACGTGCCATTCTGTATCCTGATTCGCTATTCCTCATCTGAATTTCCTCAACACCCATGTTCCTTCACCCAAAAGCATTCGCATTGCCCCATTCTCTCTCTCTCTCTCTCTCTCTCTAAAATGTCTAACTTGAGCTTCTTCTAAATCATTGTTCTCTCTCACACTCTCTCTCTAACACTAGAGAGAGAACTCTCTCTCTCTCTCTTTCTCTCTCTCTCTCTCTCTCTCTCCCTAAAAGGTCTAACTTGAGCTTCTAAATTATTGTTCTCTCTCACTCTCTCTCTCTCTAACACTAGAGAGAGAACAACAATCCAAAACATGGGAAATGCACTCAGGCTATTGTACGGACACTGCTGTAAGCCGGCCGCTAACGAATCCGATGCGCTCGGCCACCACGGCGTCTCCGCCGCTACCGTCGGTGTCTCCGCCCTTGCCCACGATCTTTATCACTATGAAATCACTTCCCAGGTACAAAAATGCCCCTCATGAACACCTTCATTTCTTCTTCAATTCAATCCCTTGCTTAATAAAGACTGTTTTTTTAAAGAAAATTTTAATCACCCTTGTAATTAATTGTACTTTATGATCTGTTTTGGGTCAGAATTGAAGTTTTGAAGATATTTGGGGTTCTGGGTTTCTCTTAATTTTATCCCATTTAATCAGGGAAGTTTTTTTTTTTTTTTGGTAAGGTTCCTGAAGGGCTCAGTAAGCAAGTAGTTTCTTCAAAGAAGGCTCAGGCTAACTGGTAACTACTGTATAACACTTTATCTTGATTAATAAATCTAGCTTCTTCATTAGGTTAACACTGTAATTCAAATTGAATTGTTTCGAGTAAATTATGTACTTTACTGCTTGATTGGTGTTCTACTCTATGTATATTGAGTCGTTTGAATTTACAATGAGAAATGAAGGTATAAGAAACTTTCTGAGGCATGGAGAGAATCAAAACCTCCACCAAGAACACCAGAAGAAGCTTCAAGGCTTATCATACAGATATTGAAGAGACAGCAAAAGGCTGATGTTGAGGTTTAAAACAAGTCTCTTTGGTTGTCTCTGTTTTTCACTTTCTATTTATTTTCAAGAACACACAGAAAACTTGTTTGATAAACTGTTTTTTGAAAACTATTTTGGGATAGTACTGAAAAGCTGCCACTTTTAAAAAGTACCAAAATTGTTTTCAGATTTTGAAAACTGTTTTCACATAAAAATGAAAACATTAGGAAAGCAATGAGTATTTTTGGAACACAAAAGACAATAGCTTAGAAAACGAAAACACAACTAAGCCTCAGTCACAACATTGATACTCTATTTGTTTCAGCTGAAAACTTTTACCAATAGAAAACGTTTTCTATGAAAAGCTTTTCTTTCCCCCATGGGAAATGTTATCTCATGTTTCCTTGTGTTCTTAAATCTAATGCACAAGTGGTTGTGTCTTTGTTGTGGGGGGGGGGGGGGGGGGGATCTCGCTGTTCCTCATACTCTTGTGGGGTGGCCGCTGTGGTAAGATTTTAGTCCCAAAAATATTTTTCATATTTTAAAAGTGAAAAACAAATTATTTAAATAAGTTTGTTTCTATTGACCACAAAAAATATTTTCATTGATTGTCATTTTTCTATTGCAACAAATACCAAAAAATGCATAAAACATTTCTGTCCTAACAAACAGGGCGTGATCTTCTTTTGAAATGCTTACAACTTCAGAATTAAACCTTGGTGCTGAATCTGATTTGTTGTTGCTTCCTTTGAGTAGGGTCTATTGACTTTCTATGGCCCTCCCTCTTCCTCATACTCTTGTTGAACTCTCTGCTGGACCGCCTACTTCACTGCCTGAAGGACTCCAGTTTGAATTGCAGACTCTACCAGTTAAGAACAATTTCACAATCCCAAATCCTCAAATACTCGAAATTATCTCCAAGACTCTTTTGATTTCAATGAATGGTTTTAACATAATTCCCAGGGTGGATGCAAGATCTGTTGTGGATGGTGATGGCATCACAGTGTATGTGAGCACCATGGATCCCAAGGGAGTCATCTTCTGTTCCCATAGCCGTGCAAATCGCGGCCGCTGAACGATCAAAAGCACGTGCTGGGAAGAATTACGCCAAGGCAGATGCACTGCGGAAGCAAATTATCGCTTCAGGATATAAGTATGTATATGAATTTGAAATGTGAATTTCTGTAATTCATTGGT
Source organism: Camellia granthamiana (assembly GCA_036172215.1). Lineage (NCBI taxonomy): Eukaryota > Viridiplantae > Streptophyta > Magnoliopsida > Ericales > Theaceae > Camellia > Camellia granthamiana. Next base: position 143,416,023 of record CM069903.1, on the reverse strand, counting down.
ATTTTGCTTTCAGAACCACGGATCACTGACAGGTTGTATTTCACCAGTGTTCTGAATATTCAGAGTCAGGAGATTCTTGCACGCAAGTATAAGATTAGACTAAGGTAATGCCAACAGCAATCATTTTGATTTATGTCAGCATGTTTTAGTGTAACTTTTCTCAAATTAAAGCTGATAATCAAAAGCTAAAAGCATCCTTCTCCCGTTTCGAATAATCAAAAATTTCAGTTTATTTAAACTATCCCTACTATAAACAACTCAATAAGTTACACCAAATAGAGCCAATAGACTTGGTTTGTGCACACCAAATAGAGCCAATAGAGTTGTTTGTGCAGCTTCTTATTAGTTGAAAGTTGATAATTAGAAAACAAAAATTAAAAGCACATTTCCCTCATCTTTTCAATAATCAGTTTTTTTTCTTTTTTTCTTTTTGATCAATTTAATTAAAACTATAATCAGAAGTTGCATCAAACATTCTTATACAAACTACTATAAGTAAACCTTATAAACTGCACCAAACAACTATCAATGATTAATGACTTCTCAAGAAAACAGGGGAATAGATGCGCCAGAGAATGAAATGCCATATGGAAAGGAGGCAAAGGAGGAACTGACCAAGCTTGTTCAGGGCAAGTGTCTGAGAGTTCTTGTCTTTGACCAAGATCAATATGGCCGGTCTGTAGGAGATATTTATTGCAATGGTATCTTTATACAGGTACTATTTTCACAGAATGTCTCTGCCTTTCTGAACTGACTTCAAAGTCCAAACACTCATTGGGAGTCTTCAACAATTGTCTCTGTATAGGAATCAATGCTGAAGAAAGGATTGGCATGGCATTACAAAGCCTATGACCAACGTCCAGAACTTGAGAAGGTAATCCATTTTACTGTTAATTCTGAGATTGATCATATTAAACACTTCATTTCTAATGGCTATTCGTGTTGTGTCATACCAGTGGGAGAAAGAGGCTCGGACAAAGCAAGTAGGCTTGTGGGCTTCGTCAAACCCTGAGATGCCGTGGGAATGGGAGAAAAGCAGAATATGAAAAAACATTAACAGTATTTAAGATTTGCTTATGTTTCTGTTGTAACATGTATATATAATTTAAGGACATATAGATAATTTATGAAACTGATTAAAGGGTTGGTAATTGTTTTTATATGATCATGAAAACTGGTCATGTCAAAGCACAATTGAAATCTCAAATGCTCAATAGAAGATGTTTCAAATCACCACTCTCATAATCACATTCTTCAGGGTTTCTCACAACCAGAGTGGGAAAGGAGCATTACTTCAAGCTCATCATCCAACGGCATTAATTGTAAATAATTTTATGGTGTTATACATATAACAACTTTCATACTCCAAAATCGTGAACTATCATGATTTTTACAAATGATAACATAATGCGGAAAATAAATAACATACCTATTAAGTGACCTAAATTTGATTGCACATAAACCTAATAGCAATATTAGTGAAAAATAGTTTCTCTCTGAATGTCCTTTTATAGGTAGAGAGAAACCAGTTTCCTTATTTAACAATGAGTCTACTTTCCCATCAAAATAAGATACTTGGAAAATAATCTTCTTTATTTACCAATTAATTGTAGCAAAAAATATGGAATCATAATCCTGCCAATCTCTAATTCATATTACTATATCATGTGGGTCAATATAATGACTAAATAAATAATTTAGTCTTACAGTAATCTCACAATATTCCCAGCTAGTTTACATCAAGGAATCAAACTAAACAGAACACGTAGAACATTGGTCCTATTTGGTGTAATTTTTCATACAAAGTTGAAAGCTAATAATAAGAAAGCGGAAGCTCAAAACATCTCCCTACTTCTCAATAATCAGTTTTTTTTTTAATCTATTTTTGCCTCATACATTGTACTGCAGCAATTGCACCAAACACTCTTAATACAAAATTCTAAAATCTAAGAAAAAGAAAAAGAAAAAGAGAAAACCATAAGAGCTACACTGAACAGCCCCTTTGAGTTTATTCAATACAGCAGTGGCTGCCTCGGGAATCTGTCAATCACACAAAAATTTCAGCTGAAGAAACAGAAACATCAATATGATTCAAACTAAGACATTAGTCTAAATACAAAGGGAAAGACATCGGTGTAAATACAAGGATAAGAACAGAATCAAGAAAACTTGACGAAAAAATAAAAGGAAAAAGAAAAAATAAAGCTAATGAAAGGAAAACTGCAGCCAGGCTGGGGCGTCACAGAATTCTGGTCAGTTGCACAGCCCAAGGATACACTGCAAAAGACCAGTGGCGCTAATAAGTTAACGAGAAATGAAATTCTATGACTTGAAAATATTGTCATTTTCATATTTAAGCCAATTGATAACTGAAGTCGAATCACAAGAAATGATATTAAAATTCCACGTACAGTCAATACATGGAATGTAAATAAGATTTAGCGAAAGTGAAGTCGGAGCCAATTTGTTTGAACCGGCGGAATTCGAATGCGCCTACTTAATCTAACAATGTCTATAATCAATCATCAAACACTATGTCCCTTGTTGTTCTTCCATGACCAACACAAAATCGTAAATCGCATCCCCTCCATTAATTACAATACATTTGGGGTACTACGTGACCATATTCTAAGACCACGAAATAACTTCTCCGAAATAATTGATTGTAATAATGTTAGAAAGGCTGACAAAAATACTAACAAATATATAAACACATGATTAAATGAACTCAAATTGAGTAGTGAAATCTATATTTAAGTTTTGTGTCTTGAATGGTATGTTTGTTGATAAATTTGTTATGACTACTCCAACAACCGACTCTCTATATTATACATGCTTAGCATTTGATCCAACTAAATTACAACTTTTATCCTCCAACAAAATAAAGTAACACGCTAGACATTATGTCTCATTTGACTACAATTAAGAGCAAAGAAAAGAGCACAAAGGGTTCAATTCTTCAACCTGTTTAAGAGGTTTAACAATTTAAATTACAAACAAATATTATTTATATAAACTTGTGTTAAACTGGGTTGGCTTTCAAGATCTAATCCCAAACTAGGCCAAAAATTAAATCAAGCCGTAAAACTTTGCTGGATTGGCCCATTCGGCCTATAGCCACCCTTGTTGCTGTATGTGATCATGATTCATGTTCATATGAAAACGTGGAAACTAAGGTCCGTTTGACAATAAACTAATATAGTTAAAAACTTATTAAAAAAAGTCAAAAAGCTATTCCCAAATACTTTAATTTTTTTTCACCTCATATATTAGTCAAAAAAATCACGAAAAGGTCACTTCCCCAATGAATCCTAAGTAAATGAATCACACAATAGGCAAAACAACTCAAATTGCTAGAGAGGGGAGAAATTATGTAACATTGAACTAGAAAATCACAACAAATCATAATATATATATGAGATCTTCTGTCTTAAAAATCCTATTTTCCTGTCCCAATTCACTTACGCTGTATTTGGTTAGAGAATTTGGGAAAGGATTTGGAGATGAAAAGAAAAAAGGTAAGTGAAATATGAATAAAATATACATACATTTTACCTAATTTAACACATATTTTCCCTTTCCCTTTCCCTTTTCAAATTTCTCTTCAAATTCCCTAACCAAATACAGTGTTATAGTATTTTGATCATGACTCAGATATTTTCACACTTCAAAGTTCTTACACGATCAATGGTTGTAGGTAAATTGGGAAAAGAAGATGAAGGTTTTGGGGATAGAAGATACTTGGCTGATGATACAACATTTAAGCAAACAAAGTAAGATTAATACCAAATGTGACTTCAAATTTTGTCCATCAATTTGATGTTGGGCTTTGCGACAGAGAGTTTCAATTTTAAACCCGAGCCTTCCCACCTTTGATTTTCAAGAGCCTTGAGCCTTTCCATCATCTCTGTTAATATATTAATATATACCAGTTGTAATGTTAATATATGCCAGATGTAAAGTTAGTGTAGTATACATCATTATGTTTGTTGTAGCATCATTATGTTTGCAGCTTTAGCTTTAGCTTTCGGTGCTCCATTTGCTTCTCTTCTCTCTATAAAGAGAGCTCATTTCTCTTTGTAATAGATATACAGAACACATCAATATACAGAGCATTCAGTCTCTCTCTCTCTCTCTTTCTCTCTCTCTCTCTTTCTCTCTCTCTCAAACTAGTGTTTGTCTTTCATGGTATCAGAGCCCAGAATTACATTTCTGGCAATTTGCGATTTTGGTGTTTAGTCCCGTACACAGTGGCACTACACCAAACCACTCGGAATTTTCTCACGATTCCAACGGCACCACGCCCGTCCTCAAAAAGCATCTCACGCGCCTCCACGCGCTGCTTTTGTCCTCGGCGCGTCATCACTTCCGCCACCACTCTCCCACGCGCCTGCACACGCCATTAGTTGCTGCTCACGTCCGTCACGCGCTCCTACGCGCCCTCTTCTCCGCGTCTGACGTCAGCCCTGCTCCCTGCGTGCGTCGCGCCTGCTACGGTGCGCCTCCCCTGCGCCACTTCACTATCGTGCACCCGTGTGCGCCAAATCTGCTCCTGTGCGCCGCGCCGCGCCTGCGCCATTCCGCTATCGTGCGCTGCGCCTCTTCTGCTAACGTGCACTTCACTGCACTCTGCTAACGTACGCCGCTGACATCACTTTGGCCTTTGCTGACATCATCTCTGCACAGGATACCTTTCCTAACTATTTTCGACCTTCCGGACTCACTGGTACACTCTATTTTACCTAATTTTGCTCCTACAGGTCTGCTCCTATTTATTTTTCCCTATTCATCTATTATTATGGATCGTCATGATGCCTCCCATCCCATTTCCGTTATTTTGAATGGTTCCAACTATGTTCTATGGGCACAAGCCATGTCTTCCTTCCTCAAAGGAAAGAAGCTCTGGCGCATTATCACCGGGGATGTAACCCACCCAGTGAAAGATACTGCTGCAACCACTGTTTCCACTGCTACTACTACATATGAAGACTGACTTGAGGAATGGGACAGTAAAAATTACCAAATCATTACCTGGTTTCGAAATACCTCTGTTACCTCTATCAGTCTTCAGTTTGGTCGCTTTCAGCTTGACTCTGTCACTACTCCTGCAAAGGACATCTGGGATTTTTTGAAAGAAAGATACCAGACTACTGGTCTTGCTCATCAATATCAGCTTCAAAGCCAACTTCATCGGATGTGCCAAGAATCTAGTCAGTCCATCAATGACTTCCTTTCTCAAATGTACTCCGTTTGGGACCAGCTTGCTCTTTCCGAGCCGCCTTGGCCTCACCGAGAAGATGCTGTCTTATTTACTGCCTATCGTAATCAGCAAAGGTTGGTGCACTTTCTCATGGCTCTCACTTCATTTTTTGAGTCAGTCTGTGCCTCTCTTCTTCATCGCCATCCTTTGCCCACTTTAGAACAAGCTATTTCTGAGCTGCTATCAGAGGAGACTCGTCTTGGTACTCTCCAACCTCATCATGTGGACTCTGTTCTTGCCACTCCTTCGTACCGGCCACCCCAGCGGATCACTGACTGCCTCTATTGTCACAATCGGGGCCTCCCTTCCACACATCTCCTGATTAATTGCCCTGTCAGAACCTGCCAACACTGCAACAAACTCAGTCCTGGTCATCTACAACAGGATTGTTTTCGCAATCCATCTCGCTTATCCTCCAACAGCCACTCTTCTCGCGGTGGTTCTTCCCGGGGGAACTTTCATCGTTCCGGGAATCGGTCTCATTCCGGGAATCAGTCTCATCACACTGCTGCTGCTGCCTCTGAGGGTTTTTCTGAGTCTCCTATTCCGTCTACCCCTCTCTTTTCTCCAACGGATGTCGAGGCCATGTTCAAACGCCTTCTCTCCCCCTCCGGTACACCTCTTCCTACTGCTTTGTCTGTGACTCCATGTAACTCTTCTTGGTATTTTGACTCTGCCTGTTGTAATCATATGACCTCCAGTTCTACTATATTTTCTTCTATCTCTTCCTCTTCTCATATTCCCTCCATTCAAACTGCTGATGGTTCTCTCATGACTGTTCGTCACATCGGTACTGTCTCCACATCTTCTTTATCTTTACCCCAAGTTTATCATATCCCTGCTCTCACTTTAAACCTTATTTCTATTGGTCAATTATGTGAACTTGGTCTAACTTTCACATTTTCTGCTACTCATTGTTTGGTGCAAGACCCTCAGACGGGGCAGACTATTGGGATCGGCCGTAAGCACGGACGTCTCTATGAGCTCATCTACCTTCATGTTCTTGACTCTCCTCAAATCGCTGCTCCTACATCTGCTTCCTCATTTTCTCCTTTTCATCTTTGGCATTGTCGCTTAGGGCATATTTCTGTTAATCGCTTAAAAACTTTGGTTTCTAGTGGACAATTGGGTCATGTACTTCCGGACACTTTCGATTGTATACCCTGTCAACTTGCCAAGCAACCTGCTTTATCATTCAATAAAAGTACTTATGTTTCCTGTGCACCTTTTGATCTTATACATTCGGATATTTGGGGTCCTTCCTCTACTACTACTATGGGGGGATCTCGTTACTTTGTTGTTTTTATTGATGATTTTTCACGGTTTACTTGGATTTTTCTCATGAAAACTCGGTCTGAACTAAAAACCCTTTATTATAAATTTGCCCAAATGATCCACACCCAATTTTCCAAAACCATCAAAAATTTTCGCTCTGACAATGCTATGGAATATCGGGATTCAGCTTTTCTTTCTTTTCTTCAGAGTCATGGTACACTGCCTCATCGTTCCTGTGCTGGCACGTCCCAGCAAAATGGCCGTGCTGAACGGAAACATAGGCATATTCTTGACACTACTCGTGCCCTCCTTCTCTCTTCTTCCTGCCCTGAAAACTTTTGGGGGGAAGCTGCCCTCACTGCTGTCTACACTATCAATTTTGCTCCTACCCCTGTCATTCATAATCAAACTCCCTTTGAACGTCTGCATGGCACTCCCCCTCCATATACTAATCTTCGGGTTTTTGGCTCTGCCTGCTTTGTTCTCCTTCAATCTCATGAACACACCAAACTTGAACCTCGTTCTCGTCTTTGTTGCTTTCTTGGGTATGGAATTGAACATAAAGGCTTTCGTTGTTGGGACCCTCTCTCTAAACGTCTTCGTATCTCCCGCCATGTCGTTTTCTGGGAACACAAAATGTTTTCATCCCTCTCCTCTTTTCACTTACCCGTACTTTCCACTAATGAACTCTTTACTAATCCTTCCATAGATCTCTTCTCTAATGCTTTTGATACAGGTTGCTCCTTCATTGAGACGCCCTTGCTCACTCCTGCTCCCGACCAGACTGCTCTCCCTGAAGGTCCACCTCTCATTACACCACCTCCTTCTCCACCGGTTCTTCCTCCCACCGATCCTCCTACGGGTCGACCACACCGGGTAACTCAACCTCCTATCCATCTTCGTGACTATATTGTTGGATCTGCTGCCTTTTCTACTTATGAACCTACCTCCTATCGTGAGGCTTGTACTAATCCTCTTTGGCAGCAAGCTATGACTGATGAACTCCAAGCTTTGGACAAAACTCATACTTGGGATCTTGTTGATCTTCCTCCTGGCAAATCTGCGATTGGTTGCAAATGGGTTTACAAAATCAAGACTCATTCTGATGGCTCTATTGAACGCTATAAAGCTCATCTTGTTGCCAAGGGTTTCAACCAGGAATATGGGATTGATTATGAGGAAACCTTCTCTCCTGTTGCTCGACTTACCTCTGTTCGCAGTTTACTTGCTGTTGCTGCTGCTCGTCACCAGGAGCTCTTTCAGATGGATGTCAAAAATGCTTGCCTCAATGGTAATCTTCTTGAGGAGGTCTACATGCAACCTCCACCTAGGTCCACTTTTCCACCTCATAAGGTTTGCAAATACAGCGTGCCCTCTATGGCCTCAAGCAAGCACCCCGCGCTTGGTTTGCTAAATTCAGTTCTACCATTCATGACTTTGGGTTCACTTCTAGCTCCTATGACTCTGCTCTTTTTATACGGACTACTCCTCATGGTACCACTCTTCTCCTTCTGTATGTGGATGATATGATTATCACTGGCAATGATGCAGCTGGTATTCTCCAACTTAAATGTTTTCTCCACCGTCAGTTTGAAATGAAGGACCTTGGTACGCTTAACTATTTTTTAGGCCTTGAAGTCTCTCATGATTCTACTGGTTCTTATTTAGCTCAGGCCAAATATGCATCAGATCTTCTGGCTCGTGCTGGTCTTACCGATTGCAAAACTACCTCTACTCCAGTTGATCCTCAGATTCGTCTCACTCCTCTCGATGAGGATCTCCTCACTGATGTTACTCTTTATCGCCAGCTCGTTGGTAGTCTTGTCTATCTCACAGTGACTCGTCCTAACATTGCATATGCTGTTCACATTGTTAGTTAATACATGTCAGCTCCTCGCACTCCCCACTATACTGCTCTACTCCACATCCTTCGATACCTCAAAGGCACTCTATTCCATGGCCTTCATTACTCTGCTTCCTCCTCTCTTGAACTGCGTGCCTTTTCTGATGCTGATTGGGCTGGGGATCCTATGGATCGACGCTCTACCACGGGATTTTGTTTCTTCTTAGGGGATTCTCTTATTACTTGGCATAGCAAGAAACAATCCCTCACTGCTCGTTCTAGCACCGAAGCTGAATACCGAGCTCTCGCTGATACTACTCAGGAACTTCTCTGGCTTCGCTGGCTCCTCACTGATATGGGTGTTTCCTCTTCTGGCGCTACCTCTCTTTATTGTGACAATCAGAGTGCCATTCAGATAGCTCACAATGATGTTTTTCATGATCGCACCAAGCATATTGAGATTGATTGTCATTTCATTCGACAGCATGTTACACGTGGTACTGTTCGTCTTCTCCCTATTGCTTCTACTGATCAACCTGCTGATATTTTCACCAAGGCTCATCCTCCTGGGCGCTTCCGTGATCTTGTTTCCAAACTCAACTTGGTCGATGCTTACCCTCCTTGAGTTTGCGGGGGGCTGTTAATATATTAATATATACCAGTTGTAATGTTAATATATGCCAGATGTAAAGTTAGTGTAGTATACATCATTATGTTTGTTGTAGCATCATTATGTTTGTAGCTTTAGCTTTAGCTTTCGGTGCTCCATTTGCTTCTCTTCTCTCTATAAAGAGAGCTCATTTCTCTTTGTAATAGATATACAGAACACATCAATATACAGAGCATTCAGTCTCTCTCTCTCTCTCTCTCTCTCTCTCTCAAACTAGTGTTTGTCTTTCAATCTCAGTTGTCAACTGGTTATTCCCATCTCCAACAACTCCTTTTCGAAAATACCAATTGAACGGAATTCCTTGCCAATGTTTTTTTCCTTCGTCAGTATTAGCATCCAACTTACTCAGTCTCTCATGACTACTTTTCCACACCACTTGTTCAATTTCAACAGGAGTCAGTGAGCATCCTAAGAACTCAGCGACACTCCTAACAGACTCTTTTGGATTCTCCTTCAACTCCTCATAGGTAACAAAGAAAACATTCTTTTTCTCTCTCTCTTTCCAATACTCCAACACATGGTCGAAGAAAGGACCTCCCGGAACAACGCCCCTACAAAATTCATCAAAAGCCTCTTCAAATGAGATTGAAGCACCAAACTTCTTGAAATAAAAGTGCCAACTAGAAACAAAAGCATCTGCTGGATTGCGAGAAATATAAACGACACGACATCCAGAGTTCTTTACATGCTCGGGTAGGATTGAGTAAGGGAGATGGGTGCTGAAAACCCTTGGAGAAGGAACTTTGTTGATATTTTGAGACCAGTTTTCGCCAAAAGTCTCCATTTCAAGGAAGGGAATGAGTTCATGGGGGTTGTGGGTTTGCAATAGATCGGCTTGGGCATCGCCGTCCGGCGATATCCAAGCCTTTGAGTTGTGGCTGAGTATTGAGATAGAAAGAGCTTTTAGCCACGTTGTACCAGTTTTAGGGTACGAAGCTAGGAGTATATCTGATGGAAGCAGCTTGAATTGCTTTTCAATGATCATGATGGATTTTATAAGATCAGGCATAAGCCAGAAGCCCTTCCAATGGAAGAGAATGGTACTTGGCCGCCATTCAACTTTTGGTGAATCATCTAAGTAACTTGTTTCTTCGTCGGAGCCTTGAGCATTAGTGGCCATTAATGAAGGATCAAAGATTAAAACCTCAAGTTGCTCTTAGCTCTGTTGGAGAAGATGCTCAAAAACTCAACAATTAACCTGCAAAAGTAGATATATCATAAAGGAAAACCAAATTAAGTAGGCAACTTTTTTTTATTTTATATTTTTTTATCAGTCCAAACAAAAGAAAATAGATCAAAGAGAAGAGAAGAGAAAAGCAACTTGTTAAGGCACTCCAGACTAAAGCAATCTGCTGAAAGCCATAAAGAGAGAATGCAAAGACATTATGTGGGATGGAGTTGGAGACTTGCAGGGAGATTATATGCAAAAAGAAAAGATTAGATATGATCAAAGTTATGAAAAGCGGTAGCGGTTGCCATAACGGTGGAAGTGGCGTGGTTGCGGTTGCAGAGTGTAAAGGCCGTAGCGTAACAGTTGCGGTAACCGAACTGTGAGTTTTTTTATTTTTCGCACAATTTGAATTTTTTTTTACTGATATGTATATTTTTTTTCCATGGTCATATTTATTGGGTTTAAAATAAATATTAATCAATTTTTGTAGATTTTTAAATATGATCCAATATATTTCATATTTTTAAATTACTATAAACCGAGTTTTTTATATTTTATTTTAATAATTAATGACTTTATATTATACAAAAAATCAATCACTTACTATTATATGTAAGATAAATAATGATAAAAGTAAGAGAATAAATAAGAGCCTTTATATATATACATATTTTAACCAAGCCAAATAAATAATGACTACACTTATTATTATTATTATTATTATTATTATTATTATTATTATTATTATTTTCAAACAATATATAGATAGACGCACACAAATAAAATGGTTGAGTGATAACAGTTGAATAGAATAGCATAGGTCTTACAACTTCAACAAATTAATAACATGTTCTTCATCTTCCATCTTCTCTCTCTCTATCTTTTGCTCCTCCATCTTCTCTCTATCCCTTTCCCCTTCATTTTCAGCTTTTTTTTGTGTGTTTTTTTCGAAAGAAACAGTTCAGAACCGTTACGTAATGGTGCGTAACAGGTCATTACGGCACCATTACGACCACTACGACAGCCGCTACGGCCGACACACCTATGAATCTCAATCATACTGCAAAAGCGGCCATAATGGGTGGCGGTAACCACCAAAAATATTACGTAATGGCATTACGTAACAGTTGCGGCCGCTTTTTAAAACCTTGGATATGATTGAGGAGTGTCACGCCCCGTATTTTATTACTTAGATAACATCACCAATATTCATTAATTAAGTCCATTTACAAATGACAATACATCCTTTGATGAAATGATGAATAATTAAATATACATGTTCCCTCTCGTCATACAACAATGATATTTACATACAAATAAAAAAAAATGCCCTAAGGCTTACAATAAATAAAAAAGTGTTGCCCTTTACAAAACATAAAACTCAGCCAAAGAAACATTTAAAAAGCACTACGGCTTATCACCACTTTATAACCATGCCAAGTTGTTTGATCCTCAAATCTAAAAACATTCCCTGTATACATGTACAGGTAGAGGGTGAGCAACTACTAGCTCACCAAACAATCTTATATTACAACATTAGAAGATATGCGGGTACAAAGATACTCATACATATACGTGAAATTGTATCATGTCAAAACCATATAATTCTATTACATAATCTCTTAAATCTAATTTATTTAATTAACCACAACTAGTTAACTTAAATAAATAAACATGCTTTAATATCAACAAGATATTCTTTTTCAAAACGAATGCGATGCCATGTTCAATTTATATCACAATTCATTTTATCTCAATTCATTAGTCATGTCCATTTCATTTAATCAACCAAACTGAGGATACAACTCAGTGGGTCTCTAACCAATATAGCTATCATACAAACACATCTATTTGTCATTTTATAGAAATTTCATCCGCGGGAATTGGCATCCATGTATATGCACGGTTTTCGGGACTTTCACCCTAGACATACAGGCCAACTTCATTTACTAGAGTCCATCTTCTTTCTTCTCTTAAACATGGAGTACATCCCATGTCTCCTCCCAAACATCATATATATACAATGTATTAAAAGACAATCATATTAAATGACAATCGATAAGAGATTAGTTTCAATTCATCTAATCTTCATGCAATTTCTACAATAATCAATACTATCCTCCACCGATATCCAAAATAGTTATTTCTAATGTATTAATTAAAAGATAACAACATGGATATACAATCCAACATACAACCATAACTTGGAATCCCCCTTGATACCTAACACTTGGAAACAATCCATATTTCACTTTTTAAAGCCAAACTTTCAAAACTTACATAATTTTCCAACAAACTCAACAATTTTAAAACCAAACATAATCTTTTCCAAATAATCCAACAACTCCCAAAACATCAACATTTACGATCTTTCACAAATTGGGACTTTCTCACTTTCAAATACCCACATGCAGTTTTATATACAAAAAATACATTAAAGAGCAAGATTATAGGTAATCAACTCCCAATTTAACCAAACTCTCAATTTACATATCAAGTATCTCATATATGAATTTGAGATACAAAAATAACATATTAGCATACTCCAACTAGTAAAACTAATAATCAATTTCCCAATTATTTTGACTCACACAAAACTTTCAATCAATTTTGTTTCACCTCAACCAAGATAACCAATATGATTTTCACCAAACCTCATACTTAATAAATATTACCATTTTCATCCCACTATATTAAAAATTATGGTATAATCCCAATAACACACTTTTAATCATAAAGGATATAAAATATTAACCAAACTAATTTAATCCATCAAATTAGTAAGTTCATTATATTCAAAATTTTCTAAATTAATAATATCAAACATAACTTCACATGTCTCATCTCTCAAACACAATCATAGTTCAATATAACCATATTTCATTCCAAGCTACTTAAAAGGTTAATTTTTTTCCCAAATTCTCTATTAATAACAATTTCACAACTTTTTCTAAAATTAACTAATCAACATGATATTTACATCAAAAATTATTAAATATACTCAAGAGTAACATTTTCAAGGTTGTGAGTTCAAAAGTCTCCACTTCACATTTTTCATTTTAACAAAAATGAACACAACTTAATCATCAACATATCATTTTTCATAAAATATCATGAATTTAACACTTTTAGAGTTTTTAATCCCAAAATAACTCTATAATTTCAACTTAACAATATACTCAATATTCATCAACATCAATTTATTTTTCTCAAAAATAAATTCTAAAAAAAAATGAGATGATATTTCAACATTTTGTTTCCTCAAAATAAATTATCTAATCATGAAATGATGTAAATACAACCCATAAAACTATTAATCTTATTTTTTTTTCCGGATTTTTAACAAGTATTTTCAACACAAGATGATTTTCCCCATATTAATATTAAAATACCAATATTCTTAATATTTCAACATAATTTTTCTTTCAAAAATTAACCAAACAAAATTCTGAGAAATATATATATATACAATGCCTTCTATAATGATATATTTTCTCAAAATATCCCTAATATAGCTTTAAAGTAATAATATAGAGAAAATCCCTACCTTAAATAATGAAGAGGGGCAAATCCGAAAGGCAAACTTCGTCCGATCATAAATCCAAGACTACCATTGCGAAAATCACGATGAGCTCTCCGACTTTCATTTACAAAATTTTTATAAAATCTCACTCTAAAGACTCACACTCTAAGCTCAAAATTTGAGCAATTATGAAAGAAAAGAGAAAGAGAGAGACGAACAGAAAGGGTTGCAGCCCTCTGCTCAAAAGCAAGACAAAAGCAAGCAAATGAAAGGAAATGGGACAAGGGAAAAAGGGGCAGCCCAACGTAGGTCAATACTAATCATAAAATGATATAATTTTTTTTACTATAAAATATAACATTTTTATACACCACAAAATATAATATTTTGCTCACTATGAAATATATACTCTTTTTCATTTACTACAAAAATATATAATTTTTTACCGTATGGCACTAGGAATGGCAACGGGCCGGGGCGGGGCCGGGGATCACACTCCCCGTCCCCGATCCCCGATAGTAGGAATTTCCCCGTCCCCGGCCCCGTTCCCCGACGGGGAGCCTACCACCGCCCCCGCCCCCCGCCCCCAACGGGGATCGGTTTTCCCTGAAACCGAAAATTCCCCGGCCAAAATTAAAAAAAAAAAAAAAAACAACAAATATTCTCAACAAAAAAACAGATCTAAACAATGAGTATACATATTCATCATCAACAACATCAAAACAGATCTAAAAAATAAATATTCAACAACATACAAAATCAAAAATAAAAAACCAGAGCAATATTCCCCGAAAAATTCAACAGAACTCTGAAGACATATATTCAACAGATTTGAGGAGATCGGCGGTGATGGAGAGGACAGGAGCGACAAAACTCCGACGATGGCGAAGAACGATAGAAGATCGGTGGTGATGGAGATCGGCGGTGATGCGGAGGAGATCGGCGGTGATGCGGAGGAGATCGGTGGTGCCGAAGACAGGCGAGGAGGGAGATCGGCCGAAGATAATGGAGGAGGAGGGGAGATCGGCCGGAGGAGGAGGGAGATCGGATGAAGCCGTGAGTAACAGCAGCTCTGCGTAGAGAGAGAGAGAGAGAGAGAGAGAGAGAGAGAGAGAGAGAGAGAGAGGGGCTGAGGTATGAATGTTTGTAAGAAAGCAAACTCAAACATAAGCAGACTACATAAATATCTATGAGGAATATTCGGAAAATATTCGGGGGAACCTTCGGGGAAAATTCGGGCCGGGGTCGGGTCGGGGCGGGGTTGGAGAACTGATCCCCGTCCCCGGCCCGAATCTGTTCGGGGATTAAGTTTTAAATACCATCCCCGTCCCCGTGGGGGTTTTTTTCAGGGAAAACCCACTTAAATCGGGGTCGGGATCGGGGATCCCCGTCGGGGCCGGTTTCAAATTGCCATCCCTATATGGCACACACCATAAATTCAACTTTCAAATATATATTATAATCATATATAATAAATAATAACAACTCCCATGATGGTCAATACTAATCACATAATCAAAAAGGACCAAACAGTTAAACATGAGTAAATAAACAAACTCAAATTAAATTAAATCTAAATCATGGGTCTTGAATTAAATTCTCACCCATAAGCTAAACATCACCAATTATACATCAAAGTAGAACCAACAAAGTAATCTCAAGTCATGGTCCAAACACACAAAACTCATTTTCAATTTCTACTATAAATTAAACTGAACACCAATCAGTCCGCGAATTTTCATAAAATAAATACTCATTAATAAATTCTGAAATTTTACTCAATATGCTAGACTCATATATGAACAACATATAAACATTCATAATTTTCTGAGACTGAGAACTATTTAAAAATATATATAAAACCGAATTGCTTTCACACAAAATATACACAACACTCTAAATCTGCAAAATTTATTCCGTTAAATTATGCACCAATTATTTTGAAAAAAGAAAATTCTGGGTCATCACAAGGAGGGTGACACGATCACGTCATTAATGGCACCAGAAAATTCTGGGTCATCACAAGGAAGGTGACACAATCATGTCATTAATGGCATGTGCCATGTGTTTGTGCACCTTACCATAGTATTTAAAAGGAAATAGCAGTTGACACAAAATGAAAAAAATAAAAATAGGAGTAAAATAATTATAAACTAATGTTTCCTAAAGTTTAATTAAATAATTTATATGTATGTCTGTGAAGGCCATTATCTATGAAGCTAGAGAGATTAACACAAGGAGTCTTCCATCAAAGGAGAACTCAGATTTGCTGGCTATAAGCTCCGTCAGAAAATTTTACAGAGCAACAAAAATTATCATCTCATTCATTAATTTCAACTCTACATCCTTTTGTAAGAATATTTTTTGGGGAGGGTTTTGATTATTAAAGTTCATCCTCTAATTTGTAGTGGAATTGCCATTGCCATTATATCCTAGGACCACACTACTTTTCTCACCTACAAATTTGAGTCAGAGAGCACTAAAAAGTTCCATTAAAGTTGGAAAATACAACACCACGCAAAAACTAATATAGGTTTGAAGTGCAAATAATTTAATAGGCCAGTCTATACGGAGTTCTGCTATGATTTTAATTGAGTCTAATAGATTGAATACTGAGTTATAAAAAATTAAAAAATACACAAGGCTAATACAGCTCGTAGTTTGATCATTAAAGTTCATCCTCTAATTTGTAGTGACCTTCGTGGAGCTCTCCGACTCAAATTTGATTATTAAAGTTCATTCTCTGACTTTTAGTCGCTAAAAGCCCTATATTCGGCGACTAAACTGCTTTGGTTGGCAAAAGTGCTCAGGTTTGGCGACTAAACTGATTTAGTCGCCATTTTGTACTACTTTCAGCGACGAAAATACTTATTTTAGTCGCCAATTCTGCATTTTCTTGTAGTGACACTACTTTTCTTGCTTTCTCATTCTTATCCCATCAGAGCAAAATGAGTAGGATTTTTTCTTTTCTTTTTTTTTTTTTTTGTGGAGTAAATTACAAATATACTCCCAAACTTTGCTTAAAATAGGTTGTCTTTTTGTGATTTTGAAAATTAAAAATACTCATTTGTCATAATTTTTTATTTAACAGAATTAAAAAAAAAGTCTTAATTATTTTTCTATATAACAATAAAATTACATGAATTGTTAATTGAAATTTATTTATAATATCATTAAAAACTGTTAATTGATTTAATGATTTATTAATAAAATGAGTCAGTTGTTATGCAATTAAAAATCTAACGGGTGAGATGTTATTTCCAGAACTATAAGAGCATCTGCAATGGCAAATGCTATGATAACATTTGCCAAAGCTATAATTTGGCAATGAACATTAGCAAATTGCCAAAATGGTGCTCCAATGGTCACATGTCATTTTGACAAATTACAACCAACTTTCCCTCTAATTTTTGTAGGTGGTGTTTGGATATAAATTTTTTAGTGAATTTTTTATAGTTTATTTTTGTCTTTAATGACATTTTAAAAACTTTTTACAAAAAAAAAAAAAAAAAAAAAAAAAAAAAATCAAATATTTACATTCTACCCGACTAGACAATTATAAAAAATTTAAAAATTTTGAAATAAAAAATATTAATATAATTCACCACATCCATTATTCACCCACCATTCATTCACCAACAACCATATATTAAACAACATTATTCATTCATCAATAACCACCCATTGTTCACCCACCATTTTCTCTATAAATTAGAACATAAGGTTTTCTACAATTTTCATATTCACCTACACTCACAATTGTCATATTTTCTAAACTCTCTCTTTCTCGGAACTATTACAATGAACAATTTCACTAAAGCCGTCTTTAATGGAGATTTTAATAAATATTCATCATCTAATAATGATATAATGATGATGCAATTATTAACATCCCAACAACAAAGAATACAAGCACTAAACCCTAAACTAATGGACCAGGCATGTTGGTTCCACAAGTGGTCACCAATACATTAATCGTAAGAGGGTCAAAGACGATGAATAAATTTATAGATATTACTTTGCAGATAACCCTATCTACCCAAAATAATACTTCCGAAGACGTTTTCAAATGATGCGGTCATTATTTTTTAATATCTTACATGATATTCAACAAGTCAATCAGTACTTCATTCAAATCCCTGATGGCACTGGTGTTCCTAGATTGACCGGTGTACAAAAGAATGACTATTGCACTTCGGATCCTTCAATATCGTGTACCTGCTAATGTTGTGGATGAGTACATTATCGGATGAAACTACTGCAATTGATGCATTGAATTTTTTTACCAAAATGATTGTTGCTATCTATGAAGGCGTATATTTAAGATCCCTAAATGAGGCAGATGTCACTAGATTATTGCAAGAAGGATAGTAACACGGGCTTCCTAGAATATTAGGGAGTTTGGATTGTATAAACTAGCGTTGGGATAAATGTCCAACTGCCCAAGTTGGTGATCACACTGGACATGTGCACAAACCAACAGTTGTACTCGAGGCAGTTGCCTCCTACAACTTGTGGATTTGGCTTGCTTTTTTGGCATGCCTGGCTCTCTTAATGATATTTCTATTCTTGATAGGTCACCTCTATTTTGAAATTAACTAGAGGATGTGTCCCTACTGCCAAATATATCATCAACAATCACGCATACACCATGGGGTATTATCTTGCTAATGGTATCTATCAATAGGCCTTTTATCCCTTGCAAAACACTACCATCACCAATTGGATTGTTGCCAATACTTAGACTGTTATCGTCTTCAAGAGAAATGCAATTATCTATAGGTGATTTGGGGACTGAATCGATAAATGGTATATGTATCATTGACTTCACTATGTTTGTAGGAGTTACATCTTGCCACTAATATTATTTTGCAAGACTTGGCAACAATGTTCAAAAGCAAAATGTTTAATTTTTTTTCATCTTGATGGTATAAAAGTTTTGCTTAAAGCATCTGTATGGATAAAATATTAAATTAATTAATTAGTTAATTTTTATATGACACAAAATAAAAAAACTAACACAATAAATGAAGATGAAATCTTACTATATCAACTTGAGACATCCCACTTGGGTGTAAATTTTCAACTTGGGTTAAACACCCATGAAATTCGTTGGAACATTTCATAATTATACCCCATCGAGATTGGATAGACACCTGTGTTCTTGTTGATTTTTCTAAAGTGAGCAATAATTTTCATAAATTTTCTCCTAAAAGTGAGCATACGATTGTGAATTGCCAACAATCACTACAACAAAATGCACCTTTAGTGACTAAATTAGCGACAAAAAAAAATTTAGTCGCTAAAAGTTATGGAATTGGCGACTAAAATTTTTTTAGTCGGCAAAAGTACAATATTTAGTTACTAATTTTTTTTTAGTAGGGGTATATTGGTTATTGGTGACTAAAAAAAATTTAGTCACTAAAAATTGCCAGAATTGGTGCCAAAAAAGAATTTTAGTCGCTGTATGTTGAGTTTTGGCTACTAAAATATTAGTCACCGAATAGAAAATAAAAAATTATTTTTTTACCTTTGGCGACTAAAATTTTGGTCGCCAAAAGTTCATTTTCAGCGACAAAAAGAATTTTAGTCGCCGTATGTTGAGTTTTGGCTACTAAAATATTTAGTCGTTGAATAGAAAATAAAAATTATTTTTTTACCTTTGGCGACTAAACTTTTGGTCGCTAAAAGTTTATTTTCAGCAACAAAAAAGAATTTTAGTCACTGTATATTGAGTTTAGGCGACTAACATTTTAGTCGCCGTTTGAGTTGATTTGGCTACTAAATAATTTAGTCGTTATTACTTACATTTTTGCCAACAAAATTTGAAATTAGTCACGCAAGGTGCCAAAATTTTAGTGGGAAAATAAAAACCTATTGGCGCCCTCCCAGGTATTTTCCTTTGTTTAGGAATACAAAACTCTCTCTCTCTCTCTCTCTCTCTCTCTCTCTCTCTCTCTCTTATACACACACACAATCAGTCACCACCAAATCTCACCTCACCTCACCACAGGCGCTTACCACTGGGAAGCATTCGACGTCGCACATTGCCACCGCCATAGTCACAAATCACCATAGTTGCAAATCACCACCACCACTGCCGCAATACCAGGTTATATCTTGCTCTTTCTCTCAGTCTCGCGCTCTCTCTCATTCTCGCTCTCGAGCTTGCCATATCTCCAAATCGTATAAAACTTGCCCTAGTCCCCTTTCACTCTTATTTCCCAAATCTGTCCCAATTTTGCTCTCTCTCTCTATTGATTTTGCTATTGATATTCCTCTCTCGATTTCACTCTATTTCTCGTTCTATAAATCTCCATGGTCGTCTGAATAAGAGACCTCCAACGGTACGAACTCCCTCAATTTCTTTATCTAGTAATCTTTTCGTTCTCTTCCTTTCTCTCTCGGATCTCCTCTCTCTTTGTTTCTTCTTATTTTATGATCTGAATCTACTTCTAGGGTTTGGATCGAAACATTAAAGGTCTTTGGATGACCAGTTATGTTTTATGAAATTTAATCTATTTCATTTTTTTGGTTGCATTTTATAGGTCTTTGGATTCATGAAATGGATGCTCACTGTTGGTGAGCATGGCTTCCCTCATTTGCTTGATAATTTTGCTTATAATATTTTAGTAAGTTGTTTAGCTGTACATTGACATATTTTCTGGACTTCAGCAGTTGTTTTTGCTGAATTCATTCTTGTTTTCTATTGAAGATACCTGTCTCCATATACTAATTTTAACTTTTCTGGTTTGTTTCAGTACAAGGAAAACCATCAAGGCAGTTGTGGATATCCAGTATTCAATGTTGCAACAAAATTTGTCCATAGCTAATCCAAAAAAGGTTGGATGACTTCCACACTTTGATTGTTAGTTTTTAATTTCATCTGTTTAAAATTTGTAGTTATTACATAGTCTTGTTTTTGTTACTATTAGTATTATTTGTTTATTTTATTGGGGAGAATCACTAGATAAGATATTTAATGTTTTCACAAGCTAAATTTTTGGATTTGTGCAGTATGGGGTATAGAGTGATGTAATATATAAGATATTTAGGTGTCGCCATGTACTTGAGATGATTGTTTTGAGGCACTGCTTTTACTTGAATTACTGTACCTGACTATTTCTAAAGTGGACACTGCTTATATTGGCACATATTTGGGAAATATACATTAGAATTGGCTGATACTTGGATAAAGATGCAGGGGTAGATGGCTGTCCTAACTGCAACTGAAACATAAGTTGATGTTTTACTCCATTTTGCTCTCCTTTTCATTCCAAACTTTTATCAAAAATCATAATCCAAACATAACATTAATAATTGTAGTTTTATTGATCCAACAAACCCAATGCCTGCACCATACATTTATGCACTTCAACTAAATTCTATACAGCTCTTCAAACCTTTTTTATATATATTTTTCTCATTTAAAAATCAATATTATTTTATTCGGTAATGTTACTCAGGCCAAAAAAATTAGACTTACTTTTCAAACTTAATGATGTGGTAGTCCATTAGAATATTTAAGACAAATCTCTCTGTCTCTCATGTCTTCTTTAATTATTAACTAATTATCTTACTTACACATCTAGAAAGTGGGTTTAGAAAATGATCTTCTATATCATTTTCTTATTTTATTTTGTTTTATTTTACAGGGACTAAAGTCAAATCTGGCTCACCATACACTTGCCAACATGATCTGGAAGTAAAGCTTCACATATCTGAGGTTTATTTTCCTTTGTCAAACTAATGCCTCTTTCCTGGATTCAACCATATGTAGTCAACAAAACTCTGGTTTTAGATCCCAAATTTCTCAAGGTTTTATTTAATTTTTTAAAAATTTATGTATATATATATGTCACAATTTTATCTCTTGTTTTGTAAAAGACACCCAATTTTGATATAAAAACAAGGCCTATAAAAAAATAAAATAAAAAATCAATGTTTTACTATCTTAAAAAAAAAAAAAACCAATATTTTAAAACTTAGATGTTATAGTTAATAAAATAGATAATCAATTGAGTTAGCTCAATTGGCCACTTTTGTGTACATTTTGACTAAGAGAGGTGGTAAGGGAAGGATGGAGGGCGAAAAGAGTGAAAACTGATTTGAAAACAAGTAGAACACTTTTTTTTCTTTCAAATTTTTTTGAAAATTTGAGCATCAGTTTCATTTTTTTTAAAAGCAAAAATAGTATACTGATTAAGTTTTTTTGTTTATAATTTACAAACAAAATGAAAATATAAACAAAAAACTAAAACTTTACCTAACGAGAAGGTTTTTCTGTTTAATTGGGTCTATTTGGTGTATTTATTATAAGTTAAAAGTTGATAATCAAAAAATATAAGTCAAAGTATCCCTTCACTAATTTTCAGATAATCAATTTTTTTTAACTTATTTAAATTATTTAATATTTGATAAACTATAAGTAAAAGTTACACTAAACAATTTAACACAAATTTTCACAATAATAAACCAATGTATTGAAATTTGGTTTTGATTGATGTGATCAAACAGGCAACACTAGGCCTTGGTTCATCTACAAGGAGAAGCATACTTAAAGGTGCTCCAAAAGATAAGTGTGCAGTGTTCTTGTGTTCACTAATGGTAGGGAACAAGTGCTCATGCAAGTTGAATTTGGAGTTACATAGATTGTTCTACCTTAAATGCATGTTATTACAAACCTTTTTTCCTATGTCTGAATGAATTGATATTTTGTAATGATGCAAATTTTTTTTTTTAATTTTTTGTAGATGGCTTTTGGTGTGGACTTGTGGATAGTCTACATTTTTGTTTATGGAGGACACTTGACACTTTTGTATAATCCTGCTAACTATGTCTTCCTTTGCTTTTGTGAAAGTATTTTTTGTATACGGAGGGCTTTGATTTTTGTATGATTTTATATTTTGTATAGAATTATTATTTTAGTTTGGACAATAGTTGGTTTGGATGGACTTTAACATTTAAAATTATTCATTTTTTGTATACGGATGCCGATTGTGGAATGATTGATAGTATACATGTTATTTTGTTTACATACGTATTACAGGTTGCATGGAATATAGACAGGTTGTGGAGAAATTATAATTTTTTGATAAAACATAAGATTATGTTTTTGGCGACTAAATAATTAGTAGCTAAAAAGAAATTGGGAAAATAGTTTGGCCGACTAAAACTTTTGTAGCAAAAAAAAAATAAATCAAACATTTGGCGACTAAAAGCTTTGTAGCCAAAAGAAAAACCAAACATTTGGCGACCAAAAGTTTTGTAGCAAAAAAAAAAAAAAATCAAACATTTGGCAACTAAAAGTTTTGTAGCAAAAAAAGAAAAAAATCAAATATTTGGCGACTAAAATATTTCGTAGCTAAAAACAAAAGTTGAAGAATAAAAAAACTTTTGCCTACTAAAAATTTAGTAGCCAAAAACATAACATTTTGCCGACTAAAACATTAGTAGTCAAAACACAAACTATTTGCCGACTAAAATTTTAGTAGCCAAAAACATAACACTTTAGGCGACTAAACCTTTAGTAGAAAAAAACATAACACTTTTGCCGACTAAAATATTAGTAGCCAAAACACAAACTATTTGCCAACTAAAATTTTAGTAACCAAAAACATAACACTTTAGGCGACTAAACCTTTAGTAGCCGAAAATGTGCAATTTAATTTTATTTCCAACCTTTTGGCGACTAAAAATTTAGTCGGCAATTGAATACATTTGGCTACGAAAATAATTTTAGTCACCAATTACCTTTCCCGACAATTCTTTAGTGACTAATGCTGCAACCAAATAATTTAGTTGCTCAAAGCCATTGGTGACTAAAAATTGACTTTTGGCGACTAAAAATTTAGTCGCCAAAAGTGAAAATTCTTGTAGTGAATTGGGTCTTCAGAAATGTGGCACCAGGCTTTACAAATTGCCACATCTTCATCAATGGTGAATGACTTTTCTCTCTTTGTTTTTGATGAACCTTCCATAGTGATTGTGTGAAAAACTTTTTTTTTTTTTTTAAATGTAATTTGCAAGGTTTGCAGTGAAACAAAATTGAGATAAAAAGAGGAGAAAAAGAAAAAGAAAAATGTAATTTGTGAGGTTTGCTGTAAAACAAAATTGAGATTGAGGATTTGTATTTATAGAAATACAAAATATGAATTTTTTTATTTTTTTAATTTTTTTTATAGCCGTTGTTGTCTCTTTCTGTTTTACAAAAAGATTTTTCTTTTTTTTTTTTCTTTTTTTTTGGGAACAAAAAGAGCTGTTGTGCTCATTTTGCATTCCAAGAGACTATTCAACTGTTGGATGATATCATAATCCATGGTTGAGATTCAACCTCTGAAATTTTTGGTAGCTGTCACGACCCAAACCCGGCCCTATGGGTTTAGCACCGTAACTGGCCAGTAATCCGAGATTACCGAAGGCCTGCTGAACAGTAATACAGTAAAACAGAGTACAGGGCCATGGCGGAAGCCAATACAGTCGATAACTAGTGTCCATTGAGCTGTGACAATCTGTATGCCAAAAACATTTTTCATGCATTCATACAGTTCAGAACAGTACAGTCGATGCAATCATTTACAATCCTTCAATACGGGGACCCAACCCCTATCAGACAGTACAGTAACGTTCTATCAGTCGATACAGTAAGCAAAACAGAACAGTGCAATAAAGGGGAAAGCTAGAACACCCCTAAGCCTTAGCATAACAGGCTCGGAACCTCACAGTGAGGCACAGTGGTTGGCTGACAAACGAAAGCTTGCCTGACGCTCCTAGCGGCGGTCCGGTGCCTGAACACCTACATATATATATGAGCAGTGAGCTAAAGCCCAGTGAATAACATAAGGCGTAAAGAGGTTATGAATGAATGTCCTTACAGTACAGTAATGAAAACAGTTCATCAACAGTATTTCAGTCTTTCAGTATTTCAGTCAATCAGTTTGTGGCTCATATTTCAGGCCATAACAGTTATTCAGTCAAAACAGTGATATGTGGTACATCCATTAGCCTATAAACAGTAGGTCCAAAAGGACCGGGTCTTAACAGACCCAACAGTAATGATGGCCAATCATTCAGTAAACAGTATGGTTTCACAAGGAAACCGACAGAGCTCTGTAACAGTCAATAACAGTGGGTGCTAAGGATGCCACAATACAGTTCGGAAATAAAGGACATACATTCATTCAGTAAATACTTCCAGTTTAGTAAACAGTTCAGTAAACAGTTCGGTAAACAGTATTCGAAAGATAACCATTTTGAACATATCTTTACACAATTGTTACTCACAGAGTTTGGGCTACAGTATGCTAGAGCGTCTCCTCGAAAGCCAACCCTACACAGTATACAAGATGAACACACACTAAGCTATACAGTTGGGAAAGATCAATAACTTAATCCCTAATTTGCCTCGGTGTGTTCTACATCTATATCCTCAGTAAGATGCCTTAAACTAGGCCTAAGAATGCCTAGGATGGGATGAGGATGCAAAAATACACTTGGAAGGCATTTTTCAAAAGTTGCTGAAAATAGGAGCCTCGCTCGAGCGAGCCTTCCTTCGCTCGAGCGAGCTTCCAAAATCAAAGGCTTCGCTCGAGCGATAAATCCTTCTCTCGAGCGAGCTGCTGGAACAGTAAAAGTACTGGATGCTCGATTTTTACGCTCGAGCCACCATTTCTTCGCTCGAGCGGAGCTCTGAACAAACAATGGTCGCTCGAGCGAGGAGGCCAAATTCTGGAATTTCCAGATTTGTCTTCCAAGCTCAAACCAAGCATTCCCAACTCAATACTCGACCTCTTGGGCCCAAATTCTGGGAAATACATCCTAAAACAATGTATAACAAGTTTCAAAAGCCAATTTATGAATTCAAGCCCCAAAGGTGAGTCAATTAAAACCATTTTCAAGAATAAACTTCAAACATGCCATGCTTGAGTTTCAAACCAAATTAAACCTTCAATTCTTGCTCTAATGAGCTCAATACTTTGAAAACAAGATGAGAGCATGGACTTATACATGAATGTGAACATGCATGCAACATTTAGCCATGAAATCAACTCAAACTTCAACAATTCAAGCATGCATGTAAGATATGTGCTATAATCCAACATAATTGAACTAAAACAAGACTTAGTTCTTCAATTAAACATGAACCATGCATGAATCCACTTAATGACACAATCAAGAGGGTGAGATTCATACCTAAGTTCCTTAATTATTAGTCTAGTAAGCTAAATTTGCCAATTTGCACTCCAATTCTTCAAGACCAAGCCAATGCTACAAGTTGAAACTCAATCTCTCTCTCTCTAACTCTCTTGGTCGGCTAGAGCTCACAAAATGGGCTGAGGAAATGTTCTTGTTGAATGTAATAAGGTTCAACATGTATTAAACAAAGGCCCCACTATGATGGCAATATGGTAATTACATCGAACTCTTTAATTAGCTCAATTTAATCTAATTTAATCATACCTAATCAGTTTTCAATTAAACATACCATTAAATCACATAAATTACGGTGATCATAAAACACTAAACCATTTCCGATTCGGCCGCCAATAAGGCCTTCAAGTAGCAGTTTAAACATATAAACTCAAACAGACAATCAATCAATCAGATAGATACGATATACATTATAACGAATAACCTCATTCAATTTCAGTTTCAGTTTCATTCAGTCTGTTCGGTAGTTCATCCAGTTCGCTTATCAGTCATTATCATTTCCAATTAGCAGTAATCAGTATATAATTCAGTGGTTATTCGGTAATCAGTACGAGGGTCGTTACAATAGCATTTCCCTTTCTTTCTTTTTTATCTTGATTTAGCCAAGGGCTTCTCTCTCTCTCTCTCTCTCTCTCTCTCTCTCTCAAAAACCCATAGTTGACCCCCTTTCTCTCTTTCTCATCTTGATTTTCATCAAACCCCAAGGCTTCGCATCTCTGTATGTCTCTGTCTCCGTCTCCATCTTCATCCATCTCTTCTTTCTCACAAACCAACAATCGACCCCCTTTCTGTCCATCTTCCTTTTGATCATCATCACCACCAATGTCGATAGTCTTCAAACCTGTCGGTTATCTCTCTCTCTCTCTCTGATGATTTCAATCACCACCACTAGACCTGATCGCCAATTGCTGAGTTTAATGGAACACCAGTGTTTGGACTTCAATGAAGCTTGATCGGTTGGGAACGATCCCTAAAACTCGATGAAGAACAAGCCCTAGAGGTCAATGAAGGTTGAGATAAAGAACAAGTTCACCAATCATGCTGGAATCCAGGTGTTTATCTTCTAAATTCGTTTTAGATTGCTTCAGAAATTTATATAAATTTGTGAAATTTGAGTTGACTAATCATTCTGAAATTTGTGATTTGTTCTTCACTAAAATTTGTGAAATTTGTGAATTTATAAAATCAGATAAAGAACAAATTCTTTTTTTTTTTTAAATGGTGAGCTTTGCAAATAAATAAAATTTATATATAAAAAAAAAAGGTTCAAAGATTTTGGAAGATTTTTCTAGGAGATTATCAATTGATTTGGAGCCAAAATTATGTTATATTTGATGATGTGGCAGGTATGGTAAATGCCAAACCTTCTGCCAAATTTGACAATAGCAATGACATCTACTATATTTGGTAAGATGAATAGCAAGCCATTGGAGATCTCTCTCTCTCTCTCTCTCTCTCTCTCTCTCTCTCTCGCCAAATTATTGTTTTAGCAGCTCCATTGGAGATGCTCTAAGGAGCAATTCATATTCAAAAATGCTAGAAATCCCAAAAGTTTTATTAAAATTTCTACCAAATGTCTCACATGGGTGTGGGACCCACCATGTGAGACATTTTGTAAAAATTTTGATAAAACTTTTGGGGTCTCTGACATCACTCATTCATATTAAAAAAAAAAAAAACACATAAGATGTATTTATAATTTTCCCATTTATTTTTGCGTAAACTACCAATAGATCCTAATAGTTTGACTTAATTTCCATTAAGTCCTATTGAAAATTAGTCCTGGTAAAATCTTTGTTAAAAATAATTTTTGTGATGATTTTTTGCATGTCGCTAAAAATTGACAATTAGTACTTTTTTGTCACGATTTTTATAAATTGTCGCTAAAATTTATAATTAGTAACATTTTTTTGTGACTAATTTTTCAAATTGTCGTGGAAAGTTAAAAATTAGTGACTTTTTTGTGATGATTTTTTTAAACTATCGCTAAAACTTATAATCAGTGACTTTTTTGTGACAAAATTTTTAAAATGTCACTGAGAATTAAAGATTAATGACTTTTTTTGATATTGTTTGATGAAAATGCCATTAATTATCACAGGACCTATTGGACAATAAATCCACCTATTAGGGTCTACAAGCAAGTTCCCTTATATTTTTAGAGTAATGTTAGGTATTATGAAAGAAATATCATGAAAAGTTTAAGGATGATTCTCTTCTTTTGGATTAATTATTGTATGTTATGCAATCGCATATATACTAAGTTAGACAACATATCAATTATAAAGCATTATAAGACAAAAACTAAGCTTATACTATTTGTAAACTGTCTAGTGTTATATGATTGATAAATTGTAATTTAGTGTATGTGGTTGCATAATATACAATAACTAATCCGAGAATAAAGAATTTCTATAAAAAATTTCATTATATTTCTTTAATGATAACTAACATTCTTATTTTTAACAGATAATCTAAATCCAAAAGGTGAATCATACAAGCAAAGTGAAGTGAATCTGGCATACCCATTTAGTTGCGGGCCCACTAGCCTAGGGAGGTTTGGTACACTTTATTTAAACTATTTATAGTTTTTTATTTTGAAAGTTGATAGATTTATTTAGTGTAATTTTTACTTATAATTTATTAGGTAAAAATTATTTAATTTGCT
Organism: Camellia granthamiana; assembly: GCA_036172215.1. Taxonomy (NCBI): domain Eukaryota; kingdom Viridiplantae; phylum Streptophyta; class Magnoliopsida; order Ericales; family Theaceae; genus Camellia; species Camellia granthamiana. Next base: position 143,387,403 of record CM069903.1, on the reverse strand, counting down.
TTTTGTAAATTTGTCTCCAATCTTATATTAAATTCCAAATTATTATTTATGTAATTTGACTATATATAATTGAGACATTTGGCCTAATAATTATGTAATATTATTTGTGGTGTGAGATATTCAGTTGAACTCCTATGGCGATGAGTGGTATGGGATTACTAGTTATGTTAAGTTTTTATTGATTTTCTAACTATTGTAAGTTAGCTGTTGAGCTTGGTATATTCCAATCATACTTTTCATTTTTTATTAGCTAAAATATAAAATAAAAAAAATAATTATTTATTTTGCCTAATTCATTTTTTATTTATGTACCCTAACGTTACTTTTTATTTTACTTATTTATACACACACCCTGTTTAAAGAGCCTCCTAAGGCTCTTCATATGTAACTAGACTTGAAAATTTTTGTTAAAATAGCTAGCCCGTTAGAGTGACAAAAATATGATAATATTAATTATAATAACTAATAGGTCTCATTTAAAGAGCCATTTGGAGATACTCTTAAGCTTTATTAACTTTCTAGTTATTGTGAATTAATAGGTTGTTTAATGATGTAAATATTTTTATATTTGTAATTACTCTCTTAGAGATAATTATTTAGCTAGTGGTTGTTGGGTTTGATATATTGGTTGTGTTAAGACTTTATTGACTTTCTAACTATTGTGGACTAGGATTAGGTTTCTTTCATGTTCACATCTTAACATGAAAGAACTTGAGGAGACTGTGGAGCCCATTATAAGTTTCATTTTAATAATCCAAACCGTTCACTTTTTATAACTCGTTAAGCAGAATATTGATACAAAAAATCAAATGATCGGACATCTATATGTTTGAATCAATTTTGTATTATTCAAAATCAATGGTTATTTTTTAAATTATATTTATCGTCCATTTTTTTAAAACAAATATAATTCAAATATATAGTTACCGATGTCTAATCATCTTGATTTTTTACATGAATATTTTACTCAACGAGTTCAAAAAAATGAACGATTTAGATAACTGAAATCGAGTCCAAAATGAGTCTACCAAGACCAAACACTCTCTCAAGTTGAGATGACAACTTGAGAGAAGCCAAACCCTATGAACTAATAGTTTGTTTGATATAAATGTTTATCATATTTGTAATTACTTTCCTAGTTGTAAATATTTTTCATATTTATAATTATTCTTCTATCGGTTGACTCAAAAAAAAAAAAAAAACTAACTATATATAAATTTAGCTACATCTCATATGTGGAAAATTCTATGGTGTGCATCCCTTTAGGGGTGCATACCTTATCATATACACTGTATCACAAAAATCTGTAATTTTTTTACAAAATTTTGTAACATCATTTACAAAATACATAAAAAATTCGTTACATATTGACATAATAAAAATGTCCAAAATTTTGTACATCCCTAAAAAAAGTGCATATCATAATATTTCTTACACGGGATTAATGTGTTCTGTCAATGTACAAAAGTTGAGTTTAGCAGTTGCCGAGAATAGGTTGACTTTTATATGTTAAGAGTTTTGACTAAAAAACCAATGGTTTGACAATTTGTAGAAAATAAATTGAGTTTTATGTATAAAAATTTCGACTAAAAATAAATAAATAAATAAGTCAAAAAATAAGTTCCAGAGTAAAAGAAAGAAGTAATGAATAATTTGTTGGTGCTGCACAAGGATAAGGAAAGGGCAACAAGAGAGATCAAAGAGGAGGGTGGGGCAATCCGGAGGTAGGAGAGGGAGGCAAGAAACGGGGCGGGTAGTGTTGGGTTGGTTAGGGCGGTGGTTGTGAGTGATTAAGGGTTGGAGGTTAAAAGTCAAAATTCAAAACAATTCATATTTGTATATATATATATTTAATAAATAACATTAATTGGTAAATAAATCTTATTGAAATATTAAATGCAAATTAAAAAATAATAATTAAACGAAATGAGAAAAAAAAAAGCTTACAAATACATTGGGTGTTCCACAAAATTATCAAAAATTAATGAAAAAATTATAAATTTAATTATTAATATTTATAAAATTTATCATTAATTTATTATTGTTTTTATAGAGGTTAATGATTGATTTATCAAATTTTGGCTCGGCTAAATTGCTTGAATTACATAAGTTGAATGATTATCTAGATGATTTTATGGACAATCACCTGAACAATCGACATCACTCTTATGAGCCGTGGTTATCACTTTTATCAACTGACATCCATCCGAATGACCAACATCCTCCAAATGACCAACCGAACAACCTCTCGAATGATCAATATATCAACTGACATCTACAAATTTAAACAATTTGAGCAAATTCAAATAGGATAGATATACATTACTGTTTTATAAATATACACGGAATTAAATTTTTCCCATGATAATATAGTCCCATGTAATTACGAATCTGACGTGTACACAACGCTAAATTCTTAGAAATCAAAAGGACCATTGACCTGCGGGTTTAACCCCACCACGCCAGATCAGATAAATCCTCATCGGTAAAAGTAACCGCAGTCATTTCTCCACCACAAATGAGAAACCGCCACGTGCCATTCTGCATCCTGATTCGCTATTCCTCATCTAAATTTCCTCAACTCCACTGTTCCCTTCACCCAATAGCATTTGCATTGCCCCATTCTCTCTCTCTCTCTCTCTCTCTCTCTCTCTAAAAGGTCTAACTTGAGCTTCTTCTAAATCATTGTTCTCTCTCACTCTCTCTCTCTAACACTAGAGAGAGAACAACAATCCAAAACATGGGAAATGCACTCAGGCTATTGTACGGACATTTCTGTAAGCCGGCGGCCGACGAATCCGATACGCTCGGCCACCACGGCGTCTCCGCTGCTACCGTCGGTGTCTCCGCCCTTGCCCACGATCTTTATCACTATGAAATCACTTCCCAGGTACAAAAATGCCCCTCGTGATCACCTTAATTTCTTGTTCAATTCAATCCCTTGCTTAATAAAGACTGTTTTTTAAAAAAAATTTTAATCACCCTTGTAATTAATTGTACTTTATGATCTGTTTTGGGTCAGAATTGAAGTTTTGAAGATATTTGGGGATCTGGGTTGCTCTTAATTTTATCCCCATTTAATCGGGAAGCTTTTTTTGTTGTTGTTGTTGTTGTTGTTGTAAGGTTCCTGAAGGACTCAGTAAGCAAGTAGTTTCTTCAAAGAAGGCTCAGGCTAACTGGTAACTAGTGTATAACACTTGATCTTGATTAATAAATCTACCTTCTTGATTAGGTTAACACTGTAATTTCAAAATGAATTGTTTCAAGTAAATTATGTACTTTGCTGCTTGATTTATGTATATTGAGTTGTTTGAATTTACAATGAGAAAATGAAGGTATAAGAAACTTTCAGAGGCATGGAGAGAATCAAAACCTCCACCAAGAACACCAGAAGAAGCTTCAAGGCTTATCATACAGATATTGAAGAGACATCAAAAGGCTGATGTTGAGGTTAAAACAAGTCTCTTTGGTTGTTTCTGTTTTTCATTTTTCTATTTATATTCAAGAACACACAGAAAACTTGTTTGATAAACTGTTTTTTAAAACTATTTGGGATAGTTCATAGCTCTGAAAACCTGCCACTTTTTAAAAAGTACCAAAAATTGTTTTCAGATTTTTGAAAACTGTTTTCGCATAAAAATGAAAACAATAGGAAAGCAATGAGTATTTTTGAAACACAAAAGACAATAGTATAGAAAACGAAAACACAACTAAGCCCTAGTCAGAGCATCTCCAACGCTTACTCAAAATTTTCACCAAATCTGAGTCAAAAAGTATCCATTTCATCAAATTTGATAACAGATGCTCCAACGGTTCACCTTTCATCAAATTTGTCCCGGGACAACCGGGTGGTCGACTGGTCGGTTGACTGGTTTGCCCAAAAATTTTTTTTTTTTTTTTTTTTTTTTGAACTTTTTTTTTGAACTTTCTGAACTTTTTTCGGGACGACCGGGTGGTCGACCGGTTAGGCAAAATTTTTTTTTTTTTTTTTTTTAATTTTTTGCTGAACTGTTTGAACCTTTTATTGGTTGACCGGTTGGTCAACCGGCCGGGCAACCGGTTGGTCGACCGGGTCCTCCTCTCCAACGGTCCGCAACAGTGTTTTGGTGAATTCATTACTTCTGCGTCGATCTGATGAAAATTTTGGTGAAATCTCATTTTGGTATCAGGTTTGGTGAAGCGTTGGAGCCATGAATAGTACCATTTTCATCAAAATTCAAATTTGATATCAGATTTGCTAAAACGTTGGAGATGGTCTCACAACATTGATACTCTATCTGTTTCAGCTGAAAACCTTTACCAATAGAAAACGTTTTCTATGAAAAGCTTTTTTTTGTCCCATAGAAAATATTATCTCAAATTTAGTTGTGTTCTTAAAACTAATGCACAACTGCTTGTGTCTGGGGGGATTGTCATTTTCTATTGTATCAAATATTAAAAAATGTGAAAAACATTTTCGGCCCTAACAAAGAGAGCGTGATCTTCTATGAAGCATGGGTATTTTTAAAAACATATCGTACCCGTATCAGATACTTACCGGAGCATAGTACCCCGTATGATACTTCTATATACGTTCTGAATACACAAAACACATATCTAAAATTTTTCTTCTTAATTTTTGGTGTATCCAAACGTACCTAGTATATACCAAGCCGTGCCATACCTCAGTTAAGACAATATTTTCTTCTAGTACAAAGATAAAATTTCTTTCACTAGATTTCTTTTTTATTTTTTGTTTTATGCTTAGCATAATTTTAAAATTAAACTATAACTTGTAAGTTATTTAATATATTGATATTTAATTTTGATTTATACTTCTACTTTTGACATTAAATGTTAATTGTAGATTGGACCTTAACAAATTAAATCATTTAATTAATTTTAACATTACTCTAAATTAAAAATAAATATTTTTTTACAAGCGTATCAAGACGTATCTGTACCCTTTTTTTTTTTTTTTTTTTTTTTAATTTTACGATATTGACGTACCCGTATCATACCAGTACTAGTATTCGTACCCGTACCTCTGCTTCATAGGTGATCTTCTTTCGAAATGCTTACAACTTCAGAATAAAACCTTGGTGCTGAATCTGATTTGTTGTTGCTTTCTTTTGATTAGGGTCTATTGACTTTCTATGGCCTCCCTCTTCCTCATACTCTTGTTGAACTCTCTGCTGGACCACCTACTTCACTGCCTGTAGGACTCCAGTTTGAATTGCAAACTCTACCAGTTAAGAACAATTTCACAATCCCAAATCCTCAAATACTCGCAAATTCTCTCCAAGACTCTTGATTTCAATGAATGGTTTTTAACAAAATTTCCAGGTGGATGCAAAAGCTGTTGCGGATGGGGATACCATCACAGTGTATGTGAGCACCATGGATCCAAGGGAGTCATCTTCTGTTCCCATAGACGTGCAAATCGCAGCCGTTGAAAGATCAAAAGCACGTGCTGGGAAGAATTACGCCAAGGCAGATGCACAGCAGAAGCAAATTGTTGATTCAGGATATAGGTTTGTATATGAATTTGGCATATAAATCTCTGTAATTCATTGGTATTTTGCTTTCAGAATCACGGGTCATTCACAGCTTGTATTTCACCACAGGGTTCTGAATATTCAGAGTCAGGAGATTCTTGCACGCAAGTATCGGATTCGACTAAGGTAATGCCAACTGCAATCATTTTGATTTATGATCGGCATGTTTAGTGTAACTTTTCTCAAATTAAAGCTGATAATCAAGAGCTAAAAGCAACCACGGCCGGCCCTGGGGGTGAGGCGACTAAGGCGGTCGTCTCGGGCCCCCAATTTTGAACAAAATTTAGGGCGCCCAATTAAGGGAGTATATCATATTGTGTTATTTCATAATTACTTCAATACTAGCTCAATTAATTTATTATCATGTTATCGTATGCTATTATTTTGATTTGTGTCCGATTGATATTTAATATGAAAACTTTTACTTTTAGTTAAAATTAACTTAGCAAGTGTATGGAGAGATTAAAATTTTTCCCATAAGTTGAATTTTATAAAAATTTATTTCTACTAAATGAAATTATTCATAGAATGTTTGACTTTAATTTAATTGCATTTTTCTAATTAAATTTTTTTTACCTTATTACTATATTTTTTTACTAGATTATAGGTAACCAAAAAAAAAAAATCTTAAATGAAAAAAAGATATTAGTCTTAATTATTATTTTACATACTTTTTTTTATTCAGTTAGATGGAGTTAAATAAAGATTAAAAAATTATCATGGCTTCTCTTAGTGAACATTAAAATATATAACTAATAATTCATATTATTGAGTCGTGTCATACTTGGATTCATGTTGAAAAATAGTCAATCTTAACTTGCTAATTTTATATATTGCTTGAATTGTGTAAAAAATTCGCATCCTTACCCCCACGTAATTTTAGTTCTTATAGCATTGGTAAGCTAAAAAATAAAAATTCGATTCAACTAATTAAAATCTAACTAATATATATATATATATATTTGTTTTCTAAATTTTGTTAAATTCTAATGCAATAGAAATAAATTTTTATCCTTTTATTTGAACAATTTTTTTTTTTTTTTTTTAGATAATGATATATGAGGGGCCCAATTTACAAAATTCGCCTTAGGTCCCTAATAAGTCACGGCCGACCCTGAAAGCAACCCTTCTCATGTTTCCGAATAATCAAAAAAATTTAGCTTATTTAAACTATCCCTACTATAAACAACTCAGTAAGTCACACCAAATAGAGCCAGTAGACTTGTTTGTGCAGCTTGAAAGTTGATCATCAGAAAACAAAAATTAAAAACACATTTCCCTCATCTTTTCAATAATTTCTTTTGATCAATTTATTTAAAATTATAAGTTGAAGTTGTATCAAACATTCTTACAAGGCAACTATCAATGATTAATGACTACTCAAGAAAACAGGGGAATAGATGCGCCGGAGAGTGCAATGCCGTATGGAAAGGAGGCAAAGGAGGAACTGACCAAGCTTGTTCAGGGCAAGTGTCTGAGAGTTCTTGTCTTTGACCAAGATCGCTATGGCCGGTCTGTAGGAGACATTTATTGCAATGGTATCTTTATACAGGTACGATTTTCACAGAATATCTCTGCCTTTCTAAACTGACTTCAAAGTTCAAACACTCATTGGGAGTCTTCCAACAATTGTCTCTGTATAGGAATCAATGCTGAAGAAAGGATTGGCATGGCATTACAAAGCCTATGACCGACGTCCAGAACTTGAGAAGGTAATCCATTTTACTGTTAATTCTGAGAATTGATCGTATTAAATGCTTCATTTCTAATGGCTATTTGTGTTGTGTCATACCAGTGGGAGAAAGACGCTCGGGCAAAGCGAGTAGGCTTGTGGGCTTCATCAAACCCTGAGATGCCGTGGGAATGGAGAAAGGACCGGCGGGAAGGCAGATAACCTGTTGTTGAAATGGCTACTAGCAGAATATGAAAAAACATCAAACATCTAACAACAGTATTTAAGATTTGCTTGTGTTTCTGTTGTCACATGTATATCTGATTTAAGGACATATATAATTATGAACCTGATTCAAGGGTTGGCAATTGTTTTTATATGATCATGAAAACCAGTCATGTCAAAGCACAAATGAAATCTCAAATGGTCCATAGAAGATGTTTCAAATCACCACTCTCAATAATCACATTCTTCAGCGTTTCTCAAGCTGCTCATCAAATGGTATTAATCTCACAACATTCCCAACTAGTTTACATCAAGGATCAAACTACACAGAACTCAAAGAACATTGGTCTTTTTTGGTGTAACTTCTAATAAAAAGTTAAAAACTGATAATAAGAAAGTAGAAGCTCAAAACACACCTCCCTACTTCTCAGTAATCAGTTTTTTTAATCTATTTTTGCTTCATACATTGTATGCAGCAATTGCACCAAACACTATAATACAAAATTCTAAAATCTAAGAAAAATAAAAAGAAAAAGAGAAAACCATAAGAGCTACACTGAACAGCCCCTCTGAGTTTATTCAATACAGCAGTTGCTGCCTCGGGAATCCGTCAATCACACAAAATTTCAGCTGAAGAAATAGAAACATCAATATGATTCAAACTAAGACATTAGTCTAAATACAAGGGGAAAAACATCAGTATAAATACAAGGTTAAGAACAGAATCAAGAAAACTTGACGAAAAAATAAAAGGAAAAAGAAAAAATAAAGCTAATGAAAGGAAAACTGCAGCCAGCCAGGGCGGTCACAGAATTCTGGTCAGTTGCACAGCCCAAGGATACACTGCAAAAGACCAGTGGCACTAATAAGTCAACAAGGAATGGAAATTCTGTACCTTGAAAATATTGTCATTTTCATATTAAACCCACCCAATTGAAAACTGAAGTCGGATCACAAAAAATAATATTAGAATTCCACGTACAGTCAATACATGGAATGTAAATAAGATTTAGCGAAAGTGAAAATAAATCTTAAAATTAAATAAAAACATATATAAAAGCATGAGAAGATCCCACCTACTAATTCTAATGATTTATTCTCATAACATCTAGTACCAGCTGTTTCCTGGAAAATGAGAAGAATTGAGCATGTGTGTTTTCATCTCTCCCAATTAGAGTTAATGAAAGTGCACAGGAATCCCCACAGCAACATGGCATTGTCACATCTCCTATGAATATGGAGTCGTGTCAACCTCATGATGTGACAACAAGGGCTAGTTAGGCAGCTCCACAAACTCCCCCCAGGGTTGAGTCATGCAACTCAAGGTTAGTGCAGACAGTGCACTAGCCATGTGCCCAAAGGGACAAGGCATCCTCTAGTCTAGACCATTAGCAACACCCCTCAGCTTGACCAGGAATCCCAAGCTCAGGCACAACCAGAAATTGTCCTCCTCCTATTACTACAGGACAAAGGTACATCCATTCTCCAACCAAGCACGCTCTGCCAATGGCACATGTTCGGTTTGCATGGCTCGTCTAAACAACCCCAGTGAGAAATGCCCCCATCTCCCCCATTTTCAGCCTCCAGAAGAGTGCCTAGGCATTGCCTTAGCTATCTAGACTGAGAGCAAGGCCTAGAAACCCCACTTCAGATCACCACAGGACTTATGGCTCAAATGCTAGAGTTGAGAATAAATCAAGGTGCCTCACCATCCCCTTCCAAGAGGAGACCTTGCACTTGACCAATTTTAAAGAGAGGCACAACAACATGAAAAAGCTAACGTTGACAAAAGACATGAAATCCTCGAAGTTGTATTATATACTACAGGCTACAGCTCTTTTGCAGCTCTCCTAATACGACCCCTGAGACTTAACATACCTATCCACTGACACCTCGTGATACAACAAAGTTGAGAAACCTCCATATTGATCAACCAAGGAGGCTGAGCCACCTGTTCCTGAACATGGGACCCCGTGCATGGCTTAGTTAGTCCCCATAGTTTGACCTTGCTATATCGGGGACTCTCCATGGACGCAAAAAGGCCACGCTGTCCACCATCACGAAGCTTAAGACTCTCCACTGCCTCTCTCTCCTCATCTAAGGTTGGCTCAACTCTAATCTCCTCCACCTTCATTTGTCTTCTGCCATATCAATGTTGGAACTTCAAGTTTCAAAACGTCAACTAACATTTATTTTCCAAAGAGTTGCCTTTTGTTCCAAAGAGTAATGTCTTTTCCATTAAGAATAACTTCTACTAAAAGTTGTGCTTTTTACAAAGAGTCATCTCTACCTAAAATTGTGACTTTTAGGAATAGTCACACCACCATTGTCAATAAAAACCTGTAGGTGTTCGAGTTTGTCATTCAATTCAATTACATACAATCAAAAAATCTTACTTCTTCCTCCATCTCTTTCACTATCAAACATCTTTAATATTTTCATACAACTTTTGAGCATCATAGAACAATTCTTTAAACCATCCAGTGTGTGCGAACATTTTGGAGACCTGGCTATGGTTTAGGTTGAATCTTGGAGCTATTCATTAACCGTCAATATATTTGTGTGGGGAGACTAACAACTTCAGGGCAGCGACTATGCACCTCACAGATTCACAGGCCAAATATTTCTACTTTCTATTCTATATATATTTGCACTTTTTATCATTTAACTTCAATTATATATAGTAATTTGAATTGCAATAGATGCAATTATATTGATCTACATACAGATTTCTTGAACTCTGTACTCAAGTTGTTTATTGATTTTATGTGATAATTTATTTATTATTTTCTTAGTTCTTACCATCTTCTTAGAAAACTAGCCCCTGGCCATCTTCTCATCCTCCATCCACAAATACAAAGTTTGAGAGAGAGAGAAGAAGAAGTTGACGACCAAAAAAAGAGACTTTGAGAATGTCTATTTGTTATTATGAATATCCATTCTCAACTGCTTGGTAGAGAACTCACATCGGTGACTTAATCATTTTCTTCAAACTCTTTTGGAATTAATAAAAGTGATAAGGATTCAAGAAAATGACATCACCATATTGGGTGTTTCCTTTAACATAATCGTATAGATTATTCCTGCTTTTGTGACTACACTAGATGTCCCCATATTGCCTAAAAAAATCTCTCTCCCCTATGAGTCCTAAACAACCTTTAGTGGGTCATATGAGAAGGTTCTCCATCCAAATCAGCATTCCTGCATTTTTGAGCCTCAAATTAGACACATCTTCCTGGTGGATTTTTAAACAAAACTTATATTGCAGTAAAAGGAAGAGAAGCCGATGGCATATATATTTTAATTTCCATTTCAATACCCACACTAAAGTTTGTGCCCACAAATGTTTCACTAGTTACAGTGTACCACTATTTTCCAGCACACGCAAGAAATTATGTTCATAAACAAAAGCCTATGCATTATATGCACAATCACAAGTTTACTCTTGAATAATCAGATTATCAAGAAGAAAAAAATGCAGTATGGCAACAAAGAGATTCAACTACACGGCTAAAGTTTGAACCTTTGAAAAGAATAACATATAACATCAAAACTGAAGCAAGTTTTAAAATGGAAGAACAACAAAGTTTAGGGGTGCAATTATGAAGCAAATAAAGTAACTGCGAATGCTGATTGAAACTGTTTTTCAATAACTTCAACACTCTTCTCGTCAAATCAACTACAACTTCCACCCTAAAGGGCTTGCATTGTTGGGGCCTGTATACCTAGGCTAAGAATCATTAACAAACAATCAGTCATTACAGCGAAGCACTATAAGTGCTAAATACTATGGGCAGGTCAAGGGAGGGGACCAACTCAACAAACCCTTATTCCACTGGTATATGTCCTGTCCTTCAAGGATAGGGGAGGACCTAATCCACAAAACACTACATGGATTGAGGGAGATCAGCTGGAGCCACATGGACTTCATAGATACAGAAAGAGGTGGGTCTATGAAGTTTTCATGTATCAACCAAATCCATAAGAGTTCAACACTTTGACCTTTAGATATTTAGACAGGGACGTAAGGATGCTAAAAACACTTAAACACAGAAAAATAACTATCAAACAAAAGTAGGACCTCATAAACTGGCTATCACTTTTAATAATTTGTCTAGATATACAAGCATAGGCATTTTGTAAATCTTGAAGATAATTAAAACATCACTGGTGCATTACAAAGAGACCGTGACAACTGTCCAAGTTTCTGACTTTTCATGTAATTGTGAAAATCAGATATGGCTAAATCCTTATTTTAATGGGAAGGAGCTTAATAACCTAAAAAATCATGTAGCTCTCACCTCCTTAAGTTTCATCACAAATAAAACCCTCGCTAACTAGCCTTCAAATACATCATGAGAGTAAACATGTTCTAAATAAATTACATTCTACCTCACATGATTTTGGGGATGCCCGGATATTAAAGGAAAAGGAGGAGGTTAAAATTACAGTATTATTCAATTGATGAAGACAAACAAGAGTTATATATGTCATGTTCAATATCATGAACCATGACTAATGTGCTGGACACCATTTCTTTTAAAGGGGATGTATTTTAGACTGAAAACCGATTTTCCATAAACTATTTCATGAAGAAAAAAAAATTTTGAGTTCACATTAAATCTTTTTTCACTCCATGAATGACCTTGGGAGATTTCGCTTATTGAAATGTATGAAGGAATCAATGTTTGACTTATTGGATCATTTTCCATTCATGCAAAGACTAGTCATTGGGTGTCTCCAAAGTCCAGAGTGCTTGTTTGATAAGTTTGCAAAATGAATGGTATAAAACACCTATTTTCATATCAAGAACAGCTTGCACCGAATTACTCAGTTGAGGATTAACCACTTGGCAGTATAGGTTATTTCCATGTGGAGAGGAAAAAGAGAGATGATAAAAATAAACGAAGGCCCCTAAGTTAAAAGACAATAAGACAGAGAGAAGACAGAAACAATTATAGGTATAAGACTCTGAATGCAGAATTTGGACAAAAGTATATCATGCATCCCTATGGACAGGTTGTTGTGCATGTTTCTATGCAAAAGAACCATAGGTCCTAAAAAATAGTCAAATGATTACTTCAAAGTAAGGGCGTTCAAAAATATGCATAATTCCCTTGCACAACTACATATCACCAAATGAAGGAGTTGCGCAAACATGTCAGGGTCATATAAAAAAATCAAGAGAGGGCCGAGCTGCCAAGGCAGCAAGAGTTCGGACTTAAAACAAAGTAACATGTAATTGCAGGGTTGTAGTGACTATCTGTTTGCTTGTGGAGTTGATACAAAAGGCAGTTCAATATAATCCATGTACAGGTTATTCTACCGATTGAAAGCTAGATTAGTAACTTCTTTCCAATATAGCTTAACACATATAGACCTAGCATGGGAAATATTTGCACTTGCACTTCACCAATTTCATACACACTTGAGGTAGAGTCAAACCAATGGAATACGATACACTTCATATCTAATGTCTACTCGTGACTACCTAAAAGAAGCAATAGAATATATATAATTAGAAGCTAAAATCAATAATCAAGTTTGGAGTAGACAAATCAAGTTACTTCCTCTCTGATTCTATTAGATTTTTTGTATTCATATTCTAATGGAAAGCATATAATACCCGTAAACTACAAGAAGACAACCTAAAGAGTTCCCCTAAATCTCTTACTGATTAAGAAAAGGAACTGTACCAAACTACAATGAGGGATCTCATGCAGTGTGTTATGCAGAGAATAGGATTGGTGGGAACATTAGAACAAAAACGATACAGTACTAACTTTAGTTACAGACACAAAATTGAAGCATCTTTGAAGCAGTCAAATATGAGAAGACGTTTTGAAGTTAGAGGAGATCATAACCAAAAGAATAGTTGTTTAAATGATTAAATTCTGGTTACATACACAATGAGAAGGTAGAAAGTCGTAACCCTCTACAAAGTATAGATTTATGGAGTTAAAGAGTGCATCCAACATAAAATTCATACTGTTACACTGTGTAATAGTAAAAAGGGCAACACCATTCCATGTCTATTCATTCCCAAGAGTTCATGTAATGCCATGTCAAGTAAAACACAATCATAACAACTTAAGTGTGCAAAACAAGAAACTCCAAGAAAATGATAAAACTCACTTTGCCGTTGTCAATATTAAGAAAGATCAAATATACTTATTTGGCATCACCCTTCATTTCATCTGAATCCGAGTCACTTGCATTGTAACCTAAAGCAGATCAAATAAAGATTAAGAACAACAAATAGAACCACTAATACTCTAGCTCAGAGAGAGAGAGAGAGAGAGTACCTGGATGTTTGTCACTGACTTTCCATACTGAGGATCGACTCCTCGAAGCTCTACTCATCCAAGCACGTCCCTAAATTTTCAGCAGATTAAAATTTCCCAAAGCATTCACAGCCAAAGCATAGAAATGTTTAATAGCAAACTTGAGTTTGGAACGAAAAATAGCATAAAATCTAGAATACACTAAAATCCCAGAAAACAAACACGGGTCGATTGCCTAGAAAACAGAAGAAATGTAGGAACAAAATCTGAGTTTTATGTGCTCAACTCTCTGGGGTTTGTTCCAAATAATGAAAAACCCAACTCAATTAAACCACTTAGTAACACAGACTCCAATTTTTTGTATTCATTCCCTAAATATCAAAACTCATTTGATTCAAAGTTCAATTTCGTTCCTTTCCCTACACTTTCTCAGCAACCAAATAGAAATAATACATTCTACAAATTTAAAAAAACAATGCTAATGCTAATCAATTCACGATTAAACCCTTTCAAAAAAAAAACCCCAGAAAACAAAAAAGTTTAGGGTACCTTCTGTTCATCTCTAGGGACACCATAGCCACTGAAATACATCTGACCCACCAAGACTTGCATGGCGCCGTCACCGGCTTTGGCCTCCTTGAGGGTGTCCTGAAACCACCGCTTCACGCAGTCGGTAACCACATCAGCCAGAGGCACTCGGCTCGGCTGCTCTAGCCGCCTCGCCGCCTCTCTCGAGCTCTCCTCCATCTT
>CM069903.1:143144058-143372735 GCA_036172215.1 Camellia granthamiana | reverse complement strand
ATTGAGTCTAATGACTAAAATATATTTTTTCTGTCAATTGTACTTACCAAAAATAGATAAATAATTTAGATTAAAAATAAATAAAAAAAATTAGGCTTTAAATTGTCAAAATTAAAAACTCATTTTATCTTGCTAGAAGGATCAAATTCTAGAATTTTTTTATTTTATTTTTTAATTTTTCTTCCTTTTTTTTTTTATAAGGGAAATTCTATTGTGTATCATATTTAATCCTAGTTACGACATTTGTGTATTTATTTATGACTTATTGTATTATTAGTTATAATTCATTAAATATTAGTTATGACGTTATTTTGATTGTGATCGAAGAGTTCTTTATTATTTGAGTAAATTACACTTTGTCCTCTTTATGTTTGGTCATTTTCCCACTTTGGCCCTTAAAATTTATTCTTTCCTACTTTGGCCCTTCATGTTTCAAGTTTTTTTTCAATTTACTTCTAAAGTTAATTTCTGTTAAAAACTAGATAGAAAATGACAAATTAACAGTCACATAGTATAAAAATATTTTATTATATATAACTCACATCTCTAATAGTATAAACTTAAACTCCAATATAATAATATATTTTTTATATTATGTGACAATTATTATGACATTTTTTTTATCTAATTTTGAACAAAAAACTAGTTTTAGGAGTAAACTGGGAAAAAATTGAAACATGAAGAATCAAAGTGAGAAAATATAAATTTTAAGGACCAAAATGAAAAAGTGACTAAATATAAAAAGAACAAAGTATAATTTACTTTTGTTATATCTCTTATGTGATGTTTTATTATAATTCATTTCTTTTAGTTATGATTTTCATAAGAAAAATGTTTGAGGGCTCGAAAGGCGTAGCTCGAAACTCAAAACGACGTCGTTTTGAGTTTCGTTTTTTTTTTTTTTTTTCTTTGTCCTTTTCTTGACCCACGCCTCATTTCTCTCGCCTCTTTGGATCTGGACTCATCCCTCTCGCCTCTTGTTATCTCTTTAGTGGAGACTGAGTGCATCTGGACTCATCCCTCTCGTCTGTTGAAGCAGTACGAAGGACGACTGAGGTAAACCCTCAAATCGAGCCACGTTAGGGTTTAGTCGTAGAAATTAGTTGATTTTTTTATAGAAATTAGCCATGTTAGGGTTTAGTAGAAATTAGGGTTTATAATAATGTTTGGAGGACTGAGGACGACTAATATTTTGTAGAAATTAGTCGAGAATGTTAGGTGTTTTGCATTTCATCTCTGTATTGAAATCATAATATGTTGGTTTGTATTGAAATTTTTTGTATAATAATGGTTGGCTTTCTCATCTCTGTATTGAAAACATAATATGTTGATTGCATTTTGAACCCACTTTAAATGAAATTTTTTGTTGTCTGAAATTTATTGTTGGTTGGCTTTGTGCTACTCTATTGTCTGAAATTCAATGGCCTTCAATGGGATGAAGGCCTGGGAGGAAGAAAAAAAAAGCAGTATTGTAAAACACCTAACATCTTGTTCTACTCTGTTCAGGTTGGCTTTGTATAATACAGGTTGGCTTTGTGCTACTCTGTTCTCTGTTATCCTTAGTTGTTCAGATTGATAATAATGGCTCTGTTAGTAAAAAAAGCAATCATGTTTTGTTGAACAAGTAGGAATTTGTTAGCATTAGTTACAATATCCCCAATAAGAGAATCTGTTAGACCATACTTGAGAATCTATTAAACTGAAGCAGAATCTGTTAGAATCTGTTACAATGTTGAATGCTATGCTCAAGTAAACATTTTAGTTTAAACATTTTAGTTTAACTAGTTTAAAATGGATTCTGCTTCTAACAGTTTAAACTAAAATGTTCACAGATTCTGATTCTAACAGATTCAGTTTAAACATTCTAACAGATTCAGATTCAGTTTAAACACATTCTGTTACATAACAGAATCTGAGACCTTTGACCAGTTTTATGCTATGCTCAATGACATAGTTTATTCATCTTTCAGCCTAGGTGAGACTATACCTGAAGCAGAATTGTATGTGAAGTCCTTAGATCTGTTTCTCAATATTATAGACCAATAGTGACTGCAATAGAAGAGAGTAATAGAATAAGGGACATACATTGTAAGAATTGTAAGTGTGAACATTGATATTATACACCAAAAGTGACTGCAATAGAAGAGAGTAACAAACATTGTAAATGTGAACATTGATATTATGCATTCACTTTGTTATCAACATTGAACATTCATAAGGATTCAACATTCATAAGAATCAACATTCATTAGAATTTAAAGTGGCTTTGTTATCAAGATTGAGGTAGTTGAATGTATTGGTATTTTTTATGTAGATTAAAAAATGGCTTCATCTTCTACTAATGGAATAAGAATAAGATTGAAGCCAAGATTCTGTTATTGTGGAAGAACAGCATCCATGCACATTGTACAAACGAATGAAAATGAAAATGAGGGACGTGTGTTTTTTGTTTGCCCAAACAAATATGTAAGTATCTGTAATATAAATTAATGTTTCACTTGTTACAAATTTCATTTGTCTGATTTCATTAACCGATTCTTTTGCATTGTAGACTGTGAACGAACACTGCAATTACTTCGCCTTCGCAGATGATGATGACAACGATGTTACCTCCACAGATATAAGAACTGAAGAAATTAATGAGCTAGGGAGAAGGGTTGGTGAGCATGATAGAAGGCTCGAAAGGATAGAGAAGATTTTGAAGGCAATGACTTATGTCATTGTATTTTGTGTATTTTTTTACTTTATCATGTAAATGAATGTAATGGACATATTTTGAGAAGTGTTTGAATGGATGTAATGGACATATGTGAATGACCTATTCTATTATGTAATTGACATATTTTGTAATGGACGTATTTTGTAATGGACTTATTTTGTAATGGACGTATTATATTATGTAATTTCAATGGATCTGTTTTATTATGAATTGAACAACCATAACAGATTGAATGGATGAATTTACTGTTTGAACAACCATAACCTGGACCATTTTATGATGAATCTGTTTCAATGGATGTGGAGCATAACAGATTGAGCATGATAGATTGAGCATTCAGGCAGATGCACAAATTGAGCATTCAGGCAGATTGAATGGATCTGTTAAAAATATGGACCACAACAGATTGACCATTCAGACAGATTCACAGAATGGATCTGTTTGCATGGAGCATTCAATCATACAAAATGTGGAGAATTGTTGCATTCAGATTCAAGCCTTGAAGCATTCAAAACCTATTATGCTCACAGATACATTCAAAACCTGTTTTGCTCACAGACATACAGATTCAAGCCTTGATTCAAACCTGTTATGCTCAAAATATACATTCAAAACCTGTTATGCTCACAGACATACATTCAAAACCTGTTATGCTCACAGACATACACATTCAAAACATACAGATTCAAAACCTGTTATACAGATTCAAAACCTTTAAGCATTCAAAACATACATTCAAAACCTGTTCTGCAGATTCATAGATTCAACATACAGATTCTGCAAATTCAGCAGATTCAACATTCAGATTCTGTGATGCTTCATTCAGCAGATTCTGTTCTGCAGATTCAGCAGATTCAACATACAAATTCAACACACATTCAAAACCTGGAATATTACCATAAAATATAACCTGTGGCTATCAGATATATACATTTCAGCATGACAGATATACATTCAAAATCTGGCCCATTCAACATCCATTTGCCATCATTGAACATAAAATATGACCATTACAGTAAAAGGACACATCTCCAAATAGATGATTTACAACAACATATTTGTAGTTTTCAGTGAGCATTTTTTACAACAGTCATCCATCTTCAGGTAATCCACTAGCAATCAGATTCAGCATTCTGCATCTTCTTCATCACGGAGCAAAGACAGCAGCTCCTATTCCTGAAAAAAATGACATCTTTATTTAAATACTTTAACATCTCCATTACATCCCAACCTTCACCAATCAAAACATCTAATATATAGAACTTGGCCAAGTCAATGCATATAGCTCCCAATTAAAAGCAGTGATAAAAAATTACCATGAAAGCGATTGTCGAACTTTGAGTATGAGATGTGCCTCCAATATTGTCCACCGTTTGCATTTGACTAAACTGTGTCTATTCAATAAAGAAGTACACTTTACAAATATTGTCCATTCAACATATATAGTAATTAAAATAGTAATAACCAATATTTTAGTTTAAACATTGACCACATACCGGTACATACATACTCTGTTGTGTGCCATCCATGTAAGGAAAATAGTAAGGTGCAGTTTGCGTCGCCTTATGATCATCGTAACACAATTTCATTATACATAGAAGACATTAAAATAAAAAATAACCAACAACATAAAAATTCAAATACATATCGGCTCATGATAAGTATTGTCTTACATATCATCGGTACCAGGAAAATTTAACTTCCGAGGCTGACATTGATGAACCGGGTCAGCTTTTGGAGGCTTTTTACTCTTTCCCTTCAACCGATTCACTATTGCATCCACTTTGCTAACCTTCCGTTTCGTGCATGGACGTCCTCTTCGGCGAGCAACCATTGGACTAAGCATGTTGCCAGACATGCTTGCTTTTGTAGTACTACGAGCAGACGGACTTCTCAACGAACTATGACAATGTGGTACATTACTAGTAGAAGGTGGCACGTCACTAGTAGAAGGTGGTGCATGACTCGCACTACCCGATTGATCTTTTCTCACTCTATCCTTGATTTCTATCAACCCAAAATCAAGCACTTCATGTTTACCATCATCGTTGGCAGTTATTTCTATGATTTCGTCCAACATCTTGTGGTATTTGTCATGCAACTTTGCATTAAGAACAGCCCCGGCTTTAGTGTATGTGGTTAGAATGCATGTGTACCCTCTTTCGATATCTTTTCTCCATCTTGATACAATGTATTGATCTGACACCTGATATATACACCTCTCAAGTAGCACAGTAATTGCATGGGCACACATAATGCCCCTAAACTCAAACCACCGACACATACAATGTAATTCACATTCAGTTGCATTAAAGTACACAACAAATTCCACAGTCTTCATTTTCTCACCCACAAGAATAGCCTCCTTCACATGATAAGTACAAATAGCTCCCTCTTCTTTGACAAGATTCGCATGACAATACAATAGTCGTTTCAATTCTACTTGCACTTCTTTAAATTTTGCATTCGTGTAGGCTGCACGAAATTGCTTTTCAAACTCATATACCGTTAAGCAATCATACAATTTGTTTCGAGATTTGAAGTCTGCTTTCATCTCTTTCTCAACCTTACTTCTCAAGGCATTATCATATTGTTCAACAAATTGCTTTAAAGTTGTCTTTGAGTTCACATATCCATCAAAAAATGCGTTCGTGCTCTCACTTCGTTGTGTAGTCGACATGCTAGCCCAAAAAACATCCTTCACATACGCAGGAATCCACCTGTGTCACTCACTGTATAATACTCCCAACCAGTCATTATCATCTAGGTTGAACTTACCAATCATCGCTTTCCATTCTTCATCAAATTCATGTTTTGTAAAACAATCATAAACTGCATTTTGCAAAGCAAGCTTGATGGATTCATATTGGGCATATCCTCTTAATTTTTCAGGAATTTTCTTCATGATATGCCATAAGCACCAACGATGTCGAGCTTCTGGAAAGACAACTTCAATGGCATTTTGCATAGCTCTGCACTGGTCTGTTATTATAGCTTTTGGAGGAACGTCAGACATACAACTTAACCATTCTCTGAAGAGCCAGACAAATGTTTCAGTGTTCTCATTAGATACTAGCCCACAACCAAGCAAAATTGACTGCCCATGGTGATTAACTCCTACAAACAGAGCAAGTGGCATATCATATTTGTTTGTGAGGTAAGTTGTGTCAAATGAAACCACATCCCCAAATGCTTTATAAGTTGCCCTACTCCTTGCATCCGCCCAAAACAAGTTTCGCATGCGACCATCTTCATCGAGGTCAATTGCATAATAGAAGTTCGAATTTTGTTGTTGCATCCTATGAAAATAAAGTGCAACTAATTCAGCATCTCCGACCCCAAGCCTCAATCTTCTCATACTCTGAATATGATTCCTGGCATCTTGTTCATCAAATGTTAATGCCTCATACCCCCCTGCTTCAACAACTATAGAATGAAAATTCCTAGCCACCCATATTCCTACTTCATCGTTTATTTCTAGTCTTCTCTTCACAGGGGTAAGAATTCTCTTATTCATTACAAAATGTCGTGAGTCATTAGGAATCAAGTCATGCGTATGTTCAAGGACAACTGTGGTCAACTTAAATCTTCCATCCTTTTGTAGAGTTGCTCTAACCTTTGCTTTACAGTCAATGAATGATGACAAAGATGGTTCGAGAGGGTGTACTTCTGATCGTTTTGTTCTCTTGCGTGCCCGAGTGCATTCAACTCCAAAGTATTTTACTTCCCCATCTTGTCCAATATTCTGTGTTCTATAAGGTACAGCAAATCCGACGTGCTTCGCATATTTTGCATAATACGAATATACTTCTTGCTTTGAGCTAAAACACATGCCCTTCATAGGTTCTTCAGCTTCACCAATGTCATTTAATGACGGATTGTTTTCCGCCTCTTCAACTTCCTCACTCCCATTCAATAAAGGATTAGTTGAATCAATGTCCATTGAAGTGTGTAGTTCGTGTAGCTTCAAACCAAATAGAAACTAAACTGTAAGTGCATGTATGTGTATTCCTGTTATGCTCAAACTGAGATGAAATTCAACACACTGAGATTAGAAGGTGGTGCATGGCTCGAGGAGGTTGATTCATTTTAACAAACAGAATCAAAAGCAAACTGAAAATCTATGGTTGAGTTAAGTTGATTACAAGGAAATTTATGTTGCGGTGGGGAGTTCAGAAACAAACTGAAAATATATGGTTCAGTTAAGTTGATTACACAGTAAGGGAAGTCCTGATTTTTCATGTGAACTCAACCAACACAAAAAATAGGCTAAGTTCTCTATGTGGACTTTCATCAAACAATTGGCATGCATCACTACTATGGAAATGTTTAACAGAGGGCTTGCTTCCAGAACAACCAAATTTTTTTTTTTTAACATACACATATCAATAACCAGATGTTCAATCAATAACAAACACAGATCAATAACCAGATGGTACATAGCTGCAGTGGAAACTAAGTGCAGAATTTTTTTAACATACACAGATCATTATTAAATGGAGATTCAGTGGAGAACATACAGATTAAGTAATTGTGGATTGGTAAGTAATTGTCTCCAGATTCAGTGTGTTGAATCTGCTGAATATACACAGATTCAACATACAGATTACTTACCTACAGATAGGTAAGTAATTGTCTCTAGATTTAGTTGAGACAAACGTTTTTTGTATTAACATACATCTTAAATTCCTTACCTACAGATACAAAATGGAGATTCCGAACACCGGTGGACGGTGGTCAGCGACGCCCGTCAGTGAGCACCAGGTCGGTCGTCGTCGTCTCTCTCGCCCTCGTCGTCATGGTCGCAACCTTCTCTCGCCATCGTGGTCGTCTCCCTCTCTCTCCTTTTTCTCCTCTCTGGTTTCTACTCTTTTGTTTCATTTCTCTTCATCACTTTGTGCAGAACACGTGAGCTCCACGTAAATCAAAATTTCACGCGAGAAAAAATTCGAGCCGTTAGTCTTTCGGGCCCTGTACCACGATTGTTTTCATAATATTTAATTAAGTTTAAGTTATTTACGGACGCTTCATAAATACCACTATTGCGGTCACCCAATCCAATTACGACACCTCAAAAAAATTATAATCTTATATCAAAATTTAAAAAATACACATGCATCCAATCATATCCCTTCCTTTCCCTAATTTGTGCCCCCTCCCCCTCTGTGTACGCATCTGTGCAACAAAATAACCAAGCAATGGCTGTTGAACGCCGAAAACCACCACCTTCCACCCACCAACCACCGTCCCTTTGTTACCACTGACCACCCCCCTAGCTCTCTTCCCAACCTTCACCACCTACCGCTGTATAGAATACTACACAAAGGCCATGTTTGTTTGAGTAGACATGAGCTTGGGATTGGACTAATATTTCAATAAAATTATTAATCCGATGATTGGTTAAACAATTGAAGTTACGGACTAACAATCCATCCAGATATAGTATCCCACATATAATGGACTATTCAATCTCATAAAGGGAGATGTGATATAAATTGAAAGATTAAGCCAAAGTCTGAATTGTTAGTCTCTCTTTATAATCCTAACTCAATCTAAACATAGGATATGATACGCAATCTAAAGGGATTTGTAATCTTAAGACTATTAGTCATGAGAATATTAATCCAACCTAATTCAGTCCGTCCAAATAAACATGACCAAAAGGAATTTTCAATTGCAAATCCATTTTAATCCAAAACATGTGTCCATGATTAGTTCTTGTTCTTGCAAATTGATTTTAGTTAGTTCTTGATTCCTTAATCACAATCAAGAATTCTCAAATTAAAAATATGGTAAAGAATGACTTCCACGTTCTACGGGTGAACAAGTTTGTCACTTGATTTTTTATTCCATCAACTGGGTTCCTCTATGTGATGACTAGGTCCTATGGAATGGTTGTGGTCTTTTCTTTTCTTTTTTTTTTTTTTTTTGGATTCAGTAAAAAGTTTAGGAGGGGAGGTTACTCCCACTCAAGGGTCAAGGAAAGCGTTCACCAACAAAGGATTGTCAATAACAGCAGAACTCGAACCTAAACTAAATGGGCGAAGGGAACGAGAGTGAGGTGTTACAATTTAATTGGCTATCCATAAACAAATGAATTGTGGGGTAACCTTATATAATGCATTTTTATTGAATTGTGACATTTGTAATAATAAAACTCAGAAATAATTTAACTTGCATATAACATGCAAAGATGTGTATCATATCATTATCTTTTTTTTTTTTAAACCAAAAAGCTACTTTTCTAGAAGCAACAATATTATAAACTTAGACTTGCAAATTCAGAATTTGTACAGGAAAAAAAAAATTAATAATTTAAATTTATTTTATTCATAGATCTCATATAGTTCATTAATTTAATCTCTCCTACATAAATATATTTAAAATAAGTTATGAATTTATAATGATGGATTCATAACATTTTTATCTAGAAGATCGCCAACATCACCTTTTTTAAAATATCGATATCCTTTTTGAAACTTTGGACGCCCAGAACATAATTGACACCAACAAGGATGTATCAATACAATGGAATATTCCCAATGCTTACGACCATTTTAGGAATATTGATGGGTACAACTGATTTGGATATTCTCAAATTGAAATTTTTTAATTTTATTGATTTTATTTTGGTAAAAAGATCAGAGAAGAGTAAATATTACATATAACAATAATATTATGAGACAGTATAGTAATTAAGAAAAAAAATTCTAAATAAGAACTATATAACTAAATTAGTGGGAGATGAGAAATGTCTGCCCAATTTTGATTTAAGTTTTTTTTATTAACCAATGATACTAGGTAAAATAATATTATTATTGTAGTAGGTTTTATTTATTTATTTAACTTGTGGTACCTCAGGTGGAAATTTGTGATATGACACTATAATACGACTCGAATTGTACATGAAGATAAAGGGTTAGGATTGACTATTTCCTGACACGAACAACACGTATATGACACAATCCAATAATACAAATATTAAACAGGTCGATTTAGTGTCAAATCTATATAACACAAAATTGACACAGATAATCCGTATAATAAAAAAATAGTTACACATTTTAATATTATTTTCACTAAAGAGTATTATGACATTTTTTAATTACTTAAATAATTACATCTAATTTATTAAAAATATGTAAAATATTATTTTAAATTTAATATAGATTTTGTTTTTTATTTTTAAGTGAACTTAATGTATTTTTTAGCTATTATTTGAGTTAATTTAGTAAAAAATATAATAACAAAATATAATATTTACAAATTAAGAAAATAAAATTAAGTTGAAATTAAATATTTTTATAAATAATTTCAATTAATAGAGATTAATTTTATTAAATTTAACTTGTATAAATTTTTTTCATATATTTGATATTTTGAGTTAATACTAAATTTTTTTGACATGTTATGTTGATATGACACGAACCAGAGATGGATTGAAAATAACAAAACACGATAACACAAAATAATAAATGGAACGGATTAGTGTTGAGTTAATTCTGACACGAATCTAAAATGACATGACATGAATAAGATCCAATACGACCTGATTCCCAACCTTAGTGACACCCAAATAAGTTTTTTAAAAAAAGCTCACAAATTGGTGAAATGCTTTGAAGCTAAACATGCTAGTCTTTTTAAAATTTAGCCTAATTTAAAAGACAGATGTTATTGTAATAATATATCTACTGATATTACATTGGGACAAAGGTTATAAAAATCGGATTTATTTTGAATGTATCGTATTATATTAAATTTAAATTTAAAATAATAAATTTTAAAGGGGCACCAAATCGTACCAACACCAATATATAGAATATCAAATAAAAAATAGTACACTAACTGATATGAAATTAACAACTTTAGTGAAACAGATTAGGAATTTTGTTCAATTGTTTAGAAAGGTCAGCCCCTTTTTCACCATTTATTTTTTTTTCACACCTCCATTATTTTTAGGATCCTGAAATTAATAATAAGACAAATCTCTAGTGATTTCTTGAGATGATTTGACCTTGAGTCTATAAATTTTATCCTTAAATTTTTACTACTTATCTAACTCCTTAGGATTTTGTCACTTACTTTTTTTATTTTTATTTTTATTTTATTAACCTTTCTGTAAAAGTTAGAATTCTTTTTCACAGAGAAAGCGAGATGATGTGTCTCTTTCTTTACTCTGTCAAAAGAAACCAAAACGTCAGTGATTACTCCCAACTAGGATTGGTCGGGAAAACCCTCCGACGGTCAAATTAGAACTGTTTGACCATGAGCAATTGTATTTAAAAAAGGATTCTTGGATTACTTCTAATCTGTCATCTTTGCTTCACTTGTTTCGCCTTTTTTAGTTTTCTTGACTTGAATTCCATTCGTTGAATCAATATTTAATTCGAGGGTTCTGCCCATTCCTAGATCTCGTCGGGCAAGTATCCAAATTACCTTTACCTCTGATCATTGAATCGTCCTCTCATAGATGGCTCAGCTCATGTCAGATGTTAGTGGCCAACTTGCCAAGTGCTATGTTCGTCTGATCAAGCTGATTAGACGGTTGTACCATCTAGTAAGCTTGACTTGTGTTCCTGTATTTACTGTTTGATGTCTTCACCGTTAGATAAAGATGAATCCAATATTAGTCTTATATTCTCTTATATTCCATGGGTTCTCCTTCTAGAAAGAGATCTTTATTCCACTATTGTTCTTGACGCTCATTGCCACGCACTAGTTTATTGCCAATTGTCTTCTGATGGACTCCTTAAAAGATTTATCTAGACTATTCTCTTTTGGCCGTTTGCTTGATTGCTTTGGGTTTGGATCAATATTTTTATCTCTCCACACTTTCTATGCTACATCTAAACTTGGCTTGATTTGTGAAAATGACTCATGACAATTTGATGGTTAATGATAGGCCTTTGATCAACTCTTGTGTTTGGATTTTAAATTGGTTACGATATACAAATCTTCTTTAAGATTTGAAAGAAAAATATATTGAGCTCTTTCAGTTTAGTATAATTATATTAGATTTTTATAAAATTTTAATTTATATAATACTTAACTCTCATTTTTTTATCAATAATTTATTTGTTATATGGACAAAAAAAATAATATTATCATATCTTTATACTATAATATTTATTTTCTTTTTTATCATTGTGTCTATACACTTTAGTGTCGATTGCTTATCAAAACGAAGCTCGGTATATAATCATTTTGAATTTATGAGACTTGGATTTCTTTTTCTAAAACTCATAAAATAAAACCTTTTTTTCTTTTTTCTTTTTTCTTTTTTCTTTTTTCTAGTTTCACAATATTATTATTTTTTTAAAATTTAAAATTCAAATATAACAATAAACAATAGGTTAAACCTTCTTCTCAACTATTAAAATGCCATGAAGCCACAAACACGAGCGACTAGCATGGGACTGGAAGGTCACGTATCCCCTAAACTTTTAATATTTTTACTAGTACCCTTATATATATGTAGATTATGTTTTGCTTATCTCTTATAAAAGTATAATAGTACTCCTCTATTAAGGATTTTTCATTCTAATTATACAAATCTTACTAAAATATATCATTTCTATTGCAACTTATCCTGCTTCTTTTTTTTATTAGTTTTCCAATTCACCAATATTAGTTATTCTCTAATATTTTGATAAAATTAAACCTCAAACCCCTTTGAAATATATGTTTTAAAATTTATATTTATCTAAATAGACTTTTAATATTTAAATTTAGTAATGTCTCATTATTGTTTATTATAAAAATAAAATAAAATCAAGATAGTCATTAATTTGTACCTCCTTTTGTTGAATTTCTAACTTTATCACTGAGAGCAACACCATGTGATACGCTTAGAGCATCTCCAATGGAGCTGCCAAATGAGCTGCTAAAGTTATAATTTAACAAGAATGAAAAAAAAAAAAAAAAAAAAAATAGTCTCCAATGGCATGCTAGTCCTCCTGCCAAATATAGCAGATGCCATTTTTGCTATCAAATTTGTCAGGAGTTTTGGCATTTTCCAAACATGTCACATCATCAAAGATTAACAGAATTTTGGCTCTAAATTCACAAATTCATCTGATTTTGTTCTTCATAAAAAATTCACAAATTAAAAACAGATCTCATAACAATTTTTAGAACAAATTTTCACAAATCTCATAACAATTTTCACAAATCTCAGAACAATTTTTAGAACAAGTGAACCCAATTTTCACAAACCTCATCGCGAATTTTAGAACAAATTTCAATGAATAACAAATCTGAAACAAATTTACTTGGATTCACAAGACGCATGATGGATTTCAGACGATTTCAACAATCTCAAACTTTCATGTTGTTCATCTTCTTCATCTGTTTGCTTCATCTTAGTGTTTGTTTGTACTTCGTCTTCATCTTGTCCATCAGAAAGACGATTATCTATAGTTGATTTCAAGGGTTTCGGGTTTCTTAGATGGATCGAAGATAGGGAGATCCAAAGGGTTTAGGGTTTAGAGATAGATAAAATAAAGGGAATAGAAAGAGGTAAGAACGACCTGTGGAGATAGAGATGGGGGTATCTGCGCAAGAGATAGAGCAAGGCAGGGATGATTGGGTGAAGATAAAAACGTAGAGAGAGAAAGAGAGGTAAAGACAATTTGTGGAAATAGAGATGCCATTGCTACGTAAGAGACAGAGCAAGGTAGGGATAATCGGGTGGAGAGAGAGAGAGAGAGAAAACAGAGATGAAAATAGAGATAGAGAGAGAGATGGAGGTATTTGTGTGAGAGACAGAACAAGGTAGAGATGATTGGATGAAGAAAGAGATGGAGAGAGAGAGAGAGAGAGAAAGAGAGTAGAGATGAAAATGGAGATGAAGAGACAGACAGACAGAGAAATAGAAAGCCTTAGGTTAAAATTAGAGAGAGAAAGAGAGAGATAAAAATGAAGAAGAAGATTCCAGAGACTAAATCTCAGCCGTAGACAAAGAGTTCATTCAACGGTTTGGATGGTATCTTGGAATTGCACAATGGCTCTTTTTGTTCCGAAAAGAAAAAAAAAATTAAAAAAGAGACAACGACTATAAAAAAGAAATTGTCATATTTTTATAGTGAGGTGAATTATATAAAATAAAATAAAAAATCAAAATTTTCAATTTTTTATAATTGTCTAGGCAAATACAATGTAAATATTTTTTTTAGAAAAGGTTTGAAAAAGGTTACAAAATACAAAAAATAAATAATACAAAAATATAAAAAAAAATCTATATCTAAACAACACTTATAAAATTAGAGGAAAAATTAGTTGAGATTTGTCAAAATGACATGTGACCATTGGAGTACTATTACTATAATTTAATAATTTATTACTATTTATTATCAAATTATAACAATAACAAATATTGTTATGAATAATACTATATGTATCAATTAATGTATTAACTAGTATACTAACAGATAAAGTGACATAATTTTAAAAATTTTAAATATTTATAATTTATATAATAAGTAAGGTCAGTAATAATAATATAACATTAATTAATACACTAATGTATACATTTATTAGAAAAATGATTTGTGGCACTAAAACTGTTGGGACTAATGGCACTAATTTCCTGTTTTGATAACTTTATTTTATTTTATTTTTTTCTTTACCTGATATAGAAATTAGTGCCATTAGTAATCAACAAATTAGTGTCACAAATCAAAGCCCCATTTATTATTAGGCCTCTATTGGTGGAGTTGTGTTTGGGTAAGAGTGCGAATTTGTCAGAACATCAATCAATCAATCAAAGACAAACCAATAACCTCTTCAGTGCTCTATGACTGCCAAACACATTTCTATTCATTAATTTTCGTGTAATATTTGTTTTAAGTTTTTTAATTATAATTTCACATTTATTTTTAAAAATTCTTTTTTAGGTAGGAAAATTTAGCTAACTTGGGCGTCTGGCCGGTTGATCGAAATAGTATTTGATTTTTTTTTGTTATTTTTAATATTTTAAATAAAAAATATTTTCATAATTTTTTTAATTTTTTTATGAATTTTGAATAGGATTTTGAATTATGTATATGATTGAGTTATAAATTTTTGAATTAAAATATCATTCATCACATCATTCATTTCAAACTCAATTCAAAACTCTTTTCAAAACTCATAACCAAACAAATATTTCACACTTAAATCATAATTCCAAAACTCACAAATTCAAAATACAACTCTATTCTCAAATCATATTTAGAAACTCTACCAAATACTACCTATATTTCTCTATTTGTGTCAATGACTGTGCTGTCTTTTTTTTTTTTAAAACTAGTAAGTGACATATACAATGTGTGTGTAATTTAGATAAATAAATATAAAAATAAATAATAAAAAAATTAATATCATAATATGCATATTATCTAAATGGTAAGAATGTTATTAATGAAACTCAAGGTTTTAGATTTAAATCTTACTTACGTTTTTTAATAATATTTTTTTAATTTTAGGAAAGGAAAATGTGTCACGTGACAGAAGGAGAAACCACCACACTATTAGACACCAAGTCATGTGCTCACATATATAATAGTATAGATAAAATTAAAAATATTTTCCTCTCTCAAAATATTAGTCTTTTATTTTATTTTTTATTATCCTAAAATAGTAGTTTCTTTTTAAAAATCAAATACTAAACAGCATGAATTTTTTATTTTATCCTTATTTTAAATTCATTAATATTAACATATATAAAAATTATAATTATGATAATTAATATTTCAAAAAATTATACTATTCTAATTTTAAATCAAAAGGTAATTTTGAAATTTTAATATTTTTAAAATGTAATAATTATATTACTAAAAGAAATTAAATTCTTTAAAAGAAATTAATATTTTAAAACGGAAGAAGTAACACAAAAATTTGTAGTACAAATAATACAAAGCAACTCATATTTATGAGGCGCAATTCATCAGACATCTATTTGCCTTCCAGTTTCTCTGTTTCTTATGTATAGGACAAAATGGAAAAATTATAATAAATAGAACTCCACTAAAGTGATTTTATAAGAATAGTAAAAAAATTTCATAGAATTTTTATTTAAGTGTAGAAATTAAATCAATCAAAAAAAAAGTGGATACTAACTGTATCTTCAATGGTATATCAAATATTTTATTAAATTTGAGTAAAAATTTGAGAAATTCCTCTATCTAATATCTAGCTCTCCAACGGTGAATTTTTTGCTGTCAGCAAAATGCCGGTCGACCGGGAGACGACCAGCCGGAAGTCCGGCCAGTCAACCGGTAAGTGTAATCCGAAAAATCTGTTTCTCTCAATTTCTATTTCCCTCAATTCCTTTGCCATTTCTGAAGCAAAATACCTCTCTTTGCAAAGCCTCATCAAGCTCCTGCTTATCATCAGGTGTTATGTTTTTGGCATACAACTGGGTTAAACAATTCCGAATCTTGAAAAGGATAAAAGAAGAACACAATTTAAGTCAAAACAACTACTGACCAGATAACAATATACCAGAGTCTAGTTCTTCAAAGCATCAAAACTATCCAAACAATGTGTTGTTGCAAAACAAGTTTTCTTTGATACAGAGCATATCAAAATAAAATAAGTAAATAGGTTGAATTATATACTTTACTAGTTTTCTAACAAAGCAACCGATAGTGAGATAGATAATCAAATTGAACTAAAACATGCAATTTCAGAGAAGAAATTAAAAAATGAATATATCCATTTTCAGCCAAATGCAAAGCTGATAATTCAAAACTAGCCAACAAGTAATTAAGTATACATTTTATTGAAATGAGAGAGAGAGAGAGAGAGAGAATACAATTTCAGACTAGAAATTTAGAATGGGGTCTGCCTCTTTATAGAAAACAGAAATGGATCTCATTAGAAATTAAGTAAGCAATTTAGCAAAAGAATGCAAATGCACTCAAGAAAGCAAAGCTAAGCTAAATATAATAAAATGAGATGAATCTCGTGATATTCATGCAGAGCATAAGTATTTGATGATCTCTACGGGGTCAATAGAGGGAAAAGCAAGATCAGAAGATTGATAGATGATCTGGTCTGGGATTCTTCGTCTGTGATCTGGTCTAGAATTTTTCAACAAAGAGAGTGACCGGGTGGACATCCGGCTGGATGTACGGCCAGCCGTTCGGTGGGTCAAATCCTCGACGGCTATGCACAACTAAATGCTAAAAGGTGAAAGGTGCCAACCATCCTCAATTTGATGAAATATTTTTTATATTCTCAATTTAATATAAGTTTGATAAAACTATTGGAGTTAAAAAAAAAAAAAAAAAGGAAAATCTTCACCAAATTTAAATTTGGTGATAGATTTGGTATAACGTTGGAGATGGCCTAATAACTCATTCACCAAAGAACATGTGGAAGAAAGATAAGGAGACAACTCAACATTTGAGTCTATGTATGAAGAGGAGGTAACATTAGCACTGAACATTCAAATTCAAATAAGAGAAGGAAATGCATGTTTTTATAGTAATTTTTAAGAGGCCTTTTCAAGTGCTTGTAAATAGCTTGAATGGGCAAATTAAATCATGGTCTTTATATTTTGTCTCTTGTGTTATTTTAATCTTTATATTTTTAATTGGCACAATTTTAAAATTAAAGGGACAAAAATGACACAAGATACAAAGTACAAGAACGGCTGTCGTAACTTATCCAAATTGAAATGAAGGGAGAAGTCTTGGACAAATCACGGAACTTAGTACATCGCTCAACTTTTATTTATTTGTTTTTGTTGGCATCATAAATCTACAATTATTATTATTATTTATTATTGGATACATAACACTTTTCTACGCGCTTGGTAGTTATAAGAAGTTACAAAATATGAAAAAAAAAAACATATGGAAAAGATGATAGAAAAGTAGAAGAGCATGGAGTATGAAGTGGAGGAGTTAAAAGATCATGGAAGAAAACATGGCAAGACAAGAATGAAAATTGAAAATTGAAGAATATGGTAGTTATTAGGTAATTTTTTCCTATAAATTTTTGGCTATAAATAGACATTCATGGCTACATTGTAATCCATCAAACTCAAATCAAAGACAATTGATTTATATTTTTCTTGTCATTTACATTTCTTGCACTTTATTTTTCAAAGTATATGAGTGAAGGAATTTAATGGTTACTTTGATTGTTCACTCAATCACCCCAATTGTTCACTCAATCATCTTTCTCCATCTCCCTCCTTCTTTTAATTTTTCTTTTCTTTACACTTGACAATTTTGAGGTCCTTTTCATTGAGGCAAAAGAACCGTCAATACAATCGCTTAATAATTGGCTTAAATTTAATTTGTAAATGTTTTCAATTCTTACTGACACGTTCACATTTATGATATTTTCCTTCGTAGGAAAAATAAACCAATAATTTTATGTCTTATTCTTTTTTTCTAAGTAGGAGTAGCGTAGCCATAATTTAAATTTAAGTTGTTAGAAAATTTCAATTCAATGCAAGTTTTTCTTAAAAAAAAACTACAAATAAATGATAAATTTTATATACATAATAATTAAAATTAAATTTTTTTTTAATAATTTTATAATAATTTTTTGATACTCCCACTGATATGCAGTTTCTCTTAAATTGTTTACCCTTTACAGTACCTTCCTTACTATTTCTTGTAATTCATTTACCTTATGCAACATTTTTTTTACATCTACTTGGCTTCAAAGGAGTGGGAGTAATTTCAAGATAATAATGTACTGTTCAAATTAGTTATTGTATTTATTTATTATTTTTTTAAGAAGGGCAGCGATTGTATTGTTCAGTTGATTTAATTTTGTTTTCCTTTCTCTCATATTTTATGTTTTTTTTTATTCCCATTTACAATTAATATTGAATTGGTCTTTACTTGACACATAATATTTTAACTCTTCTTTATTGAAATAAAAAAATCACAACACAATCGTTTAATAGTTGTTTAGCTTAAAATTAATAGGTAAAGATTCTTTAATTGGAAAGTGATTGAGACCCCCTCTAATCACCACCCTCACCACCCTTCCCCCCCACACACGTGGCGGGTGGTGATTGGAAGAGAAGGAAAAAAAGAAAAAAAAAAAAAAAAACTGGCCAATCAGAGAGAAAGGGGGTCAAAGGGGATGCCTCCTTGAGGGGTCCAACTCATTTTTCATATATATATATATATATATATATTGCCACGTGTTGTACAAATTAGACCACCTATTTTTCCTTTTTAAACTGAACAATCATAAAGCTCTCCGATAAAGATTTTTCAATTTTTGTTGACAGACTCAAATGTCCAAAAGGCACTACAAGATATAAGATAGAAACTTTGTTCCCTAAAAATGAAATTTTTATTGTAAAAAATATTTAATGATTAATTTTTATCATCGTAAGAATAATTGTTAAAAACTCATCTCAAAAAGTTTAAAAAAAGATTTTTTGTGAATTTTTTTTTGAAAATATCACTAATAAATACACTTTTAGGGACAAAATAATTTGATCTCAAAATGATTTATTTTTTGAGACAAAAATTGGTCTCAAAAATATAATAATTCATCACTAATGTCCAATTTTCGTTACAAAAATATAATAACGACACTTTAAGCAATAAAATTATTTAGTCCTTAAAAAATAATTTTGTCCCTAAATTTTAGTCTCTAAAATCTTAATTTTTTGTAGTGAGGATAAGAATATAGCAAATTTTACCAGATGAAAAATCTAATCGAGTTGGGTTGTAATGAAAAATGTCCCTTAATTTGACCTACAATAATCTAAAATGATAGATAGGTGTTGAAACTTAACCATACAGGCTCCAACTGCATTGTCACGTTATTGTGAGTAAATTTTGTGTATCTAAAATTTTAAGTCGTAACATTTCTCGATTGAAATAAATTTTGAATTACTCAAAATAAGATCATTATAAGACTACTTAAAATTAATCACTTGCTTTTATAATTTTGTATACTTATAAATTGATATTGTGTAAATTTAATAACATATATTGAACCAATAATGCTATGTTGACTATAGTTGTGTACTATATTTTGTTTATCATCTTATATGTTATTATTGTATTGGTTTAAGTTTCACTACAAGTCTATTACTAATGCAATTACTCATAGAATGATAAATAAAATATGATACATAAATGTGATCGACATAACATTATTGATGTATAACATTAAAATTTATGTTAGTTCAAATTAAAAATACTTTCTCAATTTTAAATATATATTTCTTTTTTTAATGGTTAAATATATATTTCTTAAGTGGTTAAATTTAAAATATATATATATATATATAGCGACCTTGGTTTTCCCTCCATTATTTAGTATAATCCGGACTTGGTTCCGCGGATGTTGGTTGTTGCATATATCTCGTTTCCGTCCTTCAATACTTTGTATTTGAGTTATAAGATATTTTGGGCAGGTTTGTTACAAATTGGGTGTGATGGGGAGCAAATGGTTGCTGCCCAGAATTTTGGTTCTTCGCTCAAGCGAGCTCTTTGTTTTAGATCCTTTGCTCAAGCCAGGTTTTCTTCACTCGAACGAGAGTTGAGTTTTGTGTGTAGTGGCTCGAGAGAGAAGTTTTGCGCTCGAGCTTGCGTCTGCGTCTCTTTTGACTTGATGGTTTTGATTCTTGGCTCAAGTGAGCTTTCCTTCGCTCGAGCGAGCGAGGTCTATGTTTTGGGTTTCTTCGCTCGAGCGAGCATTCTATCGCTCGAGCGTGCTTCTGGGTTGCAGACCTGAAGGTTTGGATTGTTGGCTCGAGCGAGGCTTCTTTGTGTCTGGTCGCTCGAGCGACCACTTCTTTGCTCGAACAAGCCTGTGTTATATCAGTAGGCAGCAGCGGGTAAACACTTCACTTTTTCATCCTCTTTTTCTTTCAAACCCTAGATCTGAGCTCTCTCTATCTCTCTCTACACATCTTCTCTCTAGGGTTTCATCTATTTTTAGTGTGTTTCTACCCTAAGTTCTTTGTAAGAAAGGTAGGGAATCGCGAGGGCTTTGTTTTAATATGAACAATAGTGGATTTGGAGCACTTTGGTTTTTCCTCATCTACTCCTTTGAGCTTCTAACTTCGAGGTAGGGATAACCTACTTCATCTTATGAGCTTTGTCTTTAATTTTGGTCATTTTGAATAGTTGATGATGTTGGGCAATTTTTGGAAAAGTTAGGGTTATTGTGTAATTTATAAAAGAGAGGTTTTCAATTATTAAAACCCATATGTATGTAAGACTTTGAGAAACGAAATTATTGTTGTATTATCAATGAAATTGGGCCTTAGGGTTGATATTGAGGATTAGGGGAAAATGCCCTAATTATTGTGATAAGTTAATTGGTATAATTAATTTGGGAAATATGAAATTGAATTGGAAATTGTGAAATTGGAAAGTTATGGGATTGAATGGTGTAGTTGGATTAATTTATCACTCACCTATGTAAATGTTGAGAATGCATTTGTTTAATGCATTTATTTTCAGTTTAGAAATAACTGTTTTGAGCTATCGGTGGAGGATAATCTTGATTGTTGTAAACACTGTATATTGATTAGGAAAAACTGAAACTAATCACATTAAATATGTAATTGAATATGACAGTTGGAATAATACATCAAATACATATATTGATTGATTCCTGTATATGATAATTGTTTATATACTTGGAATATGTGTATTGTGTGGGAGGAGATATGGGATGTACTCGATGGTTTGAAGGAAGATAGGGGATGGACTCTCAAACCTGTTTGGGAGGAGATAGGGGATGGACTCCATTAATACAGCAAATATGTGTATTAAATTGAAGCATTGATATAGCAAATCTGTGTATCATTTGTGAAGCATGAGAGTGTTTTATTATAATAATGATGCATCAAATATGTGTATCTGTCGTGGAATATGGAAGTGTTGGTATATGAATTATAGTCTCATTGAATTGCTTGGCCAGGTTTTGAGCCATATATATGAAATGATTTGGATAAATAAAGGAGAGTGGATTGTAACATGGACATAATTGTTATGGAACTGGATTGTGATATAAAATGGTTTATAAGTGTTAACCATCTATTAAATGCTATTGTTTTAGTCATTACTTATATTTGGTTTAGTATATTTCTACTGGGTTGTGGCTCACCCTATATGGGACATCTTTTTCAGGTACAGATGACATGCCATCTCCAAGGACGTAGTTGGGGAGGCTAGAGGTTGAAAGACTTTTTGTGATATCTTTTATGTATTACATGTAAATTCAAGTCAAGGGCTTAATGTGTTATGAGTTAGTACTCTCTTTTTGTATAACCAAGTGTTGGCTTGGAAAGTTGTAAGCCTGTTGGGCATTTACTTTTGTTGTCAACATGTAATATATTTGTAAGGAATACTCTGATGAATGGAATTAAGTTTTGTTTATTTATATCTATGCATGTTAATAGTGTGGGTTTCTATGTATTATTTTGAGGGCGTTACAATATATATATATATACAAATTCTAAAAGTAATTTTAGAGTTATAGTATTCTATTAGCCCAATTAAAAATAAATACTACCCAAAACTAATTACTGGACACTTTTTTGGGGGGTAAGTAATTACTAAGCCAATGGTCATGTTTTTTTACTTTCATTCACTTATCTAATGTTGCAGGGGCCAGAAGCTTTATGAACAGCCTTACACCATTCACAACCATACATCATATATACCTACATTTGAAGATTTTTCAGACTTTTGCAGGTTCTGACCCCCCTCTCCCTCCGAGCCTGGTTATGAGATTTTTTTTTAAAAGTTTTTTCTTTCTTTACAAACAACGTTTTTTTTTCCCTTGGTTTTCTTAATACATTGAATTCTTCAAAGAAAATTGTTAAATCTACCATCTTTATTATTGTACCTATATATCAGTCTTCCTTTGAGCCAAATAGGGCAGCAAATGAGTCGAGTTTTAGATATTTGAACTTGATGATACCAGTTTTGTCGGAGGAGGAATGGGTTGAACAGGGCCCGGAGCTCCACAGGATGATTGAACTTCGTCTTCCCAGTTGTACCTGCACCAAGTCCGTCAAGAAGGAACCCGGAGGTGGGGTTCCTTCTGGAGGACCCTCCGATGTTTAAGTTAGAGGAGTCTCTAGTATAAAAATGGAAGCTTTTAGCTTCAAGAGGAAGAAGTAGTTGGTTAGAGAGAGAGTGATTACTTGTATATATATTGATTTCTTTCATACCTTTCTGGCGTCCTCTTCTTGTCTGGCCCTTGGGCCTAAGTTAGGTTAGGAATTGTTTGGACAGCCCATTGGGCCACTTATTTGGGGCTATGCCCATCAGTAGTCCCCTATTCCCGAGTGCAGCTTTAGTCCAACGAAGGGAATAAGAAAGAGTAAAGTAGTCCCCCAAGTCACGGAAGGAGGCAGGGCGACGGTGGCCAAATTTATTGTGCAAATACGTGGGTGGTGCGATAGAGGTAGGACCGCTCAAAAGCCAATTGGGCAAGGCGCAGTGAGAGTTAAAGGGAGTAAAGTTGGAGATTTTGGGCCGGCGCAAAGCGGCGCAGACTGCGTGCGCCGAGAGGAGTCGGCATGTGCAAAATTGTGAGGAATGTAAAGTGCTAGCCCTTGTGTAGAGCAATGCAACCGAGGCTGAGGCCTTTGGAAGGTCGGTCGAGGATCTGGGCAGTCGGCTGAT
This sequence comes from Camellia granthamiana, assembly GCA_036172215.1. Classification (NCBI taxonomy): domain Eukaryota; kingdom Viridiplantae; phylum Streptophyta; class Magnoliopsida; order Ericales; family Theaceae; genus Camellia; species Camellia granthamiana. The sequence goes on along the minus strand of CM069903.1, from coordinate 143,349,398 downwards.
GGATTAGCTCGTACCGTAAGTTTGTACTCAGTTTGACTGAGGCTTTTTGGTGTTCGGTCTGGCCGAGATCTTGATGTGCTCAGGCTGGCTGAGGCTCTGTGGGTGCTCGGTCTGGGAGTCTTTCGTACACTCAGTCTAGCTAAGGTCTTTGGGCTCAGTTTAACTGAGGCTTCGGACGGTCAACCGATGTAGAAGAAGTTAAATACCTTACTTGTAGAATTAGACCCAGTCTTGTTGAGTTTGTTTAGCTCGTAGGGTCTCACTCGGTTTGCAGAGCGCGTTGGACGGTCAGCTAATGGTTTTGGAGGTCGACTGATGACCGGGGGGTCGGACTATGACTGTTAGAAGTCTTGGAGGTCGGCTAATTTTTGGAGGTCGGCCGATGACTATTGGAAGCCTTGGAGGTCGGCCGAGCAATTTTGGAGGTTGGCGGAGTACTTTGGTGGTCGGCCAGTGCTCTTTGGCAATGGGCCGATGGATTTGAGATGGTCTATTGCTCGCGGAGCGAGTGGTGGAAGAAACGGTCCCTATTGTTGCTGAGGACGGCTGTTTGGACTTGATCCGAATTTTGACGGACGATTTGTAGAGGCGGAGGGGTAGAAACTGGTAGTTCTTGTTGGAACATGGCTTGGTTTTGCTCAATCAAGTGGTTAACGCTGTCAGCGTTTCTTCGTGAAGTATGGAGATGGATTGTTTGGGTTAGGAGGCTCGGCTGGGGCCCTTCTTGTAGTGCCTTGGAGGGCTTGGTTGTTGCGTGAGCGTGCTTGGACACACTCGGTTTGGCCAAGGTCTTCATGCTCAGTCTGGCTGAGGCTTTATGTAACTCGGTCTGGCCAAGGTCTTCCTACTCAGTCTGGCTGAGGTCTTCGTGCTCAGTCTGGCTGAGGCTTTATGTAACTCGGTCTGGCCGAGGTCTTCGTGCTCAGGCTGGCTGAGGCTTTAAGTAACTCGGTCTGGCCGAGGTCTTTCTACTCAGTCTGGCTGAGGTCTTCGTGCTCAGGCTGGCTGAGGCTTTAAGTAGTGCTCAGTCTGGCTGAGGCTTTAAGTAATGCTCAGGCTAGCTGAGGTCTTCGTGCTCAGGCTGGCTGAGGCTTTAAGTAACTCGGTCTGGCCGAGGTCTTCCTACTCAGTCTGGCTGAGGTCTTCGTGCTCAGGCTGGCTGAGGCTTTGAGTAGTGCTCAGTCTGGCTGAGGCTTTAAGTAATGCTCAGGCTAGCTGAGGTCTTCGTGCTCAGGCTGACTGAGGCTTTGAGTAATGCTAAGGCTAGCTGAGGTCTTCGTGCTCAGGCTGGCTGAGGCTTTAAGTAACTCGGTCTGGCTGAGGTCTTCCTACTCAGTCTGGCTGAGGTCTTCGTGCTCAGGCTGGCTGAGGCTTTGAGTAGTGCTCAGTCTGGCTGAGGCTTTAAGTAATGCTCAGGCTAGCTGAGGTCTTCGTGCTCAGGCTGACTGAGGCTTTGAGTAATGCTAAGGCTAGCTGAGGTCTTCGTGCTCAGGCTGGCTGAGGCTTTAAGTAACTCGGTCTGGCTGAGGTCTTCCTACTCAGTCTGGCTGAGGTCTTCGTGCTCAGGCTGGCTGAGGCTTTAAGTAGTGCTCAGTCTGGCTGAGGCTTTAAGTAATGCTCAGGCTAGCTGAGGTCTTCGTGCTCAGGCTGGCTGAGGCTTTAAGTAACTCGGTCTGGCCGAGGTCTTCCTACTCAGTCTGGCTGAGGTCTTCGTGCTCAGGCTGGCTGAGGCTTTGAGTAGTGCTCAGTCTGGCTGAGGCTTTAAGTAATGCTCAGGCTAGCTGAGGTCTTCGTGCTCAGGCTGACTGAGGCTTTGAGTAACTCGGTCTGGCCGAGGTCTTCCTACTCAGTCTGGCTGAGGTCTTCGTGCTCAGGCTGGCTGAGGCTTTGAGTAGTGCTCAGTCTGGCTGAGGCTTTAAGTAATGCTCAGGCTAGCTGAGGTCTTCGTGCTCAGTCTGGCTGAGGTCTTCGTGCTCAGGCTGGCTGAGGCTTTAAGTAGTGCTCAGTCTGGCTGAGGCTTTAAGTAATGCTCAGGCTAGCTGAGGTCTTCGTGCTCAGGCTGGCTGAGGCTTTAAGTAACTCGGTCTGGCCGAGGTCTTCCTACTCAGTCTGGCTGAGGTCTTCGTGCTCAGGCTGGCTGAGGCTTTGAGTAGTGCTCAGTCTGGCTGAGGCTTTAAGTAATGCTCAGGCTAGCTGAGGTCTTCGTGCTCAGGCTGACTGAGGCTTTGAGTAACTCGGTCTGGCCGAGGTCTTCCTACTCAGTCTGGCTGAGGTCTTCGTGCTCAGGCTGGCTGAGGCTTTGAGTAGTGCTCAGTCTGGCTGAGGCTTTAAGTAATGCTCAGGCTAGCTGAGGTCTTCGTGCTCAGTCTGGCTGAGGCTTTAAGTAATGCTCAGGCTAGCTGAGGTCTTCGTGCTCAGGCTGGCTGAGGCTTTAAGTAATGCTCAGGCTAGCTGAGGTCTTCGTGCTCAGGCTGGCTGAGGCTTTAAGTAACTCGGTCTGGCCGAGGTCTTCCTACTCAGTCTGGCTGAGGTCTTCGTGCTCAGGCTGGCTGAGGCTTTGAGTAGTGCTCAGTCTGGCTGAGGCTTTAAGTAATGCTCAGGCTAGCTGAGGTCTTCGTGCTCAGGCTGGCTGAGGCTTTAAGTAACTCGGTCTGGCCGAGGTCTTCAAGCTCGGTCTGGCCGAGGTCTTCGTGGGTAGGATCTGATACCATGCCCCTCACGTTTTTAATTACTCGGTCTGGCCGAGGTCTTCATGCTCAGTCTGGCTGAGGCTTTTTGGTCTGAAATGTTATGAAATGTGCAACATGGATAAAAGAAGTTTGAATATCTTACTCATGATGTCCTTGAGGAGGAAGAAGTAGACCATTCGGATATGGCGGAGGCGCTGGGGCTCCGTCTGCGTGCTCAGTCTGGCTGAGGCTTTTTGATCTGAAATGTTATAAAATGTGCAATATAGATAAAAGAAGTTTGAATATCTTACTCATGATGTCCTTGAGAAGGAAGAAGTAGACCATTTGGATATGGCGGAGGCGCTGGGGCTCCGTCTGATTGGTGCTGACCACTGTTGCCGACCGACCACTGTTTGCCGACCGACCACTGTTTGCCGACCGACCTATGTTGCCGACCGAGCTATGTTGCCGACCGACTTAGTTTGCCGACCGAGCTATATTGCCGACCGAGCTATGTTGCCGACCGACCACTGTTTGCCGACCGACCTAGTTTGCCGACCGACCGATGTTGCCGACCGACCACTGTTTGCCGACCGAGCTATGTTGCCGACCGACCACTGTTTGCCGACCGACCTAGTTTGCCGACCGACCACTGTTTGCCGACCGACCTATGTGACTGGGTTGGTTGGCGGTGCACGGGGCTCAAGGTGCAGGGATGCACGTGATGATGTGACATGACACAGACGTAGGGAAAAGAGAGAGAGTTAGTGGCTTGGGAAGTGAAGCCCATGTCTTCACGTGGGGCAATCTGGGCCTTTGATATAGATCAAATGGGAAATACCTGTCCAGAGCTTTGTTCTTGAACTTTTTGCTTGTGTGTTTGTTGTTGTTTTTTTTGAAGTCTTGACGACTTTGAATTGCTTGGTACGGGGGTTGATTTTGGTGCGTAGGTAGACTTCCGCAGTGCTCACCAACGACAATGGTGAGGTGAGAGAATCATGGCGCTGGCGAGAGAGGTGTAGACGGGGAAAACGTCACCGCCGCCGATAGGATGCCATGAATCATGTGGTAACCATTCATTCCGACACTGAAGGTGGGTGAAAAGGAAGCTATTTCCGGTGACAATGAGCACAACTGCCAATCGAAAGAGTTTCCCACAGACGGCGCCAACTGATGATACCAGTTTTGTCGGAGGAGGAATGGGTTGAACAGGGCCCGGAGCTCCACAGGATGATTGAACTTCGTCTTCCCAGTTGTACCTGCACCAAGTCCGTCAAGAAGGAACCCGGAGGTGGGGTTCCTTCTGGAGGACCCTCCGATGTTTAAGTTAGAGGAGTCTCTAGTATAAAAATGGAAGCTTTTAGCTTCAAGAGGAAGAAGTAGTTGGTTAGAGAGAGAGTGATTACTTGTATATATATTGATTTCTTTCATACCTTTCTGGCGTCCTCTTCTTGTCTGGCCCTTGGGCCTAAGTTAGGTTAGGAATTGTTTGGACAGCCCATTGGGCCACTTATTTGGGGCTATGCCCATCAGAACTCATTTGCTAAGAATTTATCAAACTCCAACTTGAGTCTTCTAGTATTTGAGAAACTTGAACTTAGCTCAAGTTAAATTGATTATGTAAAGTGACTGCTCACTTAAACTAAAATAAAAGATGATTATGTTAATTATAAATTTCATCAATTAAATATGGAAAATATATAATACTAAACACAAATAAATTAATAAAATAAATTATTTACTAATATATTATTAAAAATAAATATTAATTTTTTAATTATTTATTATTTATTTATTTGTGTTCTAAAACTTTAGTAGGTTGAACTTCTATTTACTCAAACTTAGCCTGATTATTAAATAAATCTAAAAATTGAATTTGAGCTCGTTTAAGCATCTCTTGCTTTAGCTTAGTATGTTTTTGCACGTGTTCTCACTATTCACTCGCGCTTCTTAAGGATATCTCTAACGGTGTATCAATTTTTTTAACTAAATTTGAGTAAAAATTTAAATAAAAACTCCATTTGATATCAAGTGCTTCAAGGAGAGTTTTATAGCTTCATTAAACCACCAGTCGATCGGGCAAATGATTAGCCAGTCGACCGGTCAGTGTAATTTTTTTACAAATTTTTATCTTGAGATGGTCATCTAGGGAGACATCTGGTGGTAAAAATCCAACGGTAATGAACAGTGATTTGATAAAAAAATACATTAATTCTCAATTTGATGAAAAAAAAGTAAAATCTTGAATTTGATGATAGATTTAATAAACAGTTAAAGAAGTAAAAAGTAATTTTTTTTATTAAATTTAAATTTAATAATAGATTTGATGAACCATTATAGATGGTCTAATAGCTGGCTGTGTAGCTTCAAAAGATGCGTCATTTTCTATGCCAGCAAATTAAGGAGGGCTTGTTTGGGTGCACTCATTAGAGCCACTACAATAATAAAAGTTAGAGTAAATTACAAATACACTCTTTGAGATTTGATTAAAATATAAATCATCTCTTGTGATTTTAGAGATTACATTTCACTCTTGAGGTTTCTAATTTCATAACAAATTGCTCCTTTTATTAATAAATTATCAAGTCAATTAATAGTTTTTAACGATATTAGAAATATATTTCAATTAATAATTTAAGTAATTATTGTATAGAAGAGCAATTATTAATTTCAATTTTTTAGTTAATTATGTAAAATAAAAAATTCTAACAAACGAGTATTTATAATTTTTCAAACTACAAGGGACAATCTGTACTTTAAGCAAATCTCAAGGGATATGTTTGTAATTTACCTTAAAAGTTAAAATGGCAAATTACGATGGTTGTTTCTCTACTTTGGTTCTTATGTCATTTTAATCCCTCTAATTTCAATTAGCTCAATTTTAACTTAAATTTATGACTTTGTTTTAATTTGGTCTAACTGATTACAACTCTTAATATATATTTTTTTTCATAAAAAATATGCACATAAATGTCATGTATCATATTTTTAAGGACAAAATTACAAACTTACTTAACTCAGTGAGTTAACTTTAACTAAATTAGTAATAATTTTTTTAAAAAAACTAACGATATTATCAATTAGACTAAATTGACGTAAAATCTAAAAATAAAGGTTAAAATTTAGTCAATTGAAAGTGTAAGGACTAAAATAACATAAGAGATAAAATATAAGGATCACCAATATAATTTGTCCAAATTAAAATAGCTTTTTTTGGGGCTTTTACCGAACAAAAAAGAAAATATTTTTTTGGCTTATATCACTATAATGGTTCACATGGTATTTTGCATAACCAATTCCAATATTAATATCATTAAATTAACTCTTCAAAAATTTGTTGTGATCGTGATTTAATTTTGTTAATTTGACAAAAATAACTTTATCATATTTTAAATCTTAAATTTGATAAAAGATTTGATTTTATCAATTTTTACAATTTTTTTATAATTATTATCATTTTCTCGAAATGAATAGCCAAAAATTACATTCTTATCTACTTCTTAAGTCACAATCGTCGTATGTGTGTACCAAAGAAAATTGTAATAACCTATCAATGTCTTGATAATCCAATCTTTTGGTTATCCAATCCCCAAGTTTGTCAGCTAGAGTAGAAACGGAAAATTTAGGGTTCATTTAGGTGGTGGGTTCGTTTTTTGATTTTTAATTTTTTGATTATTTTAATTTGGAGTTAAAAAGTCTCATTTGAGAATGACTTTTTAATTTTTTTAATTTTTTGTGAGAAAAAAAATGTAATGATTATGAGTTAAATGTGATGTTTTGTTTTATTGAATTAAAAAACTTATTTTGTTTTTTTTGTAGTTAAAATAGCCTCAAATCCAACCCAACCCATATTTCCAAACCAAGCCTTACTTATAAATCTCATATTAAGAAATTATAATTTGATTAGTGCTAAGAGTTTTTTTTATAAATCAATTAGTTTTATTGATTTTGAAAATATAAATTTAATATATTATTTAAAAATTAGATTTACAGTTATACCTTATTATTATTATTATTATTAGATTTTTTTTTTTGCGGTAGAAAGGTAATATAGACAATCTATGAGAATCAAATTTGGAATGAATTTTTATATAAGAATCTTTTTTATTTGGAATGATTTGAAATGTAAAATTTTTCAAACATTTCAAAAGAAGTATAAAATTGACTTGAAGTATGAAATTTTTCAAACATTCCAAAAGATATTTTTCAAATATTTAAAAAAAACTCCTTAGTAACCTTTGACCAAATGTATAATTTTAATCCGTAACACTCTAATATAACACTTAAACATAACACTTCAATATAACACTAAAAAACAAATTCATTATTATACTTTTTTCCAAACGTAACACTTTAATGTAATACTCTGAAAAAAGGTTTTAGTGCAACACTCTACTATAACACATAAAAAAATTCCTTAGTATACTTTTTTCGAACGTAATATTCCAATGTAACATTCTAAAAAACAAAGAGTACAAAAATTCCTTATTAACACTACAATGTAATACTGAAAAAAAAAAACTCTTTGTTATACTTTTTTCAAACGTAACACTTTAATTTAATACTTAAAAATAAATAAATCTTAAATGTAACACTCTAATATAACACAAAAAAATTCCTTAGTATACTTTTTCCAAACGTAATATTTCAATGTAACACTCAAAAAAAAAAAAAAAAAAGAGTACAAAAGGGTGAGATTTTTCAAATTATTTCAAAAGGAGTACAAAATTTTTTTAGTAAACTTTGGATAAATGTATAATTTCATATTGTGATTGTTAAGTTTGAAAAAAGTACACTAATTTTTAGTGTTTTTGTATATGTTACATTGGAGTGTTACGTTTAAGATCACATTGATTGAAGCGTTAGGTTTGGAAAAAGTATACTAAAGAGTTTTTTTGTGTGTTATATTGGAGTATATTACATTTGAGAAATATTTGGAGTATTACGTTATTACGTTTGAGAAAAACGCACTAAGGAGTTTTTTAATGTGTTACATTGGAGTGTTACGTTCTTATTCATAATGTAGGATTTGTTCCAGAAAAAATAAAAATCCAAACCATTTATAGTGCAGATTGTCCAAATGTATAATTTCACATTTGGAGAAACCAACTTTTATTCCTAAAAAATTAAATCTAAATGTGTAAGTGACTACATTTTTATGTAATTTTTATTTCAATCGGACCTTTGGGTTCATAAGAAAAAAGAAAAGACTAAACAATTCACAAAATTACATTTTAAAATTTATTGGTGCTTCACCCGAGTAGAAACACCATGTTCTTGTCCATATTATAATCCATTTTAATTTATTTTTTTGAATTTTTATGAAAAGATATGCAAAAAAAAAATAAAATAAAAATAAAAATAGAATAAATAAAAATAAAAATTAGAAGAGTTAACTTTTTTGTTGTGACTTTCTAACTTTTTAATTATTTTTAAGGATAAACTACTAATAGATCATAATAGTTGGATTTAATTCCCATAAAATCTTATTGAAAATAAGTCTTAATAAAATCGTCACTAAAAATAATTTTTTGTGACGATTTTTTGAATGTGTCCTTAAAAACTGACAATTAGTGACTTTTTGTCCCGGTTTTTGTAAATTGTCACCAAAAATTATAATTAGTGACTTTTTTTGTCACAAATTTTATAAATTGTCACTGAAAGTTGAAAATTAGTAACATTTTTTTGTGACGATTTTTTAAAACTATCGCTAAAACTTATAATTTGTGACTTTTTTTATGACAAAATTTTTAAGTTGTCGCTGAAAATTAATAATTAATGACATTTTTTAATAATATTTAATAAAAGAACGTCATTAATTATTATAGAACCTAGAACGATAAATCCACTTAAGACCTAGGAAGTCCCCTTTATATTAATTTATAGTCAAAACAACCTTTAATTGTTTAATTTTTATTTTTTACTTACGAGAGTGCCCTCACTATCTTACAAATTAATTTTTAAGTACATTTAATGTGGTCCCAAATATATACAGAACTTCTGGTTACAAGTCAAGGGAGTGATCTCAAGTGAGAATAACGTGATAAAACTTCAATTTTTAATAATTCATTCCTTAAAGTCCGGCTTCATTTTTTTTTTTTTAAAAAAAAAAAAAATTACGAGTCATATACACTAAACTAATTAAAACATCGTAATTACTCATTCTCATATTTTTTTAATATATTTTTTTGATAATTAAATATTCGGATCAATTTACGTACATCTCTACTAATTTCAAAACTCTAAAATTAAATTTCCAATGACACTTTAAAATGACTTAAATTCGAGATGTTAAATTTCATTTTCAAGATTTTATAGTTCGACCGGCTGATGTTATTATTATTCAAGATGGTGACATTCAAAGTTATCAGTATATTAATATATAGCATCATGGGAGCTCTCTTAACTGTTGATGTGAATCTTCATAGCTAATTTTCAGGACTATAACACAAAAATAAAATACGGTAAATTACAAATACATTTTTTGAGTTTTGTTTAAAATATGAATTGTTTCATGTGGTTTAAAAAATTACAAATACTTCCTTGTCACAGTTTTTTATTTAACAGAATTAATTGAAAAAGTAAAATTTCTAACTATTCACCTATACAATAATAAAATTATTAGAATTATTAATTGAAATAAAATTTCAACATTATTAAAAACTGTTAATTAACTATAAGGGACAATCTGTACTTTAAGCAAATCTCAAGGGGTATGTTTGTAATTTACCTTAAAAGTCAAAATGACAAATTACGATGGTAGTTTCTCTACTTTGGTTCTTATGTCATTTTAATCCCTCTAATTTCAATTAGCTCAATTTTAACTATAAATTTATGACTTTGTTTTAATTTGGTCTAACTGATTACAACTCTTAATATATTTTCTTTTCATAAAAAATATGCACATAAATGCCATGTATCATATTTTTAAGGACAAAATTACAAATTTACTTAACTCAGTGAGTTAACCTTAACTAAATTAGTAATAATTTTTTAAAAAAAACTAACGATATTATCAATTAGACTAAATTGACGTAAAATCTAAAAATAAAGGTTAAAATTTAGTCAACTGAAAGTGTAAGGACTAAAATGACATAAGAGATAAAATATAAGGACCACCAATATAATTTGTTGAAATTAAAATAGCTTTTTTTTGGGGCTTTTACCGAACCAAAAAAAAAATATTTTTTTAGCTTATATCACTGTAATGGTTCACATGTTATTTTGCATAACCAATTCCAATATTAATATCATTAAATTAACTCTTCAAAAATTTGTTGTGATCGTGATTTAATTTTGTTAATTTGACAAAAATAACTTTATCATATTCTAAATCTTAAATTTGATAAAAGATTTGATTTTATCAATTTTTTACAAATTTTTTTATAATTATTATCATTTTCTCGAAATGTATAGCCAAAAATTACATTCTTATCTACTTCTCAAGTCATAATCGTCGTAGGTGTGTACCAAAGAAAATTGTAATAACCTATCAATGTCTTGATAATCCAATCTTTTGGTTATCCAATCCCCAAGTTTGTCAGCTAGAGTAGAAACGGAAAATTTAGGGTTCATTTAGGTGGTGGGTTCGCTTTTTGATTTTTTAATTTTTTGATTTTTTAGTTATTTTAGTTTAGAGTTAAAAAGTCTCATTTGATAATGATTTTTTAATCAGAAATGCATTAGACCCCCAGCTGGGGGTCACCCCCAGTGAGCTGTCGGCCTGTGATTGGGCCAGGAAAACTTTTTTTTTTTTTTTTTTTTGAGTTATCAGCCAGTGGGGGCGCGCCACGTCACTGGGGGCGCGACCCCCACTGGGGGTCCTTAGCACGATTGTTTTTTAATTTTTTTGATTTTTTGTGAGAGAAAAAATATAATGATTATGAGTTAGATGTGATGTTTTATTTTATTGGATTAAAAAACATATTTTGTTTTTTTTGTAGTTAAAATAGCCTCAAATCCAACCCAACCCTTCTTTCCAAACCAAGCCTTACTTATAAATCTCATATTAAGAAATGATAATTTGATTAGTGCTAAGAGTTTTTTTTATAAATCAATTAGTTTTATTGATTTTGAAAATATAAATTTAATATATTATTTAAAAATTAGATCTACAGTTATACCTTATTATTATTATATATATATTTTGTTGTGGTAGAAAGGTAATATAGACAATCTATGATAATCAAATTTTGAATGAATTTTTATACAAGAATCTTTTTTATTTGGAATGACTTGAAATGTAAGATTTTTCAAACATTTCAAAAGGAGTATAAAATTGACTTGAAGTATGAAAATTTTCAAACATTTCAAAAGATATTTTTCAAATATTTAAAAAAAAACTCCTTAGTAACCTTTGACCAAATGTATAATTTCAATCCGTAACACTCTAATATAACACTCAAACATAACACTCCAATATAACACTAAAAAACAAATTTATTATTATACTTTTTCCAAACGTAATACTCCAATGTAATACTTTGAAAAATGGTTTTAGTGCAACTCTCTACTATAACACATAAAAAAATTCCTTAGTATACTTTTTTCGAACGTAATATTCCAATGTAATACTCTAAAAAATAAAGAGTACAAAAATTCCTTATTAACACTACAATGTAATACTAAAAAAAAACTCTTTATTATACTTTTTTCAAACGTAACACTTTAATGTAATACTTAAAAATAAATAAATAAATAAATAAATCCTATATGTAACACTCTAATATAACACAAAAAAAAAATCCTTAGTATACTTTTTCCAAATGTAATATTTCAATATAACACTCAAAAAAAAAAAAAAGAGTACAAAAGGGTGAGATTTTTCAAATTATTTCAAAAGGAGTACAAAAATTTCTTAGTAAATTTTGGATAAATGTATAATTTCATATTGTGAATGTTAAGTTTGAAAAAAGTACACTAAATAATTTTTAATGTTTTTGTGTATGTTACATTGGAGTGTTACGTTTAAGATTACATTGATTGAAGCGTTAGCTTTAGGAAAAGTATACTAAAGAATTTTTTTGTGTGTTATATTGGAGTATATTACATTTGAGAAAAATTTGGAGTATTACGTTATTACGTTTAAGAAAAACGCACTAAAGAGTTTTTTAATGTGTTACATTAGAGTGTTACGTTCTTATTCATAATGTAAGATTTGTTCCAAAAAAAATAAAAATCCAAACCATTTATAGTGCAAATTGTCCAAATGTATAATTTCACATTTGGAGAAACCAACTTTTATTCCTCAAAAATTAAATCTAAATGTGTAAGTGACTACATTTTTATGTAATTTTCATTTTAACCGGACCTTTGGGTTCATAAAAAAAAAGAAAAGACTAAACAATTTACAAAATTACATTTTAAAATTTATTGGTGCTTCACCCGAGTAGAAACACCGTGTTCTTGTCCATATTATAATCCATTTTAATTTATTTTTTTTAAATTTTTATGAAAAGATAGGTAAAAAAATAAAACAAATAAAAATAAAAATTAAAAGAGTTAACTTTTTTGTTGTGACTTTCTAACTTTTTAATTATTTTTAAGGGTAAACTACTAATAGATCATAATAGTTGTATTTAATTCTCATAAAATCTTATTGAAAATAAGTCTTAATAAAATCGATACTAAAAATAATTTTTTGTGACGATTTTTTGAATATGTCATTAAAAATTGACAATTAGTGACTTTTTGTCTTATTTTTATAAATTGTCACTAAAAATTATAATTAGTGACTTTTTTTGTCACAAATTTTATAAATTGTCACTGAAAGTTAAAAATTAGTAATATTTTTTTGTGACGATTTTTTAAAACTATCGCTAAAACTTATAATTTGTGACTTTTTTTATGACAAAATTTTTAAGTTGTCATTGAAAATTAACAATTAATAACATTTTTTAATAGTATTTAATAAAAAATGTCATTAATTATTATACAACCTATTAAACAATAAATCTACTTAAGACCTAGTAAGACCATCTCCAACGGTGTATCAGAATGGATATCAAATTTAAATTTTGATGAAAAAGGCACTGTTCATCACTCCAACGGTTCATCAGAACTGATATCAAATCCACAATTCATCAAACAATTCATCAAATCGGCGAGAGAATACTGAATTCATCAAAACACTGTTCCTGACCGTTGGAAAGAGGAGCCGGTTGACCAACCGGTTACCCGGCCGGTTGACCAACCGGTCAACCAGTGAAAGGTTCAAACAGTTCAAGTTCAAACCGTAAAAAAAAAAAAAAAAAAAAAAAATTTGCCTAACCGGTCGACCACGCCGGTTGTCCCGAAAAAAGTTCAAAAAGTTCAAAAAAAGTTCAGAAAATTCAAAAAAAAAAAAAAAAAAAAATTTTTGGGCTAACCGGTCAACAGGCCGGTCAACCGGCCGGTCGACCACCCGGTTGTCCCGGATGAAAATTTGATGAAAATGAAGGGTTGGAGCGCTCAGTATCAGATTTGGTGAAAAGTCATTTTTTTGACTCAGATTTGATGAAAAAAAAAATGAAGCGTTGGAGATGCTCTAAGCCCCTTTATTTTAATTTATAGTCAAAACAACCTTTAATTGTTTAATTTTTATTTTTTACTTATGAGAGTGTCCTCACTATCTTACAAATTAATTTTTAAGTGCATTTAATGTGGTCCCAAATATATACAGAACTTCTGGTTACAAGTCAAGGGAGTGATAACGTGATAAAACTTCAATTTTTAATAATTCATTCCTTAAAGTCCGGCTTCATTTTTTTTACAAAAAAAAAAAAAAACAATTACGAGTCATATACACTGACTAATTAAAACATCGTAATTACTCATTCTCATATTTTTTTAATATATATTTTTGATAATTAAATATTTGGATCAATTTACGTACATCTCTACTAATTTCAAAACTCTAAAATTAAATTTCCAATGACACTTTAAAATGACTTAAATTAGAGATGTTAAATTTCATTTTCAAGTTTTTATAGTTCAACCGGCTGATATAATTCTTATTCAAGATGGTGACATTCAAAGTTATCAGTATATTAATATATAGCATCATGGGAGCTCTCTTAATTGTTGATGTGAATCTTCATAGCTAATTTTCAGGACTATAACACAAAAATAAAATACGGTAAATTACAAATACATTTTTTAAGTTTTGTTTAAAATATAAATTGTTTTATGTTGTTTGAAAAATTACAAATACTTCCTTGTCACAGTTTTTTATTTAACAGAATTAATTGAAAAAGTAAAATTTCTTACTATTCACCTATACAATAATAAAATTATCAGAATTATTAATTGAAATAAAATTTCAACATTATTAAAAACTGTTAATTAACTTGATGATTTATTAATAAAAGGACCTATTTGTTATGAAATTAGAAACTTTAAGAGGTATAATGTAATTTTTAAAACTACAAGAGATAATTTATAATTTAAGTAAACTTCAGGGAGTATTTGTAATTTACCCAATAAAATAAAATCTTGACACAAACATTCGCACGTAATCTCTTCTTACATTGTGTGGAAAACTATATCTTATCCTATCAAATTGATTCTTGTTTCTCTGTTTTGGGATAAGAGTCAAAAAAAATTTCAATAAGCTTCAATTAATTATATGACATATATGGATTAGTTTGAACCATTGGTTGCTTATTACACCAATGAAAAACCTCCTTCTTGGGTTTGTTATGTGATATTTGGATAAGAATATTGTTTAGAGATATCATCAACTAGCATGATGAAATCCCATAAATATGCTAATAGGTTGGATTTTTGACTTTTTTGACTATTTTAACCTGAGCTAAAAAGCTTAGCTTGAGAAGGGTTTTTTGGCTTTTTGATTTTTTTAATTTTTTTTGTGAGAGAAAAGTGTAATGATTATGGGTTGGATGTGATGTTTTGTTTGTTGTTGCTAAAATAGCCTATTTTGTCTTTTGTGGCTATTTTAGCCACAAACTAACTTGCCAAACACATGATTAATTCCCCCAAGTATGCTAATAATTGATCTATAGTTTTAACTTTTGGAATCACTTAGATATATATGAGTGGCATGTTGGCATCCAGTTTCTTTCTTACAAGGTTTTATAATAGGATTTTTTACATTTTTAATTTTCATAGTATGAGTATTGTGCCATTTTTGTCACTGTTTAAATTGTATCATTCGGTCTCCAATATTTACATGTTGGCATCATTTTGGTCAATGTATAAAAAATGTTTCAATTTAGTCCCCAATATTTAAATTCCATCAATTTCGTTCTTAATATATAAAAAGTGTTTCAATTTTGGCCACTCAATCAAATTCTATCAATAAACTCCTTTAAAATCAAGGGTAGATGTGTACTTTTGGATATCAAGATGACACAAATAACACATTTTGAAAACTAAAAATCTTTTTTAAATGAGTTTTCGCTTAAATGATATATATCACATATTTTTTGAACTAAAGAACGATTTCCAAACGTTGATTCTACTCCCACATTTGAATATGATGTTTGGATAGGTATTTGGAATTAATTTTCCACAACTTTGCAGAAAACTCTGTTTGAGAGCGCAATTTTCAAATTTTTTTTTTTTTTGATATTTGGCCTAACCGGTCGTCCCACCAATCGTTCGGCCGGTTGACCGAAACAGGGCAATTTTTTTATTTTTTTGGCAATTGATATGTTAATTTTTATATATTCGAAAAATATATTTTCTAAATTTTTAAAATTTTTTTATGTGCTTTAATAGAATTTTGAGTTGTATGTTTGGTTATGAGTTGTAAATTTTTGTATTAAATATCAAATGTCACATCACAAAATTCTCACTCTTTTCAAAACTATTTTCAAAACTCTTTCACCAAACAAATTTTTCACACTCAAATCATAATTCTAAAACTCGCAAACTCAAAATACAACTCATACTTTCAAATCATAGTTAGAAAGCTCTACCAAACGCAACCGTATATTTTTTTAGTGAGTTTTCATATCTATCTTTGGTTTTAATGACATTTGAAGTTAGATAGAGAGATTAAAACATGTTTCATTTTAAACATTAAGGAGAAACTTTTCTTATACGCTAGAAACCAAATTAACACAATTTATGAGAACAAAATTGTAATTAGCTCTAACGAAGTAAATGGTAAAAGACAACCAAAGTTGGGGTCATTCTATTTACACACCACTTTTTTTCTCAAAGCAAATTATTAATTAATTTATTTTTTTATTACAATTTTAACCTTAAGTGAAATGACTATAGATGACAAGTTATGATACACACTATTTGTGTATTTACCATAAAGGACAAGAATAAATATAATATCAATCATCAATTTCAAACTTCTTCCTTAAGTATCTTCTCTGTCAAGAATCCAAAAACCCTAAAACCAAAATCAAAAACCCTTCAACAAATAATTAAAAATATAGTATTATTGAAGATTTTGATTGGATTCAATGAAGGATGCATCTGACAATTCTCATTCGGAACAATGGAGCAATGAAAATGTTATTTTTTTGTTGTTTTTGTCTTCGTTTTCGTTTATGAGTGGTAAATCGTTGTTCGGTTAACCAGAGGTGAAAAATATGTCATTGTTCAACAAACTACAATCGAACAACTTACATCTGTTCGACAAACTATAATCGAACAACTTACATCTGTTCGACTCTGTACTGCTGAACAGTTATAAAAAAAAAAATTTCTTTTTTTCAAAACTGTGCATCCGTGGAATGAGAACTCACCTACTGCTTTACTTGAGCACCAACGACGTCTTCACCATTGCTTAACTCTGTGTTGAGCACCAACACAGTGTTCACTGGTTGAAATTGAGAAAGGAGGGGAGAGATGGAAGAAGGTGGGTGTATAGGGGTGTGTGAGTGAGTGAGTGAGGGTAAATATGGGAGTTTGTAGGTATATTATTGTGGATGAGTGTGTGAGTAAGGATAAATATGTAAATTTGTGGTATGTGATGAGCAAAATATATATTTACCAAATTATTAAAGGTGTGCTCTTAGAAGTGATTTGTCTTGAGATAAATTATGGTGTGTAAATAGAGGCACCCCCAAAGTTGACTCCGAAGTAAAAAAGCCCCCGAACATGTCCATTGATAAATTTGTATGCCAAATTTTTTTAGGGCTCAAGTATTAAATTGACATATCTTAAAAAAACTCTCCACCTAAAATGTTAAATTTATCATTTTTACTTTAATATTTTTTGAACTCTTTTATTGGTTCTTACCATTAAAATTATGAAAACAAAAACATTTGACATCTTCTTTTTTGTAAGTCAAATTTGGCATTGCTAAGACGTGTGAAATTAACAACTCACTTTTAAATATTCGGATGGAGCACAATTAGATGCCAAAGTTTGTTGTCAAAAAGGCCACTTCAAAATTGATAATTCAAGTGGAGATATTGCAACTCCGTTTGGATTGATGGTTTTGGGAAGAGAAGTGAAGGATCTTGATAGACAAAATTAGTTAAATCATATGGATAGGAAAGTGCATATAGGGATTATGAGAGGTGGAGAGTACAAATATTTTAAGCATTTCACTCCCTCTTCCAAATTGAAAAAAAAAAAAAAAAAGTGTTTGTTATAATAATACAATAAAATATTTAATTAAATATGTCTCTCATTAATAAAGCATTGTCTAACCAAATAAGAGAAATAAGACTTTCCCTTTCTTTTCCTTCTCCTCCCCTTCTTTCCCCTCACTTTTAGGGTAAACTACCAATAGGTCCTACTTTTGAGACTTATTACCCATTAAGTCCTATTGATAAATTTATTAAGTGATAAAGATAAATTTATCAGTCTTTTATTTTTATGAATAAATTTATAGTGATAAATTTATCAGTCTCTTTGTTTTTATGAATAAATTTATAGTGATAAATTTATTAATCTCTTATTTTTATAGTGTTAAATTTATTAGTTAAGACCTGTAGATAAATAAGTCTAATTAATAGGACTGATTGGTAAGTACCCCTCACTTTTAACTATTCCCTTCACTTCCTCTTCCCTCAATCTAAACAAACAAATGACTCACTAGGCAATTGCAAGCAAGCATTTAATGGTTGCTTTGCTACTCATTTATTAAAAGTTAAATGTTATATAAATTAATAATTTTTTTATATTATTTATTGATATACAATAATAAAATTTTGGGTAAAATACAAGTACATCTCTATAGTTTTTTTAAAATATAATTTATCCCACCATGATTTTAGAAATTACATCATACCCTTGAAATTTCGAATTTCATAACAAATAACTTCTTTTATTAATAAATCATCAAGTCAATTAATAATTTTTAGTGATGTCAGAAATTTATTTCAATTAATAATTCAAATAATTTTATTATTGTATGAAAGAGTAGTTAGGAATTCAGTTAATTCTGTTAAATAAAAAATTCTGACAATGAGGCATTTATAATTTTTCAAACCATATGAGATAATTTGTATTTTAAGCAAACTTCAAGGGGGTGTATTTGTAATTTATCCTAAAATTTTAAAATAAAAAATAGATCTACCTTACTAATATTGTTAGGGAAATTCTATTTCCACCACCCTAATAAACTCAGTGAACACACTTAATGAAAAATTAGATTAATGACAATTATATCCTAATTAAAAATTATTATAATAGCCATTGATCAACACTCCTAATAATATATATACAAATTCTCTATACACATCTTTTAGAAATAAAAATATCTCAATATACACTTTTTGAAACAAAAAAATTAAACCATAATTTTTTTTTTGTAGTCACTTTGGCTTTGTTTGGTTTGTGTTTCCCAAAAATTTTTGGGAAAAACTCTCTACAAATAAGTTTTCAAAAGTAATCAAACCAAATAAATTTTTTCAAATTTTTTTTCCAAAACTTGTTTGGTTTACAAGTTTTCCAAACAAATCTCTCTCTCATACATATCAAATCAATCACTTTTTCCAAAACTCTCACTCAAAATAATTTTCCAAAACATCTTTTGAAAAAAACCAAACCAAACAACTTTTCGTACTTTTTATCTCTAAAACTCATCTCTCAAACTCAAACCAAACTTACACACTCTGTACTCCTCTTTGTTATTTGCAAACAAAACATCTCCTCTATTGCTTTAATCTTTAAGTTTATACTCAATTATTAACATCGTTTAATTATTAGTTCAAGAATTTTTATTTGATTTTGATCAACACTCCTAATTTTATTTTTTTATTTTTTATTTTTTATTTTTTTTTTTGCGTTTTTTAGTCGGAAACGCAGTGCCGAATTTGTTAAATTAATTCGGTTATCAAATACCGAATAAATATGAATAGTTCGTCACTAGAGATATTCAGTCTTAGAGTTCCGAACAAAATTAATATTTTCGGCACTGGAATTCCGAATTTTGTTATTATTTTCGGTTTTTATTATACGAATTATTTTACTTATTTCGGCTCTGTAGAACCGAATTGAAATTTTCCTTACCGAAGAACTATTCGGGCATGCATTGAAGAACCTAGGAAAGGTCGGCTGAAGTCAATTAAAGAGGGTAGTGGCGAATATTTCCAAGATATTTTTGCACTGAAGAACCTAGTCAATTTATATAATTGGGACATCGTCTTCTTCCCTTCTGTTTGAAGAACCTAGTCAATTTATAATTTTGGGGCATCGTCTTCTTCAAGAAATAGGATGATGATGGTGAAGATATTTTTGCTTTAATCCTGTTTGAACTTCTTCTTCCCTCTTGTTTGAAGTAGAATTGTAAATTGGGATAAATTAAATTGCGTGTATTTTGAGGATAAAGTGTGTATACATATGAGTGAAGGATTTATTTATAATTTTAAGGATGTGAATTGAGATAATTACTTAATAATTAAATTAATAGGGATGTGTATTGAGAAAAGATTTGCCCTGAGTTTATTAGGGCAGTGAAAATAGAATTTCCCATATTGTTAGTGCCACGTCATTGAATTAATTAATTTTTTTTATAAAATTAATTCATTTATATAATGTACTCTTATTATAAGCCCAACAACACTTGAGTGCATTTTATACCATAGAATGTCTAATACCAAATAGCAATGGGCAATTAATGCATTTGAAGGAAAATTACGGAAAAATTACACTAACTTTTTGTGATGCTTGAAAAAATGTACTAATTTTTTTTTTTTTGTAATTTTGACATAATTATACTTTCACCCATTCAAATAATAAACATATTAACAATGTTAAGTTTGCAAATTTAAGGCTCTGTTTGGTTGTTAACTAAAATGTTGATTCCACACCTTAATTCCACAATGGTGTTTGGTTGTGTTCTCAAATATTGATTACAGAACTCTGCAGAGAACACCTGCTTTGACAGACGCGTCGCTTCCTTTCAGTCTCTGAAAATTTTTCTGCGCGGGTCGTCCGGCCGGTCGTCCGGCCGGTTGACCGGAATTTTTTTTTTTTTTTTTTTTTTTTTACAATTGATTTATATAATCGAAAAAAATATTTCCTAAAATTTTTTTTAATTTTTTATGTGTTTTACAATAATTTTGAGTTGTATGTTTAGTTACGAGTTGTAAATTTTTGTATCACATATCAAATGTCACATCAACAATTCCCCACTCAAATCAAACTTCTTTTCCAAAACTATTTTCAAAACTCTTTACCAAACAAATTTTCTACACTCAAATCATAATTCCACAACACACAAACTCAAAATACAACTCATACTCTCAAATTACATTTACAAAACTCTACCAAACGCTACCTAAATTTTCCTTTTAATTTTTTTTATAATCTTTTTGTTTTTGTTTTTTAAATTAATAAAGTAATATCTCAAAATTAGATGTAAATGACAAACAAATAATTTGTCTTTTCCATTAACCTATTTTTAAAATTTTTCGTTAAAATAATTAGTATAAGGGCGAAATTAAATTATACTAAATGAAATAGTAGTATTATTGAAAATTGTATGCTTTTTAACGGAATAGGGTAAAATGCTGAAGACAAATATAATTTAGAGAAAATTATTGCAAAAATCCAATTTAAAAAGAGTATAAGGCAATGAGTATTTTTTTTTTTGGTGAGAAGTACAATCTTTATGAAATATTATGGTGATTGGTGAGAAGTACATTTTAGTGTTTTGGAGGATATTTTGTTTTTAATTTTATCCCTTAATGTATCTGTTGAATTTTTTTTATTTGCTTTAATTTTTTTCACTATCTGTTTAATTATTTTGACTCTTTATTTAAATATTTTCTTATCTGTTAAATTTTTACTTTTTTTCTTATCTGTTGAATTTGTTTTATCCGTTAAACTCACATTTAAAGGCCTATTTCTTCCCATCTGCTTCAAATTTACAAACTAATTTTTCTATCTATTGGAATTCTCCACCACCAACGCTCAAAGATAACATAGATTATTTGCCCTATCTATTCATTTTTTTTAAACAAATCAAATCCTTTTTGAATCTATTTCAACCTATCTGCATAAATATCTGAGCCTTTTGGAATGATTTGTTCAAATTGTTTTCCAAGTCAAAGAAGAGGGAACACACATCCACACATACAGATGATCCATTATATGTTTAAAATATTCATTCTAAAATTATTTTACATACAGATCCATCATTTGCAAACACACAAACACACACCACGCACACAACTCATCATCATCATCTTCTTCCACAACCATCTCACAAAGAGAGCTCTTTGTTTCTAGAAAATGAAAAAGGAAATACTATGGTGCACACCCTTTGCAGGGTGTGCATTATATGCACTTTATAACTAAAAAAAATGATATAATTTTAATTTTTTAAGTCATAACTTAAAAAAAAAAAAAAAAGAGGAAAAAAATCATAACTAAACATAACGTGAGGCATAACTAAAGAATTCATGTGTCATAACTAAAACAATGTCATGAGTAAAGAAAAAAATTAGTCCTAACTAAAAAACAAAATGGCATGGTACACATGTTTTAAAGAGAGTGTATATCAAAATTTTCCAAATGAAAAAGAAGAAAGAAAAAATTGGGAAAAAAGTGATTGTTGTAATAATCGAAAAAAGGTTCTACGAAGTCGACAATCTATAGACACCCTATTTTGATCGATGTTAAAACTTTGGCGCTTTCTTCTGAACACCCGATGATGAAAATAAATATGTGTTATCTCACAAAATTCTCAGCAAGAAGGTGAAATTTTAGCTTTAATCCCAACATTTACCCTTTTTAGCCAGATTGTTTTAAACCTGTTTCGGCCAAATTATTTTACACATTTGGACCATTAAAATATATTTTATTAGTCTATTTATTTTTATTTTATGACTTTACATATTTTTGTGTGTTTTTATAATCTTTTGAGTATTTGTACATATATTAATGTAAATAATGTATTTTATATATTATTATATTTTAAAGTACACAGTAATAGTATTGTGCACCTTTTGAAAATCAACCTCCACTCCCACTATTTGTTATTTTGTTTCTTTTGTTTTAAACCTGCTTTGGTTAAATTATGTTATATATTTGACTTGCTAAAATATATTTTATTAGTCCATTTATTTTTATTATTTTATAATTTTACATGTTTTTATATATTTTACATTTTTATATTTTAT
The DNA here is from genome assembly GCA_036172215.1 of Camellia granthamiana. NCBI lineage: Eukaryota > Viridiplantae > Streptophyta > Magnoliopsida > Ericales > Theaceae > Camellia > Camellia granthamiana. Next base: position 143,327,188 of record CM069903.1, on the reverse strand, counting down.
TTTAGGTATTTATATATATATGTATGCAAATGATACATTTTACATATTATTATATTATTAAATGCACTATGCACCTTTTAATTTCTCAGCCTTCAACAGAATTGTCTTTTTGTTGGTTTATGAAAATTTTCCCTATAAAAGAGGCAGATGGGAAGCAGGAAAATTTGGAATGAGGGGCTTTTTTTTTTTTTTTTTTGGAGATGGGGTCACTACTGTGTAAAAGACACAACAATAATTGTTGTGTTTCAATTTGAGATGTATTATAGGTTTATTTTTATGATCTGAATCGTTCATTTTGGAGGACTTGTTGAGTACTTCATGCCTACTAAAAATCATATTAATTGGATAAAATAACTATATGATTGAATTGCATATTTTTTATGCTATTTCTCGAAAGAAAAACTTATTGTTTATTTTTTTGGTTATCGATCATATAATTATTGATATCCGATTAATATGATTTTCGATAGGCATAAAGTACTCAACAAACCCTATAAAATAACGGTTTGAATTATAAAAATAAGCCCATAATACACCTCAAATTAAGACACAGCAGTCACTACTGTACCTTTAGCACAATAATAACCCCATTTCCTCTTCTTTTTTTTTTTAAGAAGGGAGAAAATTTTGTTTTCAAAGGAACAAAAAAAAAGAAAAGAAATTTTTTTTTTCAAAAAAGAATTTTGAGAGAGAGGAACTGATCTTGAAAATCAAAATTTTCAACCAACCTTTTTCTCCATTCTGTTCATTGTCTCTTCTCTAATACACCATTCAAAAAAAATACCATTAAAGCTGAAATTATGGACTTTGGACTGAGGATTGAGAACACATTTCACCACCTTGAGGGTAATCAAAAGAAAGTTTGAAAATCAGAAAATTCATCATTTCCCTAAAAGGTGAATTCTCGCAAATTTTTATTTAATTTAAAAATATGATATAACTTGTTTAAATACTTCCTTTAGTACTTTTTATAACTGTTTTTATCGCTTTAAAGAGAATGCTGCACCACTTACATATATGTTCTAATTTAACTTCTTCTTTTTTTTATATAACTATTTTACCTATTTAAAGGGAAGGCCACACTACCCACATATCTGTTATAATTTATTGCTTTACACAAACTATTGTAATGTACCACTTTGAATGGTCGGTCGAAACCACCTAATTTATTAGAGATGTGACTCTACCAGACAAATAGTGACTGGCGGTGAATAGTACGCGCAAATGAAAAAATGTCCGGTAAGATGAATAATGACCAAGAAGGGTGAATTGTAATTGCCGCGGTGAATAGTACTTCCGGTGGTGAATAGTGCCCCCAGATGAATAGTACTCCGGCAAAAATGAGTTTTTCCGAGCAAAACAGAGCAATCTTTCAGCAACGAACATAACTTGTGATGACCGGGTACGTAATTCGCTTCGTACTCTTGAGTTACGTTGAATTTACTTTCGTCAGAGTGTTGGGTCTAACTAGGAGCCTTGACTAATAGTTTGAGTTATTGTATTTGAAAACTTTTCTCAAAATCTTTATCCTTATTTATTTCTGTGTCAAGTTTCTCATGTTTCGGAAGGTGCGAGGTTGGATCCGGAGTGTCTGGTGTTGAGCTGGAAAAATTTCCTGGCTGGAGGACAAAGCCGCACGTGCAGGGCCTTGGGCCGTACGTGCGGGAGAGGGGCCGCACATGCTGGAGGTGAGGCCGCACGTGTGGGAAACGGGGGAAGTCCAAGGTCGGTTACTGCAATAAAGGCAAGTACGGAAGGGAGGTGCGGGAGAGTGCCACATGTGCGGGGATTATTGTTGCACGTACAGGAAGCACGCTCCGCACGTGCGGGAGTTGGCTGAGTCCGAAATTTCTGCTTTTATTCTCTTTTGGGACTGTGTGTATTTCACTTTTTACACATCTCTCTCTCTCTCTAAAAGCACCATTTCCTCTCCCTTCTTTCTAAAAACCCTACCAAAACACCATAAACTCTTGATCTCTTCCAATCCATTGGAGTTTTGACCCTACATCCTTCACAAATCTTGGAGGGCTAAACGATGGCTTCATTTTGTGCAGTGAAGATCGAGCTTCAACACTATTGATTTTTGGGGTTTCATCTCATTTCTTCTCCAAACTTGAGGTAGGGAATTTTCTTAGAGTTATATATATGTTTTAGCAAGATTTTGTTGATTTTCGAAATTTCCTTTGTTCATATTGAAACTTGATGGTTAACTCAACAATGTGGGTAATTTGAGAGGGGATTTACCCCTTGTTTCTTTTAAAATAATTTCTTGAGGGTTTTGAACTATATTAATTGAGGAAAATGTTTTTGGAAGAAATTCTTTCAAATGATTTGGGTGTGTATAGTTGTGGTGAGAAAAACCTAGAAATTTAGGGGGTTTTTTTTTTGGGATGTTGAAAACACAGGGTTGACATTGTTATATATTATTTTGCGTGCCAAAATGAGTAAAGGAAGGGAAAATTTCTTATTTATATGTACAAATGATGAGTTTTATGAAATGTGAGAATTGTTGATATTGGAAGTTGTTGTTCGAATGTTGCTATAGTCTTGAAATGACTAAATTGTTGGAATAGCATGAAATATGAAATGTGGTTAATTATAGATGGATTTAAATGAAATGGTGGTTATCTTGCGAGATAGTATGGAAAGGAGAAAATGGAAACCTTGATTATTATGGAATTATTGTTTGAGATAATCGAAAGTAGAGAAACGTTACGTGGAATTGAAAATTGTTGCATTGCATATCCATTCAATTGGCTATCATACATTTGAATATGAGTTTGGAAACTTTTGCAATTAAGAAAGGAAAGTTTGTAAATAATTTTCTTGGAATCACTTTGGGATAAATACATTAGTAAGTCCAGATAGGGGGTGTAGTTGAAATTGATTAAGTTGGGCTGAGTGTTCGAGGTGAAAGACCGAAAACACACGCGGAGGAGATATCACTTCCTTTCCAGTTAGCAAACGGTAAAGTGGGGTTTTGGTAATGCTAGTTATGCCTACTTGCATACACCAACCTAGGGATTACCTGAGTCGTATTTACCACCCCTTGAGTTATATTGATAAATTTCGAATTGTTGAAATTTCAAGATTTCATTGAGCATAATGGTTTCCAAAAGATGAAGATGTAATTTTCTTGTCAAAAGCACAACATGGCATATGCATTCCATTTCATGAGACTTGTATAAAATGTGTATATTTTATTAAGAATTTCCTACTGGGCTTTATACTCACCCTATGGGATTTTGGTGCAAGAAAAGACATGGTGAACCCGTCAAACTAGGGCGTGGATGTATGTATTGAGAGCACAAGGCTCTATTTTGTTGTGACTTTATTTTGTAAGCTAAGGGCTATATATGTATGAGTTCGAGAAATCATCTTTTGTGTAACCGGGCTTAAGCCTTGGAACTTGTAAGCCTTTGAGGGCATTTATTTATTTTTGACTGAATGTTTTACATGCTATAGATTCATGTGCTAGAATTCATTGAATGTGTAACCGCATGTGGAATTATTTTGTATAAACATTGTGATCATGTAATGAAAAGTGTTGGGGGTTATTCTGGCATCTCTTAAGAGCCATGGTTATTGTCATATCCATTGCATCAATTTTTGGGGCGTTACAGAACTATTTCTGGCGGTCAATCTCCGAGGCATCTTTCTATTTTCTTTTAATTTGAAAGATTTGTAAGGTTTTATTTATGTTGTAATAATTTCTCTCAATTCCATCTTTATTCAAGTGTTGTAATAATTTCCTATCCCCACTTCATCTATCCCATTCATTTTATTGCTTTCCATATCTGTAAATAAGTATCATGTTTTATTTTTTTTTTATCATATCCATGCCTTGCATCCATATTTCATGTATTCAAATTCAGCTAATTTTACATCTATGGATTTAATCAATTCTTACATGATTACATGCGTTATCTCATGCCTTGAGATGATTCACATGTCATGTTTTAGTAGCCGAATCTCTAGTCACATTTTGTGTATATATTGCATTAGAATTTTGCATATAAGATCATATATATTTCCTAACTTTGTTTTGTAACTGTTCGCAAGACATCAATAAGTATATGAGTTTTTATACTTTAGCATCCCGTTTGTGTGTATTTTTCTTATTATGTCAAATATTCTACTATGTGGCTACTTGCTTATGTGATATATCTCTATGAATGCTAGTGGATGGAGGCTATGTCATTTAATTTGGAATAATATTTGTTAGGACCTTTTATTGTCAAAATCTATGGATTAAAACCAAGTTTGTATCACATAAAGTTTTCCAGGTGTTCTCACTTTTGGTCGCCCCGCTTGAGCGGGGATTGCAAGTCCACAGCATCTCTGCACAGCCTGAACAAGTACTGGATGGTGTGATTCCCCGCTCGAGCGGGGAAATGGACGCTCGAGCGGGAAGCCTATATGAATCACAAATTTTGGAGTCTTCGCTCGAGCGGGAAGACCCACGCTCGAGCGGACCATGCGAGATCAGATTCTATAAATTCGCTGGTTAGGTCTTTTTCAAGGATGACTTTTCCTAGATCTTGTTTAGGGTTTTCTAGAGTTTTGTTTGAATTTTTCTTCTGAGGTTTTGTGAGTTTTCTTTGATGTTCTTAAGAGAGTTCTAAACTTATGAGTTGAGATTCATACATCAAAGAGTTTGATACTACATATTCAAGAGAGTTCTCTTCGGTGGAATCCGAAGGTTAACACGTAGAGTTTCAAAAGGCGTTTGATTCTTTACGTAGTCGTTAATTCGACAAGTGAAGTTGTGAAATCAACTTCAAGATTGATCAGTTCCGTGATGAAGGCGTGGAGAAAGAGTTACAGAAGATTCGAGGACAAATTGACTGTGTTGGGTAATTTGTGTATTATCTTTGTAATCTTTTAGTTCTTCAGTAGTGGATTGATCAGTGGCGGTTCGCCCGTGGTTTTTGATTACAATTGAAGGTTCTTCAATTGTGGTTTTTTCACGTAAAAAATCATTTGTGTCAATTTATTGTTTATTCCGAAAAACAAACAATCTAAAATCACTCTTGTAAGTGCTTGTTGATTTTAGATTGAGTGTTTTGGATTTTTGGGATTTGGAATATTTGAATCTTGATCTAATCACGAATCACTTAGGATTTTCAATATTGATTTCATGCTTGTGAGCTCGATTTCTTTTGAGTTGCACATCTTCAAAACTCTTTCAAAAATACATGGAATCAAGTTGTTCCAAAATGAATGATATGGTCTATACTTGTTTGCTTCACATATTAATTTTTAGCATTATTAAATAATCAGAACATGAACATATAAAGTCAATAAAACTCATATCATGGGTTAGTAAAGGCCGATTTTTGATCGGGTGAGTGGAGGTGCTCAATTAATGACCTTCCCCCCTTATATCTAAAGTTTCGAACAAAGACATCTCCGGTTACGACAAATAGTGGCCTTGGCACGAGTCGTGGATTTCCTAATTTTTCCAAAATATTAGGTGATGACTCTAAGATCTAGTGATGCAGTCCATTTCTAGTAAAGGTTTTGCACTAAAATAGATTTTCTATAAAAATTGTCAGATTTGGACTCTCATCTATGTTTCACATTGCATTCGTGAAACTAAATCAAAGAAATCGAGGGTCCGAACTATTTACCGCGCTCGGGTACCGCCCGGGCATGTAACACAATCAAATTCAGTCATTTGCCAAGAGAGAGAGAGAGAGAGAGAGAGAGAGAGAGAGAGTTAAAGAACAATCACTTCTCCAGTTCGTGATTCTATTTAAACCCTAGAATTTTGAAATCGAAGAGAGAGATTCAATCATTGATTACATTAGAAGTTTAACAAACCCTAAAAAAATTCTTGAATTAAGAAAATTGAGATAGATCTTGGGTGAGAATCAAAAACTTGATTCAAATACCAAATCTGGAAGCAGTACGACTTTAGATCGACTTCGATCTGATCACATAGTTGAGTTGCGATCTTGATTCGACTGTTCTTGCTGAAATTTGAACTCGAATCGAACTCTAGTGTCACGCCTCGAAAAATAACACAATATAGGATTTATCAATTTCCATTTACATTATCTTATTTCCAATCAACTTCTCTAATGCTTAACATATATATTTGGAACATAAAATCTCAACATAGGCATTACCATCAATCCCTAACATGGATATTCATTAAACTCTTGCGATTTTACAAAAGAATGTTTCATATGCAATTATACATTCAACATCCATAGTATATGAATTTATAACATGTGGCATAACAAGTCAAGTACAAATAAATGCCCTCAAGGGCTACAAATTCCAAGGCTTAAGCCCCGTTTCACTAAGCCCCATTTCACAAAAATGGTTTTCCGAATCCATAAATGTAAAGCCATTCGCTTGCCAACAATAATTACAACAAAGGAAAAGAGCCTTGTACTTTCAAAACATATTTCCACGCCTTTAACTCGGCGGGATCACCACATCATTTCCTGCACAAAATTCATAGGGGTGAACACAAAACGCAGTAGGAAAATATTCACAAAGTATATACATTTTATATAAGTTCATGGGATGAATACATATGCCATGTCATGTTCAAAAACATATATCTCTATCTTTTGAAACTTTTGTGCACAATGCAATCTTAAAAATTTAACAATTCAATAATTTCAATGTAATTCAAATGGACGGTAAATACGACTCAAGTAATCCCTAGATTGGTGTCTGCAAATTGGCATAACAAGCACTGTAATCCCCACTTTACCGGTAGCTAACTGGAAGGCACATAGTACCTCCTCCGCGCATGTTTTTGGTCTTTCACCATGGACACTTAAGCAAACTTAACTAATATCAACCGCACCCTCTATCCGGACTTACCGACGTATTTACCTCCAAAACAAATCAACATGATCTAGTTTCACAAAACAATTCCCTTTCTCAAAGCAATATTTTTCCAAGACAAGATTCAAAATTAATTGCATCTATGATAAAATGGAATGACAATGCAAAATGTCCAATATATTAATATAATCCATTTTAATTTCCCCCACACAATTCTCCATTGTGATCACTTTCCACATCTCTTATCAATGCAACATCATAATACATTTACAAGAGATAAAATAATACCATATTAACTTTCAAGCATTTTTCATATATTAATCATCATAATATAATTCTAAAGGACGATACAACAACTTCAACATTCATCTATTCCCCACATGTTCAACATCATTTTCTAAACATTGATTTTCCAAGACAACTCAACCAGAAGCATCAAAGCCAACAATTTTTTATTTCCTCCATGAAATTCCTCATGTAATACAACCATAGAAATTTCTCTATCATTTCTTCACATAACAATTTATTAAGTATCAATTACACAATATCTTAACTTTTTCCCAAAATTTCCAAATTTTAGGGTTTCCACCAAAACAAGGTTTTTGTTCCATTTTTGAAAAGATTTTTTTTCCAAAACAACACCTATACCTTAGAACATATTCATATTTCCAAAAGTCTTAGGAAAAAATAGATAAAATCAACTTCTAATATCATCTAGGGTTCAGTAACCCAAAATCATAACTCACAACATGATAAAATACTCAAAACATATATAAACTTGCAAAAATATATATATATATATAACTCAAAGATTATCCCTACCTCAAGCTTGGAAGATGAAGATGATGAAAACCCTAGAAATCAAAGTCAACAAAAACACGATCCAATCGGTTATAAACGTAGCCCTCATCGCCCTCTTCGATTTGGTGTAAAAAGCCCTCTCAAACTCTTAAAGATTTGAGCTAAATCTTAGAGAGAAATTGGATTTTGGTGCGTTTTTAGAGAGAATTGAGAGAAAAGATGAGTAGAAAGAGAGAGAGTGAGAGAGAGAGAGAGAGAGAGAGAGGTGAAAAATATGTGTGTAATATGTTTTGGCACCAGTTTTGAGAAAAAGAGCACGAAAATCGAGACAGACGCGTCAAAATCCACCCAATCAGTTTCCATTCCTCACGAGCAGAATTTTTTTGCCTCATAGGCGAATTGCTCTAGAGAGCTGCCCAGAAATTCACTAAATATCTGCTTGAGCGGGATCCAAAATCTGCTCAAGTGGTTTTCTGCCCAGAAAACCCACAAGACTCTGTGAAGATTCGATCGGACGGCTCCCAATTCCGCACTAACGGTTTTGCCCAGAACCTAGGGTTTAGGTTTTGCAATCCAAATCAAGTTCCAATGCCCAAAACGTAAAATTTTTAACCCGAAAAAGTTAAGAGAGGTTAAGTAGGAGTAGAAAGGGAATCTCGATGACCCAATACGGTAAACCAAACACCAAAGGAAAAGCATACTATCCTACTATACAAAACTATTCAAGCCCAAGGCCCATAACATCACATCTAGGTTGAAGATCTGAACTTAAACATAGACATCTGGTCTTTGCAAATTCTTTTTTTTAGTTCGATAGTCGATTCTTCTTATTTGATTTAGCTGGGGCATTAGATTTGGATCATCATGACTTTATATTGACTTTGGTCTCAAACCTTTGCTTCGACCTCGCGAGCCACAAGTCGTGCAACTCTTTCAATCAAACCTAATTTGAAGTTGTGACTCTATATGTTATTGATTGGCTTCACAATCTAAGTTCGAAGACCACGATTGCTCCATGTTCTTGACTTGGTGTAGCTTGCTTTTCGTGCTCCTTTCGAATACGATAGCCCTACAGTTCGGACTCCTATGGTTCTAAATCTGATTTCATAAGTGCAATGTGAAATAGATAAACATAAATGAGTCTAAATTCGGAAAATCTTTTGGAAAATTGATTTTGAATCAAAATGCCAAAAATAGATTGCTTTGTCAGATTTCAGAGTCGCCACTTAAATATTTTTGAGAAATTTAGGAAACCCGAGACTCATGCCAAAGGTCACGTGTTCGTCATCATCAAAGTGTCTCAGCTCGAGAACTTAAGTATGAGAGGGGAAGGTCATGGATTGGGCACTCCACTCACCTGATCAAAGATCAACCTCTACTAATTAAGATGTGATTCTTATTTACATCATATGCTCTTGTTATTTTTATTACGCTGATTATACTATGTGTTGTACACAAGTATAGACTAATTTGCAAAAGTTAGAACACTTTGATTTATGTTCGTTTTGAAAAGTGTTTAAGTATATACCACTTGAAAAAGTGATCTCATATGTACATTAATCAAATCATCCTAATTTAAAAAATTAGCCTTCATCCACTGGCATTCAAACAAGTATATCACTTAAGCATTTAGCCTTATGATATTTATGCTTGATATGACAACAATCGCACGCATGCAATATGCTAAAGCAATAAGTGCTCACCTAGTACTCAACCGAGGCGACCCAAAAGAAACAAAATTGTTAGAAAAATGCATGCTCTAATATGCAAGTGCCTAATGCCATACATGCAAGAATGCAATTAATAGGTTCAGTTTTTAATATGTCATGTGAATCAATTTAAGAGCATGCGGTAGCGCACGTATTCAATGAAGTAATAAATGACAATGTTGTTAGTATGATGAACTGAACCCTATACATGCAAGACAAATGGATGCAAATCATGGTTTTTGCTAAAAGAAACATGATGCTATACGTTATCCATCATAAGTAAATAAATAAAAGGGAGAAAGAACATGGGTTGGAAGACATACACCAATATTACAATTTGCCCTCATGCAAAAGGGTCCGAATGAATGTTCTAGCTAATTACTGAATTAAGTAACTATTACAATACCAAAATAAATTAATCAACTACACTGGCTAATTATTTACAAAGCTATTATAACTAATTAATATAAAAACTAACTAATTAGTTACAATACGAAATTAATTATCTAAGTAATTAATTATTATAATCCTACTACTAGACATAATTTAACGGGCCCGAGAAATGAGGAATGACTCATTCATGAATGCGGATTTTCCACCTGAAAATGCCCTCTGTTTGGTTGCCAAAATGCTTCTGTTTTGCAGTCAAAAAATTGAACTGTTTTTGCCTCAGCCTCTGCTCCATTTTGTAAGAAAAAAGACACTACCTGGCTGAAAAGAGGTGGCCAGCTGGCCAGCAGAAGTGGTCGACCGTACAGTAAGGTGGTCGGCCGGCCATTATTTTTTGTTATTGCTCTACTGCAACAAACAAGAAACAAAGCACAAATAGAGTATTTTCAGGAAATGTTTGTCTACCTTGCCTCTCTTTATCATCAAACGGATCAAATGAGGGATAGGCTTGATTCACAAACCATCAATTAACACAAATTCATTGTCTGATGATTTATGGATCAAGGGACAAAAGCTCAATAAATGAAGCTAAAAGACCAACAAAACCCTTTCCCTATCATGATATTGATCAAGAAAAGTGATTGACATCGAATCTTGAATCATTATCATCACTAACAATGATGAAATAACTCAAGACTCAATGGGTTCAACTGACATCCGATTGAACCCAAGTTGATTTTATTATCTTGTTTCATTATAGTTCAATTTATAACCTCTTTTAATTACCTTTCTATTCCTTAGTCTTTTTAGTCCAAAAATAAAGATTAAGTTCACTAATGGAGAGGAGTGTCAAACAAATGGTTGTTTTGGGCATAAGAGAGATGTCATTCCTTGGTCATGAACCTCCGAAGAGATTAAACCATTAAGCACGAAAGAGTCTCTTTCTCAAGCTTAAACAACACTCATTTGAAACTACTCTCAAAGAAATAAAAGCCAAGAAATGAGGGAGAGTGTAGAGGTGATTATACAAGTGAACACAAGTATGTAAAACATGAAATAAATGCTATCAACTTAAATAGGTGAGTGTCTAATGCCTAAAATACCAAACCTATGAGGATCATTACACTACAGACCTACTATACAAAGCATAAATGAAATAAAAAACCTAAAACAGTTTTAAAATAGCTAAAAGCAGTGCTAAAATTCTAAGAAAAAAGCTTGAAAAAGTTAGCTAAAATAATGAGGAAATGAAGCTAGTGAACAAGCATAAGGAGGGGTGTAACCCCTCCATTTTTGGGAATTCAAAATCACATTTTTGGCCTCTGAAAATCTCTGAAATTAGTGGTAAAAAGTTAAAAAAAAGTTGAGGAAGAGATGAAAAACACAAGGGCAAAAGCTTAGAAGGCAAGGTTCAAAGAAGAGTAACCCTTTACCTTGGATAGCTTTTAATGACAAGTTTCAGCCCATAAAAACAGTCGAAAATAAGTCCAAAAACAGCAAATAAAGATAGGAAATAAGTAAGGGAAAGAAGCTAGAAGTTATATCTCTTGGAGAGGAGTAACACTTTGAGTTATGAACCAACAATTTCTCACCCTCAAGAGTTGAAATTTAAGCTCAATAACCTCAACAAAGAGCCCTCAAAATTTTGTTTAGGGAGTCTAGGTAAGGTGTATATAGGTTACAAGGTAAAGAGAGAAAAATATTTTCCAAGAATATTGCTTCACAAAATTTTTCAAACCTAAATTCTAGAGGGGTGGTCAAGTATATATAAAAAAATATGTTACTATTTCGGAAATATCAGTATACACAGCTGGTGCAGTGCATGCATCTGTGGAGACAACTAGCAGCAAAATATCTGTTTTGCCGGAACACTTGGCCGGCCGACCACTAGGGGGACGGCCGTCCACTTATTTCTGGCCAGCCGGCCACTAATTGGCTTGCAAACCTCTGAGTGGTCAAGCTTGAAAAAATACTGTTTTGGTCTAAAAGTAATGCAAGGTTTGTAGACTTCTGAGACTCAAAACTGGGGCTGCCTGCTGAGAAAATCGAGCTTTTGGCCAACATATAAATTCATCATTAGATGATCAATCGGAGGCGCTCAAGTCTTAAGGGCGGTAAAAAACGGAATGTCTACACTTGGTTTCATATCATATTCAAGTTTGACGTATCAAACCCAATTTTTGACCTGAAGCCCTAGTTAAGATATGATTGAGATTCTTGGCGACTCTATAAGAGCAAAGAAACCCTAGTATGAAGAAGATGAAGAGGAGAGAGGAGAGAGGAGAGAGGATTTGGTTTTGGAAAACAAAGGTGTATATAATATATATATATATATGTGTGTGTGTGTGTGTGTGTGTGTGAGTATTTTGGTCATTTTGCTTAATGTCCTTATGAGCAAATTATTTTAAAGCGTGGGTTTTTTACTAAACAAAATTTGGCTTTGGATTTATGGTCAAGTATCCTATAATTTACGTTAAAATTGTACCACACGTTATAACTTCTTTTTTATTTTTATTTTTATTTTTTATTTATTTATTCTTTTTTTTTTTTGTAAATTTCAAGAAAATCACTGCAATTTTGACCAAAACTCAAATACCTAATCGATGTCATAGTAGGATGAAGTGAGCCCATCATTACTTTAATGCAATGCTGCCATCCAAGTCGATTCTAAACCGAAATCTCTTGCTTGAAATAATGTAAGAAACTTCTGATATTGAAACATAATCAGTTATGCTTAATAATTACTCAGAGTTGTTTTGAGAAATTGGTAAAAAGTTAGCTTTTGACTTTTTATCAAGCTTTTTGACTTTTTTGGAAGTGATTTGAAAAGTTAGTAAAAAGCTGCCTTTTTGCTTTTTAGTTTAATATTTATTTATGGTGTCAAATCAAATTAAAATGACCAAAATATCCTTACCCAACATAAGAGATTTATTTTTTTATTTTTTTTTCATAGGTCCTAATTTGTAATTTTATAGCTGCGTTTTTGGCACTTGCCAAATGGCTTTTCTGGCATTTTTGGCAGCCTTGTCTAAAAACGTGACTTTTTACCATGTTCCCAAAATGACACTCAGTGGTTGATTGGCATTATTTAATATTAAAATTTATGTATATAATATTTTGAAAATGATAAAAATATTGATAAAAGTTTTGAATTGAATGAAAATGTTATGAAAATTTCATAAAAAACGCATTGAGTTTTACATTTTTTTTTTCCTTGCGTCTTTGGGCCACTAGTTAATTTATAATGTTTATATAATATTATCTCTCTAAATACAAGTAATCTTTTTTTAGGATAATCAACGAGATTAGACAGAATCTATTGAATTAGTCCAAATAATACAAGTTTGGAAGATAAAAAAAATAAAAAAAATTATCATTTCAATTAGACAGTGAAAAAAGAATTTAATTTTTATGTTGTTACAAGTTTTTTTATGTCTACGATGCAAGTCTTTCATGTATGTAAGATTTGTACATACCAACAAAAAACAAAAAAACAAAAAATCATCTTTAATATAATTATTTTAAAGCTGACATATGACTTTGTAAATTTTTCAGTAAAATATGAGAAAATTGGGATTGTTTAGGATGACCTAAATAAGTGTACTTTTTATCTTTTTACGAAAAGATGTACAGAAAAATAGAGAAATGATGTAATGAAAAAAAGATAAAAAGTGTGTACTTATTTAGGATAGCTAACTTTGGCCTTAGTAAACCAATCACATGAAAATATTTTTATTGCACAACTAACAAACCACATAACAGACACATCAGGAAATGACCACATCATGATCGGCTCACTTCCCTCACAACAGTCAAACTTAACCCACAAAACACTACGACCAAACAAACGCACTCCTGAACCCAATTAAAAAAAAAAAAACAACAAAGAGAAAAAAAACACACACACAAGACAACACAGACAAGCAAAGACAAACACGTTTCACACCCTATTTATTTCTTACATTGTGATCTACACGACGTCGCTTCAGCCCATATACTATAATACTTCACCCTGCTGCACCTGATCAGGAGAAAAAAAAAAAGACACGATTTTATATTGCCAGCACGAGACCCGGCACGGATTTCCCGACCCGATCCGAGAGACTGCTCTCCCAAACGGAGGGGCAATGGAGGGAAGTGATCGACGATGAGGGGAAATCGGACGGTGAGGATTTGCCAGTGTTGGCGAGGCGGGTGACAGTAAGGGAGGTATTGAAGTACTCTCTGACCTGGGTAATTATCCCATCAGTGACGGTCCAGGCGTGGACCCAAGAGATTGAGCAGTTGTGATCGCAGCCCTCTACGAGTACCGTTGATCCGAAGGCGGTGACGGAGTGGGGTACGAAATCGAAAGAATCGATGTCAGACGTGGCAGTGCCGGTGAGGAGGCGCATCATAAACTGGTGCGAAGGAGGGCCATGGAACCACCACTCGAGGTCGGAGGCCAAGAGTTTGTGAACGGTGTCGACGTCTCGAGAGGTCAGGGCTTCATATAGGGCGAGCACCACCCTTTGATTGTTGGACTCCTCCAGACTTTCTTGTTGGTTAGCCAGTTCGAGTAGAACGAGCTCGCCTAAGCCTCTACAGAAAATAAAATGTGGAGAGAAGAGGGAGAATGGAGGGGTTTGGCGGGGATTAAAGGAGGAGAGACAACGGAGCTTAAATAGACAGAGAGAAAGGGGCATAGTGGTCTTTCTCGTTACTTCCAATTTTATGTTTATATTTTATTTATTTTTATTTTTATTTTTTACAACACACATTTTAAAACTAGGACAAATTACACTAACAATCTTTTTAGGTTAAGATTCGTATCACTTTGGTTCTTAATTTTATAATTATAACACATTTGATCATGAATTTTGAATCTTATTCCAAATAAGAATGATTGAATATATAATTACTCAATTTTAAGAGTAAAATCATCATTTCGATAAAATATAAACTAATATGACAAAAATTAATGTCAAAAAAATATTTTTGAATTAAAAAAATAATTTCTACCCACCAAAGATAAAATTATGTAAAATTAATAAATATGTTATACATTTATTTATTTATAAAATTAATTTTTATTATGTATTTGGATGATGATCATGTAATGGGTAGTTGTTAGACTTTTAATGTGTAATCGATATATTTGATATATGAAATATTTTTAGTTTTGAATTTTTCGATATAATGGATTGGTTTAATAATGATATCAAAATTATTGTCATATTTGACTTTTGAAAAAATATAAACTAATTTAATGAAAATAAAAACAACCAAGAGGAAGTTAGACTTTTGTCTTTTGGGGAGCCAAAACTTGAATAAAAATGTAAGTAATGTTAGAAATTCATAATTTATCCACAATTATATGATAATAAATTGGGTATTATATGATTGAATCTGTGATAAATAAAAAATTAACATGTAATTTGTAATCAAGAGATAAGTCCTTAAAAAAAAAAAAAAAAAACCCTTAAAATCACAAGAAGAGAGAAATTAGAAAATATAAGAATAAAAAAATTACAAAAAATAAAAAAGAAAAGAGCACATAAATTGCTTAAAAGTAAAAAGATAGAATAACGAAGAGGTAAGGGACCAATACACGTCACATAAAAAATAACAACAAAAACAAAAATACACGCGATAATCAAGCCAAAAGCAGAGGAGCCACGACTGCTTACAATCTCCACATAGGTCGTCCTGACGGCACCTCCCCTACTCACTGGAGCAAGGGGTTATCAGTGAAGAGGAGGGTGAGAGACTACAGTGCATATCATGTGAGGGAGAGGCCAAGGAAAATAGAAAGAATACAGGGGTGATAGAGGACCACTTTAAAATAATAGTATTAATATCAGTTCTAATAAGTTGGTAATGGGATCTTTTGAAAAGTTGTCAAAAAAGTTAATTTTTTGACTTTTTAATTTTTTTAACCAAAAAAGTTAATTTTTTTATTTAAAACAATCCAGTTTTTTGGTACAAAAACTACTAAAAAGACAAAAAATCAAAATGTCAGTTTTTTACCAACTTCCCAAAACACCACAATGCAAGAAGAAAAAAAAAAATCAAACTATCACATTAGTGGTGGGGTTCGCATGATGTCACCTTGTTAGTGTTGTATTAGTGGTATTGAATTAGTAGTCTAAAGCATTTTTCGAAAGAATAATATTAGGGATTATGAAAAAAAATCATGAAATATATTATAAAAAAATTTTATTCTTTGATTAATGTGTAGTGTTTTATTGTGTATATAATCCAAAAGTAAAAGATCTTTCATAATCATTTTATGATATTTTTTTTTTGTAATCCCTACCATTACTCAAACAGAAAAACAAAGGGAAAACAAGGGCTGTGTTTAGTTATTGGAAGGTTTCAAAGAGACAAAATGTGCACAATTTTTTTTTTTTTTTTTTTTGAAAATGATAAACCTTTAATATTGAGAAAAATGAAAGGGCGACTAATATTAACATTTTTTTAATTTAAATATAGCATCTTTTGGCACTTTATCGATTGAAAAGTTGTTCGCTATTTAATCCATACATACACCCTACCTCAGTTGAGAGAAGGATTCCGCTATATGAATTCCAAGGAACTAGACTCAAAAAATAATAATAATAAAAATAATAAAATAATAAATAAATAAAACTTTTATGTTGTGTTTGGTTGGAGGATTTGGGTGGGATTTGAAAAGGGAAATGGAAAAGGTAAGTGAAATGTAAATAAAATATGCCTATATTTCACCTAGTTTCACACACCTTTTCCATTTTCTTTTCTAAGCCTCCGTTTGGGAAGTGGTTGGCTTTTTGGCTTTTTTGGTTTTTTTTTGGCTATTTTAGCCTGGGCTTAAAAGTTTGGTTTGGGAAGGGCTTTTTTGACTTTTTGGCTTTTTTGACTTTTTTTTGTGAGAGAGGAGTGTAATGATTATTGGGTTTGGATGTGATGTTTTGTTTTTTGTGGTTAAAAAAGCCTATTTTGTCTTTTGTGGCTAAAATAGCCAAAAAAGCCCAAAAAAGTTCTTGCAAACACCACCTAAATCCCTCTCCAAATCTCTCAATCAAACACAACATTACTATCCAAACCTCTGCAAAAATAATACAATTTTTTTAACGGCTAGAAGAATATTTTACATATATAAATATGAAGACAATTATATCGAGCTGAAGTATTAACTATTAAGATTAATTCAATTAACATTAGGGTGAGAAACAAATCGAAGAATTAACTGTTTAAGTTTAGTTTAAAATCTTTAACCAATTTCAATTTTTTTTAAGTTTGATTAGTTAAACTTGCGAGCTGATCTCAAATGAGTTTTTTTGTCGAGTTGAACTCGAGTAGTTTGATATTTTTATATAGTTTTAAACTTATTGAACTGAGCTGAATAAGCAATTGACTGTTCAAATTTGATTTAAAAATTTTAACAAATTTTAAAATATGTTCAAACTCAATTTATTTTCTCACGAACTGATCTCAAATAGAATTTAATAAATCAAACTCTAGTTGAGTTCGAACTGTTTAGTTTGTTAATTACTCCTTAAAACATAAATTCACAAACATAATATCAACAATCACTACATAAAATGAGGTACATTTAGGTCAGGTTTATTATCCTGATTCATAGGTGGGATTGGCTTAGGATTGAAGTGGACCCCACGTATACCTTGCTTGTTTGGTTTATGGCAGGATTATCACTCCAGGGGGATTGTTTGTCCTAGAAAGTGGTGGGATTGGGATGCCTTCAATACAGGTGGGATTGACACAGTATTCAAGGCGTTTATTTATTTATTTATATTGTGTTTGTAAATTTCTTGTTTTATCCCCTCACTAATAATCTTCTATATTATCATCAAAATAAAAACATTTTTACTTCATTCTCTCATTAATAATCTTCTCACTAATAATCTCTTCACTAACCATCCTCTCACTAGCAATCTCATCCAACCTAATCCGCCAAACAAACGTGGCCTGAGGATATTTATTATTTTAAAGTTAAAGACTGAATATCTCTCCTTTTTAAAATAGAGTGTCATTTTTATTTTAAAGAACCCTTTCAATAACTAAATAATTACATTCTTTAAGTTTTTTTTAGATAATATTATACAAATAAAATTAATAAATAAATATCTTTTACAAAATAATGTGACTTGTTTACATTCATTAATTAGAAAACAAAAATTGGTCATTTTAGTTTATAATTATAAAAATATCACTATAATGTCATTTTATATAAGTTTTAAAAAAATATATAAAAATATTACTGTGATTCCAGTTTATAATATTTTTAAAATAAAAATTTATGTAACTTAATCATTTTTTTTTTCCCTTTCCTTTTTCCATATTCACGTTTTTCATGAATAGTTGCGTACTGGCATGGGCAAATTGTGTGGACCCACTACACGATGTTCATCAATTGGTCAATCTAACGTTTTGACTTAACCCTGAAACTGTTTACGTTACAAAAGACTGGACAAAATATTACACTTTACATTTGATTCGGGTAAATTGCACTTTATATAAAATCTCATTTAATATCTATAGATAAAATTATGATAGTTGTATAAGGAGTAAATATTCTAGTGAACCTGTACTCCTTTCTTCCCAGCTCTCTGTCTGTTTCGATCGACTTTGCAAACACAACGGCAGTGAGCTACCTAGTGGTGTGTGGTCGGAAAACCTCTCCGACGGTCAAGTTAACACACACTCAGGGATAGAGAGAAAGAGGAGAGAGTTGAATGTCTAAGTGTATCTCACCAAATGATCATCTGTCCTCGCATGGGGAGGCGCAGACATGCTTATATACCTTCTGCGTCCCAAATCTACTTTCATTAGTCTCTCGACACGTGGTGCTACTATCCCATCTGTTAGCACAAATCCAACAATCACCACCTAACCAAACTGTCAGGATATCTTGGCAAAGCCCGGCAGACCGGCGGAATCACCTCGGCCTCACACGGCCTCGTTGCGTCGCATGCCGAATACTCACTAGCCGAGCTCCATATCGACCGAGGTCAGTTGCATTCCAGCAGAGCCGAGCTCGCAATAAGTCACGCAGGTAAAACAGAGGCCTTCCTGCCGAGCTAAAGGTGCGAAACCTTACTGCCGACCTAAAGGCGCGAGCCTTCCTGCCGAGCAACGCAAGTAGCATGGTTCCTACCTGTACAAGCTCAAGTAGCTCGATTTTGGGCTTTAGCCGAGCAGCCCCATCTCCGGGCAAGCCCAAAGCCATCCTGGCCCAAACACGCTGGGCCTTCAACTTGCCCGGCGCTTATCATGGCCCATTTCCAGCTCATAAAATCTCCTTCTCAATTGCCCCCTTAATTCCGTCCGCGAAAGCATGACCGGGATTACATGATCAGACCGGGGTAGACCCTTCCTCGGTCTGTTGTTTGCAAGACGTCAACCGCACTAATTCCAGTGCTCGGTGCCTCGATTTGCTCGGCCGACGTCTCATTTCGCCTTCCTGTCTCTTCAACTCTGACGCCGCCATTAATCGGGACACGCGTCGCTCGTTTATTGGCCTCGAGCAGCCAACCATCACATCCCTTCACATTCAAATTTTTGGCGGTCTTTCACTTTCTATTTATACGTCACTTCCCCTTCGCTTTTCATTCTTACTGACTCTCCTTCATTCTTGTCGATCCAAAGCTCCAGTGCCCCTCAGCAGCTCCCAACTCTTGCCCTCCTTCTGTGTTCGTGCCTGAAGGATCTGCATTCGCCTTTACTGGTAAGCTCTTTGAATCTTTTTGTGGCTGTTTCGTTTGATATTTCTTGTTTTAGGGCACTAGAACCATAGATTTTAGGGTATAACTCCCCAAAACCCTCCCCTGCCCCTTTTCTCCTTGCTGTTCTTCAGCTTCACTGATGAGCACCTGAAGATCTGGGGCGGACAGGGCTCCAGGTCTTCCTTTGATCCCAAAAAAACGTTAAGACCGAGCAAATTACAAGTTTGCCAAAACCTTAGTAGAAACCGAGGTCAGCAGAGGACTTGGCCGCTCGACCGGGCTAACATCTGGTCCGCTTGAGCGACCGAGCTCCTTGGTTTGCCTTCGCGACCGAGGTGGTCTGGCACTCTTCCTGACCGAGCTAAAGTCAAGCTCAATTTGCGCGATCGCGCTTCCACTTACAATTACCCTCATTTTCCTGCAGAATCCAAGGAGACCACACACCAATACCGAGGCTCTCAAAGACCGAGCAGCCATCAAACACCAGTCTGTGCCAAACCACCTCAACTGAGCTAAAACCAGCTGGCCACACATGGGGCGCTATCGCTTCCTGGTTGACACCCCAGCTGCTCTAGCCGCGTTCCGGAAGAATACGGTATCCCGGATGACGTTCATTTAGAGCTCGGCGCGGAGGACACAACCCATGGGACAGATTAGACCAGTGCCCCTTCACCGTGCTGCCCATTATAGATTAACCTGCTGATCTGCGAATTCTTGCGGCGCACCGGGCTAGCTCCAACCCAGGTTTCAACCAATACTTACAGAATAATCAACGGGATCCACGAATAGAACAACCGGCTAGGAACCAACCTAGGACTAGCCGAGATACTACGCCAGTATACCCTCGGGCATACAGGCGATGACCTTGCCTACTATTTAAAAATCAAACCGGGCAAGGAGAAGATAGTGACCGGCATCCCAGACAAGGACTTGCACGACGATGACTTTTTCTGGGTGTCTGGTAACTACGAAACAGCCGACGTACTGGGCTGTTTATCAACAAGAATTTCGGTTCAACATGTAAGCCGTGCTACCTGCTCGATCAATTTATCATTTTTTACTATTCTGTACTTAAACATTTTTTCTGCCTTCTTTGCAGCAATCGAAGCCCTGCAAGCCCACTAATTATTATCCCAACGAAGCAGCCATCAGAACCGTGTTCCGCTACCGCAACCGGGATTGCCACGAGCTCCTCGGTTACACACCGACATATAGATATTTAGCTCCACGCCAGAGCAAAGTCACAGACTTTCTTCGCGCTCCATCTCCACCTCCCGATCCCACATTACGGACGTGCCACTCATCCGGTTGACCGAGGCAGAAGAGATGGCCCAAAAGAAGCCGCATCAAGAACCTCATCACCGCCACCTCCACCGAGATCCCGAGCATCGCAACTTGCTCTCCTGCTGCCGGGCAATCTAGCGGGGACCGTGGTTGCACTGGCGTCTCTCGCCGCCGGGCAAGCCAGTAAAAACAACCGTCGGGCTGGTAAAAAGGCCACTTGCAGACCCTTCCACCGAGCTAGTTGCGGAGCTCAACACCGAGCAACCTGCCGTGATCGCTGACCCAACACCACCATGGAGGGCCCAACTCAAGCATCGGGGTAAAGAGATCCGAGCGACAGCTTCTGTCAAAGGCGACAAGGAGCATTTGCTCGCCTTTGACCTCACCAAAGCTTTGCTGCTACCGAGCGACGTGGTCGGCCAGCGACCATGTGCCGGACACCCGGTTGGTGAAATCCTCGGTTAAGTCTATGACCAGGGTAAGAACTTTGCACATTTCGCCTAAAAAATTTTCCAAGTGTTTGCTCGGTTTTCTTTCAATCAAACCTTTTTCTTGCAGGCCATCCAGAAACAACACTTGGTCATGGAACGTATTCACCGACTCCGGCAAAAAGCCACCGACTCTGCCAACCAGGTGGAACACCTTCAAGCCGAGCTCGGTCGGTCCAAAGCTTCGCTGAAGATGGCAAACTCTGACAATTCTAGGTTGCTCGGCCAGCTTGGAACCGCCGAGAAAGAAAGGACGCGCTCCGGGCCGAGCTGGAGACTTTGAAAGAATCAAATAAGAAGAAGCTGGAGGACGCCAACAACGCCGGTTTCAAGGAAGTCGAGGAGAGCTACACCAAGCAAGTCTATGCCACCCAAGACATCTTCTTCAAGGTGGGATGAAAGGCTGCTTATGAACAGCTCGGCCTGCTTATGAACAGCTCGGCCAAGGACCTAGGACCGACGTGTTCGCTTCTCCCCCAGTTGCCTTCCTGCCGACGTACCTTGTGCCATATGCCAACGACGTCTTCAGTGCGTTGCAGGCTGAGGGGCGAGGAAGAAGAGGCATAGGATGCCAAGGGAAATGCCGAGGGTGACAACCGCCCAAAGCAGCCCGGCCAAGAGCGGACCGGTGTCCAGGAGATCGCGACCATGGTTGACCTGGAAGCGACCGCAACCGAGGATGAATTCACAAACCTTTCCCCCTTAGTCTAGTTTTCTTTGTCTTCTTTCTTTTTGGTTTGAAACATGTAACCGGGCTATCTGCCCCCCCTCTTGTAATTATCTTGCACATCAATGAAAAAGTTCAATTTTCATCAAGTGTTTGCACGATCTTCAAGCTAAATAACTTCAGCCGGACAAAATACTTCGGCAAAACAAACCATCTTGTTTAACTTATGTAACTGGAAAAAGACATCTCGGTTTGAATCATAAAGTTGAGTAAATCATCAACTCAGTCAACCGGAGTAAAGCAACTCGGTTAAAGTTTCACAAAAGTTGAATAAATCATCAACTTAGTCAACCGGAGTAAAACATCTCGGTTAAAGACCTCAAAGTTGAGCAAATCGTCAACTTAGTCAACCGATCTCGGTTGACGACCTCAAAGTTGAGCAAATCATCAACTTAGTCAACCGGAATGAAACATCTCGATTGACGACCTCAAAGTTGAGCAAATCATCAACTTAGTCAACCGGAATGAAACATCTCGGTTGACGACCTCAAAGTTGAGCAAATCATCAACTTAGTCAACCAGAATAAAACATCTCGGTTGACATTCAAAGAAGTTGAGTAAATCATTAACTTAGTCAACCGGAATGAAACATCTCTGTTGACGACCTCAAAGTTGAGCAAATCATCAACTTACTCAACCGGAATAAAACATCTCGGTTGACATTCAAAGAAGTTGAGTAAATCATCAACTTAGTCAACCGGAATAAAACATCTCGGTTGAAGACCTCAAAGTTAAGCAAATCATCAACTTAGTCAACCGGAATAAAACATATCGGTTGACATTCAAAGAAGTTGAGTAAATCATCAACTTAGTCAACCGGAATAAAACATCTTGGTTGGAATCTCAAAGTTGAAAACAACAATCTGAATGCTAAAGCAAAGATAAGACACTTCTATTATATTGACAAAAAGAATATTACATTCTGAAGTGTGAGGCAAAAAATTCCTTTGCACAAAAAGAACACAAAAACTAAAAATAGTACAGTTTGAGGTTGGCCGCATTCTATGGCCGGGGGTATTCCTCTTCCCTCCAAGTCCTCCAAGTGGTATGCCCCCTTGTTCGCCAGCCCGGTTATCTTGTAGGGTCCTTCCCAGTTTGCCCCTAGTTTGCCTTCACCTGGCACCAGGGTGTTGCCCATGACCTTCCTCAAAACCCAGTCGCCTACTTTGAACGGTCTGGGGTGCATCGTTTTGTTGTATTTTCTTGAAAGCTCTTGTTGGTAAGCGGCCACATGGATGAGAGCCTTTTCCCTGCGTTCTTCCACTAGGTCCAGTTCCAAGGCAATGGCTTCGGCGTTCAGCTCGGGCTCAAAATTTTCACTACGGAGGGTGGGCATACCGACTTCCAAAGGGATGGCCGCTTCCATGTCATATGCCAAGGCAAAAAGAGTTTTCCCCAGTGGATCGCCGCGGGGGTCGTTCGGGTACGCCCAAAGAACGCTTGGTTGCTCCTCGGCCCATTTTCCCTTAGCTTTCTCAAGCCTTTTCTTCAACCCATCAAGAATGGTCTTGTTTGACGCTTCGGCTTGGCCGTTAGACTGTGGGTAAGCCGGGGTGGAGTTGTAGAATTCAATCTTCAATTCTTCGCAAAATCCTTTAAATAGGCGCTCGTCAAATTGAGTGCCATTGTCAGAGATCAGAATCTTGAGGACGCCAAAACCGTGTTACCACATTCTGCCAAACAAAGCGTTTGACGTTTTTCTCCTTGATTGTTGCCAAAGGCTCAGCTTCAACCCATTTGGTGAAGTAGTCTGTAGCCGCGATGAAGAACTTTCGGTTGCCTGGTGCCGTTGGAAGTGGCCCCACTATATCTAGGCCTTACATCGCAAAGGGCCAAGGGCTGGTGAGGGGAAAGAAGTTCCCTGGCCGGCTGGTGGATTTGGTGGGCAAACTTCTGGCACTTCTCATATTTGCGAACATACTTCTGCGCGTCTGCTTGCATACACGGCCACCAATATCCTTGCGAGATAGCTCGGTAGGCTAGAGATCTGCCCCCCATGTGACTGCTGCATATGCCTTCGTGAATTTCGTACAGGAAAGCTTCCACACTACTTGGGTGTACACACTTGAGATAGGGACCGGTGAAAGACTTTTTGTATAAAACGCCAGATGGAGAGAGCCAAAACCGCTCTGACTTCACCCGAACTTTATGTGCTTCCTTTTTGTCGGTGAGAAGGGTCCGATCTTTGAGTAAGAGGATAATTGGGTCCATCCAGGAAGGACCTAGCTCGGTGCAGAGTACTTCTGTCTGCTCGGCTTCCTCAATGCTGGGCCTCGAAAGGAATTCAATCAAGAGAGGGCTGGGGGATGTGCTATTGACCATGGAAGCAAGACTGGCCAATTCATCTGCTCGGCCGTTTTTCTTCACGGCCAATTTGTTGGACCCCTGATTGCCTGGAAATCGCTTGATGTGGTCTCTTACCAGAGCTTAGTACTTCGCCATTCTGTCGTCTTTAGCTTCGTAAACCCCAGAAACTTGGTTAACCACAAGTTGGGAATCACTATAAACCAGTAGCTCGGATGCGTGCATCTGAAGCGCGCTTTTGAGCCCGGCCAAAAGCACCTCGTACTCGACCTCATTGTTTGATGCAGGGAATCCAAGGGTGATAGAGTGTTCGATGGTCAGTCCGTCTGGCGAAATCAGGACTATGCCCAGCCCGGCATCGTGGCGGTTAGAAGCCCCCATCTACGAAAAGTTTCCACATTTTCGCCCATAAAGAGCTTCCAACATTCTGAGGGGTCCTGGGAGGCTTGCAGTTGGATGGGCGCATGGTCACTCGGTTTGTGCGGCATCAGTTCAATGCAATGCTGATCGGTTCCACTTCATCCCCTCCTGGCGATGCGGCACCGGATTAGAGCAGGTTGGTCGGTAATACCTAACTCCGTCGTCGCATCGCCGGGCTGTAGCGTCGTACTAGCTGAAGGTTCTTCGGCGAGGCGCGCAAGTTCCGCGTCGCCAACATCGCCTTGCTGTGTTACTTCGGTTAAAACTGCACTCACCTCCTCGGCTGCCGCCGCAAGATCCACTAGGCAGACGGGATGAATCCCGGGTGAGAATTCAGCAACAAAATCAGCCAATGTCTAGGCCTTTATGGCGGTGCGTGGCTGGAATTTGACGTCAAACTGTCCCAATTCGACCGCCTACTTGAGAATTCGACTAGAGATGTCTGCCCGCTCGAACAAAGCTTTGAGGGGGAACTCGGTCAAAAACAATGATTGTATGAGCATGGAAATAGTGCACCAACTTCCTAGAGGCCCATTATCAATGCCAACACAAGTTTTTCCAACGGCAAGTATCTCAACTCTACCGGTAGCAAGGTTTTGCTTACGTAGAAGATAGGGAGGTGTTTGATTCCTTCCAACCGGACAAGCACCGCACTAACTGCATGCTGAGAAATAGCCAGATAAAGGTAAAGTTCTTCGCCGGGCTTCGGTGTTACCAACAGTGGTGCTGAAGACAGATACTCCTTGAGCTCGGCCAAAGCCCGGTCACATTCTTCATCCCATGAGAACTTTGATTTCAAAGCTAGAAAGAAAGGGCGGCAGCGATCTGATGACCGGCTTATGAATCGGTTAAGCACGGCAGCCATTCCGGCCAGATGCTGCACATCCTTAGCTGAGCTTGGCTGCTTTAATTCTTGTACGGCTTTGATTTGTGTGGGGTCTGCCTCGATGCCTCGGTTTGTGACTAGGAAGCCTAAGAATTTTCCGGATCTCACGCCAAAGGCACACTTAGACGCATTCAGGCGTAGCTTATGTCGTTTGAGAATGGCGAACATCTCGGCCAAGTCGGACAAGTGATCTGCTTGATGCCGGCTTTTGACCACCATATCATCAATATAAGCCTCCATTGTCCGGCCTAGCAGAGGAGCGAACATCTTGGTCACTATCCTTTGGGAAGTTGCCCCGGCGTTCTTCAAACCAAAAGGCATGACTCGGTAGCAGAAGAGTCCCCTTGGTGTAGTAAAAGAAGTGATCTCACGGTCGGGGCCATGCATGGCAATCTGATGATAGCCGCGGTAGGCATCCAAAAAACTGAGCCTGTTATGTCCGGTCGTTAGATCGACAAGCTGGTCTATTCTGGGTAGAGGAAAGCTGTCCTTAGGGGTAAGCTCGGTTGACGGTCTTGTAGTCGACGCAAACTCGCCACTTCCCATTCTTCTTAGGTACAACAACCGTGTTTGAAATCCACCAAGGATAGTGCACTTCTTGAATAGCTCGTGCCTCAAGCAGGTTCTTCACCTTTTCTGCAACTACCTCGGCATGGTGTAGCGCCGATCTCCTCATTCTCTGAATGGCCGGCTTTGCCCCGGGGAAAACATTGAGGTGATGGCAAATAAAACTTGGATCGATGCCGGGCATGTCGTAAGGCGACCATGCGAAGACTTCGATATTTGCCCATCAAAAATTCGACCATCTCGGTCCTTTCTTGTGCGGTAAGGCTTGATCCGAGTAAGAAGAAACTTGTTCAGGCTCTCCGTGTCAATCCGTACATCCACCAACTCTTCAACGGCTTTGTCCTCAGCCTTGGTACCCACATCGTCAAGGACTCCCTGGTCTTCCGGTCCTTCATTCATTTAGACGAAGCCTTTGGCAGCTCGGCTCCCGTTCACCGCGACGAAGCATTGCTTCGACATGACCTGATCGCCCCAAACTTCCTTAATTGCCCCCATAACCGAGGGGAATCTCATCACCTGATGGTAGGGTCGACGCTACGACTTGCATAGCGTGAAGCCATTCCCTTCCAAGAATCAGGTTATACGTAGATGACACTTGCAATACCCAAAACTCTACTTGCTTGACCACGGATCCCGCTTTTGACCGGCAGAATAATTTTTCCCAAAGGCTACTCCGGTTGCGAGTTGAAACCAACCAGTGGCGAAGTTGCCAGAGCCAAGGTCTGTATCTCGGAGTTTGAGCTGTTTGAACGCGTCGTAATACATGATCTCGATCGAGCTTCCCTGGTCGATCAAGATGCGCTTGACATCGAATTCCTTGACGCAGAGTGTGACCACTAAAGCATCGTTGTGCGGCGTCTGAATGCGCTCTAAGTCCCTTGTAGAGAAACTGATCACGTCTTTCTCTTCGGTCTTCCCCCTTTTGATCGCGGGCTGGACCGACAAAACTTCCCTCATGTATTCTGCCTTCTTGATCATACCTCGGAGCTCGCATACACGCGCCGGCTGCACTATGCCGTGGAAGACATTAACAACTCCTTGTGGGGGCGCCTCTAGGTCATCCGGTCCACGCGGGTCAACCGAGGCTTGATGTGCGGCCTTCACACCCCCATCAATGTAAAGGTCCAAGTGTCCGACTGCGACTAGCTCCTCCAAGTGTTGCTTCAGAGGCAAACAGTCCTCTGTCCGGTGTCCGCGCTCCCAGTGGAATGTGCAGCGGTACCGCGGATTGAAGCCTTTTTGCGCATCGCCTAACTTAGCAGGAAACCGGACGTAATCCTCGTCACGGATTTCACTAAGTATGTGATAGCTTGGAATCTTAAAGACCGTGGTGATGCCCGTCCGAGCTTTCAACCTTCTGTTTGCGTCAGCTACGTCGTCGCGGGGGTATTCATCTCGGTCATTCCGCCGACCCCTACCCCGGTTTCGACGATTTGAACCTCGGTCAGATTCCTTGGCGCGATCATTTGAACGGTTAGTCTCCTGTCCGACCACGTGCACCTTGCCAACCGATCCCTTCTCTGTTGCTACCGGAGTTGTCTTCGCGGAAGATGCTGCTGCATCATCTTCTACTCGGATGTGCTCGTTGATACGTTGCATGAGTTAGCCCATGGATGTCGGCTGGTGCTTGGTAAGCGAGTCCCGCAGTCTATGTCCGACCGGGAGACCACGCTTATATTGTGTGATTGCCAGGTTGACCAGGCAATCCAAGATCTCATTGAAGGTTTCCCAGGCTCCATCTTGACACTAAGAAGGTGGTCAACTTCCTTTGGCGTTCTGGTGTTGGTTTTGAAACGCATCACAAAGGCTTCCGCCGACTACTACCACCTTTCGATGCTTCCCTCCGGCAGCCTCTCAAACCATTTCAAGCCCAACTCACCCAAACTTGATGGGAAGATAAGGCACATAAGAGCGTCATTCCGCCTATGTCCGGCCATGACCTGTCAGAAGTGGCTTACATACATGTATGGATCGGTCTTTCCGTCATAGAGCATGAACTTTGGCTGGTGGAAGCCCGCGGGAAACGGTGTTATTTCTATTTCTAAGGAGAAAGGAGTGGCGCTCAGCCTTGCCAAGTTTGTGTCTAAAATGAGAGGCATTGCTGGGCGGGGTGGTGGCATGAGGACCTTTTCACTGGCATGGCCCCCATAGGACAGCCGCTGGAACGCCGGCACCCTCTGGGCCTCCCGCCGGCGAGCCCGCTGCTTCAAAACAACCCGTAAGTCCTCTGAGCGAGCGAAGTAGGAATACCTGGACGTCATCGCCGGACGTGAGGGAATGTAAGTGCTATCTTGCGCGCTTGATTTCTCTGCAGGCGCGTTGGAATCTCCAACCTTGTAACTTCTGGTAATTGAGAGGGACGGAGTGTGCCGCTGGCTCTGATTGCCTGAACGGTGGGGTTGGGTGCGCTCACTGTGGTCTCCCACTCTAGCTACACCCTTCCCTTTGACATGCCGTTTAAGATCCTCCATCTCCGCCGCCATTCTCCGGATGACGGCCTCTTGGTCCCTTAGCTTGTGTTCCAAACGTCTGGCGTGCGATTCTCTCAGCCACCGGTGACCGTCTGGACTCCGAGAATGACCAAAGCTTCTTCCGCGCTTATCTCACGCGTCTCTTGAATCTCCTCCTGGAGAAGTCTCCAGGCCCGCCATCGGAGGAATGGTGGGGTGTCCTTCTCTCCGTCTGGCTGACTCCGGGGTAACTCCGTCAATGGCGGACAACGGAATCTCGTCGTTGTTTGCCATGGACGGCGATCAGATAAGTTGGGAAGACAAGGTTTTGTCTATCAGTTTCCCACAGACGGTGGAGAGAATCTTAGACACTTTTAATCAAATCTCATTTTGATCTTTACACATGAAATCGTAATAATCAATCTTTACACTTTTGGTCAGATCTTACTTTAATTCTTATACAAGTGTCAATGTTTCCCTTCTGTTATTCCATTGTTTAATTTTTTTAACAGAATCTAGTAATGTAACAAGAATGTGACTATAAAATGAGGGTAAAAGAAAAAAATCATCTATATTTTTCACAAATACATACTTTGTCTTACATGATAAGCACGTAAGAATTATATAATACAATATGTCTGTGTATGTATTTTTCTGTAGAAAAATGGAACGAAGAGACAAGAAAATAGAGTTTTTGAAAGAAAAAAGACAATAGAGAAATTGAAGAGAAAGGAAGAGAAATTGACAGAAAATTGTGTTAATGTGAAAAACAGAATTTCATGATTTCAATTTATGCAAAATCTTAATTTATTTTCTCAATTGTTCACAATCTACATTTTGTTTTAATCTAATACAACTATAATTTGATATAAATTTTGAGACAAAATGTATATTGGTGAGAAATGAGAATGATTTTCTTCTCTTTCTCTCATTTCATAGTCACATTATTTTCACATAACTGAATTTTGTTAAAGATTTAAATAATGGAGTAACAGAAGAAAGATATTGAAATTTGTGCAAGGACCAAAGTGAGATTTGACTAAAAATGCAGAGAGTTGATTGTCAAAAATTCATTTATAGAGACCAAAGTGAGATTTGAGTAGAAGTGCAGGGAATTGACTGTCATAATTTCATGTGTATATATCAAAGTAAAATTTGGTATAAAATACAGGGATGCAAAGTGTAATTTATGCTTTGATTTTGCACTTGATATTTTTGCATTTTTGTCAAAATCTTACTATAATCTTCTACTTTGGTCCTTACATCCTTATACTTTTACCAAAATTTGGCTTTAGTCTCTACACTTTATTTCTGTCAATTTTTTAAACAACATTTACAACATTGGACTTAATTGTTATTTGACTCGAAATTTGAAGGGCTGATTATGACAATTAAAAGATCAAAGGACAAAATAAGATTGGAGGTAAAGTTTAAAAATGTAAAATATAATTCAAAAAATTATTGAATTCATAGTATGGAACCCATCTAAAAAGAAAAAGAAAAAGAAAAAAAAAAAAAAAAGTGGAGTAGTATTATTGATTTAGAAACATTAAACTCCTGAAATAATTAGTTAATCATATTAATTTTTTTATTTTTCAATCAGTGAGAAAATATTTATATTTTTATAAATATTAAGATAAATTAAATAATTAGGGGTTGTTTAAGATAATCTAAATAAGTGCAGTTTTTGACTTTCTACGAAAAAATATGTAAAAAAATAAAAAGATAATGTGACCAAAATAAGTACGCTTATTTAAAAGATGCCAAACAAACTCTTAATTAACTATGTTAAAAAGTCAAACAATACAAACCCGCAAATCCAATGTCAACAATCAAAAGAAAATACTTTCTATTAAGGGAAATTTATTGGAAAGTTCTAGTTTGGATACTTGTATACCAGTTGGTCCTATGGTTGAAATGTTTGAATGACAAGTCCTTATTAGGTGTAATTTATGACAAGGAAGTCCTTTTTAAAATATAAATGGGTATTGTTAGACGGATATACCCTCGCTAGTTATTTGAAAAGGTTGTTATATTTTTGGAATACGTGATCACACGGTTTGGAGAGTAGGGATGGTATTCCTTTGATGAAGGGGTTGAAGGGGGGAATAGGGTTTTGGATGCTATATCTGCTGAAGTGTATGTAGGGTTTTGCAGACGACGTGAACATAGTCGGCCCTGGTAAGGTATGTCACACTGTCACACTCCCTTACATTTCAGTGTATCATGTGCGTGTACTGATTGTTCTGACATTCGTAACAGTCGAACTCAGACATTCTGTGCATTTCAATGGTGGATTATACTTGTTCTTCAACATTTTTTAACATTTGTTAGGTTGCGTATATTGTCAGTATTCAGAAACATAAGGGGGGCAGAGGGGGCAGGGGGGCAGAGATAACAATTGGTCAGATTGCCCACATCACTATGCATTACTATCCACTCCTTCCCGTACTGATTTGGCAATTGTGTCCCTTGCGACCGTTAAACACAGGTATGTTCGAAATTTTGTATTACAAAGTCATCCCTCATCATTCCCACACATTCATACCAGTGCATAAATCAATGTCGCTGTTATCACATCGACAGTGGAACGAGAATGGAGAAACATTGGTACCTATGTTTGACGCCAACAGTGCAACAGTCCACTGATATGCTCAAAAAGAAAAAAAGAGGGATCACACACCTTGGATGTGGGGAACCTTTTATGGGCTTTTGACCATACTTTCTCCAGGAGTAATCATTCGGTGGTTTGTCGGCCAACTTCACAATTATTGCCGGCACTCTCACCACTCTCTTCACCTTCAATTTCCTAATCAAAAAAAAAAAAAAAACACTCAATGAAATCCATAAAATATAATAATTATAACAACAATTAACTATTTGATGATGTGAATAATGAGCCCTACCTTTTCTTAGAACAATGGCATCGCCCTGAGGACGCACCGCACTTGGCGACCACATCGTCCATCGAACTGCACTTCCTCTTGGACAGCGGCGGCTTACCAACCGACGACGGGTTCGTAATCTGAAACGCCGACGACATCGAATGCTGCAGGCTGTCGGTGTCTCCCGTCAGAGACGATATGAACGAATTCGGCGGCGATGCCACCGCCGCGAAATTGATCATCTTTGCTAACTCCTTCCGATCAATAGATTCGTTTTTCACTTGGTGATTTTGAGAAAGATAAGGCAATCTCTGAATCGGCTTCGGACAGTAAACTCTAGGAACTGAACCTTGCTTTTCCTCCACCAACTCTATTTCATGGGTTCTCTGTTGCTGTTGGTGAGGAGTCACAGGGCCTTTTCTGAAGCGATCGTGATCGGTTCGAGTTCGATCGAGAAACGAAATGAACTATAACGTAAACCCACTCACTCCATCTATAACTTGGGTTTTGAAATTCGGGTTGTGAGAAATCCGAAACCATTTTAGTGTGCCTTTATTTCACGTGTTCACGTCATGTACGAAACCACGTTCTACTTCCGTGAGTGTTACAAACCTATTAAATTAAAAAAGGAATTAGTGTGCTTTTCCGATCAACGTGACACACAAACACCCATTCACCTTCCCTATACAAACCCACACCAATCAACCAATAATACTAGCAGTGGCAAAACAGTCAATAAACAAATTAAGGAACCATCCAGTCACCAAGAAAATATTTAGGACCTTATGGATTACAAGTCCACAAAATGGGATTTAGTGGTCAATTCCCCTTCTATTAAAGAAATAAATAATTAACATTTGCATTTGTTAAAAATTGACTCTTTAATCTCTTTAGTTGGAAACTAGGGCATTTGGCCTACTGATTATGCAACAACCTTTAGAGTGAGTTTGTTTGTTGGAGATGGAGGGTGGGATAGTATATAAGATACTGTGGGCCCAATATATCTATTGTTTGGAAATTTTTTTGGAGGAGGAGATAATATACCTCTTCATTGTATATCCCCTATTTTGACTGGATATACAATAACACTACCCCCCCGTTATTGTATATCAGGGGGGAGGGGATAAGGAAATATTTTACTCTTTTACCCCTTGCTATATATAATAACCCACACAGGAAACCCTACATCATTCTCACCATCTGCCATTGCAAGAAGAAGCGATGGAGAAACGGTGTTGACCAGTTGCCGATCTACCCCCGATTACCGATTTCTGTCGCTGGCATCAAACATAAGGTTCTCCTCTGTCATTTACTTTACCTAAACACACAGATTTTCTATTTTCTTTATTCCTCAAAAATCGCCGGCATCAATCTTTATTCCCCATTGTTGATTTGTGTATATATGCAAAATCTGTGTCTTCTCTCTTGTATGTGTGATGGGTTTCCATAACTTTGAGCCAATGGGGCTCAGCCTTGGCCAAACCTTCATTATACATACACATATATATACATATATATATATACACACGTATATACATATGTATAGCCCTCCTATATCCATTGGGATTCAAAATTTGACCAGTTTAGAGATACAATAACGAAGCTGTAATGCCAAATCTCTCACATGTAGGGGTGCAAACGAGCCGAGCCGAGCCGAGCTTTGCTGGGCTCGAGCTCGGCTCGTTAAGCTATCGAGCTCGTTTATTGAGCTCGAGCTCGGCTCGATAAAGGACTGGGCTCGAGCTCGGCTCGGCTCGTTAATTTTTGTCGAACTCGAGTTCGGCTCGGCTCGGCTCGATAAATTTTTTTTTATATTATTTATATTATTTAAATATAAATTTTTAAATAAAAAATATTATTTATATTATTTAATATATAAAAAATGCATTTATATTATTATTTATATATATATTTATATATTATTTAATATATAAATAATATATTTATTATATAATTTAATTATAGATAAACGAGCCGAGCCTACCGAGCCGAACACAGTCGAGCTCGAGCTCGGCTCGTTAACGAAACGAGCCCAATAATCGAGCTCGAGGTCGGCTCGTTTAGTAAACGAGCCGAGCCGAGCCGAGCCAAGCCGAGCCCTTACCGAGCCGAGCCGAGCCTGTTCACGAACAGCTCGGTTCATTTGCAGCCCTACTCACATGTAAGTTTTTTATTTAATTATTATTAAATCCAAATTTTGTTCCTATCTTTGTAATTAGTTTTTATCTGGGTGGGTAATTTTTTTTTTTTTTTTTAATGTTATTTTTATTTTTGAGTCAACAAATAGTTCTTTTATTTATTAACATTCCCATTATTATTTATCAAATTCTCTGTAATTAATTGTAATTTTTGCTGTTACTTTGCATTTCTCATAGTTTGACAGTAATCATTATGGTTAATTTCTATGTTCTGGAGTTGTTCATGTGATTCACTTGTACTGACCCACATAAGGAAATTGTAAATTTAATTCTGGGTAATAATAATAATAATAATAATAATAATAATAATAATAATAATAATAATAACAACTATGAGAAAGAGCAATACATTTTAGGTCTCTATTAAATGGTATTCATGTATGATTTGTTGTTGCAAGCTCATGGAGATGAAGATTTTAATTAATTAATTAATTTTTGATAATAAAAGTAACTCTGTTCTTGCAATATAATTTCATTGAAACACAATGCCATCTATTAATGATTAACATTTTATTTAGTTGGTTCTGTTTGCACTATGACTTTGCTAATGTGATTAGGATTTTCTTGTAGCTTCATTGGTTCTGTTTGCACTATCTATTTTTTCATAGATGGCAAGTAACAAAGGATTTGATACTAGGAGGGACCTCATTGAGGCATATGTTGCCCTGCAACATATTGTATCATCCATGAACTACACTTGTGGAGTCTATCTTGTGATTTTGCATGCTGTACTGGAAAGGTTTGATCAGGGTAGGAGGGAAATAAGTAAAAATCCTAACCCTTTCAAACAACAAATTGACCACCTCAATAGGTTGGTAAGAAATAATGACAAAGATTGCCATGAACAATTACGAATGAATAGACATACCTTTATGCGCTTGTGTGCGCTTATCAGAACAAAGGGTGTGTCAGATTCAAAACATGTTGTGTTAGAGGAGAAAGTTGCCATGTTCTTGTCTGTGCTTGGGCACCACCATAAGAATCGAACTGTCAAATTTAATTTCATGAGGTCTGGTGAAACAGTTAGTAAATATTTCAACGAAGTCCTTAAGGCTGTGCTTCAACTGCAAGGTGTCCTACTAAAGACACCTGAACCAATAATTGCTAGGTGCACAGATGATAGGTGGTGGTGGTTTCAGGAAAATACTAGTTTTAGTGTCATTTCATGTTTGATTAAATTCTAACGTTCGTAATTACTATTGGTTGAGTAACAATTTATTGTTTGTGGTCTTTGGTAGAATTGTCTTGGTGCGCTAGATGGCACCTATGTTAGGGTGCTACCTCCAGCAATAGATAAGCCAAGGTACAGATCAAGAAATGGTGAAATTACAACCAATGTGTTGGGTGTTTGCTCCCAAGATATGCAGTTCATTTATGTCTTGCCTGGGTGGGAAGGGTCTGCTTCAGATTCTAGGGTACTTAGAGACGTCATAAGTAGACCGAATGGGTTAAGAGTGCCAACGGGTATGAATGCATTTCACAATGTTAGTATGTAGATGTAAAACTTTGGCCTTGTAGTTAGCTTAATTATATAATCCTACATGATTACAGGTTGCTACTATCTAGTAGATACAGGCTACACTAACGGAGAGGGCTTTTTAGCCCCTTACAGAGGACAACGTTACCACTTGTCCACTTGGAGAGAAGGGGGTGCACCAAGTAATCCACAAGAGTTCTTCAATATGAAACACTCTGCGGCTCGTAACATAATTGAGAGATGTTTTGGTATTCTGAAGCTTAGGTGGGCAATATTGAGGACATATTCCTACTTCCCAATCAAGACCCAATCTCGAATTATAACAGCTTGTTGTCTTCTGCACAATCTCATCAAACGTGAGATGCTTGTGGATCCATTGGAGGAAGATTTAGATGAAACATTCCCAAATCAAACAGAAATATGGGAGGGACTACATTGACACAATTGAGGCATCTGACCAATGGACTGATTGGAGGGACACTCTAGCTAACCAAATGATAATGAGTGGTTAGCTAATAGGATGCAAAATTAATTAATATTTGCATTGGCAAGTAACTTTTTATTTGTGTGTTTGTGGAAATGTAATGTTTTTTAATATTTATGTTGTGTTGTGAGTTGGTGATTTGTAACTTAAATAGGATGATGTGGACAAGTAACTTATCTTAGGTTTTAATTGTTTTTTTAGTACATAAACTTGTGAGCATGATTGGTTGGTTGCCTTATTATTGTTGGTGTTATAAATTGTTGCATATTAGGTATGGATGACAGCATTGCTACTAGTTCATGTGGAAGGAAAGGTAAGGGTAAAACAACTAGTTCCTCATCAAGGGGTCGTAGGGTATGGACCCCAACAGAGTGTGATGTCTTGATCCGAGCCATGAGGGATCTGTTTAGTGAGAAATAGAAGGCTGACAATGGTCAGTTTAGAGCAGGATTTTACTCTGAGTTGGAGAAACTTATCATATTGGTTTTTCCTGGAACTGATCTCCGTGCATCCCCTCACATCGAGTCGAAGATAAAATTTTGGAGAAGACAATACAACTTGATAATTGACATGCTTCGATTGAGTGGCTTTGGGTGGGATGACACTGATAAGATGATTTTAGTTGATAGTGAGCAAGTTTGGCAAAACTATGTCAAGGTAAGAAAACTTACCTTATTCATTTTGCATTATTTATTACTTACAAACATACAATCTGAAATAATTTTGTTTTTTGTATAAAGAGCCAGATGCTAAAGGCATGCGCAATGTACCTTTTCCTTACTACGAGGATTGGCTAATTCTATTTGGTAAGGATAGAGCTACTGGTGCATTAGCCGAGAGTCCTGCTGACATGGTTGCTGCCTTAGAAAAGGAGGACCAAACTACTGATGAGTGTTACACTCCAATGATGGATCTGCCTGGTGTTAATAATATGGATTGTTCCTTATCAGCAAATGGGACTCCAACCAACCAATCTACTTCAGCCACAACTTCCAAAAAAAGAGCTAGGGAATCTGAAGGTATTGCAAAGGGGCTTGCTGAAATGGCTACTCAATTTGGCTCGTTCTTTGAGAAAACAAACACTACAATGGCTGAAATAGCTCATAGGATTGGCTATGCACATGACATATCTGAAGCTAGGAAGCTTGTTAATGGGGAACTAAGTAAGTTGCCACTGAACTCCAATGACAGGTTGAGGGCAGCAATCCTTAGTGTGAAGGATGCTGAAAGGGCTGATTTGTTCTTTAGCTTGCCTAAGGAAGAGAAGATGGAATGGGTGTGTTCGTTGTTGGGTGGGTATGTTTGGGAGCAAGATGCATGGTGAAATATTATATATATTATAACATAATGTCATGGTTTGGCTAGTGTTCAGGATGAATCCCTCTTTTTGGCACGTCTCATGTATACTTTTGGTTAGTAATGAGGGTTAACTATGATATCTGATTAGTGTGATGTTGTAAGTATCTTGTACATCCCCTACAAATGGCTTATGTGCCTAATTTTGTTGTAATTGTTGGGGTTGTATAAGTATTCTATGTTATGGACATATGTATGGTATATGATGGATGATGACAATTAGTATTATGCTTAACATATTGCCTTGTTTGTTGTAAGATATATTAGAATTTGATTACTGGATGAATTTGATTCTGCCCATGTTGTAAGATATGTTAGAATTTGATTCTGCCCAGGTTGTATATTACCTTGTTTATTGTAAGATATAGAATTTGATTCTACCCAGTTGTACATTGCCTTGTTTATTGTTGCCTATTGCCTTAGGAATGACAAGAAAACAATCAAGATTTTCTTTGATGTGGCTTAAGTTAGCTTATTTTTTTGCTTATTTTTGTGTTTATGAATTGAGTTGTAAATTTTGAGTCAATTTATAAAGAAGAAAATAAGCAAAAGAAAAAAAAATTTTAAGCTAACTTTTTAGGCCAATGGAATTATTAGTGCATTATTGGATAATTGCTTTGATAAAAATTAACCTCTTAAAAATTTAAGCAAAAGAATGATGGTTATGTTTAAGAATAAAAATTTTAATTATAACAATTTTTTGGTTATTAATTTTAATTATAACAATTCTTTACTTTGGAAAATCTTGAAATTTTGGTTATTAATTCCAAAATGTTGGGCGTTGGTGGCCCAGATGGGCAGTATTATGTATGGTATGAGGGCAAAATTGGAAATTGCTTGCTCATATACCCCATCCCTTTTGTAAACAAACATGGATAATTTATATCCAATGCTTAAATCCTGTACACAACAAACAGGGCACTGGGATATGTTATCCAATGCTCAAATCCTCTTCATTGTATATACCCTTCCAAATCTCAAAGATATCATATCCTGCTGTTTATATCCAACCAAACAAACTGGGCCTTATGGAGAGAGTAGTTTGATACACTTTGCTTTGTGGAGGCTTTTTTTTGTTTTTTTTTTTTTTCTTCTTTCTCACTAGTTAACTAAATTAGCTTAATTGATTGGTCAATCATATTAATTGCGAAATATATTATTTTGATCATCAAAATGAAATTTTTAATGTTACCATGGAAACCTTTAAAGATCCTTGCAGTTGCTACAATTTGTAATTGTAAGTTATTTTTTGTATTTTAAATTATGACGTTTTAATATTTACTTTAATTATGTGCATTCCAAATCTGTTGTTCAATTTGAGTCATATTTGATTTCGTAATTCATGTTCTTCATTCTACTTGCTGCTTCCGCGGTTTGGTATTAGAGCCCGGTGATGTTGTGTCTTGTTTCTAACTGCTTTTGTTTCTTCTAGTTAATCTTTTCCATTGTTTATTTGATTAATCTAGTTTTCAGTTCATCTTAATCACCCACAAGCTCGGTCCGTGTTATCCACCTTGTTACGTTTATTCCACCTGCGTTTAAGTCACCCACTTCTTCCCAGTCCTGAGTAAGTCCTTAGGTTTAGGCAGTGTCGGACTTAGGGGTCAAAAGATAGGGTATGTATGTATACACAAGTCTGTGAAGTTACAAGGTATGTGGTAAACTGGATAAGAATAGGGTATGTATTAAGGTATCTGTAAAACTGATTAATTAAAAAAGAACAACGAATCGATTATTTAGAAGTAACTCTTCAGTCAGTTCTAGGGCAACCACTTTGCCCTCAATACCTAATCAAGGATTAGTAATTAATGAAGAAGATGTTGAAATACAAAATGATAAAATTGATGTAGACTGGAATATACCAAAATTGCCAATTAAAGACATTTATAAAACTTCTTTTATACAGAATACTTTTAAAATTACTTTGCATGTTAAGACAATTGAACAAGTATATGCTTTAGAAAAACCCAGGGAAACCTGTCAATTATTTGATGCTAATCTCATAAAAAGATATTTAAAAAGCGATTACAATTTTATTCACATAGGTTTAATTCAAGTCGGTGTCAAACCATTAACTCAACAAAGAAAAAATACTTCTATTTTATTATGTTTAAGAGATGCTCGTTTTCTTAATTACAATGATAGTTTAATGGGTATGATGGAAACTGGTCTTCATAAAGGTCCAGTACATTTTAATTATTTTCCTGATTTTACTCTTAGTTTACGAGATCCAAATATTTTACATGCATTAACATTAAATATACAATTATATAGTTCATTTACCAATATGATGAATAAAACCCATAATATTGCTTTAATTTATCGTGTTCATTATAAGTGCATGAAAACTAATTTAAATGTTCACGCATTGCACAAGTCCCCTAAAGATAAAACTTTACTAATCTAAAGTAGTAGTACTGATACCCATATAAATGTTCCCCAAATGATTGAATGGAAAAATGTAGATTTACCCGATCAATGGATCACTGTCAATGAACATTACAAACATAACCAACAACAATCATCTATCCAAGATATTCAAGACATTCAACAAATCAATGATGGTACAGTTCGTATTAAATTTAATCGTAGTCAATCATCCAGACATAGCACCTCTAGTGTACCTTCTGAGATTGAAACTGAAGATGAAATATTTAATACTCCACTGTTTCGGAAAAATAGTCAAATTCATTTAGGACAAACCTCTAAATTAAAAGGTGTTGATAATACTGCTACTTCTCAAATTAGTAAACCTGTTTACTCTACACACACACATTTACCTGAAGAAGAAACTGCTTCTAATAATTCTCCAATTCTCCAACTCAAATTGATTTTGAAGAATTTATACCTCCAGTCAATCCTCAACTTATGACCATTAAAAAGGATTTTAAACCTGATCTTGATAAATTATTCATTGAATTTAAGTCCTTTAAAAATAAAAAACTCCGACATGCTTATTATGATACCTATGATAAACAACACCAATCCAGAATCACTAGACATTGGTATAATTTTATGATTGAATATAGTTTTGAATTACCTCTCTTAGAATATGTTGAAAAATATTACAAAAAGCTAAATACAATCACCAAGTACAAATGGAAAACTTCTGAATCTACAACTGTTAGTTCTAGTCATCCTCCTCTTGAGAAAATAATTATCAAACAACAAGGTTCTGACATTCCTGCTTCTCCTTTCAAATTACCTAGTGATGATGCTGAAATCAAAAAAGTCATTGAACAAAATAATTATACTAATCAATGTTTAAACACCATTGGTAAACAATTAGATAAAATAGAGACAAATTTAGGATCTGTTACATCTACTAAACCACAACCTTTAGATCAACCTTTACTTAATCTACCTAGTCATCGTTCCAAAAGAACTAGTTTGGTAACCACTGATCAATCTACTGTGAAAGCTATTGAAAAATTATTCACTAAACTATCTACCACTGATAATGCCTCACCTTCTAAAGATAAATGTCTTACTGTTTTAAATCAACAACCAAATATTGACACTGTTTCTACCACATCTGAAACTGACACTGCTGATGATGAAATAAATCAATTAGCCCAACAATTCCAATCTTCTAATCTTAATAAAATTCATTATCCCAAAGTTAATCCTCAAACTACCAAAAACTGGTATTCTCGACCTACTCCACCTGACCTCCAATATGAAGAAAATAATATTAGTAACCAATTTTCTGTTTCTGCTAAAAAACTATACGAATGGAACATTGATGGTCTTAGTGAAGATCAAATACTTCAAAAATTAAATCATTTATCTATGGTTTCAAATAGTTACCTCTCTAATTATCCCCAATATTCTCAATCTGAAATTGTTTCCTTAATTACTTCTGGTTTTACTGGTATGCTCAAATCTTGATGGGAAAAATACTTAACTGAAGATCAACGAGACTCCATCATATATGCTAATCAAACTGATGATAATGGTCTCCCTATTTTTGATGAAACTATTGGATGTTGCCACCCTGATGGTATTAATACATTAATTTATACTATTGTTCGACATTTTATTGGTAGGCCTACTAATATTTATTCTCGCATACATGATCAGCTTAGTAACCTTACTTGCCCAACTTTAAGTGATTTTCGATAGTATAAAGATGTATTTACCTCTAGAGTTATGTTACGTGAAGACTGTACTAAATCATTTTGGAAAGAAAAATTCATTAATGGATTACCTAGTCTATTTGCTCACAAAATTAGAAATGTTCTTAGTCAACCTACTGGTGTTATTGAATATGACAATTTAACCTATGGTGATATAATTAGCACTATTCAAAAAGAAGGATTAAAAATGTGTATTGATTTAAAACTTAGTCAAAAAGCCACTAAGGATAAACATAAAGCTAAATATGAATTAGGAAATTTCTGTGAACAATATGGTTTACCTCCTGTTGCACATTCCCGTAGGAAATCATACAAGTACTCCAAACATAAACATAAATCCAAATACTCTTCCAATAAATATCGCAAAGATTATTCACCTTCCAAATCTCATGATAAATTTTATACTAAACCCAAAAAGAAATATTATAAAAAATCACATCCCAAATCCAAATTCAATAAAGACATTACCTGCTATAATTGCGGTCAAAAAGGACATTATTCAAATAAATGTAAAGAAAAGCAAAAATTAAAGGATAGAGTTAACCAACTTCAAATTGATGATAATTCCAAAAATCAGTTATTTGAAATCTTCCAATTAAATCAATCTGTTAGCGACTCCTCTTCTGATCATCCAAGAACTTCATCTGATTATCATTCACCTAGTGATGATTCTGACGATAATATTAATCTAGGATGTAATGATGTCTGCTGTAAACCAGTTAAACAAATAACTGTTCTTACTAAAAACACCCAAGAAGAA
Source organism: Camellia granthamiana (assembly GCA_036172215.1). Classification (NCBI taxonomy): domain Eukaryota; kingdom Viridiplantae; phylum Streptophyta; class Magnoliopsida; order Ericales; family Theaceae; genus Camellia; species Camellia granthamiana. The sequence goes on along the minus strand of CM069903.1, from coordinate 143,285,349 downwards.
TTTGCCCTTATTGAATTAATTAGCAAATTAGATGATCCCAATTTAAAACAAAAATATATTGATAAATTAAAATCTTTATTAATTCATTCTGATGATAAACCTCAGATTGATAAACCTATTATCAGTTTATCTAAGACTTTAGAAAGATTTAAAAATAAAACTAAAGAAATTACACTTCAAGATTTACAATATGAAATCAATCAAATCAAACAAACTATTAATGAATTAAGACAAAAAGATCGAAAATTAGAAGATGAAATTATTACATTAAAACTTAATAAAAGTTTAGATAATTTCCACAACTCCGTCCATGACTCTCCTAATGAATCTGAACATAATTCTGACCTTGATTCTGATCACACTAATCCTGATAAATTAATATTTGACAATAGATCACAATCCCATACTCTTGACGATAACAGATTAAATCTAATCAATAAAATCTACATGCAAAAATGGTATTCGCGAATTAAGATAGTTATTAATGATTTTGAATTAAACTTAATTGCTCTAATAGATACTGGTGCTGATTTAAACTGTGTACAAGAAGGTTTGCTCCCTACTAAATACTATGAAAAATGCCATGAGAAATTAACCTCTGCTAATGGTAGTAAAATGCGTATTCAATACAAATTACCTAACGTTCATGTTTGTCAAGATAATGTATGTTTCAAAACCTCATTCGTTTTAGTAAAAAACATGACTGATAAAATCATATTAGGTACCCCATTTATACATTTACTTTATCCATTTACTACATCTGCTGAAGGAATTACCATTCATGTTTTAGGCCAACCTATTACTTTTAAATTTTTATTTCCGCTTGAAATGTTCGAATTAAAACTGTTAAAAGATTGTTCTATTTCCCATACTATTAATCGCTTAACTAGGCAAATCAATTTTCTTAAAGAAGAAATTAATTATAAAAGAATTGATCAACAATTAACTGATCCTGTTATTATTTCTCAAATTAATGATTTTAAATTAAAACTAGAATCCACTGTCTACTCCAATTTACCTACTGCATTTTGGCATAGAAAAAAGCATGTAGTTACTTTGCCATATATTAAAAATTTTAATGAAAAACACATCCCTACTAAATCTCGACCTATTCAAATGAATTATGAATCACTTGAAATGTGTAAGAAAGAAATTAATGAATTATTAAAAAATAGAATCATTAGTCCAAGTAAATCATCACCATGGTCTTGTCCTGCTTTTTATATTAATAAAAATGCTGAATTAGAACGAGGTGTCCCTCGCTTAATTATTAATTATAAACCACTCAATGCTGTTTTAGAATGGATTAGATATCCTACTCCTAATAAAAAAGATTTGATTAAAAGACTTAGTCAAGCTGTTATTTTTAGTAAATTTGATTTAAAAAGTGAGTTTTGGCAAATACAAATTCACCCTAAAGATCGATATAAAACTGCTTTTAACACACCCTTTGGTCAATATGAATGGAATGTAATGCCATTTGGTTTAAAAAATGCTCCTAGTGAATTTCAAAATATAATGAATGATATTTTTAATCCATTTAGTCATTTTTCTATTGTTTATATTGATGATATTTTAATATTTTCCAAATCCCTTAATGAACATTGGAAACATTTAACTGCATTCTTTTATACAATTAAAAGTCATGATTTAGTTATCTCAGCTCCTAAAATCAAACTCTTCCAAACTAAAGTTAGATTCTTAGGATATGATATTCACCACAATACTATTCTACCAATTAGTAGATCAATTGAGTTTGCATCCAAGTTCCCTGATGAAATTCTTGATAAAACCTAGTTACAAAGGTTTTTAGGTTCCCTTAATTACATTGCTGATTTTTACAAAGACCTTAGGAAGACTTGTCAACCATTGTTTGATAGAGTAAAGGATAATCCTCCTCCTTGGTCATCTGTTCATACTTCTATTGTCCAAAACGTCAAACAATATGTTAAGTCTCTCCCTTGTCTTGATATTCCTATTGAAAATTCATTCAAAATTATTTAAACTGATACTTCTGATATTGGTTATGGTAGCATTCTTCTCCAGAAGGTCACTCCTCAATCATCTGAACAAATTGTTTGTTATCATTCTGGTGTCTGGAATAAAGCACAATTAAATTATAGTACTATTAAAAAAAAAAAATTATCTACTATTTTATGTATCAAGATGATATTTTAAATCAAAAATTTTTACTTCGTGTTGATTGCAAATCCGCTAAATATGTTTTGGAAAAAGATGTTCAAAATCTTGCTAGTAAACAAATTTTTGCTCGTTGGCAATCTATTTTAAGTATTTTTGATTTTGATATTACCTATATACCTGGTTGTCAAAATTCCCTTCCTGATTTTCTTACCCGGGAATTTTTACAGGGGGGTAAGGGATGAGTGCTACTCCACATATTCCATATTTAAAAACCCAAATTACCTTTTACCAAACCCTGCTCAAACAAGTTAATCGCCGTATTAACCGTCTCAAATCTGCCAAACCAACTACTAAAAGAGCCCAATACATCATTCACCAACAGATTCAAGCCTGTCGTATTTTACGACATGATTATTACAACCATTTACATTATTTCCAGAATTATCTAGATCTCATTTCTGGTTGTTAATCTCTGCTACTGATCATTTTTTCTTGTTTCCACAGATGTCTCACCCAAGGCCTCATTCTAAGGCTTTGGTTCCTTCTAGTCAACCTTTTGTTCCTCCTCCTTTGGAGTTAGTAGGACAATACCCTCAACCCATTCAAATGATCAACCGTTACCAAATCCTTGGTAATATCCCCAGGCCTAATTACTCAACTGCTTTGGCTACTGATCCTTTTGCTCCAAGCCAATTAGTCTCAGTTACTCCATTCCCTGCTAACCCAATCAGGTCATCTCGATCTGATTATACCAAATCACACACTACTAATCTGTTCTATATAGAACCCAGTCACCCTAAAGGCCAAGTAATCCATGAAATTGCTAAATCCCATTTTGGCTCTGGATGCCATTTCATCATTCCACATCAAGAGAAAACACTCACCTATTACAAAGATATTTTGATCCATCATCAATCAGTCTTGATTAAACCCATTTATGATCGAACCTATGCCAGCAAGGTTCTGTATCATTCCATTTACATCCATAGTATTGTTTCCCAAGCTGAATGGGGTCCTCCTTATCAGCTTCGAGATTTACCTGGTCATTCCATCCAGTATAATTACCATGATTATGTTGATGCCTGGTTCAACATTTTCCTGTACCAAAATGAAACTTTTAGTCACTCATGGTTCATCTCCTTTGATCAAAAATTCAAATCTGAGTTTCCTACCTGGTTTCTGAGATGGTGGACTCATTATGGTGCCATTTCAGACATCCTCCCTGGAGATCTCATTGAACTAGTTAACTATTTCTCCTCTGTTTACCCATTCACCACTCATCAGAGACAATTTCCATCTTTGTTAATTTTTATATCAAAATATAAACTCCCATAGATATTTAAATGGCATTATGGAATTGATGGTAACATAATCACCCGTCAACATTCAGTTAAATGGTGGGCTAAATTCAATGTGCCCCGAATTTTTGAAATTGTTCAAGAAGAATTCCCCATTGATCAATGTGCTCCAACTCCTTCTATGTCCAAAGCCCAGCAGAACCCAACTGCTGCAATCAGCCAAGGAAGCCAGCCCAGTCTTCCGCCAGTCAACCTTGGAAGCCCCTCATCTAGTGGTTCCAAGCCCAAATCCTCCAAATCCAAATCAGTTCAACCAGCCCAATCAAAATCCAAGATGAAGTGCAAAGCTCCTGCAATTCCAGACCAGCCCAAGGAACATTCACGGCCCAAATCAAAATCCAAAGCTAAGGCTAAGCCTATTTCACCTCCTGCTCAGCCCAAAGCTAAATCAAAAGTCAAGTCCAAGTTATCCCGAGATGAACTGCTCCAGTTAGCCCGTCAATTAACAGAGCAAGCTGAAGAAGCTCAATCACCCAGTTCAGGAAATTCAGAAGACAGTTCAGACTAGTCACAATCTTCTGAAGGATCAACTACTCAACCCATCTCATATGGCAGACCCGAGTTCCAAGATGCTCAAGACCCATATGCCTGATCAACATAGGATTTCCTATAAATATAAATTAGCTTCAATCAATACTCTTTTGAGAAAAACTGCTAATTTGTATCTATATTGATTCCTATATTCACATGTTCCACCAAAAGTGATGAATAGTAAAAGTTACTGTTCACTTTTACTGTTCACCGTCACTATTCACCCAATCAACTTTTGTTAAAGCTGCATATTCGTGCAATCACTCCACCGAAAGCAACCGACAGCATTTGCTTTGCCTTACGCGCTGCCAGCTGCTTTCATCAATCAAAGAAGTCACATGATTACTGTATCCAAAGAAGTCACATGATTACTGTATTCAAAGAAGTCACATGATTACTGTATTTTCCTTTTCTATATATTGTAATGTATTCATTCAGAAAGCTTCAAGTTTTTCATTCTTCAGTCTTAAGAAAAAACAGAGAGCTCTGAGTGACAATTACTCATTTCCATTTGTAACCCAATTAAAGATCCTTGCAGTTGCTACAATTTGTAATTGTAAGTTATTTTCTGTATTTTAAATTATTACGTTTTAATATTTACTTTAATTATGTGCATTTCAAATCTGTTGTTCAATTTGAGTCATATTTGATTTCGTAATCCATGTATATATCTTGGAACTTTCATAATTGTTAACAAATATGAGAAAATCTAATTCATTATATTATTTGTTAACTTATATCTATTTTTTATTGCTCTAGCCAAATTTCCAATTGGTATACCATAATTTGTTTCTTTGCCCAAGTTTAATTTTGCATCTTTACCAAATCAAATTCAGGGAAGACAAAGAAAGTGCTTTGAAGTAAACGACAGTCACTATACACCACACTGTTTTTACATATATATTGTTCATATATGGTTAAAGTGAGGGGTCAATTTCTTTAAAATAGAAAGTGTAAACAGTGATGGATTTTTGTCATTTTCGATAGAGAGGAAAGTGGGAGAGAATGAAGGAGATTATTTGGTGTTTTGGAGCCATGTGTCATGTGGTTTTCAAAGAAATTGGGACAATATTTGAAGATTTTTTTTTTTTTTTTTGGTGGAGATGATGGAGAGTGGGTTGCAAATGTGAGTCTAAATAAGAAATAGTCTAAATACTTGTGAAATATGTATTGTGAGATGTAATTTTGTACAACTATGCTGTTCAGTCGAGTCAAGAAGAAAATAACAAAGCAAGATGTTTAATCAAATGTCCAGTTAATCGTGGAGTTTAGGCAAATCCTAAATAAAGGGTGAACCACTCAAGGGAAAGTCCACATCAAGTAAGATAATACTTTATCATTTCTTGGGAAGTCACCGGATAAGAGGCATAATCCCACCTAAGGCAGAGCAATGTAGATAAGTGATTATACAAAACTCCCAACGGTAAAACATTAAGGTATAAAAGAGATTTGAAGTTCCAAAATTCAAATATACATTCATATTTGCACATATATTAACGTTGTGTTTGGTTGGGAGATTTGAGGAGGGATTTGGAAAAGGAAAAGGAAAAATTAGGTGAAATGTGAATAAAATATACTTACATTTCACATAGTTTTACACACTTTTTTCCTTTCCTTTTTCATTTTTAAATCCCTCCCTAAATTTTCCAATCAAATACAGTATAAGAGTTTGAACTTATTTCTACTGAGTTAGGTATCAAAATGGTTAGATTTTTCATCACATTTTTATTTGAATAAATTTGATAGTGAAATTTGTGTGAAAGAACTTCATTTTGTTTTTCATATCAAAATCAACTGTTGAGCTATATAGAGCTACCATTTGACCTACGAAACAGATAGGATGACCACCAACTCCTCACTGATATACGTATACAGAGATAATAAGACAAAATATACAAATATAAAATAAAAATTATTCATATTTATAATATTTTATCTCACATCAATGTCTTCCGTGTTCAATTTTTCTCTATACCAGAACTTTTTGTATTCGGCGGTGGTGGTGGTGGAGCATATCACAGCTATTATTTTATTTAACTGTTCTTTGATTTAAAGGTACTTGGGAAAATGAGTGGGAGCATTAATTAGTGCTATCACTAATGATGTGGTAGTAGGCTCCATCATGAATGATTTGATGTTTTGGCCTTGGTGTTGTATTTTTTTTCTTTTTTTATTAAGTGCCATGTTATTAGTGATCTTTTTAGAGTTCCAAAATTAATGGTCTCTATCTATCATTGTTAAAGGTACTTGTTACAATCCAAAATGGGGTCTCCTATTGAAAAGATTAAATGGACCGGTTGCACGACTTTGGTAATGACCACTTTAGTAATGAAAAATGTTAAAATAGTCTCCCATTTCTAATTTTATAAATCACAAATATTAGTTACTCAAAATTTTGTCAAACTCTTATTCGAATTATAAAAATTATAAGTATATTATTATTTTGGATAAATTACATTAACACTTCCTGAAATTTTTGTTTGATATAAATTTCTCTTTCATGTTTGAAAAATTACATTCCATTATTTAAAGTTTGTAATCTCATTATAAATTGCTCCCTAGATAGCTGATGTCATACCTTAAAATTTTTCAAATGACCATTTTGCCATGTTTTCTAACATTTCTTCTTCCTATAACATGACTACATTCTACAACTTTCTATCTTTAAACTCTACCTGAACGTATTCTTATTAAGTGATGATATACAAACATAAATTTTATATAAAATTTTCAAACATAATGATATAACTTAATGATGACCTTTTACTTTAAAACAAAATACTAATAAATATGATTTATATTTACAACAATATCACTATCACAATATTTTTATGATATTTTTTGTATAAATTTTTATATATGAATCGAATTTTTCATTTTTATTTCCACCATCATTTTTCTTTCTCATCTATTCACCTACATGTGTTACAGTGTTACCAAACACCGTCAATTACATTTATTACAATATGACCAAATTTTTGTATTTATGTATTTCTTAGTATTTGGTAAATTTAAAAAAAAAAATCACAAAATATTATACTTCTTAATTATATCTATATTAGGTGTATCTAAAAATTAAAAAAAAAATTCTTAATATATTAAAAAAAATTAGTAAAAATAAAAAAATTAATTTTTTGTATGAGTTAAACCAAAGAAGATGATTGTTATTTCTCTTGAAATGACATAAACAAAATATTAGTATTATTTTATTATTGGGTAAATTACAAATACACTCCCTGCGGTTTTATTAAAATACAAATTGCCCCTTATGATTTTGAAAATTACATTCCACCTTCTGAGGTTTCTAATTTCATAACAAATTATCCATTTTATTAATAAATCATTAAGCCAATTAATTGTTTTTAATGATGTTAAAAATATGTTTCAATTAATAATTTAGGTAATTTTATTATTGTATAGGAAAACAATTGTGAATTTTATTTTTTCAGTTAATTTTATTAAATAAAAAATTCTAATAAGGAGGTATCTATAATTTTTCAAATCATAGGAGCTAATCTGTATTTTAAGCAAATCTCAGAGGGTGTATTTGTAAGTTACCCTTTATTATTTTATATGTATAAAGGCTAAGAGACAAATATGTCATTTTAATTTGACAAGAAGTAAGTATAAGTTTTTAAATATAAAGGAAGAATCTGTATTAAATAGAAACCTTAAGGATATTAATGTAATTTATCCTATTATTTTTTATACATCAGTTTTAAGCTACTCGTGCATAATGGAAGGATTGATCTCATTCATTTCCCCATAAATCTTGTTAAATGCAGAAAGCATATAATTAAAAAAAAAATTTTCAACAACCAACCAGCGAGAGAATTAAACACTAAAGAAAATTTATTTTAAATTAAATATACGAGTTACTGTGAAGCAGATGCTAAAGTTTGAATCTCACCAATCATAAAATAAAATGGCCCTTTTTGTCACATTTTAATTTAGTTACGGTACACACTTTGAATCATAATCACTTACAATTTTGAATCATAATCAAAATTGGCGCTACTTTAATTAAACAAGCACCATTTTATGATAAACTTGATTAATCTTATTTAAGATCAACTTAAAAAATAATCAAATTAAATTTAAATATATTTTTGAACTTATTAAATTTTCAAGTTAAATATCAATTACTCACTTTTTGAATCGTTTACACAACTAACCATGTTCATTCAATAATGCTATGAATTATTATGGACAGTGTGCAACATTGGTTGATGATAAAATCGTAAGTACTGTTCATTGAGGAAAATCAATGACATCCACAAGAATTAGAAAGAAATTTTTTAAGTAAAAAGATAAAGAGATATATGTTATTTCTATCGACAAGTTTTTGCAACTCAATTATAAAAGATGGAATCATTAAAAAAAATGGATAAATTACAAACACATCCCTTGAAGTTTATTTAAAATATAAATTATTCTTTGTAGTTCTTGAAATTACATCCTACTCCTTGAAATTTATAATTTCATAACAAATGACTTATTTTGTTAATAAATTATCAGGTTAATTAATAGTTTTTAATGATATCAGAAATTTATTTCAATTAATAATTCAGGTAACTTTATTATTGCATAGAAAAGTAGTTAAGAATTTCATTTTTTCTGTTAATTCTGTTAAATAAAAAATTCTGACAAAGGATATTTGTAATTTTCTAAATCATAAGGAGTAATCTATATTTTAACCAAATCTAAAATGGTGCATTTGTAATTTATCTCCTAAAAAATTGACTTTTTCAAATTTGTTTTGTAACTTATTGAAGGTCCCGTAAATAAAAGAAGACAACTATGATTCCACAAGATATCCAGCGAAACAAAAAAAAAAACACCTAAATGGCATAAATTATCTAATAGGTCAGGAACACTACAGGTATGTTTGGTTTGAATTTGTAGAGTGATTTTGGAAAAAAAAATTCTAAAAAACTTGTTTGGTTGATAATTTTTCTAAAATAATTTTCAAAATTATATTCATATGTCCAACTAATAAAATGTTATTCTTTGTCTACTATCTCCTTATTGTTAGGATCATGTATTCATTTAACCTCTTACTATTAATTGGGCACACAACAACATGAAATTTCTAAAACATAGGATAATTACTCAATAGTTAAGAGAACTCCCAACATTTGAAATTGTCAAATGGCTACTCATTTTTTTTTTTTTATAACTCAGGGTGTCCAGGCCAGTTTGCGCGCACCTCGACTAATCCCTAGGGGACCAATCCCACCGTCCACTAGCGGGGGCCCATTTAAAGCCAGAGCAAAGCTCTGTATGGACTAGCCCAACACAAGAATTGATAACACCTAAGAGGTTTTGAACTTGAAATGTAGAGAAGAGCAAACTCCTAAGTTCCAAACCTACACCACTGGGCCAACCCGTGGGGGTTAAATGGCTACTCATTTAGTTATGAGAAAATAACCATTAAGTCTTATTTTACTCTTAGGCCAAGTTTGACATGTAGTCAAAAAGTTACTCAAAAAGTTAAAAAGTTATCACTATTCATCAAAAATCAAAAAGTACGACTGCACAACTCTTAATCCTAATTTTTCCCTACACACTAATTTATATAATTTTTTAATATACATTTTTTTTTATAAAAAGTCAAAAAGTTAACCAAAACAACCATATTTTTTTCCTCAACTTTTTAGTTCAAAAAATTAAAAAGTGCACTTATTTAGGACATTCCAAACAACTCCTTAATATTACTACTTACTATTGAGCTCTATTAAGTTTTAATATGACAAGTCGTATTTTTCATTAAATATGTCCAAAATGTTCATTGTTCCATAATGGTATATGTCATTCCAATTTTACCTCTTATTTAATATGAACAACATTTTGATAAATATTTTTAATTCAAGTAAAATTATATTTTTTTAATTATAAAAATTATGATATTGTATTAAAAAAATCATAAACCTCAATGAAAAAATTATCAATAAGTTTTATTTTGTTTTGAAAATTACTATTGAGTTGTATCAAATTTTAATATTAACAAATAAGTCTTAATTTTTTTATTTTATTTTATGAATTGTTATAAAAAAATTCAATTATTCATAACAGTATATTTTACTTTAATTTTACATTTATCATTAAAATATGAACCAAAAATTTCACAAATAATTTTCAATTATTTAAAATTTTATAATAAAAATATTTTTAATTATTGAAATTAAATGAATTTTCATAAACAAAAGGATAAGTATAAAATTCATTAACTATCTCATACATTGAGAAATATATAAATTTTTCATAGTATTATTTTTCCATAGCACTTTGTAATTTTAATAGAATTTAGTCTTTTTAGATTGTTTACACTAAGAAAATTCATAATTTGAAATAACAGAATATGATACATTTTATATTATACTTTTTTTTTTTTTTTATCCAATTGTCATTTATGATTTTTTAAATATAATAGTAATAATTTTTTTAATTAAAATTTTAAATTACAATTAAGTTAAAATTGTTTATATAATGATTGTTCATGGTAAACGATAATAGTAAGATTGAGATAAGATAAACCACTACGGAGTAATGAATTTTTCAGAAATATTTTATCACCAATAGGATTTTTCTATATTAAGGGGTTGTTTAGGGTATCCTAAATAAGTGTACTTTTTGTCTTTTTAGACTAAAAAATTGTGGTTGAAAATATGGATGTTTGGATTAACTTTTTGGCTTTTGATGGAAAAATGTGTAATAAAAAATTGTAAAAATTGATTTGTAGGAAAAAATTCGAATTGGGAATTGTGCAAGAGTAATTGTTGACTTTTGGTGAATAGTGTTAAGTTTTTAACTTTTTGAGTAATTTTTTGACTTTTTTCATACTACCCAAACTTGGCCTAAAACTTGATAAGATGCAATAATAATTTTAAGAGTAAAATATAATTTATTAGTTATTTTCCTTTTATTTATTTATTTAATATTTTTTGTGATACTTGTGGTCAATTGAAAGTATCATTTAGGCATATCTCTAAGTGTTTTAAAATCCAACATGTTGGCCCAACACTAAAAGTAACATTTATGATTGGCTGGGCCGCATAGCAATGGCTTATTTGTATTCCACTCTAAGGGCCGTGCTTTTCATATTGTATGGAGAGGAAGGCGAGTTTGATTTACAAACAAAAGTCAAAAGTTACCAATCATTTATCATTTTGATAGATTTATTAATATCATTATCAGTATCAAATGCTCATTTTATAAACACAAAATATTTTTAAAAAGTTTAAAAATTTTCTCTTTATCAAAAGGAGAGGCAATTATGTAAGAAAAAAAATTTACTTGAGACTTACAAAATAATAAGAGGGTTTCTATTTACTCCTATCTTTATTCTTTGGGCATCCTACTTCTTTGAATCCCCACCCAACAAAGCCTCTGTTTGGGAAGTGGGTTGGCTTTGTAACTTTTTTGCTATTTTAGCCTGGGTTAAAAAGCTTGATTTGGGAATGACTTTTTGGTTTTTTTGATTTTTTTTGTGAGAGAAGAGTGTAATGATTATGGATTGGATGTGATGTTTTGTTTGTTATGACTAAAATAACATATTTTGTCTTTTGTGGCTATTTTAGCTACAAACCAACTTGCCAAACAATGCTAAAATGGATCCCCTCCATTTTTTTTTTGAACCACTACCTTAATTCCAACTCTACTCCTTTTCTTTTGGACCTAACTTGTCTTCTATTTTTCTTTTTGCCGACAACTCTCGCCGCTGACAGTCCCACATACCGGCATCTGAAACCCTTTCCACCCCTTCACCCACTGACGCCACCATCTTGTCGTCACAACCCAATCCCATTTCCTTCATCTTTTTCTTCCTCCTACCAAACCTATAGTTAGCGCTACCATTGTGAGCCCCATTCTCTCTCTGGCGATCTCGATCTTGATTTCACCACCAATGCCTAACCACCATTGTCAATCGTCGTGTCATTACTGTCCAACTGCCATCGCCACGAGACTCTTCTCTCTCAATGCCACTTCATCATTGCAAATCCTAGATCGCACAAGCAAACACTAGATCTTTAGTCATCGCCGCTCCTCGATCTAAAACAGAAAAAGAAAAGGAAAAGGAACTACATGGTGGAAAACACAGAAGAGAGAGTGGTACAGGAGAGTCAAGAGGGGCATCATAAGGTTGGGAGATAGGTTGCGGTGGTAGGGTAGGACCAATGGTGCTTGTCTGTAGAGGTAATGGCTAGTTGCGATGGAAGGAGTGGTGGATGGTCAAAGATAGTGGTGATTGCCGGAAGTGATTAGGGTTAGGGTTAGAGTTAGAATTAGGGTTATACTTTGGAAAATTAGGATTAGAAGATTAGGGATGAGGGTAAAAGTGAAATTTTAGATTGGGACAAAATTGGAATTAAAAGAAAATGGAGGGGGTGGGGGTTCTACGAAGAAAGGTAGGGGTTAATAGTAATACTCAATAATGAGTCTAGTCAATAGGATCTACCAACAATTATCCTCTAATGGATATTGCTAATTCTATCTCAGATTTGAAATGGAAGACTATTTTGCCTCCACTTTATTAAAAAATAAAAACCACCTTGTTGTATGTAATGAAGATTTTTATGTATTTTCATAAACATGAGCATGCAAACAAACAAACGCAATAAGTTTATATCTTTAGTATAATATCACCACATTAATAATCTCATCCTCCAATCTTATCATAATTATAATCTCAATAACTAGTGGGAATATCAAACGTAACCTAAGTGGTGGATAGTCATGTTTCCATATTGTCCTCTAAAAAATATTAGGTGGTGATATTGATAGGGGTACTACTTTTTTGTGGTAAAAAACGATTTATTTTGTCTTTATTCTCTAAAATTACAATAAAAACATCATTTTCTTTCTCATTGTTTAAATGATTTCATAAATTAAGACCCTCAAAAAAACAAAAAACTTTTAATTAAAAGAAAGTATAAATAACATCTTAGATATTTGTTTAGGGACACTACAGATTAATTTATTTGATCAAAAATATATATAAAAATATGAATGCAACTCTTTCCAATGTAAAAAAAACGTAAAAAAAATTACATCTAAAAAAATTCTCACATTTTAATAAATATTTTAAAATATTTCCCCTACCCCCTACTGATTAATTGTTTCCCCTATTTGGTTTAACTATAGACTCCACAAATGCTAGGTTGAATTGCAATCGTAATACTCTTTTAATGATGAGTACATAAAAAATTGTGGTTACATATGTGGAAGCCCCGCGTGCCAAGTCCAATATAGGTAAGCTATGAGTGGAGTTTTCATCATGTCAAGTAATTATCTAATTTTAAAAAAATATAAAATTAATATATTTTATTAATTAAAAAATGAAAGATATGATCTACAAATCACAAAATATTATCATAAAGGGTGTTCTTGAACCGGCCTACAAAAATAATAAACAAATATAAAACCAAATGACCAAAAAGGTAATAAACAACATGCCCATCCAATGGGCAATAATTTTTTTTTTCTTTTTTTTTTGTGTGTGTGTCGTGTCCATTATCTTCATTGTGTAATTAAATTAATAAAAATAAGAAAAGTGGCCCCACCCCAAAATAAGGTAGACAAGGAACCACCCAAAAAATATTTTAATGTAGACAAAAAACTTGCCTAAAAGACATGCCATAATGCTTTATTAAAGCTAAGTTGGATGCAAAAGTCGGTGGGGAAATTGCAATTCAAAAGGATCTTCTTAGAATAATTACAAATTAGTGGAATATTTTATTAATTTTAATAATTAAGATCATAATTTTTTTTTATGAATTTACAAATATTTTAGGGAAACTCTACTAATTTGCAATCAATGTTGTTTCTTTTCATGTGTCAATAATTGTAATTTTCGTCATTCTTTGTCGCCACTCAAGATGAAAATGGTATGTATACGTGAAGTTTATTGATCCAACATCAATATTCACGTTACATTTTAGATTTCTCTAAGTGCAATAACAAGAAATCTATATATATTGATGATACCATAATGTGAAAACAAAGAAAAAGATAATCTCAATACTAGAAATCAAAAATAAAGAATGACAATTCCATTATTAGAGAACCCATCTCTTCTAATTAAATTTATAGTTAATGTAATTTAAGTGTTTGGATTAATCAAAAAATTCTCAATAGGAAAATTGTAAAATTTCAACTAAAGTTGATCCACATTTCTTTCTCATACTTGATCGAAAAATCGTGGGTGTGTGAATGATCTTCTCATTTAGTGCGACTATATCATTATATACTTTAGGATAGTAATCTGTATTAATGAAAGAGATATAGAATGAGATTCTCATTTCGCTTTTCTATTCCTACCATCTAAACGTAGCGTAATAATTCATCCAAATCTAGCATGCTTCAAAATTCCCGTACTGTACACTCTCATATTAAGGACAAATTTGAAGTTTGGCCATGATGTTGCACAATATACGTAAGAATAATGCACAAACTCATCAACCAATACCTAAAAAACAGAAGAACCCACCATATGATAATTATTGCTAATGAAATTAATATCTACCACTAATTGAGGAAACTGGACTCCATTGTCCAAATAGCTTGTTTATGCATGTGTTTTTGACTATGGAGGAAAAGTTGGATAAGAAAGTTGGGGTGAGATCTATCTATATGAATGTAAGGTTATGTTTAGATCTAAAATTTAAGGATTTGTAGGTAAAAAAAGAAAAAGAAAAAGAAAAAGAAAAGAAGATATAGTCAAATCTTAAATCTGAACACAATCTACGCATACTTGAAATCAACAATGATTTATACCACTAAAAAATACACCACTAATAGCACTAATGCATTGGAAATGGCAAAAAAAAAAAGGCATAGAAAGTGGACGAGACCCACTACCACATCATTAGTGCTCCCCTTAGTGCTCTCTTTTTAGTGCTCCCAAGCATTTTTCTACTTGAACTAAAAGATATTTGAATATAATGATAGCATAGTTAACATGTTGGGATTTGAATAGGAACTAGATGTTGTACAAAGTTAATAATAGCTACTCCAAATGATGCTAAAGAACAGTTGTTTCTCTTAAGTTTATTTGAAGGCGGCTTCTATTGAGACTTGTATTGAAACTTTGATTTTTAAGCGACACTTCTCAAAAGATTGTGCATTACAATCTAAGATGTGCGCCTCAAGCGTGCCATGTACATCTTTGCGCATATAAGCATACCAGAATTACATATATATGTAGAGCTTCTCTTGAACTATTGTTAAATTTAATTTAATATATCAGTTATATATATATATGAGCAATGCTACGCCCTTAATTTTTCGCTTCCAACTCTGCCCCAATGATGTGGCAAACAATTGGTTTTGGGTGGGGGGGGGGGGGGGTCAACACAGCTTAGGCTCAAATGAAAGCTTGATAACTAAAGTTTACAAAGTTGATTTCACTTTTGATGAGGGTAAGTTTCTTTCTATGCAGTTAAATGCTCAACTCCATAAGCAGAAAAATATGTAAACCTTTGTATTTGATTTTTAATTTTTTTTTATTATTTTCAAATATTTTATTTATTTAATAAAAATAAAATTTTAAAATTCGAAATCCTTATGCTTTGACACTTTAGACTTACTCCTCGACCCAAGAGAGGTAAAATGCCCCGTGTTACGCTTCCCATTTAAAAACTTCGGTTAAAATTAAACTCTTAGAATTTGTTGAGCTATTACAAAACAAAGCAAATACCCCAAAGAAGATTGGGGAAAGCATTTCTGCCATATAATTGAAGGTGCAGGATAAAATTGTTATATCATAGCTTAAAAAATTAGATATTGACCCTATTTGGTACGGGTACTGACAAACGAAAAATAGATAATTTAAATGCAAAAATCAAAAGTATCCTTGCCTAGCTTCTTGATAATCGAATTTTTCAGCTTCTTCAAGTCATTTTTTGCCACATGAATTATAAGTAAAAGTTACACCAACCAATCTGACATATACTTCTCTTTTACTTTTTTTTCTCCCCTCAACTTTAACTATAACAAATCATCTAAAGCAAGAGCTCAATCTTAATCAGGACACTTTCTTTTACACAATTTGTAGGATGTTTCATCCAGCAAATGATAGAAATGCACCACCTACTTCAAAATCAAAAAATATTAAAATCACACAAATGGTCTTGATATTTCTTTCTTAGTCCCTTAAACCTCAAAATTTGAATGCAAACAGAAAAATCACATGAGCCTATATGAATAGGACTAAATAGTCTCCTCTAGTATACCAAAGCTTTGAGCCTACTTCAAAGGGACAGCTTCAAACAACATTATTCTGAGAATTATGACTGGTTCAGAATCATATGTGAAGGACCATTTCTAAAATTCTGAAACCTGGGACTGAATTGCAGTCAAATCAACTCCTTCAAAACTATACTCAATCATGAGAATTATGAATTGATCAGAAGCATATGTGAAGAACCATTACTAGATTTCTAAAACATGGGAATAACTTGTTCTCGCCATGTGTGAGGACTCTTAGTTGCAGTTGATTTTGTCAACCATTTTCACTTACACTGTATAAGTCAAATTGTAAAAGTGGATAACCAATTCGGCCACCATAAGCTTTGTCTATTCCTCAGACAAGCCAATAAAAGACAAAAAAGAAAAAAGAAAAGAAATGAAGAATCTAATTATACATACAAAGAAATGGAATAAAGAAACAATTTTAAGCCAGCATATAAGAAGTAGAACATCAATAAACGATGCGTAGAAGTTAATAAGATGAGTCTCATCTGATGAGGACTTCGGACTTCTTGAGCTATAAACACAACATTTCTAAGCAATTGTGATGAAAATCATGAAATAGGTCTGATTAAAGTGACTTTCATGTATGCCAAATCTGTGCAGTGAATATCTCAGCAATTACAATAGTTCATGACTGAAATGTCAAGGATTTGAATGGTCAGTTTCTATCGCTGCTTAGATAAGAATTTTGTTTAATCAAGCTTTTGGCCCCAGGTGGTCCAAGATTTGAGTAGTTGTGTTCTTCCAAGGTATGCTGGGTGTAGAAGGCTGATTCACTACATCCATTTACAATCCAAAAAGCTAGGGTCCCAGAATTTGGGACCCAGAATGTACCTAAAGATGGGTTTTTGGGATGAAGATTGAATTGATGAAGTGTGGGGTCCACATATAAAATGAATATGAGCCATTGATGTGAAATTCTGGGTAATTTCTGGGTTTTTATGTCTAGGACCATAGCATTACTGATATAGTTATTTAGGAACTAAAATAATAATCAAAACTGGTTTCCCCAATTGTATTGCCCTAGTGAATGAAACGGTGATTAAGTGTAAAAGTTTCAAATTATCAAAATGGACTATCATTTGCCAAAGGTAAACCAAACTAAAGCATTATTATAGATATTTTTCTGAGACATGGGTGAGAGAAAATCCGAAGAGTGGATTAATTAGGAGTCAAATAGATTACTTTCTAGTAAGAAAAGTGACCATCTAAAATGAAGCAACTGTAAGGTAATTCTTGGAGAGAGCCTGACATTTCAGCATAGGATTTTTTTACTAGATGTATGCTTTAAAGGGCAATACCAAGCCAGGAAAGATAGTAGGCGTCGTAGGATGAGATGGGTGGGACCTAAAAGGGGATAAATTAGAAATATTTAAGAATAAAATAGATAAAGGAGGTACTTGGGACTTGGAAGATGATGCTAACGTTATATGGAACTCGAATGGTCGATTGTATGAGGAGAATCTCAAGGAAAGTCCTTGGAGAGTCGAAAGGAAAGCGACCCAACTCTAAAGAAACTTAGTACTGGAAGGAGGAGGTTCAAGTGGTAGTAAAGATGAAAAAAGAGTGCTTTAAAAAGTGGCAGAAACGATAGAACTAAGGAAAACCTTAAGAATTACAGATTGGCTAATAAGTAGGTCAAAAAAGTAGTGAGAGAGGCTAAATTGAAAGAGCCTATGATGACCTATACACTAGACTAGATAGTAAGAAGGGAGAGAGAGAGAATATACAGACTTGATAAGATAAGAGAGAGGAAAAATAAGAGATTTTAATCAGGTTAAATGCATCAAGAGTGAGGACTCTAAGGTGTTAGTAAAGGATGAAGAGATTAAGGAGAGTTGGAAAAACTATTTTGAGAAATTGTTAAATGAGGAACATGGAGGAAGGTCAAAAGGGAAGGAAGTAGCTAGCTATGAAGCACGGACACCTCTCCGGAGGTCGTGTACACGGACACACGCCGGACATGCTTCGGACACGTGTCAAACACACTTGAAAGAGTTGGACACACTATGGACACGTTGAGGACACGTTTAAGACACGCTGAGTCAGTGTTGTCAAAGGCGCGCCCTAGGCGCAAGGCGAGTCGAGGCTCAGCATCTGCGCCTACACAGGTACCAGGCGAGAGCGACTTGAACCAGGCGCTCGCCTTAGACGCGACTTGATCAAGGCGAGAGAGGCGCAAGGCAATCGCCTAGTCGCGACTCAGTGTTCAAGTGTGATAGTGTGATCTAACGACTCAGATAACTTTGCGAATGGGTCGTAATCACAGAGGATTACGACCCATGTACCATATGAAACAAAGAGGACTCAGATAACCCTAATCGATCGATTACGAACCTGTGTTCAAAAAAAGAAGTCGTCTCCTCTTCCTCTGCGACTCCGACTTCGATCGACTTCTCGCAGGTTCGACTTCGAAGGTTCTCGATCGACTTCGCAGGTTCGAGTTCGACTTCGATCGACTTCGATCGGGCTTCGCAGGTTCGACTTTCTCTCCCCTTCTCCTTCTTCTTCGTCTTCGATCGAACTGATCTGTTTTGTTTTTTTTTTTTTGTTTTGTTTTCTTTTCTTTTGATTATGATAAATAAATAAATAAATAAATTCATAAATAACTTAATTAATTGATAAATAAATAAATTAATTAATTTTTATAAATTCATAAATTCATAAATTGATAAATGTAAATAAATAACCCTGATTAATTATATACATACATAAATAATTATAAATTCATACTTTTAATTGATAAAATTCATAAATAAATAAATTGATTATGATAAATAAATAAATAAATTTTTTTTTCAATTATTTGACTTTCATAACCCTAATTATTACATAAAAAAATAAATAAATTAATTATATACATACATACATACATAAATAAATAAAAAAATAAATATATTACATTTATTATAATTATACTGAAATTGATTCATCATTATACTGAAATTAATTAATTCACCATTAATTAAAAAAATAGAAAATTGATTCATAACATTAATTAATTCATACATTACATACATTAAATTACATACATTAATTAATTCATACATTAATAGAAAATTGAATGTAACATAGGAATAAATGTAATGGAATGTAATGTACATTAATTAATTAATTCATCATTAATTAAAAAAATAGAAAATTGATTCATACATTACATTCATTAATTAATTCATCACATAACATGCATTACATTCATTATACTGAAATTGTTTTTTTGTTATTTATTTTTTGTTGTTGTGTAGTAAGTACCTTACTAAGTAGAAAATGACATCGGAAAGTAATAGAAAAGAATCCCGGCGTGGCAATATGCCCATTTGGTGGAGGAGAATAATTTAAACAAGTTTGAGTGTAATTTTTGTGGTAAAGTATCAAATGGAGGTGTTTATCGGTGTGAAACAACACCTTGCGGAGGTTATAGGAATGTAACTGCTTTGCCCGAAGTGTCCTTCTCATGTAAGAGAAGAGATTAGAGAGTTCATGTCCAAAAAAAAGACACAAAAAGAAGAAATGAACATGTTGCCCTGATTTCGATGACATGGACATGAAGATGAAGATGAAGATGTCGTTGAGATCAATGTCAATCACACCGCAAGTTGACAAGTAAGTAGCCAAGGTTCATCCAAATCCAAATCCAAATCAAAAATGCCAAGAGAAAAGGGCCTTTGGATGTTTACTTCACACCCACATCCTGAATCAGTGGTGAAAAATTGAAAAGACCAAGCAGAAAGGGAAACAAACCAAAATTGATGCAAATGACCCTTACAAAAAAGAAATGAGAGCTCGGGCACTACAAAGATTTGCAAGGTGGATGTATGATGCTGCATCCTTTTAATGCAGTAAATTATGAGAGTTTTGACCAATGATTGAAGCCATTGGCCAATATGGTCCTGGTATGAAGCCACCGACATACCATGAAGTGCGGGTTACCCAACTCAAAAAAAGAAGTGAAACACATACAGAAGATTTGAGTGAAGTATCATAAAGAGGATTGTGCAAAATACGAGTGTTCCATAATGGCTGATGGTTGGACTGATAAGAGAGGAAGGACATTGATTAACTTTTTAGTTAATTGTCCAAGAGGAACCATGTTTGTTGAGTCGGTTGATGCTTCTAGCTATTCAAAGGATGGGCAAAAGCTATTTGAATTACTAGACAAGTTTGTGGAGAAAGTTGGAAAAGAGAATGTGGTGCAAGTTATCACTGATAGTGCTGCAGCTAATGTGTTGGCGGTAAGAATATTTTCTCATTCCTTACATGAAAATTGTTTACTCCTAGTTTGTTTTGTATTTAAAATTTAAAAACTTGAAATAATAATTTTTCATTATTGTTACATTATAGGGAGGTTTTTGGAAGCTAAGTATGAACACTTGTATTAGGACACCATGTGCTGCTCATTGTTTGGACTTGATGTTAGAAGACATTTTCAAGATACCTAGACTGAAAAAGACATTTGAAAGGGGTATTGCAGTACATGGCTACATTTACAATCGGGCCTACATTGCTAAACATGATGACGGCGCTTTACAAATTTGAAGAATTTAATCAAGCCTGCAAAAACTAGATTTGCAAACCGCCTTTTTGACTTTGTCTAGGATGCATCAACAAAAAAACAATTTGAGAAAGATGGTCACCTCCGAAGACTGGACCTCAAGCAAATGGGCAAAGGAGCCACAAGGTAAAAGAATGGCACAAACTTTGTTGATGCCTTCATTTTGGAATACTGTTGTGTTTGCCCTTAAGGTCTCGGGTCCTCTTGTCAAAGTGCTTAGATTGGTTGATACCGAGAAGAAACCTCCCATGAGATACATTTATGAGGCAATGGATAGGGCAAAAAGAATGCATTGCAAGTTCATTTGATCATAAAGAAGAGAAGTATAATGAAATCTTCGAAATCATTGACAAAAGATGGGATGTCCAATTGCATCGACCTTTACATGCAGCTGCACATTTTCTGAACCCAGAAATTCTTTTACCCAAAAGCGTTAGAGGTGCAAAGAGATCATGAAGTGATGAATGGGTTTTATGAATGCATGCAAAGGTTGGTCCCGAATGTCAATGTTCAAGATTTGATCACTAATGAGATGAGTATTTATATGAAGGCTGAGAGTCTTTTTGGCAAATCTGTTGCGATTAGGCAAAGAAATACAAGAGCACCAGGTAATATATTATAGACTCATAGAGTTTATTTTTAGTAATACTTTTAGTAAAACTTAATACTTGGTAACAATTATTTCTAACTAGTGGATTATCGCAGCTGATTGGTGGGCATCATATGGTTCTTATACTCCAAACTTGCAAACTTTTGCCATAAAAGTCCTTAGCCTAACATGTAGTTCATCGGGTTGTGAACGAAATTGGAGTGTATTCGAACATATGAGTATTTAACATTCTAACTAATTTTTTGTTCAATTCAAATATTTTTTATTCTCATTATATAGAATTTAATATCTTTTTAATACTTGCAGCTTCATAGCAAGAAAAGAAATAGATTGGAACAACAACGTCTCAATGATTTAGTGTATGTCAAATACAATAGAACATTGAGATTTAGGTATGACATGCGCAACACTCTTGATCCCATATCTTTGCAAAATATTGATGAAAGCAATGAGTGGTTGCTTGGGAGGATGGATGGAGAATCAGATGAAGATAATGAGCTTGTGTTTGATGATGACGATGGCTTGACGTGGGCCACTGTTGCTAGAGCTTCTGGAGTAGAAGAAAGTAGCCATGCAAGTAGAGCAACAAGTTCACGCTCAAAGGCACAACCGAGGATATCTAAATCATCAACATTAACTCCACTTCAATTAATAGATGAAGAGGAAGCGGGCTCAGATGACACAGAGGAGGAAGATGTTGAGGGATACAAATCAACTGATGGAGAAGAACATGATAATTTGCTTGCCATTGATGTTGAGGATGATGATTGACTGACACCGACCTAACCTACCCTTTCTTTTGATATTGATGTTTTTAAGTGTTAAGACATATATTAGTATTTGTTGGATATTTATGTTTTGGATGTTTAGTATTTATGTTTTTATTTTATTGAATGTGGATTATTTGATCTTCGAAAATTGGAATGTTATGTAGTATGCACTTTCATGGCTTTGAGAATTATTCTATATTTTGTTTTGAATCTTGATTACTTTTTATTTTTTAAAAAATTGTCTTAGTACTATGAATAATTAGTCTATATTAATTTTTCTATTTTTTTACGAATACTGTGCGCCTTACTTCAATAAAGCCCGCGCCTCGCCTTGCGCCTTGCGCCTAGGCTCCAAGAGACCTTCGGCGCCTTAGTGCGCCTTGAGCCTTTAAAAACACTGCGCTGAGTACTATTTTTTTGTACCTTTTAATTTTTTTTTACTAAAATAGCATATCTAAGGTTAATAAATTTGATAAAATTAAATATTTGACATAAAATATCTATTAAATATTTAAAAATATACATATAATAAAAATATATAAATATATATTTTGAACGTGTCCCCAACGTGTCGTGTCCTGCATTTTTGAAAATTTATGTGTCTGCTTGTCCATGTCGTGTCACGTGTCCGTGTCACGTGTCCGTATTCGTGTCCGTGCTTCTTAGGTAGCTAGTAATAAGGAAAACCAAGACTACAGATTTTATCTCAAGATTAGGAACTTTAAAGTGGAGATTGCACTTAAGAAGATGAAATCGAATGAGACTTTAGGATCCGATAATATCTCTATTAAAGCTTGGAAATGTTAGAGTAAGAAGGGAGTTACTTGGTTGACTAGGTTATTTAACAAGATTTTGTTAACTAGGAAAATACCAGAGGAGTTGAGGAAGAGTATTTTAGTGCCAATCTATAAGAATAAAGGAGATGTCTAGAATTGCAACAATTATAGATGAATCAAGCTAATGTGTCATATAATAAAAGTGTGGAAGAGAGTGATGGAACATCGATTACGAGATATAACAGAGGTGCTAGAGAATCAATTTGGATTTATGCCTGATAGGTCAACAATGAAAGCGATCTATCTTTTGAGGAGAGTAATAGAAAAGTATAGAAAAAAGAAAAGAGACGTTCATATGATTTCTATCGATCTTGAGAAAGCATATGATAGAGTACCTCGGGATATAATTTGGTGGGTGTCAGAAAAGAAAGGGGTGACAAAATGTTACATTGATGTGATTAGGGACATATATGAAGGTGTGGTAACCACTATTAAATCACCTGCTAGAGAGACAAGTGGATTTTCAATTACTGTGGGGTTACACTAAGGATCAACCTTAAGTCCTCATCTTTTTACTTTAGTTATAGATGAGTTGACGAGAAATATTCAAGATGATGTGCCATGGTATATGTTTTTTTGCTGATGATATCATGTTAGTAGATGAGACTAGAGAAGGAGTTAACACTAAGTTGGAGACTTAGAGAAAAACGCTTGAATCTAAAGGATTTAGGATAAGCAGAACTACGACAGAATACATGAAGTGTAATTTTAGTAACAGTAATAATGGAAGTAAAGGAGAAGTGAAGATTGAAAACCAAGAACTACCTAAGAGTGAATATTTTCGTTATTTAGGATCAATTATCACAACGGCTGAGGAAATCGGAGCAGATGTGATCCATAAAATCAAGGGAGGGTGGCTTAAGTGGATGAGTGCATCTGGAGTATTGTGCGATAGACGAACACTCACTAGACTAAAAGGAAAGTTCTATAGAATAGCTATTAGATCAGCAATGTTATATGGGGCAGAATGTTGGGCAACTAAAAAACATGTAAACAAGATGAGTGTTGTTGAAATGAGAATGCTAAAGTGGATGTGTGGCAAGATTAGAAAAGACAGAGTTAGGAATGAGTATATTCATGAATGGATAGGAGTAGAATCGATAGAAGATAAGTTGAGAGAGTATAGATTGAGATGGTTTAGTCATATATATGACGGAGACCAACAGAGGCAGTAGTGAAGAGATGCAATACAGTGACGATAAATGAAAGTGTTAGAGGAATGAGCAAATCTAGATTGACGTGAGCTAGTGTAGTAAAGAGAGATATGAATCTCCTTAATTTGACTAACTAAATGGTTGTTGACAGAGTCGAGTGGAGAAAAAGAATTCATATAGCCGACCCCATTTGATGGAACTTAAGACTTGACTTGGCTTGGTTTGGTTTATATTGCGACCTCAAGAAAATCTTCAGATTTTCTTGTTGGGGGAAAAAATATGCACCACTATTATTGCTTTAGATAGAGTATTTGCCCAAGCATGGAAGTAACTAAAAACCCAGTGTTAAACAAAATATATCTTCAAGAGACAAATAAGTAAGAAAGATCATTCACACGTAAAATGCATCTGTATACACACAAAAATTCAAAGTACATATCAATCATGTGAAATAGCCTACAGCATTTTCTAATACAAATCACAAAGCGAAAACAACATAGTTTTATGCTAATTGGCTTCTCTTTCTATAAGTGAAGGAGCAGGTGGTGTCATAGTTGCATCCTTACCTCTTGAACGAGATTCCTCCTCCTCCATCAAAGGAAGATGCCGATTTGGACTATAATGCCCCTGAGGAAGTCTGCTGGGACTTGGAGAATTAGCTTTCGTAATCTGAGAAGAAGAAGAAACGTTCCCAAGTGGAGAACTCGGGCCGGACCTGTATTGAAAGTCTCCATCTTCACGAGGCAATGGGGAAATTGGTAATTGGTCACTTCCATCCACTTGCTTCCTGCAAAATTTATCTTCGACAATATCATAGGTATTCCCGGTCCGCACTTCCTGAGCAAGAGAACACCAACAGCAGAAAAGCCACAATGTACAATCAGCAATAGCTGGTTTACCGCAACAGAAGCTGTATGGTGGCAAGTTGAATCTCTTTCTTATCTGAATCCTCCAAAAGCCACCGTAGAGTAAACCAAACACACAAAGAAAGATCCCCGTAATCCCCAATGCCTCCCTTATAGCCTCGTTATTGATATTAATTGCTGCCAAATTGAAAATCCAAAAGGGGGCCATACAAAACAGAAGGAAAGTCGCAATGTGAACGTACATGTTTCCAAACCCAAGTCTCTCCATATTCCACCCAAAAACACAAAAGCTACAAAATAGTGAGAGATATGCCAAAGAAATATCGTCCCAAAAATCAAGCACCCCTCCACTCCACTTTGGTCTGCTCTCAATAACCATCCTCTCATCTCTTGAAGCGAATGAAAATCTCTTCTCTAATGATTTCAATCTTGACTGGCTTGGCTGGGTAATCTGAACTTGTGATTCCTCATCCAATTCAGAATCATAATCCTTCCCGAGGGGGCTAACAATGGAGTAAACACCAGCAATTGCAGTTGCAGCCATTGCAACGGAGATAGTTATCCCAACTCCTATAGCTGGTCGTTCTGATCTCTTGTAACCCAAGTTAAGACCACACAAGGCATATTGTGCAAAGCAGTTAAGGTTTAATAGCATAACAACAACCATCATGTGTGCCCATTCGTGAGGCTTATAAGTACCATTCTTGCAATAAATCTTTCTAAGTTTGGAAATGTCCTCTGGTCTCCATCTTATAAGAAGTATAAGGTGGTAGATTCGCTTCGGGTGCTGGTAAAGACACATCAGAGTAAACAGTGCATTGAGGATTTGATTATTAACTTCAAACCAAGCATTTCTCTGGGACTTTTTCGGAAGAGCACCGTTTAGCATTCCGGTCATGACGAGGAACAGAATCGCACCAGACACAGCAACACCAATTATCCAAACAAATAGGGCCATGTTCATGGGATCTCTAAACCATTCTTTGCCCATCTTCCGAAGAGAGACCCAATCAATTTTCCGGGAAAAGACTTTCTTGAATCGTTCTCGAAGAGCATGATTAGTCACAGAAGGCACTGCACGTGAAATCTCATCTCTCTGTGTAGCAATACGCTGGAATTTCACAGATGGGGAAGCCAAAGAACCAAATTTGAGGAACCTTAATCTTTTGGGCAGAGCAGATGAATCATCATGGAACCTATGTTGAGAGCTTTCATCATTTATAAGTCCCTTTTGAGACCCAGAAATGTGAAGAGGAATCTGACTCTTTACCCCACTAGAACCATTAGATTCCTCACTTCCCCCATTGTTTCCACCATTATCAGTTGAAACCATCCTTTCTTTCTTTTTTTTTTTGGATTTTTTTGTTTTTTCTTTTTGGGTTCCAAATATCAAAAGCTTTAATGGGGATCTAGGATTGAAGCTGTAACTACAAAATCTTGTGTTGTAGAATGTAATCTAGTTCACTTTATTTTTTAATTTTTTTTCTTCTCTGAGACCACAATAATAATCAAAGACTGATATTAATCATCAAAAGGGTTTCTAATTTGCTTTCAAACCCTAAATAACACACTGTTTGAATCTATATCTATCAGACACAACAACTAAAAGTTCTTGTAATTGAGAGAGAATCATCAAAGGAGAAACAGAACGAAATAATTGAAACCCACGAATACTAAAGCCTTGAATTGGAGATTTGATGGGAAAATCAATAAAAAACTGGAAGAGATTGTGAATAGATGTATGAGTCAACGCACATATACATACATATACAAGTATACAGATGTTTATGTATGTAGAAATAGAAGTTAGATTGCGTACAAAGAAGATCTAAAATCTAAGAGAAGACATACCTATAGATTGAAGGGCAAAGAAATGAATGTGGAGATCAATCTGGAGTAGAGCTTGAGCACCTATGAATTATAATGCTACCAGACTGAGAATAATAAAAAAAGTGAAGCAAACAATGTTGTTTAACCCCTTCATCTAATATTTTTAAAATTGGGGCCACTAGCTGGAAATTAGAGGAAAAAAATTACAAATAAATGGGATATAAATGTATTTGTGGTGGGGGTGTAAATGGAAAGTCGTGAGAATATAATTCATGAGTTGGTAGTTTTTTTTCTAACTCTCACTTGCATGTAATTCCCAGGACATGCAGCAGTGATTGTTGTGCATCAATTTAAAGTATATTATGGACTTATTTTTATGATCCGAACCGTTCATTTTGTAGAGTTTGTTGAGTACTTCATGCCTACCAAAAATCATATTAATCGGATATCAGTAATTATATGATCGGATTGCATATTTTTTTATGCTATTCTTAAAAGAAAAACTTATTGTTTATTTTTTTAATTGTCGATCATATAGTTATTTATATCCAATTAATACGATTTTTGGTATGTATGAAGTACTCAACGAATCTTACAAAATGCACGGTTCAAATTATAAAAATAAGTCCATAATACACCTCAAATTGAGACACAACAGTCACTGATGTACCTTTAGCACAGCACTAACCCCATTTCCTAATTCTCCTTTAAATTTTTTAAAATTCATTAATAATATTAAATTTAAAAAAAAAAAAATGTATTTTCTTATATCTCTATTTTATTGACAAGTGACCTCTTCAATTGGAGGGTAAACAAAGATTGATGACTTGGATTGAGCTTATCCGAATGAAGGGTGAAACACTTGTCTACCGTAATTATTATCTTGCCGACCACGATTGTCAACCTTCTTACCGGACGACCGACTAGTGAACCGACAAGTCAAAATTCGAACAATTCAAGACAAGATGAAATTCGAGCTACCAATCAAGACTCTCTTAATAGGTGTAAATTAGGTGGAAGCTTCTATTTGTATATACTGTTCTTCTTTCACATTATTTTAGTTGTTGGAATATTATAGCTTAAACTAAGGGGAAAAAACAAAGTAATGTGAAAACTCTTCAGTGTATTAATTAAATTGTGGTGTTAAATTCAGAATTTTTTAGTTTACCATTAATACTCTTTGAATACTATTTTATTCCATTTATTAATTGACACTTTACATGTTATTTCTTAAAATTGACACAATACTAATAAATCCTACAATTTAGACCAATGATTATTCATTTAAAACACCAATTATTGTTGTTCGAGGAACATTGAATAATTCATTGAACTGGTTGGTTTCTTTTTCTCTATTTTTTTAAGAAATAGTTGAAATTTTTTCTAATAACATGTGTTATTTTATTTTAATTTATATATATATATATATTATTAGAAGGTAAAAGTCACAGGGAGCAGGAGTGGGGTGAAGGGGGTTGTTGTAGGCTTACATATGGCGTAATGCTAAGGAAAAGGATCAGATCAAATTGGAACCCTACACAGCAATAGAAGAATAACTCCCACTTGATTGATCCACCTTCTTTTTATATATCTTTATTTATACTATAATAATATTTGATAATTTGACAGTACATACACCTTTATTTGTTTGATAACTATAGGTTTGTTTTTTTAGGATTGCCAAGAAACCCAATTGGGGGGAGGTTTGATGCCTTGGACCTGGTGGGTGATGTCGGCCACTAATTATGGAATAAAACACAGAATGCTGCAATGTTCATTTCATACTTTCTAAAAGAGCAATCCTATCCTCCTCTCTTCTGGTCCACACATTTTTTAATGAAAAATAAGTTTTACAACAAATTATCAGAGAAATATCTTTTGTAAGAAATATGGTTTCTACATTTAATTGGTGATGGTGGGATATCGGCAAAGTGGTGGCAGCAGCGGGAGGTGGTGATGGTGATGGTGATGGTGATGGCGGCACGGTAGAAGTGGGATAGTGGCGGTGGCAAAGTAATGATTGTGGTAGCGGGAGGGGGTGTTAGAGGTGGCGGCAATGGTAGTAATGGTAGTCATAGTGTATATTGGTATTTTTTCATAATAATATAAAAAAAATATATAAAATAAAATAAATAGAAATGACAAAACAATTTTTTTATTACTATTAAAGAATGAAATACATAATGAACTACACAACTAAAAATACATAAATAAATTAGATTATATTATGGAACATATTACAAGATGGATTCCCATGAACATATAAAATAATATACAAGAAATAGTTTAAATCAAAAAGTTTTAAGAACAAAATATAAGAGATGCAAACCGAAACCTGTGTGATACCACAGTTTCCTTAAAACAGATTCACCGCCTCCCAATGGGTGCTAGAGGTACGCTGGCATCTATCTCCTAGGA
Organism: Camellia granthamiana; assembly: GCA_036172215.1. Classification (NCBI taxonomy): domain Eukaryota; kingdom Viridiplantae; phylum Streptophyta; class Magnoliopsida; order Ericales; family Theaceae; genus Camellia; species Camellia granthamiana. Next base: position 143,256,030 of record CM069903.1, on the reverse strand, counting down.
TACGACGGTCAAAACCAGCTAATGCAGAAACACCTTCTGAATAGCTCTGGCGAACTTGACAATGGCAGCACTCTCCCTCCAATAAGAACCAAAGAAGGGGCTAGCACAAAGACGATAGAAATATTTCTTTGGTATAAAAAGCTTCTCCAACTTTATTTAAAGAAAATCACAAATTTTCCATCTCAAAAATATTTCTATCTCATTTATCTAAGTTGGAGAGGAAAGGCCATTTTTATACTTGTAGGGAAGAGGCCTTAGCCATGAAGGCTACCATAAAACCTAGCATCAAAGGCCATTAACTCTAGCCATTAGGGTTAAAGTTACAAAGGTGCAAAACTCCATATGCATAATATGATCATCAACTCTATCATCAAAATATAAGAGTTACAAAGGTTGAAAACCTCCCTTGCATTAAACCTTATTATATATATATATATATATAATGCTATTTAAATAATCTAACTAGATGGATCGCAAAATGGATACGAGTATTGAGTTACAACCCAATCCAAATCTAGTTCAAAATATATACACAAGACAAGTTTAGTCCAGTATAGCACAATCTGGCCCATGCCCAAGACTAAGTCCAATACATACACATACACAAGTCTAGGCTAGTCCTGACCAAGACTAAGACTAAGACTAAATCCAAGTCCAAGTCCAAGTCCAAGTCCAAGCCTAGGCCCAAGTCCAACTTTTATTGATGCCCACTTTATGAGACAATTCTCATTCACAAGTTAATGGTTTTGGCTCATTATTTCTGTATTGCAACCTTCTCACTTAAAAGAATACAAAACTACTCAAACCCACATCAACCGGCGGTTAGGTCCTACTTTAATTTTAAATTAAAGTTGCTCAAAAATCATTATTTTTCAATAATCCCCCACATGAATAAAATTGGCCGAATAAAGAAAAGCGGACAACACTTAACAACAAAGACTCGGAGAGAGAAAGTACACAAAATAATCTTGTATCAAAAAGGTAGCTGCTGACCTTAAACCTCTCGTAATGAAAGCCTATCGAATTTACTAGTTAACCAGTTAACGCGATGTCTTGAATTGATCTGTCGTTTGTGTAAACTGAAACAAGACAATAGACCTCACATAGGAGTTACTCCAACTATTGTTTTTGCTCTCATTGGCGTATCCGATTTGGCCCTGGAACACTAGCTTGGTTTAGCGAGTGTTTTTAAAGAATTCAGCCTCGTTAATTCTTAAAGAAACGGCCCCACTTCACACTCACATAGGTGACCTACGTAAGGTATCTTGTTATACCACGGTTGACCATTCACAACATTTAGGTTATTAAAAGTATCAGCTTAACCTCCACCGCACAAGTATCACAGTATAAAGGAATAGACAAGAGGATTTACCTCTTCAGTGATTAACTTGTTACATGCAATTAGGTTGTCTCTTTGAATCTATATTTGAGAGGTTGGGTTTTCTGTTCCGGTAACATTTGCTAAAAGCCTTAACCCCATTCCTCATGACAACTTCTTACAACCCTCGATTTTACCCTTAAGTTAACGGATCCGTAATATTGTCCTTAGACAGTATATAGTCTATAGTGACAGCACACGAGAGTAATCAACTATGTCTTCGACGAAAAATGTCTAGACTTTCATTTGTGCCCTACCAATACTTGATTGGTTGTCGCAAAGTATAGAAAATTGCTAGCACAAGATTTGATCAACATGGAATATCCTCAAGAAAACGACAAAGCCATTTAGCTACTTTAATACTAAATTTTGATTTCATCATTGACCTTGTGATATACATCTGCTTGGAAGACCTCCAAAACGCGGTTATAGCTCCAATTAGAGAAAACATATCCACTAATGGATTTGTAGTCTTTATATCTGTCACGACCCAAACCCGCCACTATAGGTTTAGTACCGTAACCGGCCAGTAATCCTAAGATTATCGAAGACCTCTAAAACATATTAACAAAATAAGAGGCTAGCGGAAGCAAATATATAAAATACAATGTCCATAGAGCTGTGCAGACATATATGGGACAAAAAAAACTTCAAATTATATTCACATATAAATAGTGACGTCATATATATACATATCATTATCTTACGTCACCCTTACATATAGATAAACACAAAAGTCTTGTCCAAGCAGGAGAAAAGAAAAGACAATAACAAACGGCACGTGCACAAAACTTAATCACTTGAACCACATAGGAAACTCCTCGAGAGGCACATTGGTTGGCTTAACAAGACAGAACTCCAGGCAACAGCTTAAGCCTGGTCCTGCACCTAATCACCTACATACATAAATAATACAGTGAGTTGGAGCCCAGTGAATAACAGCAAGATAAAGATTTGTGAATAATGTCCCATTAGATTAAAAAAAAAAAATCAGATTTCATATCAGAAACAGATTCAAATTCATATACAAATTTCATAAACAGTCATACGTGGTACATCCAGTAGTTAACAGTATAGTAGGTCTTAAAGACCAAACAATCATTTGATGGTCATCAATACAATAAACAATAGTCCCAAGAATTGGAACTAACAGAGATCTCTGTGCACACATATAGCCATGGCATTGTTACCCTGGGCAAGGGCCACATGAATGTTGACCATGGTATTGTTACCCCTGGGTAATGGCCACATGAACATAGAATGCCACATTACGTTATAGAAAATTGGACATTCATTCATGGTTTACAAATAGCATTTCAGAAAACAGATTTATTTCAGTCAGAAAATACTTATAATCAAACATAGCTTTACAAAGTTGTTACTCACATATAGCTCTAGTAGCATAACAGATCACGTGGACAAAACAGACTGATCAGGCGGGCGATGACACGTGACCTATGCAAACACGTGACAGATACACATTGGACACACGTCTCAAAGGTGTTTAACTTATCATTCTTCTTCATAGTGTGTTTTTCTAACTCTTATCCTCATTATTATGCCTTAATCATGGCCTAGAAATGCCTTAGATGCAATGAGGATACAAAAATGCATTTTGGAACACTTAGCCAAATTTCTAAAAACAGGATAGTTCTCTTGAGCGAAGCTTTGGTTGCTCGAGCGGTCTGCAAAGTTTGTAAAAGTACTAGATGCTCGATTTTTACACTTGAGTCAACTTTTAGTCGCTAGAGCCAAGGTTCAAAACAAAGGGTGGTCGCTCGAGCACAACTTTTATCGCTCGAGTCAACCCCCAAACTCTGCAAAACTTCTAAGAGCTCGAATTTTACGCTCAAGCAAAGGAACCGTCACTTAAGCAATTATGCCGAATTCTGGAATTTTCAGATTGCTCTCCAAGCTTCAAAACACAATTCTAATGTATGAAAGCACATTCTTTTGGGCCAAAACTTGAGAAAACATTTGTAAAATTTCATGAATTAAAGATCATTTCGCAAAATTAAAGCCTACAAGCAAGCTTATTATGCAAAACCAAACTTGAAACTTGAGATATAACACATGCAGGAATTTACATGCTATCCTTCCTTCCAAAACATGATTAGTTGAGTTGTTTAGCACAAAAACATGTTGAATTCTTAAAACATAGCCAAGATAAGAACATGCATGTGAAAATTCTATGAAAACAACTTCAAAATGAAATAAGATTTGCATGCATGCATTGAGCTTAAATTCCTCAATCCTAGCTTCATTCTTCTAATTCTCTTGATTTCTTGCACTGAGTGACTTAAATTCATAATTTAAGAGTTGAATTACCTACCTTAAGTCTTACCTTAAGTCTTTAATTGGGCTCTACATAGCAAATCCCTTGAGTTTCCAAGCCAATTCTTCCAAATTCCTTCTAATCTCACCAAGTTTTCCTCAATTCCCTCTTGTTTGGTCTCTCTCTCTCTCTCTCTCTCTCTCTCTCTCTCTCTCTCTACGTTTTGAGTTCAAATAGATGAAAAAAGTGTGTGTATATGAGTATTCCTAGGCTTGTCTTGGCTTATATAGGTGGGATTAGTGGGATTTAATTAAGTATATATTAAGTTGGTTAATTTAATTTAATTTATTTTAATTATTTGGTTCCGATTTGAATTCTAATTAGACTTACCATAAATTTCTAAAAATTCTAAATTACATGTTGGCCCAACCAATTTCGTGTTCGATGGCTGATAAGGCCTTCAATTCACAGATTCAAACAGAATTACCGACAAATATTCCTATAGCAGACAGATATTAATACAAATAACACATGACATATGCAATTAACTTAGGATTTCTCCTTAATTACTTGTTAAACGTTCTTAATCAAGGATTATAGGCTAATCACAGGTCGGGGTTGTTACAATATCATATATCAAGTAAGCGCCTTTGTACCTTTCTAGCACAATTGGATATCAAGTGTTCTGCAACCCATAATCCCAGGTGTAGTGTAAATAATCCAACACCCGCATAATGCCCTTTCCAATGAGTTACATTAGGATTACTCGTGTATCTACTACGCCTACTAACTGAGTAGGCTATACCTAGCCTTGTATAACTCATCAAGTACTTTAAACTTCCAATGACCCGAGGATATTCTAGTTAAAATACACTTTTACCATTATTCTCGGTCAAATGTAGACTCAAGTCTACTAGTGTCCTTGACACATTTGTATTTGATTTACTAAATTTCTCAAGTATCTTATCAACATAATGAGACTAAGAAAGTACAATATTACTAGGTGTTCTAGTAATCTTAATATCCAGAATCACATTTGCAAGGCCCATATCTTTCATATCAAACTTAGAGTACAACATCTACTTGGTAGTATTGAATATCTTCTCATAACTACCAACAATGAACATGTCACCTACACACAGACACAACACGACATATACTATTGTCAATGTCTTTAACATACACACATTTGTCAATACCCACTTGACAACATAGTGTAATCAAATTTCTCATGCCATTGTTTCGATACTTATTTCAAATCATAACATGATTCTCAAGCTTACAATTTTTTCTCGTCCTAGAACTGGTAAACCCTTCGGGTAAAGATTTATTTAACTAAATTTTTATATAGGAAAGCTATCTAAACATCCATCTTGATGTATCTTCAGACTTCATACAATTGCAATCACACTCACCATAATTGGTGATCACGTATCAAAGTAATCCAAGTCTTCTCTTCGCCGGTATCCTTTGATAACAAACATGTCTCATTGGCTTTCATTCACTTGCATCCCAAGGATTACTACCTCTGCAAAATTAAGTTAAATTAATAACGTCTTTCTAGAGAAATCATAGCTTCAAAAAAGCTTTTAGCCTCACTAGCCACCATATAGGTTTAAAAAAAAATTAGATAGAAGAACTTTAAAGTCCTAGTATGTTAACATCTTCTAGGCTCATCTTTTTTTCTCATGAATACCATTTCCTCAATTTCATGATAAGATTCTTGCGTAAATTTGAATATTAGATTTGTACACAAAAAAACCGATATGCCCTACTATATTGTGCATAACCATTGAATACAAAGTCAACAGATTTTTAGGCTTATCCTAAACCTCTTGGGTTTAGGTATTACTAGGGCTGCAAATGAACCGAGCTATTCATGAACAAGCTCGGCTTGGCTCAGTTTGGCTCGGTTCATTTAGCAAACGAGCCGAGCTCGAGCTCGCATAAACTCAGCTCGTTTATCCATATTTAAATTATATAATAAATATATTATTTATATATTAAATAATATATAAATATATTACATTAAAACTCAATCAAAGTTTAGATAATTTCCAAGAAAAAGATGATAAAACTCCCGATGAATCTGAACATACTAACCCGGATAATCTTTTGTTTGATAATAGATCACATCAATCCCATAATCTTGAATCTAATAGATTTAATCTTATCAATAAAATCCATATTCAAAAATGGTATTCAAAAGTCAAATTAATTATTAATGATTTTGAATTAAATATTATTACCCTAATTAATACTGGTGCTGATCTTAATTGTATTCAACAAGGTTTACTCCCTACAAAATATTATGAGAAAACTAGTGAACAGTTAACTTCTGCTAATGGTAGTAAAATGCATATTAAATATAAATTACCTAAAGTCCATATATGTTAAGATAATGTTTGTTTTAAAATATCATTTGTTTTAGTCAGAAATATGACTGATAAAGTTATTTTAGGAACACCATTTATATTTTTATTATATCCATTTACTACATCTAGTGAAGGAATAACTACTCAAGCTTTTGATCAAATTGTTACTTTTAAATTTTTATCTCCACCTGAAATTTTAGAATTAAATCAATTAAAAGACTGTTCTATTTCTTAATCTATTAATCGATTAACTCATCAGTTACGTTTTCTTAAAGAAGAAGTCAATTATAAAAGAATTGAACAACAATTAACTGATCCTATTATTATATCTCAAATTGAAGAATTTAAATTAAAATTAGAAACAACTGTTTGTTTTACTTTACCCACTGCCTTCTGGCATAGGAAAAAACATGTAGTTACAATACCATATATTAAAATTTTTAATGAACAACAAATCCCTACTAAATCCCGACCTATTCAAATGAATCATGAATTAGTTGAAATGTGCAAAAAAAAAAATCAATGAATTATTAAAAAATAGAATTATTAGTCCCAGTAAATCACCATGGTCTTGTCTGCTTTTTATGTAAATAAAAATGCTGAACTAGAACGAGGTGTCCCTCGCTTAGTTATTAATTATAAACCATTAAATAAAATTTTAGAATGGATTCGCTATCCAATTCCTAATAAAAAAGACTTAATCAAAAGACTTAGTCAAACTGTTATTTTTAGTAAATTTGATTTAAAAAGTGATTTTTGGCAAATTCAAATTCATTCTAAAGATAGATATAAAACTGCTTTTACTACATCCTTTGGTCATTATGAATGGAATGTTATGCCTTTTGGACTAAAAAATGCACCTAGTGAGTTTCAAAATTTAATGAATGATATTTTCAATTCATTTAGTCATTTTTACATAGTTTATATAGATGATATTCTTATTTTTTCAAAATCAATTAGTGAACATTAGAAACATCTTACCGCTTTCTTTTATACTATTAAACGTCATGGTCTAGTCATATCTGCTCCTAAGATTAAATTATTCTAAACTAAAGTCAGATTTTTAGGATATGATATTCACCAAAATACAATTCTCCCTATTAGTCGCTCTATTGAATTTGCTTCTAAATTTCTTGATGAAATTCTCAAAAAAACCCAGTTACAACGTTTTCTAGGATCCCTTAATTATATTGCTGAATTTTATAAAGACCTTAGGTGTAATGACCCTCCCACTGCCCTAACCGTACTCGTATGCATTTTATATGATTTTGCTTTGTTAAGCTTGCATTTCAAATCTTTACTTGTCTTGCATAGGTGTTACTTGAATGCTATGTTCCTTGGTGTGTGTGTGTGTTTCAGCCGAGGTCATCTGGAGCCTAGGTCGCCCCTTTGATACTCTTACACTTAGGACCATCTTGGGATTTCTGTGGTTGGCCTTCACCCGCACCCTGACATATTGGCCGAGATATCATTATCTAGGCCGAGGTGTTCATCACCAAGGCCGAGATGTGTACTATCTGGGCCGAGATGTTACCCTTGAACCCAAGTGATCTTGCCCTAGACTGGTACGACCCAAACCGAGGTGTGGCACATCTAGGCCGAGGTGTGGCACAGCTAGGCCAAGTGTTGTCCTTTCTGGCTGAGGTCATTGTTCCCTTGTTTGCCGAAGTCTTGTTATTAGCCGATGTCATTACTCGCCGGAGTTCCCTTGCCGCCTAGCTTGTTGAACACACCTTGTCATAGTCTTGTCTTTTCAATCAGTCACCTTTTTGGAGTTGAACCAACCAGCCATTGCCACGTGTCCGAGCTGAGTGTTAAGTCAGCCGGCAGAGAGAGAGATGTATCATTTTGTATCATATCTTTGTTCTTGAGGAGAGAGAAGCTCTAGGAGAAGAAGGAGGAGTTTTAGAGTGAGAAAGTGGATTGCAAGCTTGATTCTTAGAGTTCAAACCGTTAGATTCTTGATTTGAGGTTAGAATCTTGATCTATTCTTGTTGTTCTTATTGATCATCTAGTACATTGCACGATCGAATCTGTTCTGCATGCCATGCATTGATTTAAAGTTGGTTTTAGAAAGAGAAAGTTAGTGTTCATGAGTTCTTGAAGAAAAGCCTCGTTTGATCCGAAAGTTTGCAACAAGTTACATGTTTTTGTGTTTATTTTCGTAAGATCCTCAAGTATGGGTACCCAGGTCCATGTTTTCAAACTCATAGCATGAAATCTCAGATTTTATAATAATAAGTTATGATCTTTACATTCATTTCCTCCATGCTCTTCATGTTCGTGTTCTTTATGTTCTTGAGCAGAGGGAAACCCAGATTTTTCCCGACTTCATTTTTCCTTGGGTGTGGCCAACGGGACCTCACCTCGGCAAGGAGGTGTGGAACCTCGGCCAAGACCTGGTTGGTGCCCAGCATGTTTCCCCGAGATGAGAAACAGTGTTTGTTTTGATTTGATTTAGTTTTGGCGAATGCCGAGGTCATTTTGTATGCATGTGAAGATTGTTTAAAAGTGCATTCAATAGACTTGCCATGTGTTTGTAGGACTTGGACTCGCCCTGACCCCGACGTTCGACGAGCTATGTGAGTGGTATTTTAATAAAGATATGTTATGAAGCTTTGATAAAACCTTGTTTTGCTTTGTTCGGAAATTGCTTACAAGCATGAATGATTATCCCTATTTTGCGTATCAAATATTGTATCTTGTTTTGATGACATTCTCGGGAAGTCCGTATGTGCTAGGGGACTATAAGCATTTGTAGCACAAAGTTTGGAAGTCCGTATGTGCTAGGGGACTATAAGCATTTGTAGCACAAGTCCTTAGTGTCCGGGGACTATAATGCAACGACACCATTGCTTTGAGATCTCACTTGTCTTGTCTTGCCTTGCCACTGACGGTTTTACCGCGTGGGTTTGTTTGTCCGGAATGTCATCTCTTGTATTATATTGATGTTAGTAAGCATCCCTTGAAGCTTTGAAAGATTTGACGGATGAACTTGATTTATTCCTTGTATTGTTTCGTCAAAAGATCTCGGATATCATTCATGTAAACCCTTTATTACTTATACTATTCACTGAGTATCCAAGCTCACCCTCTCTATATATATATGTAGGTGATGAGCAAGACGGCGGCGACGCCTAGATGTCTTTTGCCGATATGTTTTGCCGACGTGTTTTGGATTATGTTTTGCAACATCTTGAAGATCATGCTTCTTAGTTATTTTTCATTGTATTTTGTATTTGATGGCTGAGAAGCCTTTTGGTCAAGATGTATTTTTGTACTTCATTTGTTGTATTAAAGCTATGTAATGATGTATGACATTTCATTTAACTTATGCACTGCTCTTATGGACTACTTAGTTTTGATTTATTGCTTCTGCATTTGTAAGTCCCGTATGCATACTCTGATCTGTGTGTGAATTCTTGTAAGTGGCCTTTGGTAATCTCGAATTACTGGCCATCATGGCACCATTCTACTAGGGGCGGAATGGGGTCGTGACAGAATGGTATCAGAGCACGAGTTCCTCATAGTACGTTATTCACACACTTTGAGACCTAAAGAGCATAGGATTTCCCTTAGAAAGATGTTAGGATTGCACCATGTTGCTTGTTACTTGACAATATGTGCATCATCTCGGCATAACTGCTTGTTGCTTGCATACATGCTTTATTGCGCATTTCGTTTTAAAAGTCACATTTTGCATACTCATAGCACTATGAGGAGAGGAAGACCGCCAGTTGGCCGAGATCAATCAGAAGACAGATTGGACCGATTAGAAAGACTAGTTGAAGGTTTAACTCGGGAGTTGAGACAAATGAGACAACAGAATGCTAGTGCTATATCTACCCAGGCCGAACAGACGAATGGCCGACATGCAGTTCCGCCTCCACCTCCTCCAGTACCTCAAGTGCCTCCACAGCCAGCCTTGTATGGGGATGGAACTATGACTTTGATTAAGGAGTTCGAGAAGATGAACCCGCCAAGATTCCAAGGGGGCATAGAGCCGATGAAAGCCGAAACGTGGGTTTTAGGAATGGAGAAGCTGTTCGAGATCTTCTCCAGCACCGATGCTCAGAAGGTGGCATTGGCCGCATTTACGTTAGATGACGACGCCCGAAGATGGTGGATGATGACCCGAGAAGGAAATCCTGACTTAACTTGGGCCAAATTTTTGGAGCTGTTTTACAACAAGCATTTCCCCCTTAGTGTTCGAGATAGCAAGACCACGGAGTTTCAGACTCTGACACAAGGAAACAAGACAGTGGCAGAATACGACCGTGCTTTCACCGAACTGGCAAGGTACGCGCCTCATATGGTCAGTGATCAATATAGAAAAGCTAGGAAGTTTGAAAGCGGACTGCGTGGACCGATACAGGATAGAGTCAACATGCTCAACATGTCGACTTATGCCGGAGTCTTGGACAAGGCTATTCTTGCAGAAGCTAACTTGAACCGATATCAGAATGTAGGAGAGAATCAGAGAAAGAGACAGAACTATGATAACCGCCGAGTTCCGTTTAACGCTAAGAAGAAAGCGAATGTGGGCAGCTCCAGCAACTCGAACCAGGAAGGTAATACTAAGCCGATGTGTGCAAGTTGTCGAAAGCCGCATTCCGGGGTTTGCCGTTGGGCGTCAGGCGCCTGTTTTGAATATGGAGAAATGGGTCATCGTGTGAGAGACTATCCGAAGTCAAGGATTGATGATGGTAAGAAAAATGGGAGCACCTCGGGCTCTGCACAGGGAAGCAACGTCGGAAGGAAACAAATGAGGCAGGGCAGGGTTTTCGCGCTAGTGCCAGGAGACACCCAGAATGCTGAGACAGTAGTGTCAGGTATACTCCCAATCTGCTCTCAAGATACATACATATTGATTGATTCGGGTTCTACGCATTCATTTGTATCTGCTAAGTTTGCCGAGAAGTTGAATAGAGAACAAGAACCCCTTGATTACGTGTTATGTGTATCTGCTTCATCTGGGAGAACTATGATTGTTGCATCTATTTATAGGGCGTGTGTTGTTGTGATTGAGGGTGTAGAATTATTAGTTGATTTGATGCCGTTAAACATGACCCACTTTGACGTCATATTAGGAATGGACTGGTTAGTAATGAATCATGCATCTATTAATTGTGTTTCGAAGAATGTCACGTTGAGACCCCCAAACCAAGCCGAGGTTATTTTCCAGGGTAAAGGGGTAGTGTCCCCACCTTACTTGATTTCGTCCATTAAGGCCTATAAGCTAATTCAGAAAGGGTGCCATGGCTACTTGTGTAGTATACTGAGTGATCAGAATGGAAATGTAAATTTAGCCGATATCCCAGTTGTTAATGAATTCCCCGACGTCTTTCCAAATGAATTGCCTGGCCACTTAGTCGATAGAGAAATAGAGTTTACTGTCGACATCATGTCGGGAACACAGCCGATCTCCAAAACACCCTATAGAATGGCCCCAGCCGAACTTAAGGAATTGAAAGTGCAACTACAAGAATTGTTGGATAAGGGTTTTGTTAGGCCGAGCACTTCACCGTGGGGAGCACCAGTCCTGTTTGTTAAGAAAAAGGATGGCACACTTCGTCTTTGCATTGACTACAGAGAACTTAACAAGGTAGCCATTAAGAATAAGTACCCGTTGCCTAGGATTGATGATTTGTTAGATCAACTACGAGGAGCACGAGTCTTTTCAAAAATTGATCTTAGGTCGGGCTACCACCAACTCAAGGTTAAAGCTGAGGATATTGAGAAGACTGCTTTTCGGACAAGGTATGGCCACTACAAATTTCTAGTAATGCCTTTTGGGGTGACTAATGCGCCGGCAGCATTCATGGACTTAATGAACAGAGTCTTCAAACCGTACCTAGATGAATTTGTGGTTGTTTTTATTGATGACATATTGATCTACTCCAAGAATACAACCGAGCATGAGAGCCATCTGAGACTTGCCCTACAGACCTTGAGGGACAAGAAGTTGTATGCTAAGTTGAGTAAGTGTGAGTTTTGGCTTTCCAACATTTCATTTTTAGGGCATGTGATTAATGAAGAGGGTATCTCTGTTGATCCCAGTAAGATTGAAGCCGTTGTAAATTGGCCGATGCCGACCAACATGTCCGAGGTTCGTAGTTTTCTGGGTTTGACAGGTTATTACAGAAAGTTTGTAAAGGACTTCTCAAGGATTGCAGTACCATTGACACAGTTAACTCAGAAAGGAGTGACATACGAATGGACCGAAGATAGAGAGGCAGCCTTCCAGGAGTTGAAGACGAGGTTAGTTATAGCACCAGTTCTTGTACTCCCATCAGGTAATGAGGAATTTCAGATTTATAGCGACGCTTCACATAAGGGTTTGGGTTGTGTATTAATGCAAGGGGGCAAGGTCATAGCATATGCATCTCGTCAGTTAAAACCTCACGAGAAGAATTATCCTACCCATGATTTAGAACTAGCAGCCGTAGTATTCGCTTTGAAGATTTGGCGTCATTACTTGTATGGAGCTTCTTACCAAGTTTTCACGGATCACAAGAGTTTGAAGTACTTATTTACTCAGAAGGAACTAAATTTGAGACAGAGAAGATGGCTGGAATTACTGAAGGACTACAACATGCAGATTCAGTACCACCCAGGCAAAGCCAACTCGGTAGCCGATGCATTAAGCAGGAGGTCCATGGGAAGTTTGGTGTGTTTAGCTATGATCTCAGCGGAGCCAATTATCATTGAAGAAGTAAAGGCAAGGCAAATGGAGGATAAATCCCTGAAGAAAGTAGCCGACGAGATTATCACCAGGCCGAGGTCAGGTTACACCTTTGAGAATGGAGTGCTTAAGTTTGAAGGAAGATTGTGCGTGGTCGACGTCCCTGAGCTGAAAGGGAAGATTCTGCAAGGATCTCATGGTTCCAGAATTGCTGTTCATCCAGGGAACACTAAGATGTATCAAGATGTGAAGCAAACCTTTTGGTGGCCGGACATGAAGAGAGAAATAGCCGAGTTCGTATCCCAATGCTTGCAATGTCAACAAGTAAAAGCAGAACATCAGAGACCAGCAGGACTTCTTCAACCCTTGTCGATCCCTGAATGGAAATGGGAACATATCTCCATGGATTTTGTGATTGGTTTGCCGAGGACGCAGAAGGGAATGGATTCGATTTGGGTCATAATTGACAGATTAACCAAGTCAGCACACTTCTTGCCGGTTCAGACTGCATTCAATGTTGAGCGACTAGCTGTACTATATGTGAATGAGATTGTGAGACTTCATGGAGTGCCGATGTCCATTGTGTCAGACCAAGATCCGAAGTTTGTTTCCAGATTTTGGCAAAGCCTACAAAGAGCCTTGGGAACCGAGTTGAAGTTCAGCACAGCTTTTCACCCCCAAACCGATGGGCAAACAAAAAGAACGATTCAGACACTTGAAGATATGCTTAGACTATGTGTGTTAGATTTCAAGGGAAGTTGGGAAGCACATCTACCGTTGGTAGAATTCGCTTACAATAACAGTTATCAAACTAGCATTGGCATGGCGCCGTACGAAGCTTTGTATGGAAGGAAGTGCAGATCGCCGATATGTTGGACTGAAGTAGGAGATAGAGCTTTGGTTGGTCCCGAACTAGTTGAGGTTACGACCGAGAAGATCAAGCTCATTCGACAAAGGATCAGAACTGCCCAGAGTCGGCAGAAAAGTTATGCCGATCGGAGAAGAAGAGAGTTGGAATTTGAAGTTGGGGACCATGTATTCTTGAAGGTTTCGCCAGAGAAAGGAGTCTTCAGATTTGGGAAGAAAGGTAAGTTAACACCTCGTTACATCGGGCCGTTTGAGATTCTTGAGAAGGTTAATACAGCTGCCTACCGACTAGCTTTACCACCTGAACTAAGTCAAGTTCACAATGTGTTCCATATTTCGATGTTGAGGAAGTATATTCGGGATCCCCTGCACGTGATTGATCGTTTTGGGATTGTGGTTGATGAAGATTTGGGTTATGAAGAGAGGCCGATGCGTATTATCGATAGGCAAGTAAGACAATTGAGAAATAAGGCAATACCGATGGTGAAGATTGAATGGAAGGAACATTACGGCAAAGATGCTACATGGGAAATGGAAAAAGAAATGAAGGATCAATACCCGAAATTATTTTTGAATCAAGGTAACTCAAGTTTGGGGACCAAACTTCTTTAAGGGGGGTAGGATGTAATGACCCTCCCACTGCCCTAACCGTACTCGTATGCATTTTATATGATTTTGCTTTGTTAAGCTTGCATTTCAAATCTTTACTTGTCTTGCATAGGTGTTACTTGAATGCTATGTTCCTTGGTGTGTGTGTGTGTTTCAGCCGAGGTCATCTGGAGCCTAGGTCGCCCCTTTGATACTCTTACACTTAGGACCATCTTGGGATTTCTCTGGTTGGCCTTCACCCACACCCTGACATATTGGCCGAGATATCATTATCTAGGCCGAGGTGTTCATCACCAAGGCCAAGATGTGTACTATCTGGGCCGAGATGTTACCCTTGAACCCAAGTGATCTTGCCCTAGACTGGTACGACCCAGACCGAGGTGTGGCACATCTAGGCCGAGGTGTGGCACAGCTAGGCCAAGTGTTGTCCTTTCTGGCCGAGGTCATTGTTCCCTTGTTTGCCGAAGTCTTGTTATTAGCCGATGTCATTACTCGCCGGAGTTCCCTTGCCGCCTAGCTTCTTGAACACACTTTGTCATAGTCTTGTCTTTTCAATCAGTCACCTTTTTGGAGTTGAACCAACCAGCCATTGCCACGTGTCCGAGCTGAGTGTTAAGTCAGCCGGCAGAGAGAGAGATGTATCATTTTGTATCATATCTTTGTTCTTGAGGAGAGAGAAGCTCTAGGAGAAGAAGGAGGAGTTTTAGAGTGAGAAAGTGGATTGCAAGCTTGATTCTTAGAGTTCAAACCGTTAGATTCTTGATTTGAGGTTAGAATCTTGATCTATTCTTGTTGTTCTTATTGATCATCTAGCTACATTGCACGATCGAATCTGTTCTGCATGCCATGCATTGATTTAAAGTTGGTTTTAGAAAGAGAAAGTTAGTGTTCATGAGTTCTTGAAGAAAAGCCTCGTTTGATCCGAAAGTTTGCAACAAGTTACATGTTTTTGTGTTTATTTTCGTAAGATCCTCAAGTATGGGTACCCAGGTCCATGTTTTCAAACTCATAGCATGAAATCTCAGATTTTATAATAATAAGTTATGATCTTTACATTCATTTCCTCCATGCTCTTCATGTTCGTGTTCTTTATGTTCTTGAGCAGAGGGAAACCCAGATTTTTCCCGACTTCATTTTTCCTTGGGTGTGGCCAACGGGACCTCACCTCGGCAAGGAGGTGTGGAACCTCGGCCAAGACCTGGTTGGTGCCCAGCATGTTTCCCCGAGATGAGAAACAGTGTTTGTTTTGATTTGATTTAGTTTTGGCGAATGCCGAGGTCATTTTGTATGCATGTGAAGATTGTTTAAAAGTGCATTCAATAGACTTGCCATGTGTTTGTAGGACTTGGACTCGCCCTGACCCCGACGTTCGACGAGCTATGTGAGTGGTATTTTAATAAAGATATGTTATGAAGCTTTGATAAAACCTTGTTTTGCTTTGTTCGGAAATTGCTTACAAGCATGAATGATTATCCCTATTTTGCGTATCAAATATTGTATCTTGTTTTGATGACATTCTCGGGAAGTTCGTATGTGCTAGGGGACTATAAGCATTTGTAGCACAAAGTTTGGAAGTCCGTATGTGCTAGGGGACTATAAGCATTTGTAGCACAAGTCCTTAGTGTCCGGGGACTATAATGCAACGACACCATTGCTTTGAGATCTCACTTGTCTTGTCTTGCCTTGCCACTGACGGTTTTACCGCGTGGGTTTGTTTGTCCGGAATGTCATCTCTTGTATTATATTGATGTTAGTAAGCATCCCTTGAAGCTTTGAAAGATTTGACGGATGAACTTGATTTATTCCTTGTATTGTTTCGTCAAAAGATCTCGGATATCATTCATGTAAACCCTTTATTACTTATACTATTCACTGAGTATCCAAGCTCACCCTCTCTATATATATATGTAGGTGATGAGCAAGACGGCGGCGACGCCTAGATGTCTTTTGCCGATATGTTTTGCCGACGTGTTTTGGATTATGTTTTGCAACATCTTGAAGATCATGCTTCTTAGTTATTTTTCATTGTATTTTGTATTCGATGGCTGAGAAGCCTTTTGGTCAAGATGTATTTTTGTACTTCATTTGTTGTATTAAAGCTATGTAATGATGTATGACATTTCATTTAACTTATGCACTGCTCTTATGGACTACTTAGTTTTGATTTATTGCTTCCGCATTTGTAAGCCCCGTATGCATACTCTGATCTGTGTGCGAATTCTTGTAAGTGGCCTTTGGTAATCTCGAATTACTAGCCATCATGGCACCATTCTACTAGGGGCGGAATGGGGTCGTGACATTAGGAAAACTTGTCAACCCTTATTTGATCGGTTAAAAGACAATCCTCCCCCTTGGTCTCCTACTCATACTGCTATTGTTAAACAAGTCAAACAATATGTCAAGTCTCTTCCTTGTCATGGTATTCCTATTGAAAATTCCTTTAAAATTATTCAAACCAATGCCTCTGATATTGGTTATGGTGGCATCCTTCTCCAAAAAATCACTCCTCAGTCATCTGAACAAATTGTTCGATTTCATTCTGGTATCTGGAATAAAGCACAAAAGAATTATAGTACTATTAAACAAGAAATTTTATCTACTGTTTTATGTATCAGTAAATTTCAAGATGATATTTTAAATCAAAATTTTTTACTTCGTGTTGATTGCAAATCTGCTAAATATGTTTTAGAAAAAGATGTTCAAAATCTTGCTAGTAAGCAAATTTTTGCTCGTTGGCAATCTATTTTAATTATTTTTTATTTTGACATTGAATATATACCTGGTTGTCAAAATTCTATTCCTGATTTTCTTACCAGAGAATTTTTACATGGTGGATGGTGAGTTGCATCATGCCCATTCCCTCTATTCCTTCCCATAAACACCATATTAAACACTATAAAACCTTAGTCAAACATACTGCTTCTCGCCTTGCCTTTCTTAAATCAACCCATTCACCCACTAAACATGCTCAATACATTCAATACCATCGTATTAAAGCTCAAAGACAACAACTTGCACATTATCTTAACCGTTTGCATTCTTATATTGACTAATTAGATATCCTCAGTAGATGCTAATTTACAATCACCTACTTTACAGATGTCTCATTAAAGACCTTTGCGACCATCCAACAAGGCTCTTGTGCCTTCTAGTCAACCTTTTGTTCCTCCTCCTTTGGAGCTAGTCACCAAATACCATCCTGCTGAATTGATTAACCGTTACCAAATTCTTGGTAACATTCCTAAACCTATTTATACATCTGCTTTGGCTACTGATCCTTTTGCTTCATCTAGTCAAGCAGTTACTCCATACCCTCTTAATCCTATTAAATCAGCCCGATCTGATTATGTTAAATCCACCACTACTAATCTCTTTTTCAAAGAACCTAGTCACCCAAAGAGTCATACTGTTCATGATCTGGTTAAATCTTATTTCCCTCCTGAATGACATTTATTCATCTCCATCCAGAAAAAAACAATTACTTTCTATAAAGACAACATGTTCAATCATCAGTCAATTGTGATTAAACCCATTTATGATCGCACTTACGCAAGTAAAATTGTGTACCATTCACTCTATATTCACAACTTTGTTTCTCTGGTCGATTGGGGTTCTCCTTACCAACTGCGAGATTTGCCTGGTCATTCAATTCAATATAGTTACTATGATTACATTGATGCTTGGTTTAAAGTCCTCTTGTATCAAAATGAGTCAAACAGTCACTCTTGGTTTCTTCAATTTGATCAAAAGTTCAAATCTGAGTTACCTACCTAGTTTCTGCGATGGTGGACTCAGTATGGCGCCATTTCAGAAATCTTCCCATCTATAATTATGAAACAAGTCAATTTTTTCTCCACTGTTTTCTCATTCACTCCTCAGCAAAGGAAATTCCCTCCATTGCTTATTTTTATATCCAAATACAAAATCCCTTGGATATTCAAATGGCAATATGGTATTTCTGATGATGTTATTTACCGTCAACACATGGTTAAATGGTGGGATAATTTCAAAATTCCACGCATCATTGAAATTGTTCAAACTGAATTCCTAATCAACATACATGCTCCAACTCCTGCTATGGTCAAAGCTCAGCAGATCCCAGCTGCTCCATTAACACAAGGAAGCCAACTTCCTCCAGTCAATCTTGGAAGCCCAACATCCAGTTCTTCCAAGCCCAAGTCATCCAAGTCAAAGCTTAAGTCTAAGTCAGCAAAGTCCATCACTGATCAGCCTAAATCAAAAGAAAAATCCAAGTCCAAGGTTAAGCCTAAATCCAAGTCATCCAAGGATGAGCTTCTTCAAATGGCTCGTCTCCTTATGGCCCAAGCCAAGTCAGATTCGGATAATAGTGATTCAGAAAACAGTTCAGACAGTTTAAACTCTTCTGAAGGTTCAACTAATCAAGATCCTTATGGGCCCCAGTTTCAAGATGCTCAGGACCCATATGCTTAATTCAGTCATTGGATTCTATATAGCTATAATTATCAGCTTCAATCAATACTCGTCTTTTAAGAAAAGTTGCTGATATATATATATATCTATATTGATTCCCTCAGTCACATACCTCCAAGCAATGAATAGTGAAAAAAATCAACTTTACTGTTCACTATTCATCAAAAAGTCAACATTACTATTCCTCATTTATCATGATTCATCCAACCGACAAATTCAACACAGTAAAAGGCTTTTATCAACTTTAGTCACTCACCGAAAGCAGCAGACAGCTCCCATGTACTCCTGATGCTCCTTTCAAGTCAAGATCATTCACTCACAAGGCTAACAGTAGTTGCTTTTAATTATAAAAGAGCCTCTTCAGTCAAGAATAAGGCAGAGCTAGAAAAAATTGAGAGCATTCCTTCCTCAAGAATAGCTATCTCTATATTTTTAATTGTTTTTAAGCTATGTGTTTTGAAGAACTGCTTGCTTCATTTCAGTAAACAATTGTAAGTTTTAATGTTTTAAATATTAAGTGTTTGTATTATTTGTATTATTTCCTGTTAGTGCTATTTCCGACCTCCTTCCTGCTTCCGTCCTTGGTATCATTAGTTTAATTGGAAGATTTCAAATAATTGATGTTTGGATTCATCATTAATTTGGAGTTGATTAACTTTATCTTTCAATTTTTGTTTTTCTTTAGATTTATTAGAATAATGACATTTTTGACCACAGTTATAACAAGTAATATCTTTATTAGATTTAGATTTTGGATGTGATTTTTTATAATATTTCTTTTGGGGTTTAGTATAGAATTTATCATTTGATTTTGAAGGTGAATAATTCTTTTTATACTTATGAGAATATTTGTAAGATGATTTATGTTTATGGTACTTATGTTTTTTACCATGAGAAGGGGCAATAGGAGGTAAGCCATATTGTTCACAGAAATTACCTAATTCGTATTTAGCCTTATGTTTATCTTTAACAGCTTTTTGACTAAGTTTTAAGTCAATACACATTCTTAGACCTTCTTTTTGAATAGTACTAATAATGTCACCATAAGTTAAATTATCATATTCAATAACACTTGTAGGTTGACTAAGAACATCTCTAATTTTATGAGCAAAAGACTAGGTAAGCCATTAATGAATTTTTCTTTCCAAAAAGATTTAGTACAATCTTCTCTTAACATAACTCTAGAGGTAAAGACATCTTTACACCATCGAAAATCACTTAAGGTTGGACAAGTGAGAGTACTAAGTTGATCATGTATGCGAGAATAGATATTAGTAGGTGTTCCCATAAAATGGCGAACTATGGTGTAGATTAATGTATTTATACCATCAGGTTTATAATAGCCAATAGTTTCATCAAAGATAGATAAATCATTTTCATATTTTTGACTTGCATGTAAAATAGATTCTCTTTGATCTTCAGTTAGATATTTTTCCCACTAAGATTTGAGCATACCAGTAAAGCTAGAAGTAATTAAGGAAACAATTTCAAGTTGAGTATAATCAGGGTAGTTACTAAGATAACTATTTGCAACCATAGATAAATGATTTAATTTTTGAAGTATTTGATATTTACAGAGACCATCAATATTCCATTCATATAATTTTTTAGCAGATACAGAAAATTGATTATTGAGATTAGTTTCTTCATATTGGAGATCAGGGGGAGTAGATCTTGAATACCAATTTTTTGTGAGCGTTGTAGGATTAGGTTTAGGATAATGAAGTTTATTCAGAGTAGTTGATTGAAATTGTTGAGCTAAATTATTAATTTCATTATCAGTTGTGTCAGGGTCTGAATAAGTAGAAACAGATTCAAGAGTAGGATGTTGGTTTAATACAGTAAGACCTTTCTCAGTAAATGGAGAAGCTTTTTCAGAAGTAGTCAATTTATTAAATAATTGTTCAATGGCTTTGACAGTAGAATTATCTTGGTGACTAAACTATTACGTTTAGAACGGTTACCAGGTAAATTAAGCAATGGTTGGTCTAAAGATTGTTTAGTAGATGTATTGTTAGCCGAATAATCATCTAAATTGGTTTTTATTTTATCTAATTGTTTACCAATTATTTTTATACATTGATTAGTATAATTATTTTGTTCAATAACTTTTTTGATTTCAAGGTCAATGCCAGGTAACTTAAAAGGAAAGGTTGGGACTTCGGAGCCGTGATGATCAATAATTATAGTAGATAAAAGAGGATGGCTAGAACTAATAGTAATAGTAGGAGAAGTTTTCCATTTATGTTTTGTAATAGTTTGAACTTTTTTATAATGGTCTTCTAAATATTCAAAGAAAGGAATTTCAATTTTATGTTCAATCATAAATTTGTACCATTGACGAGTAATTTTAGATTGTTGAGTCAAATCATATTTGGTACGATATGCATAATGTTTAGTCCTATTATCTTTAGATTTAAATTCAATATGTAATTTATCAAGATCAGGAGTGAAGAGTCTACTAATAGTCATTAATTGAGGATTTATTGGAGGTATAACTTCGAAATCAGTTTGAGTTGAAGAGTCTTGAGACTCAGTATCGTCTTCATGTAGATGTGTGTGAGTAGAATAAACAGGTTTACTAATTTGGGAAGTTGTTGAATTATCAATTCCTTTCATTTTACTATGGGAATTTTGACCAAGATGAATTTGACTATTTTTTCTGAATAAAGGTGTATTAAATATTTCATCTTCAGTTTCAACATCAGTAGGTATACTAGAAGTACTATGACGAGAAGATTGAGATCGATTAAATTTAATCCTAACAGATCCATCAATAAATTGTTGAATATCTTGACAAGTAGATTGTCGTTGATTATGTTTGTAATTTTCATTAACTGTAATCCATTGGTCGGGGAGAGTAATATTTTTCCATTCAATCATTTGAGGAATATTTATATTAGTATCATTATTACTACTTTGGATTAGTAAGGTTTTGTCTTTAGGACTTTTATGTAAGGCTTGAACATTCAAATTGGTTTTAATACATTTGTAATGAACACGATAAATTAAAGTAATATTATGAACATTTTCTTTCATATTTGTAAATGAGCCATATAATTGAATATTTAGAGTTAAAGCATCTAATATATGGGGGTCTCTAAGACTAAGAGTGAAATCAGGAAAACGATTAAAATGGACGGGTCCTTTGTGAAGATCAGTTTCCATCATACCCATTAAGCTATCATTATAATCAAGAAAACGAGCATCTCTTAAGCATAGTAAAACAGAAGTATTTTTACCTTGTTGTGTAAATGGTTTGATTCCAACTTGAATTAATCCTAGATGAATAAAATTGTGACCAGTTTTTAAATGACGTTTAATAGTATTAGCATCAAATAATTGACATGTTTCTCTAGGTTTTTCTAAAGCATAGACTTGTTCTAAAGTTTTAACATGAAGATTAACATTAAATGTATTTTGTATAAAAGTAGTTTTATAAATTTCTTTGATTGGTAAACGTGGTATATTCCAACTTAAATCAATTTTATCATTTTATATTTCTACATCTTCTTCATTGATTACTAAACCTTGATTAGGTATAGAAGGCAAAGTTGTTGACCTAGAACTAACAGAATAATTATTTCTAAATAATCGACTTATTTTATCTTGAAATAGTTTACAGTGAGCTCAATACATTGTCTAATTTTATCATGTTTTCACATACGATGTTTTCACACTTACCCAGTTCGGAGAACCCCTAAAATCCAACACTGCCTAACCAAAGGTCTTACCTAGGACTTGGGACGAAGGATGGATGGCTAATAGCAACGTGGAAAGACACGGATATAAATTGGACAGATTAAGACGGTAAACTGTAAACAATTTCAACACAGGAGAATGAGTAGACACATAAATAATGATTCAGTGAGTAACAAAATACAACATAACTTGGCTCTGATACCAAGGACGGAAGTAGGAAGGAGGTCGGAAATAGCACTAACAGGAAATAATACAAATAATACAAATACTTAATATTTAAAACATTAAAACTTACAATTGTTTACTGGAATGAAGGAAACAGTTCTTCAAAATACATAGCTTAAAAACAATTAAAAATACAGAGCTAGAAAACATTGAGAGCATTCCTTCCTCAAGAATAGCTATCTCTGTATTTTTAATTGTTTTTAAGCTATGTATTTTGAAGAATTGCTTGCTTTCCAGTAAACAATTGTAAGTTTTAATGTTTTAAATATTAAGTATTTGTATTATTTAAATAGTATATATATATAAATAATATTTTTTATTTAAATAATATTAAAATTGAAGTATTACATTACAAAAGTATTCGTTACAAAAGTATTACATGTTGACAACAAAAGTAAATGCCCTACGGGCTTACAACTTTCCAAGTCAACACTTGGGTTCAACAAAAGAAGAGTTCTAACTCTTTATACAAATAAGCCCTTGGCTTGAGTTTACATGTAATACACAAAAAGATAACAACAAAAGTTCTTCTGCCTCTAAGCCTCCTAAGCTACGTCCTTGGAGGTGGCATATCACCTGAACCTGAAAATGATGTCCCATATAGGGTAAGCCAATGCCCAATAAAGATATACTAAACCAATTATGAGAAATGACTAAAATATTAGCATATGATAAATGGCTAACACTTGTGAATCAACTTACAACACAATTCAGTTCCATGACAATTATGTACATATTTCATTCCACTTTCTTTCACTTAACCAATTCAATTCATAAACATGGCTCAAAACCTGGCCAAACAATTAGATGAGATAATAACTCATATAACAACACTTCCAATAACCACAATTTAATGAGACTACGGCTCACATAAAAACACTTCAATACTTCAACACTTCCATATTTCAAATGATACACAGATTTGCTGTATCAGTGGAGTCCATCCCCTATTTCCTCCCAAACAGGTTTGAGAGTCTATCCCCTATCTCCTCTCAAACCATGGAGTACATCCCCTATCTCCTCTCAAATAATATACATATACAATGTATTTAAACACTTATTATATACAATGATCAATCAATACACATATTCGATGTATTAATCCAACCGTCATATTCAATGACATATTCTAGATGATTAGTTTCAGTTTTCTCTAATCAGCATACAGTGTCTACAACAATCAAGACTATCCTCCATCAATAGCCCAAAGCAGTTATTTCTAAATAGATAATAAATGCATCAAACAGATATAATATCAACATTTTCATAGGTGAGTGATTAATTAATCCAACTACACCATTTAATCTCATAATTCCCTAATTTCATGAATTTCAACTCAATCTCATATTTCCACAAATTAATTATTCAACACAATTAGGGCATTTTCCCCCTTTTCTCAAATATTGATCCTAAGACCAAATCCCACCAATGTGACTCACAAACTCATATTCCCAAAGCCTTACATGCACATGGAGCTTTAATACACAAAATCCCTCTTTTATAAATTACAACTCAAGCCCTAACTTTTTCCAAAATTTCCAAACAACACCACTTAATCAAAATGACTAAAATGTATGACAAAACCCATAAGATGGAGTAGGATATCCCTACCTCAAAAGAAGGGACCAAATGGAGAAGATGAAGAAAACCCAAGATGCTCCAAATCCACAAATTTTCGGATTGAAATGTAGCCCACACCAAGCTCCACACTTTTAACAAAAGGACTAGGGTAGGAACACACTAGAACTAAATGGATTTGTAGAGAGAAGTGGTGGTTTAGAGAGAGAGGTAGCCGTTCTAGGGTTTGAGAAAAAAAGGAGATGAAAAAGTCACTACAAGAAAATACGCTTTTGACGACTAAATTTTTAGTCGCCAAAAGTCTCTTTTTAGTCGCCAAATGTCGAATTTTAAGTTTTCCCGACTAAAAATTTTGGTCGCCGGTGTTGTCGCCTATACTTCGTCGCGCATACCTTTGGCGACTAAAAAATTGTTGGTCGCCAATAGATAGGGCTTCAACGACTAAACTTTTAGTCGCCATTGCTCAATTCCATTTTTGGAAATTATACCTTTGGCGACTAAACTTTTAGTCGCCAATAGTTAAATTTTTTTTTATTATTTATACCTTTGCCGACCAATAACTTTAGTCGCCAAAAGTATATGAAAAAAAAAAAAAAATTTTCAACCTGTTTGCTCCCAGCTAGTTTCGAACACGCGACGTTCTACTACCACAGGCCAAACCCTTTGCACAACACTCCCTCCACTATGCCAGCACATCATCACATGAACATATATGCAATATATATTATTTATATAGTATATTAACCGCAATTAATACAAAATAATATTTATAAATATAATTTTTTTAATTCAATATAATTTATGTCAAAAATAATTTATTTACTAAAAAAAAAATTAGGCGACTTTTGGCGACTAAAACCATTATTTGGTCGCTAATTGTATTATTTTGGGCTACTAATTATTTATTTGTCGCAAAAAAAAAAGTTCTCAATTAAAAATCAGCGCTTTTGGCGACTAAACAGATATTTCGTCGCCAAAACCCTTACTTTGGGCGACTAAAATGGAGTTTGGTCGGCAAAACCCCCACTTTCAGCGACTAAATTGTTGTTAGTCGCCAAAACTGCTATAATCAGCGACTAAAGCTGTTTTTAGTCGCCAAAACCATACCTTTTCGCTACTAAATGATTTTAGTCGCTAAAAACCGTGACATTTGGCTACTAAACAAACTTTAGTCGCTGAAAACCCTATATTAGGCGACCAAAGTTCCTTTTAGTCGCTAAAAATCACACCTTCGGCGACTAAACTCTTTTAGTCGCTGAAAACCTGCTTTTCGGCGACAAATTCAATTTTAGTCGCCATTTCATGCACTTTCAGCGACGAAATTTCATTTTTTGGTCGCCAAAAGTGTTTTTTGTTGTAGTGAGTGTGTAAAAACCCGCTGCTGCCAACTGATATATTCGAGGCTCGCTCGAGCGACCAGACACAAAGAAACCTCGCTCGAGCCAACAAATCAAAGCTTCAGGTCTGCAACCCAAAAGCACACTCGAGCGAAGAAAAGCTCGCTCGAGCGAAGAAACTCAAAACATAGCCCTCGCTCGCTCGAGCGAAGGAAAGCTTGCTCGAGCGAAAAATTGCAACTTTCAGGTCCAGAACCAGACGCAGATGCAAGCTCGAGCGCAGGACTTCTCGCTCGAGCCACCAGACACATCACCCAACTCTCGCTCGAGCGAAGGAACCCTGGCTTGAGCGAAGGATCTAAAACACAGAGCTCGCTCGAGCGACAAAAGTCTCGCTCGAGCAAAGACACCAAAATCTGGGCAGCAACCATTTGCTCCCAATCACAACCAACCTGTTACAAGCCTGCCCAACACACCCTAAAACTCAAATATATAGAATTGAAGGATGGAAATAAGATATATACAACAACCAACACCACGGAACCTAAGTCCGGAATACAACAACCAAAGGAGAGAAAACCGGAATCGCTATATAAAATAAATTGTATGAATAAATTACTAGAAATGAACAATTCAAAACAATCTAATAACTCTAGGCAATTAAATTAATTTTAATTTGAAAAGTCACTAGAATAAAACTAAATTATTTTATTAAAACCTATTTATAAGAATCTGTTTTAAGATTGTTGGTTTTTTTTCATAATAATATAAGAAAAATATATAAAATAAAATAAATAGAAATGACAAAATAATTTTTTTTTCTATATTTATTATTAAAGAATGAAATACAGAATGAACTACACAACTAAAAATACGCAAATAAACTAGATTACATCATGGAACATATTACAAGATGGATTCCTATGAATATATAAAATAATATGTAAGAAATAGTTCAAATCTAAAAATTTGAAAAACAAAAGATAAGAGATGTAAACCGAAACCTGTGTTATACCACATTTTCCTTAAAATACATTCATCGCCTCCCGATGGGTGCTAGAGGTACGCCGGCGTCTGTTTCTCTGGATAGGATGGTTAAAACCAGCTAATACAGAAACACCTTCTGAATAGCTCTATCGAACTTGACAATAACAGCACTCTCTCTAACAAGAATCAAAGAAGGGGCTAGCACAAAGAAGATAGAAAAATTTATTTGGTATAAAAATCTACTCCAACTTTATCTAAAGAAAATCACAAATTTTCCATCTCAAAAATATTTCTATCTCATCTATCTAAGTTGGAGGGCCATTTTTATACTTGTAGGAAAATGGTCTTAGCAATAAAGGCTACCATAAAACCTAGCATCAAAGGCTATCAACTCTAGCCATTAGAGCTAAAATTGCAAAGGTGCAAAACTCCCATGTGCATAATATAATCATCAACTCTATCATCAAAAGATGAAACTTACAAAAGTTAAAAACCTCTTTTGCATTATATATATACTAGTGGTAACCCGTGCTATATATGGTATGTAAAAAATTAATAACATATTTTTATACAAAATAATATAAATAGTTAAATTTTTGTATGCAAATTATGAAAGCAAATAAGATTGAAATTTACAATTTAAGTCCCATAATTTTATCACAATTTATTTATTATTTTTTAATTTTTCACAAATTTAACCATATAATTTTTAACCACCCTTGCTAGAATTGCAAATTTAGGTGAACTCAAACCAAACAACTTGAGTCGAGTTTAAATTTTTAAAAAAATTGAACAATATAGTTTTTAATTAAGTGAGGACTTATGCAAAATTTTAAAAATTCAAATTAAATTTGAGTGAACTTGGGTAAAAACACCAAATAACCTGAAAAATCAAAACAAAATTATATATATAAATATATAAATTATTTTCTAATTTATTTTTAAAATAATAAATAAAATTAATTAAAAATTCAATATTAATTAACAAAAGAAAAAGCAATATATTTAAGATTTCCAATAGAATTTTTTTTTGAAAATATTTAAAAAATAAACCTTTTAGAAATAGATCATTGAATAAAGGGTTGCTTGGGAAGTGTCATATTAGCTCACTTTTTTATCTTTTTATCTTTTTTTGGGTCACATCATATTTCTACTTTTCTATACATCTTTTCATAAAAAGTAAAAAAATATACTTAATTATTTTTTTTTAGGTCACATCATATCTTTACTTTTCTATACATATTTTCGTAAAAAGTAAAAAAAAAAAAAAACTTAATTATCTTTTTTAGGTCGCATCACATTTTTACTTTTTTGTATATATTTTCGTAAAAAGTAAAAAAGTATACTTAATTATCTTTTTAAAGTTATATCACATCTTTACTTTTCTGTACATATTTTCGTTAAAAATTTAAAAAAATATACTTATTTAGCACTTTCCAAACTACCACTAAGTTGATATTAAAAAGATTTAATTTTTATAATGGCATAAATAATTTAAATATGATTTTTTAGAAATTATTTTTAATTTAAAAATTACAATAAAATATTAAATAGAATAAAAATAAATTTCTTACAAAATAAAAGTGTTTGAATTAAAAAAAAGGGAAGAAGAAAATTTAATATGGTATTTTCATTTAATCTAAAAATAATTTTAGATGAATAATAAATTATCACTTATAACCCTCTTTTTTTTAAATAAAAAAAGTTTAGCGAACTATCACTTTTAATAAATAAAAAAATTAACGTTTCTTTCTAATTTATTTTAACAAAAGTTTTGAGCCAAAGATATCTTTATTCTTTATTTTAATTTCTTTAATTAACAATTGAGATTTTAAAAAAAAAAAATCTAACAAAATTCATTATATTTGGTAAGTACTAAAAAAGTTATATTTTGTTCTTTTGTCAAAAAAAAATTATATTAAAAAAAATTATTGTTCAAGTCCTTATAGTTTAAAAAGATATAATTTTTTTTATAAAATTTAAAACAAAAAAGAAAAAACAATTTAATAGCGATTAATAATTTGAATATATGTATATTATGACACATATGAATATTGATCTCATTTAATTGCAGCAATATAATTTGAAAAAAATATTAAATTTGAAATTTTATTTTATCATTTAATAAAGGATGCAAAATTTAAGGAATGAATATTGGTCTCATTCCAATTATAGCAACATAATTTAAGTAAGAATTCAAATTTGAAATTTTATTTTAGGATAAATTACAAATACACCCCCTAAGATTGGCTTAAAGTACAGATTGCCCCTTATGGTTTGGAAAGTTACAACACCCCCTTGTTAAAAAAATTTATTTAACAAAATTAACTAAAAATATAAAATTCATAATTGCTCTCCTATACAATAATAAAATTACCTAAATTGTTAATTGAAACATATTTCTAACAACATTAAAAGCTGTTAATTGATTTGATGATTTATTAATGAAATGGGCAATTTGTTATGAAATTAGAAATCTTAGGGGATGGAATGTAATTTTTAAAACTACAGGGGGCGATTTGTATTTTAATCAAATCTCAAGGGATATATTTGTAATTTGCCCTTTATTTTAATAATATAAAATTAATTTATAGACCAATCATATTGTAATACGTATTAACAACAAATTAAACAAAATTAAAAAAAAAAAAGATGAGAAAAAAGAATTACAACTTTCAACCTTAACGAAATGACAATATTTTGCAATTATAATAGTATATATATAGATAAATCATAGAATAGATCATTATTTAAAACTTATATATTATGAGATAAATCATTATAATTTTAAATTTAAATTAATGGAATGCTTTTCATATTTAGTGCCCTCAAATTTGAATCTTGAAATGGATTAGTATACTTTCTATTTTTTATTTTATATATATATATATATAAATGATATACTTTATATTTGAAAATCATAAATTTAGAGATATTATATATATATATATATTTGCTTGAATGAGAGCTATAAAAGATTTTTTTAATTATTTAAAATCAAAAAATTAGAAATTTTAATTTGAGATATTGGAGCTCCCACAACACTTGTGGTTACAAACCCCTTTTTACTTATATAATAGATAGATAGATAGATACATAGATAGATAGATTTAATAAAAATTTATATTTTTTTTAGATATTTTTTTAATATACAATTTTTTTTTTAAAAGATTTTTTTATAAAAATAATTTAACAATCTCATCACTAACCATAGTTTATGAGAGAAGTTGGAAAGAGTGTAGCAATAGGTATAAGAGAAGTCAAAAAGACTTGTAGGATGGAAGAAGTCAATAAATGCTAAGGTTTTGTTTTTT
This sequence comes from Camellia granthamiana, assembly GCA_036172215.1. Taxonomy (NCBI): domain Eukaryota; kingdom Viridiplantae; phylum Streptophyta; class Magnoliopsida; order Ericales; family Theaceae; genus Camellia; species Camellia granthamiana. Next base: position 143,226,246 of record CM069903.1, on the reverse strand, counting down.
TTAAAATCAAAAAATTAGAAAATTAAGATTGGGATATTAGAGCTCCCATAAGGCTTGTGGGTTAGAAACCTTATTTTCCTTATATAATATTAGCATATTACTCGTGCTATGCATGAGTATAAATAAATAATCAAAAATTAGTTTTTAATTAAAATAATAATATAAAATTTATTTAAAATATGTTGTAAAAGTGATTTATGATCAATTAATTTTTATTAATTTTTATTAGAGTTACACTAATTGAAGATTTTTATTCTAATGTCATTAATTGTATTTTCTAAGTTCTTAATAAAAACTTGCATGTCATAATTTAATTGGTAAAATTTAAATAATAAATTAAAAAAAATTTATTTACAATAAAATATAAATACATTTCATTTTATAAGTTTTATAATTTTAATTTACCATATGATAGTAATAAATTATATTTTTTAATATACCAACTTTTTCTTATTTTCTAAAACCTAAAAATTTGTTTACTTAAAATTGTTGTCATAACTCTTATATGAAAACGGATTAAAATTGACTTATGGTGTTGGACTAAAAATTAAAAGTGACCCGAAAGCTAGCTGACTAAATATTTATGCCAATGTGACATTCACCTAGTCATTAAAAATTGTCTTGATTATTTAAAATTATCTTTATCGATTTGTAACCGGTATGAGTTAGTTTGAGAGTTCTAATATGAGATTAAATATTAAAAATGAGTTTAGAAAATTTAGTTCAAGTCCATTTTTTTTTCAACATTTCTTGGTTTAAGGCTATAAGACATCTTATTTTAATAACTCAATATGATTAAAAATAATAATAATCTTAATGTTTAGGTGCTTTTTGTCAATCAATAAAAATTATTTATAAATATTAGGAGAATTACATCTGAACAAATTCTAACATAAATTTTTCTTTAAAACTCTAAGAACAACCTACACATTTGGTTTGATTTTATCTACGTCACTAATCTTTGGAGGTTTCATGATCTTTTTTTTTTTTTTTTTAATGGAATGCATGTTTGCTATAATATAGATATATAGATTAGAATATCGATGCATATAAAATTATTAAACATCAAGAAAAAAAAAAAATCTATGAAAGATGTAGATTAATTCCTATATTTTAGTAGTATAAAAATTCAAATTTAAATTTATATCTTAGTTAACTTTCCTTTTCAATTTCTAAATTTAAATTTTAAATAAATTAATTAACCTTCTTTTTGAAATGTGTAAATCAAGGCATAAAAGTTATTTAAATTTTTAAATAGATTAACTAACTTTCTTTTTAAATTTAAATTTTTAAATGAATTAATTAACTTTCCTTTTAAAATGTGTAAATTAAGGCATAAAATCTATTTAAATTTTTAAATAGATTAATTAACTTTCCTTTCAAATATAAATTTTTAAATGAATTAATTAACTTTCCTTTTGAAATATGTAAATCAAGGCGTAAAAGCTATTTAAATTTTTAAATAGATTAATTAACTTTTCTTTTAAATGCATTAATTATTATTTTTTTAAATGATTCAATAAAAGTTAACCAATAGAATTTTTTTTTAATTATTTAAAAAATAAGAATTCTAAAAAAATAGTATGAGGGTTTTGAACTTCACCAGTGCCTTTTCATTAAAAACTCTATTTTACTTATATAATACTAGTGTTTCACCCGTGCATAGTCATATTTATAATTATTTGTATATATATTTTGATAATAATGAGGGAATTTTGACTAAATCTCTCAAAAGCATGTGGATTGACAAAAGTTAATAAATGCTTATGAGAGAATTTTGAGCAAATCTTTCAAAAGGCATATGGATTGAAAAAAGTTCATAAATACTAAGGCTTTTTTAAAAAAAAAATCAAAAATTTAGAAAATTAATATTGGGATATTGGAGCTCCCACAAAGCTTGTGGATTAGGAAACTCCATTTTCCTTATATAATGTACTAACCTATCACCCGTGCTATGCACGGGATAATTATAGATATTTAGATTTTTTTTAGATTTTTTTTAATATAGAAATTATGTTTTTAAAGATTTTTTATAAAAATAATTTAACAATTTTATCACTAACCATAGTGTATGAGAAAAGTTAAAAAAAGTACTGCAGTAACTATACATGGATTGTATCTATAATTATTTGTATGAGGGGATTTTAAATGCTAATAAGGAGATTTTGACCAAATCAATAAATGTAGGCATGTGGAAAGACATGTGGATTGAAAAAAATTAATAAATGTTGATCAGGGGATTTTGATCGAATCAATAAATGCTGAGTTTTTTTTTTTTAATAAAAAATTTGGAAAATTCCGATTGGGATATTGAAGCTCCCACAGGCCTTGGGTTTAGAAACACCCTTTTGCTTAATATATAGTATATAGTATAAATAGATAGATAGATAGATATATAATGCTATTTAAATAATCCAACTAGATGGATTGCAAAATGAATATGGGTGTTGGGTCACAATCGGGGGATTCTATTTGAATCCAAAATATGTTTCAGTACGCCCAATTTAAATTTATAAATTTTAATTCATATTATATCCTAATATGAATTTACTAATGAGGATAACACATATTAAACCTTAAAATAAATTTTTTTTCTTCATGGTATACGTTAATCAGTTATTCCTATTCAAATCTCTGTATCTCTGTATCTCTGTATCTTCTTCTCCGAGAGATCAAAGTTGTTTCTTCTTCTTCTTCTTCCTCTCTCCAAAACTCCAATCCACCCTACCAAAACTCACCATCATCATCAATATCATTGTTTTTTATTATTATTATTTTGAAATCCTAAACCCTAGAAGAAAGTTTAAATAAAATCAAATAATGGATGAGAGTAATAATCAAAATAATTTTTTGAAATAATCCATAAAAAATAAAGTAAGTATTCATATAAGGGGTTTCACAATTTTTGTAAAGCACCATCAATTATTTTCTATATCATTTTTTTGACAAAAATTAAAAGGTCCAGTTGTTAGATTAACAATATCATATTATTGGAGTTGTTTTTATTTTGTCATTTAAATAATACATTATTTGAGAACTATTTTTTCTTGTTAGTGCTTGATGCTTATGTGCTTGTAAGTTTGGTTTTGATTTTTCCAAGAGCATTCTTGTGGATAGTTATAATGTAAAAGTTTTTTTTTTTTTTTTTTTGGTATTGAAAAGTTTTATAATGCTTATGTAAAAGTTTAGTTTTTTCTGTATTTATAATGCGTATGTGCTTATAAATTTGGGTTTTTTTTTTTTTTTTTTTGGTATTTGTATTTAAGAATTATTTTCTGTATTGAAATTTTTTTAAAATAATTTAGTTTATTTATTTATTTATTATTTGGGTTTACCTAATTTGGAAAAAATAATAGGGTGTAATGAGAGTAAAATAAAAATTTAAATAATTAAATTGGGTGTACTTAGAAATTGGGAGTACTTAATGATTTTTTGAGTGTAAATAGAATCCCCCATCACAACCCGATCCAAACCCAGTTTAAACATATGCACAAGACAAGCCCAGTCCAGCGTAGCACAATCTGGTCCATGTCCAAAACTAAGTCCAACACATGCACATACACAAGCCTAAACCAGTCCAGACTAAGACTAAGACTAAGTCCAAGTCCAAGCCTAGGCCCAAGCCCAAGTCTAAACCCAACTTCTATTGATATTCACTTTATAAGACAATTCTCATTCACAACTTAATAATTTTGGCTCGTTGTTTTTGTATTACAATCTTCTTACTTAAGAGAATACAAAACCATTCAAATCCACCTCAACTAGTGGTTGGGTCCCACTTTAATTTCGAATTAAAGTTACCGAAAAATCATTATTTTGCAACAGTGTAAAAGAAAACATTTTCTAAAAAAAAAAAAGAAAAAAAATTCAAGAAATATTTTCCCATATTTGGAGGTGATTGTGGTGGTGGAACAAAGATGAAGGTGGATGTGAATGTGCTGGAGTAGTGGTGATGGCAATGGCCGTAGTAGTTATAGGGGTCTGGTGGTAAAGGTGTGGTAGTGGTGACATTTATAAGACTTTAAATCGAAAAACATTTTTCATCTTTCAAAAGTGAAATATTTTCTACCCGAATAGACTTGCTTTTTATCAACTATAAAAAATATTTTTCATTTACTTTCATTTTCTATTGTATCAAACACATATTTTAGCTGTCACAAACGGGTTGAAAATATTTTCCGCTCAAATAAACTTATTGTCCGTTGACCACATAAAACTTTTTCAGCTAACTTTAATTTCATAGCGTACCAAATGCCAAAAAAAAAAAAAAAATGTACATATAAAATAGGATGTGGCAATTTGTTTTAGCTCATGCCTCGCATCAAAAAAAATTCTAGTTGCGCAATTTTCATATGCTCTCTGACTAATCAATATAAAATTATATTTGCACAGCCAATTTTTGTTGTGTAAATCATTTACAATGAGGTCAAAACATAAGATGCAATAAAACAAAAATGCAGAGGCTTGCAAATTGCAATGGGAATTCTTGAACATCTTCAAGCAGCAATTTTTTATTCATGAACTTACAGTAAACAAAAGAAACCTGTATTCCATTACATCCTCGTATATGCTTATAATAGCAAGCATATATTCATTCAGATTCACAACAAAATCAAAAGTGCACACACAAAAACAGTGTAAAAGAATAACAATCAGACACGACCACCCGGTACAATCATCACAAAGATATGCAAATGACACAACATCAAACTAAAATATAGACCTAAGTAAGATCGTCCTCCTCTAGTTCTTTTGCCTTCAGTGCTTCCTTAACTCTCAAAAGAAGGGTTGTTTTCCAAGCATCCTGCAGAGCAAATTATGTGGAAACAACACAAGCAATTGCAACATTCAATAACTAAATAAACACGCAGATCTGAATCTAGACAACACAATAGCATCAGTTTGATTGATGTAAATTCCCATCTCAACTGGATCAGAAAACAAGTGACTTTACCAGAAATGTGTAAGATATCCACAAATCAATACAGAAAAACTAGGTATAAATAAACTACTACAATGTCAAATGCTATAGAAAATAACAAATGCAACTGAGTTCAATTCAGCGAAGCTTGATCCACACAAAATCTTTTCATTGATTAGATAAATAACTTTCACCATTCCTCCATTAAGTCTGTTGCTTTGATGTCACCCCTTTAATATTTTGATACATTCGACTCACATCAAATTTACTTGGCAAACCCATTGAAACCTTCATGTTGTCTAGAGTTAGTGCCACCTCTAACTTCTCATTATTTCTTCTCGTTATATCTTTTGTTCTCATGCAACTTGATCCTTCTTATCAGCCTCCCTCTTAATCTAATTTTTCAAAACTAGTGTTTTGTTTGTCTTCAATATTAACAGCTGTTTTAGCAAAAATCAAGATATGCCCGCTAGGATTGACAGAGAAACTACAAATTAAAAGTGTCTGTAAAATTCAAAAATTCCAGGCCTAGGTCACCTAATTCGCTGGTACAAAGTGATGGACACATTATGAGTTCGCGAACAGGTGGATTTTTGGCAAATTCTCTGCAAATTTATGAATTCATTAAATATATTCACGAATTCCTTTAATCAATTTGTGAATTGGCCAGAAATCTCATTTCAGCCAATTACTTACTGCCGCGGATCACAAACCATACGATTTTAATAACTATGAACCAGCAAGTAAAAATGCTAAAAATTTACTGTCTTTCATTTCTGAATCAGTTCATGCTTAGTCATTTTGCCATGCATTAGTCACGCCATTAATGATCAACTTCTAAAGCAGCTGTTTTTCTACCAATGAACCAAATGTTCAACACAGAAATTGTAGTGCAGGAAGTAGCCCAAAAGATGAAAATCTTCAGTACAGCATGTCAGTGGAAATTGATTCAGCAGCCATACTTCTATAATTGATCACAAGGAACCTTTCAAGAAGGTTACACTCAAATAATATGTTCTCTAAATGTCAAAAGCAATCTACATCGCACAATAAGATCAAATTTTGAATTGATATCTATCCTCAACATCAGCCTTTGTATAGTCTAATCAGTATACTTACTGTTCAACAAAAAATAAATCCTACTAAGTGCTATGCTATTCGCAAGATCTGAAACTAGACAAAGCTATTCTGACCAATCAAAATTATGACAGTTCTAATACGGTACAAGGAGAAAAGAAGGAAGAAATTCAAGACAAACTTGGACCTAGAGTTGCAGTTATGTGCCATCACATGTTGTTCAAGACATTATTAGCCAAAAGCAAAGAAAAGAAATTCTGAACCTCCTTTTCAGAATAATATTAAAATCAATTCAACTAAACTAAAAACTTCTGTGCTGCAAGTAAAATCCATGTCAAACACATCAGCAACAAACCCACTCGAGTGCTACAAACTAATCAGACTCCAAACATTGATAAGTGTTTTCAATTAGAATCAGAAATGCAATTTACCAGTTGAGTCATGCTGTCAAATTCCTTCACAGCATCAGTGAACTTTGCAATATCTTCCTGATCAATAGCATCAGCTAAATCCTGCCACGGGAGAAGCAATCTTCATGTTAAGCTAAATTTTTGTTATCACAATTATATAAAGATATTAAATATAATTATTAAATTCAACATAAGAAAGGAGGTAGCTTAGGAGTTTATACTGTTGATAAAAAACCATCAAAATATGCAGTTCATATGGGGAAAAAATTCATCAAGATGAGAAGTTAACTACATTCCATGAAATTTATTTCCTAACAATTGTAGAATGAATTCACCATCCAGGAGGAAACTTGAAAAAAAAAAGAAAAAAAAAAGAGATGCAAAACCAAAACGAGTTTTACAAGCTTTACATACCGCAAGCAATTTGTACTCTCGTGTTCCAGAAAAAGTTGGATCCAAATCCTGAAAAAAAATAAATCAAATCAATGTTCATACAAATACAATGTCTAAGCAATATGATAAAAAGACAATATGCTGGACAAGAGCTATCGATTAATCATGCTTAAACCTGATATTTCTCTAATGCATTGTTAATTGCAACAGTGTCCCCTTTGCCTTTACAGAGTTGGCAAATGCCAGCATTAAGAAGATGTCCTTTTACTCCATACTTCAGCAAATTATTGTTCAGCGATTGCCGTGCTATATCTTCATAAATCTCAACAGCTTGCTGGTATCTGGAGAAAAATTTTGAGCATAATAGATCCTATCAATGCACTTTCAATTATTCCTCAACAACATTTTACATCAATGTAAAGCTATGACAATATGTATTCCAAATAAATGATTTCTGACAGTAGGTACAGATCTCATTTGCATTGTTCCACTATTTCACTTCGGTAATAAGTCTGCAAATGAGATGAGCCAAGCGAGCTTTAGGGTGTTCAGAATCGGCTCAGTCAGTTTAATGTATGTTCTGGTTTGGCTCATGTTCGTGATGAACTCAGCTAAATTTATTTGGCTCAGCTCTTGATAGTTTCATGAGCTCATGATTCCAGCTCAGCTCGGCTCGGCTCAGTAAATGCATATGAAATCCGGACACATGTAGAATGGATGAGAAAAAAACCCAATGGACAAAAAGATGACAGGGCTTTTAAAGTATGTCACCAAAAAGCAAAATGTGGGCCATCATTTAACTTTTTTTCAAAGTATAAAGCATATTTGTAATAGAAAGCAGGAAACACGTCCTCTCTCAATGTGTGGTGTATTATATCATACTAATTTCTATACAAAAATAAAGAAAAAGGATTGAATGTGGCCTTGATAAAAAGTAATAAAAGTAGAACAACTCCTCTCATTTGCAGCCTTAGTTACTAAACTAAGCCCTGACTCTATGCATGAATATTAATATATGTGCATACATATATTTGGAAATGAAGTAAACTACACTGTCAATAATGTGAATGACCATTTGTTTTCAACCAACACTTTTGAACCAAATAATTGCTGCAACACTCTAAAAAAAACAAGCTGACAGTAACAAATTCAAATGTGAGTTAGTTGTTGGAATAATCAGAAGAAAAGACCACCGCACTCACATTGATATAAAGAGAAACAAACAACCAGATGCATATTGACTTAATCCCACATGACCAATTTAAGCAGCCTACAAGGAGATCCTACATAACTGACTATACTGCCTTCAGAAACACGTACAGAGATGAAAAATAACTTTTGCAGATAATACATGTGGAAGTTCTCCATATACAACTACATGATTAAATTATTATAAACTTACACATTTAAATATGAAATGCATTAAAAAATAGAAAATATATTTGGGATTAACTATATAGATCCATTTCCTCCAAAATGGTAGCAGCATATCCTGATAAATTTAACTGCAGGTAGTTTTAAGGTCTACATGGTACAAAGTTAAATCAAACAACAATGTCATCTACTTTCCGCAATCAATTCCTACGCAGAGAAAGAGAGATTAGAACAGTTATGAGATACATCCACTGTGGACTGAACGTTGCAGAAAATAGGTTTCAAAAGTCATCTAGCAACATAAGAAGTATAACGGGCTTACTGTTCCAACTGAGCAGAAAATTGAGCAACTTTCTGCCTGCACTGATTTGCAGTAGTTGTTACATCTTCGCTTTGGAAAAGATCAGCTGCTTTTTCATAGTAAAAAATAGCCTGCTCGAAGTTCTGTTCAGCTTCGTACGATTCAGCAATTTCCTGCACATGAAGACAAGAGTTCCAAGTTATATACGACTTTACTAGCCATCACATGCAATGATCCTAGAGGTTTACTCTAACTAAACATTAAAAATAAATAAATTAATAAGGATAATAGCATCTATGAATTTTACCCTTGTTTATAGTCATAAGTGATATGGCTTATCACTTATTACTATGAACAAGGGTAAAGTCATAGATGCAACAATATATGAGTAAGGAAACAATTATCTTCAACTGCCTCAAGTCTGACATAATTTACAGACAAAATGGTACAGATTGTACCTTGTAATATCTTGCAGCCATGTTGAGCCTTCCAATCTCCTTAAACATATTGACCGCTTGCTCTAGACAAGATATGGTCTCTGAAAAGCATACAATATTTAAGACGAGAGTAAACCCATGCCTCTGTGTAGTCTTCTAATAAAAACATCATTCCTAATTATATGTGAACAGGCGAGATATTTAGCTACAAAATTCCATTAGATTTTGTTCTTTTCAAAGCTCTGATGGGCCGGATTTATTGAATTATTTTCAATGATGATGTGCATGGAAAGAAGAAAAAGGGCAAATACAAAATATTACATGAAGCACACCTAAGGTTTCATGACCAGTGAAGCACAAATTATCATCAAGGGGCAAATAAGTGACGATAAACATCAGACTGGTTTGAATCATTGCTAAGGTTTAAAGAATCCCAAGATTTCCCATTACAAAACCTACCAAGATGGTCGTGCAAAGTTAAAATCTATGAAGCACATGTACAGGTACACATCAATACAGAAAAATCTATGAAAAAACGTAGGATACACGTAAAGCTGGGTACATTCGTAAAAAGCTGGGTACATTCGTAAAAAATAAATAAATTTGAAATAATGCAAAAATTAATTAAATGGTTTAGTTGGTTAAGATCAAACTTACAATTCACATTTAATGCCAAAAGTAATGTATAAATCAAAATTAAATGTAATTAAATTAAATAACTTACAAATTAAAGCTTAATTTTAAAATCATGCTGAGTATAAAAAAGAAGTTTAGTGAAACTAACTTCACATTTACAAGGAAGAAAATACTATTCTAATTGAGGTACAACTTGGATATTTACTAGATACATCTGGGGCACTGCAAAAATTAAGAAGAAAAAATTGGGTGCATGTTTTGTATACCCAGTACTTATGCAGAAGTACCATGCAAAATACTAGTACCCAGCATGGTTACGGCATATTTGGCAAAGTACCCATGCATCATAGAGGTTAAAATTGTGGCGATTTAAACAATGCGTGGATGCATGCCCCTCTTTGTGTTCTACATTATCTGATGGTACATCCAGTATATTAGTTTAATGTGCATGCTCTATCATATTGAGTGGAGGTTCCTTCAGCTTCAAGTAACGAATTGAAATAAATATTCTTTCTAAGCTTGAATTGATCCCAAACACAAAACCACAAATGGCATGTTGGGGCATGTTAAAAAAAAAAAAAGAACCAAGTTGTGATTTAAACAATGCATCACTACAAAAATATAATGCGAACATTGACTAACATTGAATTTTGAAATCTAGAATTCTGAAATCCCTTGATTTGTTTATTCTTGTGATTAGTAACTTCTACCGAAAGGACACAACCTTACTGTGTTGTTACATGTTTGTTAATAAAGAAAATTTTGGCTGAATGCCTATTTGACGGACCAAAAAAATAACAAAATGATGCAGGACTGCTTTAGGAATACTTTCTGAGACTAAAGCATCAATCAGGAGGGAGAGATAATGGATTTTAAGTTTATATGTGCCTATAAAAAAATTAGTGTCAACTGATTAAAAGAAGTTCGTGAAGGTGTAATAGAACATTCACCACCACAATCATCTATAATAATCAAATCGATTAGAGCACAAAGGAGGAATCCTACATCTGTCAGTCCTTTTATTTCTTGCATTGTAATTTGTATCTTACTTGGCATTCTGTCAATTGGAATCGTGCCCCTTGCAAGCCAACAAGCAGCGTGTATTATATGTCACATGTAATAAGGCTTCACGAATCAGTACGCCATAGGTGGGTATGACAATTCTCTAAATTAGCACCAAGTACATGATTGACTTCTCATAGTTCATAGGAACTAGAGAAATCCACTAAAGGACCACCTATTCTACTAATCATAAGCACCCAACCGCCTTGCCTTACAATTCAACCTAATTGGCCTTTTCAGTCGCTTGCTTGGTTAGATCTTGTCAACACATGCATTCTTGATTGAGCTACTTTGGCATGAGTACTGAAATACATCTTTTATTTTTTTTATTTTTTCGTATAAATACTAAAAGATATCTAATTCAAAGAAAACAAGAAGCAAGGGAACATCGCAAAAATATATCGTGTAAAAAGAGTTTAAGATTACATATGCTGTCACTACTTTTTAGCTGCAGGGTAGATTCATATAATTATAATAGAACATTGCTTGTATAAAATAAGCCAAAGTGGTCTGACAAATTTCAGGATAAATTATCATACAGAGAAGTCAACATCATACATACCTTTAGTATTTGTCTTCTTATAGCAATGAGCAGCAGAAGCATAAGCACCAGCGGCTTCATGTTTACTATCCAACTACAAAAATAAGTAACAGCATTATATAGGCTTATGGTCAGATAAGATCTGCCAAAAACAAAACTTCAAAGATAGAAATATCTAAACCCTGTAAAACGAAGCAATTACCTTTAAATGACAGTTTGCTAACTTCACATATGCTGATCCAGCTTGGTCCCCTGAGAATCCAAATATCATAAAAGATTACTGACCTAATACCTGGGATATAATGCGGATTAATCTAATTTTGAAAAAATAGTCGAATTCTTTAATCAATATGATCCTTCAAGTACCGAAGTGATCGAAAGTCTTCTTAAAATAGAAAGAAAGAAAAAAAAAGGCTTCCAAAACATTAGGATAACTCATAACAACTATGGAAGAATCTGCATTGCTCATCAAGAAGTCATTTTTATTTTAATTTCCAAGTACCAAACTATTCAATCGTCGAAAAGTAATGGCTTTATAGGGCAGGGAGCGATTGAGTTGGTATTGGGTGCCAAGGGTAATCCTGTAAGCCAGTAAACACACACACACACACACAATAAATTGGATTTTTACTGATCACTATATATACGAATCTATAACATTCCCAACTTAAGATGCACGCACAATGCAAGTTAAACAATTACAACACACGCACAAGCCATCAAGGACTCAATCAAACCAAGATCCACCACAATTGACTGATCAAGAACCTTCGATTCAAAAAAAAAAAAAAAAAAAAAAAAAGGAAAAAGATACAGAATTGTGCATTCTCACTATCGCATCGAAACAAACCATAATCGATCAACAAAAAATATGTATGAGTAGAAGAAGACTGACATGATTTGGCGAGCTTGAAAGCATTGGCGGCTTTATCGAACAAATCGGCGGCGTCATCGAATTTAGAACCGAAGAGGCCCCAGCCGCTGAGCTTCTTCTCAGCTCTCTTCTCGAAATCTTCTCCTCTCGCAATCTGATCGCCCATCTTGTGTTGGCGGTGATGGAAGATGAAGATGAAGATGAAGATGAAGACTGATCAAAAAAGCAACAGAAAAAGAAGAGGAAAGGTGGGGTGGTATCAAAAGAAATGTGCCATTGCCAGGTTTGATCATAGATGAAATATGGGCCTTCTTTTCATGGGCTCAAATTTCATTAAGCAACACAACCCATCAAATTGTGGATCTGTCATGCCGTGAGAATCCCATATTCGGTCTATTCTGAATTGTTTATATTGTAAGATTTTTAAACATATGATTCATAAAATAAATTTAGGATCTTGCTAATAAATATCCTAAGGGTATAAGAAAAAGACAAATAAGTGTAGAACTCAATACACTTTTCATTAATTTTAGAACATTTTTCACTCAATTTAATACACTTTTCAACTTTTTTACTATTTTTAAAGCACTTTTTTCAATCATCCTTATATTAAATAATGCATGAGGGCACTTAGTAACATATGCAACTCAATCATACTCACCATTTTAAAACAAATTATTAAAATTTATGCTAACCGTTTATTTTTAAAAAAATAAATGTAGCTTTGTTTTGAGATCATAGATACCCAATTAATATAATTTTCTATAATATGAATGATTTGAATGAATGACATGAGTTCAAATAAGCCCCATGGGCCTGCCAATACCTAGTTGTGGCACAGCACACTTCCTAGGTACTCAAATTGTTCACATATCAAAATATAATAAAGTTATCATTTATTATTTATTCTTATTATAAAAAATTATAATAAATATACTATAAATAAAATAATTATTCATCATTATAAAATAATAACAATATTGTACGAGCACAAAATATTCACTGTTAGTATAATCTTGCTAATTAAGTTTGCGATCCTTCAAATATCGTCGTAAGGCTTGAAATCACAAAAACGTGAGCTTACAGGCGAATGCGTGTTGGAAAACCGCTCCAACCTTAAGTTAGTACTCAAGATCAATGTGAAAAAATGTTCTTAAATCTTGTGAATAGAATTATGTAACCTTGTTTTAAATTATCTCTAAGCTTTTATAATTTCCGTATAACAGAATCTTAATAGGACTCTAATTCCCTTTCATAGAATCCTCCTATAACTCATCTTCCTAGAGTATAATGCCCTATTTTTTACACTCTCATCACTAAAGAAAGTGTATCAAAACTCTTTCGTCGACAACCGGGCAAATCATCAGCCCAGTCGCTTACCCAACATGCAAATGACTCAACCTTGATGCTGCCAAGAACAGGTGCCACGCCGAGCTAACGTAGCTTGGTGCGCCTTCACTTCGTGCCGACGTAGCTCGGCATTCTGACAAACCAACTAGACCAATTCTACTCGACCAAACATGCGAAAACAATTGCTCGATCTGGCGATGTTTGCCGTTTGTTCACCTGAATGTTGATAGTATTGTTGCAACCTTGCAAACTATAGCCCAGTCCATAACAAGGACATGATTTAACCCGACCCAGTCATCTCGCCGCAAATCTCCCTCTTTAAATATGTGTAACTAATGACTTATTAAAAAATTAAATTATTTTCAAACAATAGGTGAAGGTGTGGTTGTCAAGAAAATGCAATATATATACAAACCTAAACTACCTTTCGTTTCCTTAGATTTTTGTCTAAACAATATAAAATAGACCAGCAAACCAATCTTTAATGAAGAGATTACTTTTATAATTTGATCACTTAGTACGGATTTTCCTCAAACTATTCATTTGTATCCCACCACTCTTAGGAATTCAATAGCCCCTATACGAGGAATACTAAGTCCAAATAGATTAATAATTTTAATTTTAATTTTAATTTTAATTTTATTAGTCACATATCAAATTATGTATTTTGTTGGATTGCTAGTATAACATGAAGGTCATGTCCCTTCAAACAAACAAGTTCATAGAAAATAAATAAATAAAATAAAAGGTGGATTGGATTGATGGTGGTTAGGGATGTAAATCTGGCCTGGCCCGTGCTATGTCAGGCCTTGCGGACTCCTGTCAAAATTCGGGCTAACCCACGAGCCAAAAAATTAGGCCCAATCCTAGGCCTAGGGGTATTCGAGTCTTGGGCAAGCTGGTGGATCGGGCCTCAAGCTAGGCCAGTGGCCCGGGCCTCGGGCTTGGGTGGGCTTGACCAATTTTTTGTTTTTTTAAATTTTGTTTCCAAAATTTTATTATTTTTTCACTAAAAAAGACACTGGGCCTCGGGCGGGCCGGGCCATAAATGGGCCTTAAGCGTGCCGATGGGCTGGGCCAAGCAGGCCAAGCCTACAGGCCAGACCGGGCTTCAAAATGATGGTCTAGGCTCAGGCCCGGGCCCAAGCAGGCCTAAACGGGCCGGGTCCATCTCGTGTCGCAGACCATTTTTACACTCCTAATGGTGGTGGCTAACTGCAGTGAATGCTTTTAATATTTAATTTTTTTTTTTGGATATAAATTCCCTCAAGTTTAAATTCTGAACTATTCTGTCATGTTGGATTTCGTGGGATCCAGTATAGATCCCATTTCGATAATTTAAATTATTTATTTTGTAAGTTTTTTCGCGTATATGAAAAAAATTAGTCAATCTAATAATCATAATATTTTCATTTTATTTTGTTTATCTTAAAAAAAAAAAATTGGTGGTTTATTTTAAAAAACACACTAATCAAATTATTTTTTTTTGGAGAAATACTCAATAAAATGAAAAATAAGATAAAATTACCCAGCTACCCTCTAATACCAAAATAAAAGTAGGGAAACTTAAGTATGAATTCTAATAGGTGTACTTATTGTTCAATAGGTCATGTGAAGATTAATGACGTTTTTCATCAAACTATTAAAAAACGTCACTAATTATTAATTTCCAACGACAATTTAAAAATCTTATTACAAAAAAGTCACTAGTTATAAGTTTTAGTGACTATTTAAAAAAATGTCACAAAAAATGTCACTCATTTTCAACCTTTAATGATAGTTTAAAAAATTCGTCACAAAAAAAAGTTACTAATTGTAAGTTGGGTGAATTACACTAGTAGTCTCTATAATTTAGGACTTGCATCATTTTGGTCATTGACTTTTCAATTGTGATACACTTGACCTTAAATTTTGAATTTTGTTTCAAATAAGAACAATCAAAGATTTTTCTTTCCAAATGGTCCATTTCAAAGACAAAATCGCCATACAACTTATTTTATGTTGATTAACTAATATGTTGCTTCAAATGTAAAGTCCTTTTTTTTAATGAATAATGCTGAAATTTTGTTGGTTATAAAGTTCTGTTTAGTTTGGTATTCATAATCTATTTTTCAAAAAAAATTTCTACAAAATTAAAATTTTAATTAGTGAAAAAAATTTAAAAACACATTATTTTATGTCAGAAATAATTTTTTATATTTATTTTTATTAAATTAGTTTCTATTTTTTCAAAAATCAAATATGGGGACAACTTGATATCATTATTAAACAAATCCATTAAATCAAAAAATTCAAAATTAAAAACATTTCATATATTAAAAATATCGATTACACATTAAAAGCCTAATAACTATTCATTATATAATAACTATCTAAAAATATTTGTTAATAGTAAATACAACCATTTATTACATAATAACCATTCAAAAAATAACAAAAACAACCCTCCGTTACATAATCATCATTCAAACACATGCTAAAAATTAATTTGATAAAAAATAAAATAATAAAAACGTAAAAGATTTATTATTTTTATATAATTTTATCTCTGGTAGGTAGAAATAATTTTTAAAAATTTTAAAATAATTTTTTGACATTTATTTTTATCAAACTAGTTTATATTTTATCAAATTGACGATTTTTTCCTTGAAATAAAACAATGGTATTTTCAATTATCCTTATTTGAAACGAGATTCAAAATTCAAGGTCAAATGTATTACAATTGAATGGTCAGAGATCAAAGTGACAAGCCCCAAAATATAGGAACGGTTACTGTAATTTGCCATTGTAAGTTTTAGTGACAATTTATAAAAATTGTAATAAAAAAGTCACTAATTATCAATTTTTTAACCATATATGTAAAAAATTGTTATAAAAAATATTTTTAGCAACGATTTTATTAAGACTTATTTTTAATAGGATTTAGTGGAAATTAAATTCAACTATTAAGATCTATTAATAATTTAACCATAAAAGTGTCATACTATTCTCATTTCTTCTGTCCATTCTCATTTTTATTTTTTATTCCTCAGCATATAGTGACATTTTTCATATTTTTGTAGAATACTTTAGAATCTTTCGAATTTTTTTTATTTTTTATTTTTTTGAGAACCGAATTTATTTTTTTTAGATTTGCACCATTAGGTTCTAAATTGTTTTAGGATATTTTAAAAACTAGAGAGTCTGTTGAATGATCTGGTAATAATCTAAAGAGTGCACGGTGAATCCCAACTAGCGCTAAATAATAGAAATTAGGATAAATTGTAAATATACTTTTGAAATTTGCTTAAAATATAGATTATAAATATCTCATTGTTAAAAAATTTTATTGAATAGAATTAACTAAAAAAAAGAAATTCATAATTACTCTCCTATACAATAATAAAATTAGTTAAATTATTAATTGAAACATATTTATAACATCATTTAAAATTGTTAATTGACTTGATGATTTATTAATAAAGGGGGTGATTGGTTATAAAATTAAAAACCTCAGGGGATGAAATATAATTTTTAAAATTACAAAGGGCGATTTATATTTTAATCAAATCTCAAGAGTGTATTTATAATTTACCCTAAAAATTATTAACAAGAACTAAGATTTATGAATATAATGTTATTTTTCTACTAGTAGAAATGAAAACCAAAAATAAGGGCTTCAAAGAAGTCATCATCTTTTCTTGTTTTTCCCTTCCATTCTTGTAACAACACGTTTGTTTGGAGAGATTCAATCATGGGATAGGATTTTATATTTGGTAAATGAAATAGTCAATTATTTTGTTAAATTTTTTTGCAATATGTTAGATTGTTCCATCCCGGGAGGGTGTGTGACACAAAACTCATGATAACTCATCTCATGGGATTACATTTTTGGCCAGTTGACCAGGGGACCACCGGTGAGTGCTTTTGTGCCCAATTTTGCTGAAACAGAGAGCTTGTGCTGTTAATTATACTTAGTAAAAATTATACTTAGGCCTCATTTGGGAATATGTTATTTTAATAACTTTTTGACTTTTTGGCTAAAATATGAAGTAAAAAAAAATTATATATTTGGAATGACTTTTTAGTTTTTTACAAAAATATGTGCAAAAAGTAGAGAGAAAAGGAAATATTTGATTTTTTGATATAAGTTATAGACTTTTTGATTTTTTTAGCTTTTAAGCTAAAACTATTACTTCTTAAACGAGGCCTTAGTAAAGTAAAATAAAATAAAATTTAAAAATCTCAACTAATTTTTATTGATGTTTTATTTATTTAATTTTTTAAAAGTTCTAGTAAAAAAATAAATAAATAAAATAGGATACATATAGGATTTAATAGAATAATTCAATCCAGACATTTAATCTCATGACTAAACAAATATAAGATTCAATAGAATAATACAATCCAGATATCTAATCTCATAACTAAATAAACATATGATACACATTCCAACTAAAAAGTTCAGGGACAATGTATCCCAAGACTAACAGTCTAATGAATTACAATCTCCTCTCATTCAATCTGTCCAAACAAACATATCTTAAATGTAATGACAATTTTAAGATTAATTTGTTAAGAGATGATATCCAAGTATACTGTGACATGCTTTTTAAGAGCATCTTCAGTGGAATAGCTAAATTTTGTTAAACTATATTATATAACATAAAGCATATATAAAAGGATGAAAGTAAAACCCAATTATATTTGTTAAATGTTTGTTAGTTTGGAAAGTGAGTATATACTCCAATAGTATATTTAGATGTTTGTTAAAAGGATAGAGTTTCTCTTCAATTTACTTTGTAGACTGGACAGTATTGTTGAGTCCGTGTGGCTTACTACGGGTTCTATTTTGATGATCTGAACCGTTTAATGTATAGAGTTTGTCGAATATTTCATCCCTGTAAAAAAATCACATTAATCGGCCTCTCGATCAAATCAACTTTTTGTCAATTGTAAATATGATTTTAAAAATAAATTGCTGATAAAAATGTATTTTGACCAAGTACCTATCGATATCTGATCAATGTGATTTTTCGTAAGAATGAAGTACTCAACAAATTCTACATATTGAACGATTTAGATTATTGAAATTATATGTGTTGATTTTTGACCACACAACTAAATAGGGAAACTCAGTAGGAGAGCACTGGCAGAATAGATTAAGTCCGAACAACATGGCATAGAAAGATAAGAATCCGACGGTGGTTCGTCCACCCGGAGGCACTCTAACGATCAAATCAGTTATTATCTCTCAATGATAGCCAATAGTGCTTAACTCACTAGACAGAGCATAAAAAACATACCTTAGACCCACGAGAGTGCCTTACTTTTATAGCCAGCTCTAACCTGATCCCTAGGGATGTAAGAAAAATCGAAAAAACTGACCAAACCGATTGAACCGAACCAAACCGGCTATATTTGGTCTGTTTTTTAACAAGAATCGGTCTGTGCGGTTTTTTAATTTGATTTTTTCGGTTTTCGGTTTAGTATCAGTTTAAGCACCTTGTGCACCGATCTAACCCGAAACCGACCGTTTCAACATATATTGTATTTATAATATATATATATATATATAATCTAATAATATAATGATATTAATAAGTATAATAAACCTTAATTAATTAACCTTATTATCTTTATAACCTAAGTTTATAAACTCTTATTATATTAATTTTAACTCTAACTCTAACTCTAACTCATTATTCTTGAAACCTTAGTATTTTTAAACTTTTTTTTGTTTTTATTTTTGTTAATTTAGAAATTGAAATGTATTAAATGGAGGGATTAGATATGTTTGAATGGTAGACAAATAACTAATTTAATATTTTTATATAGATTAATGATTATATTTAAAAGTGACTCAAGTTTGAAAAATCCTAAACCGATTAAATCGCACAAAACCGAACTGTTTCAATCGGTTCAGTTCGGTTCGGTGCGGTTTGATGGGAGAAGCGGTCTGTATTGGTGTTCAAAATAATAAAACCGACATTATCAGTTCGGTGTAATTTTTTACCTATATACCGATCGTACCGAACCGATTACATCCCTACTGATCCCTGTAGAAGCCTAGCTTCAATGGACTTTGGCTCAATGCTCATCTTAGACTCCCAGCTAGATAGAGATAAACTCCCTAAGAGTTTTATCTTTATCCATATTAAGGTCCTCTCCAGTTCTAGGACTCTTGTCCTTTATCCGCTCATCTCGGATTCCGGTATCTCCGCAGATAACCTCGGCCTAGCTGAGGTCACCTCGGCGTCATGACCAAGACACGTGGCACCTCGGCTGACACTTCGGCGTCACTTTGGCCATGTGTTGTCATTCACAAAATATGTCCCCACAACTGCCCCCTAGATTCTATTACCTCGGTATCCTGAGGTGATAGAACCTACATCATTTGTCCACATAGAACGTCGGCTAAAACTTACTCCATCCTTCATGACCGAGATCATCATACGTCGGCTTCACATGACCAAGACTCTGTAGTCTACTTTATCAATGACCAAGAACCAAGAATCAAGTTCTTCAAGTTCCTTAACCAGGATCGCTCCTATAGCTGAGGTTTTTGTTTTATTAAATCAAAAACTCCAAGAGTTTTATCTGCGTATGAGCTGTCACACACGGTTTACTAAACTGTTTTCTCCATGCATCGCTCTCTCATTGGTTAGTACCTGACACGCGCTATCAGGTCGCGTCGCTTCTAAGCACACCGACTGACAGACACTTCGTCCAAGGCATTCCATTATGGTTTGCCGTCCTTTCGAATTTTTAACAAAAACAACTTCTCTCTCTCTGTCGTTTCACTTTGCATTCCTTCGTTTTTACTTAAGTCTTCTCTCTCTAAAGCTTCTCTCCCAAATCCTCCATTGTCGTTCCTTTCGAGCTCTGCCACTGTGCTCCGTTCACCTCCTCCAGCGAAGTATTCACTGTCTTCTCCACTCATTGCCACCATCTAACTCTAGCGTACCTCAAACCGATGTCCTCGACCTCGGACCCAATTGGTGAGTTCTTTGTTTTCTTTCAATTTTCAGTTTAAACCCTCCATGATTTTTAATATGTTTCCTTCTTTACCATCTATCCATTCTGTTGCTATTGAATCTACTTTGAATTTCATCATTTGTGTGTTGAGCATGTTTGTTTGTGATTTTGTGTTGTTCAATCTGTCTCTGTGTCTACATATGCACATACAAACTGTTCATATACTTGATGTTTTAGCAATTTGCCACTGTTTTTGTCTTTTGTACATCTGAACACACTTATTCAGTGTTCTTGAATTTCTGTTTGTTTTCTTGAGTCTGAATCATGTCCTTTTTTGTTTTTCCTGCTTATTTCCAGATCTTTCCCTTGATTTCCTGTTTCTATATAGATTTAGGTTTAGGATTTGACAGAAACAACATTCCTTAGGGAAATTGAAACAAATTCCCCAAGCCGAGGTCTTTCAAACCCACACTAACCACTCTCTTCTGAAATCTTGCACCTTCTTCCTTTAGCCGACATCATGGGTATGTTCAGGCAGAGGGTAGATACCCCAGAAAACTCGGATACTTCTATCGAGAGTTCTTCATCCCAGCCGATGTTCACCTCAGGTTGGCTGGGGAGGAGGATTCCATCATGCCTGATGGGGATTCCATGCCCTTCCCAGTAGTAGCATTTATAGAGTGTGGACTTCAATTTCCTCTAGACATTCTCTTTAGGGAGGTCCTTCACTACTATAAGCTCAACCTTATGCAGCTAGCCATCAACTCATATGGGTCCATCAATGGTATAATTGCTCTAGCTAGCCGAGAAAATGCTAGGATAACACTAGCCGACATCCAATATTGTTATACCATGTGTGGCCTAAAATTCAAAAAAGGCTACATCTATTACCTCAAGCTGAGATCCACAGCCTCTAAACTCATAGCCGACCTCCCAGACTCCAACAAATGTGCTGGAGATGATTACTTCATTGTCTCAAGCAACTGGGAATTTGCACCTGACGACAACCTTCATCTCTATCCTTTGCGTTGATCGGTGTTTAAAGAGGATGAGGGTAAGAACTAAGTGTCAACTTTTCTGCTTAAGACTTATCACTTTATTCCCTTTATTTGTGCTAATGTCTAAATGTTGTACTTGCAGCTCTCTCTCAGCCATGAAAAGATTTTCGTAAAACCTCATTCCCTAGTAAAGACCTTAAAAAGCTGTTAGGCTTGCCAATTGACCAGCACAAACCCCCCTGCTGCTTAATTATATTCCAACTTACAAGTCTCCACTACTCGACATTTCCAAGAAGAGCAGGACCCCTCATTCTGCTATAACTCCACAGGCTGAATCATCACCAAGGCCAGATCAGGGATCTACCTCTAGTCCTGTGGAGCAACCATCTATTTCTGCTCCCCAATTGATTCCTCCACATCAACGCCAACGCCGTCGCCGAGTTCCTGCTAACACTCCTACTGGGAGGACTTGAAGCCGCAGACGCAGAGGTTCTGACACACTGGTGTTCGACCCATCCAATCCTCCTACCGTCCTTCCAATAATACACTTTGGCACTAAAGTAACAATTGCTTCCACAGTCGACGAAATGGGCCGCAAACTGGCAGTTGTTAAAGACCTTCTCGCTAATATCCCCGGGGTTGTGACGGTGCAATCCTCGCCCTTCCCATCCCAATCAAAGCCAAAGCCGAAAAGAGTGAAGAAGGCCAAGGCTAAGGCCACAGTGACTCAAATTGATTCGGAGGACACTATACCAATCTCCAAACTGGCCGAGGCTGAAAAGAGCACCCCTTTTGCCGACAAAAAGCCAGCTGAGGCCCCATCGTCCGACGCCCCACCGGCTAAGAAGCCGAGGTCCGATCACCCCGAAGGCAGCATCTTTCCCCGCACCATGACTTGGGCGCCCAAGGTTATGGTGGACGACAGACCCCTAACAGCCCGCGACAGCGTAATGAATCTTGAAGTCGGCGCAGCCCTGTCAACGGCTGTTCTTTTACCAGAAGACATGAACCGCATGGCTGAGTTGCATGAATATGAGAACTTCGCCCTTATGATGCAGCACTTGGTCTTGGTAATCCTCTTTTACTTACTCTTTTACAGTTTTTCTATACCTAGTAAAATCTCACTAATGCGTTTTACTTTTTGCAGGTTATCCAGCATGCTCACTCTTACGCTGTCAAGACCGAAATGACAAGGAAGGAGTTGGCAAGGAAGACCAAGGAAGCTACCAAACTCCTATCCTCACTCAATCACGCCAAGGCCAACAATCAAGCTCTGTTGGATCAGGCTAAGGCTACCCAAGCTGTTCAGAATTTGGCCGAGGAAAAAGCCAAATTGGCCGATGACGAAACCGAAGTCGCTAGAGCCGATCTTGCGGCTGCTAAGGCCAAGGCAGCTGACCTAGAGGCTAAGCTTCAGGAGGCCCTTGACTCAAAGGAGACTGAAGTCAAGGCGGCCGATGAAAAAGCTTTTGAAGAGGGGCAGGTTGCCATCCGCGACCAATACAAACAACAAGTCAACCTGGCTTGTAACCGGGGTTATTACCTTGGTTGGACGGCGGTGCTCAACAAGTTATTTGTTCCAGTGGACTTCGACCTCTGAGACATCAATTAACTTTACGTACCTTTCCCTCCAGAGCCCAAAGACTCTGGCGATGAAGATGATGCCGAGGATGGTGAAACTGATGAAGTGGAAAATGAGGCTGCCACTGATGCCAAGTCTCCCATCCTCAATGAGCAAATAGACTTGACTCAAGATGAGGAGGATGACTTGGTTTCCAAGGGCGTCTCTCCCAAACTAACCACCTCTGAGACCAAGGTCCAATGCGCCGAAAGGAGTTTGGACCAGAGTCTGCTTGAAATAGATACCGAAGTAGCGGCGGAGAAAAATGCAATGCTGCCAACCGAGGCCAACAAGACTCCATCAGTCGAGGTTGAGCAATCCCAAACCAATTCTAACGCTTAGGATATTTCTTCTTTGTTTTGTACTTTTCTTTCTTGTTTTTGAACAATGTTAGCTTTAATTTGACCGATGTGCCCTCTTTTGTACCTTGAACAAGTTGTCTTTTGCCAGGCCGAAGTGCCCTTTTTTTTTAATGCAAGTCTTCTCTTTTCTTCCAAGTGTTGAATGTTTGTTTAATGCATGCTTTACTGCTTTCTTTCATGCCTTTTACGCTTTCATACTTAGAATATTTTTGCACTTCTTCAAAATATACCTTTAGTTGTAAAAATAACTCTGGGGTATAATACCTCGGATACAAACCTTGACTGTTTGCCTTGGCTAACCATTGGCACACCTTAGCTAACACTCAAAAATATCAAAAATATTTTTGCAAGTGTTATTAAGTATTTCTTTTTAGCTTCGTATGCTATCCTCTTAGACTTTACCCTTTCCAAGTTTGGACGACCCGGTTGGTTACCTTAAGTAAGATGTATCTCGGATACTTTTTCCACTATAACCTCGGCTAACTTCAACTTGTAAATTTTCCTGAAATTTCAACAAGTGTTAAGCCCATTCTGACTAGTAAATTTTGTCTATAAAATTTCAACAAGTCCCAAGCACTTCAAATTTTCAAGCTTATTCATCATTCTCCAGCTCCTTGCCCCCTAATGTGAACCTAAGACCTTGTTTGTCATAACTTAAAAAAGTCAAAAAGTCACTATCCTATTTAAGTCACATCACCTTATTTAAGTCACATCACCTCTCTACCACATCACTTCAAACCCAACCCATAACCAACCCATATTTCATAAAAAGTTAAAAAGTGCACTTATTTAGACTATCCCAAACCACCCCTAACTTTCACTTATGTTCACATTAAGCATGTATAGTCTTTCACCGAAGTCAGATTCAAACAAAGACTGGCCGAGGTTCTTAACCTTGGTTTCTCTGTTAATCTAACTGAAATGTACTTAGTTCCATTCTAAGTTTAATTCTACCGACGTGGCAAGTCTAGTTTCAATTCAACTTAGTTCAACTTTATTATATGCAAGTATAACTCAACTCTGCCATAAGTCTAAATTATTTGTCATGTTTCAATTAGAAACATTGCCAACTTAGTTCAACTCTATTATATACAAGTATAATTCAACTCTGCCATATAATAAGTCTAAGTTATTCGTCATGTTTCAATCAGAAATATCGCCAACTTGGGTCAACTCTATTATATGCAAGTATAATTCAACTCTGCCATATAATAAGTCTAAGTTATTCGTCATGTTTCAATCAGAAACATCGCCAACTTAGTTTAACTCTATTATATACAAGTATAATTCAATTCTGCCATGTAATAAGTCTAAATTATTCGTCATGTTTCACTCAAAAGAATCCCCAATTTAATTCAACTCTATTATATGCAAGTATAATTCAACTCTGCCATATGATAAGTCTAAGTTATTCGTCATGTTTCAATCAGAAACATCACCATAGGACTAGTCAGTCCAATCATACAGATTTCAAATTCTTAAAAAATAAGGCTAAAATTTTATTACTACCTCGGCTAATAAAATTATGACATAAATTTCGAAAAACAAAAAGTCTAATAACAAAAAAAACTTCAAGTTGCAAGTTGTGGACTCGTCTTTTTCCGCATCTCACCTTTCGGAAAAGGGTTGAAAAAAAAGCCTCACAGTTCGGACTTCCGCGATTCTGAATCTAGTCTCACAAGTGCAATGTGAAACTGATAAACACCAAAGAGTCCAAATTCGGCAAACCTTTTTGAAAAATCGATTTTAAATCAAATAATGCCAAAATTGGACTACTTTGCCAGATAGAGAGTCGCCACCTAAATATTTTGTTTTGAAAAAATTTAGGAAACCCTGACTCATACCAAAGGCCACGTGTCCGCCATCACTAAAGTTGCCTCAGCTCAGGAACTTGGGTACGAAGGGGGAAGGTCTTGAAATGAGCACCCCCGCTCGGCCGATCAAAGATCGGCCTCTACTAACCATGATATGTCATTTTATAAATATTATGCATTCTTATTCCAGTTATTAATCTAACCTTACTATATGATGTGCACAAGCAAATATAGACTAAATCGCAAGAATTTGAACATTTCAAATCATGTTTGTTTTACGAAAATGATTTGAATTTGTCATCCTCAAGTGGACTTAAAGATGCGGATTTACCACTAAACATAGTGGGCTTAAAACATGATTTTGCCACGACAAAGTGGGCTCAAAACACACATTCGTTGAATTGTTCCAATTCAAATAATAAGCCTTCATCCACAGGCATTCATGCAGTTTATCAAGTAAGCACATAGCCTCATGGCAAGCATACAAAATATGGCAATATGACAATCACACCCACGCAATTATGCTAAAGCATAAAGACTCATTGAGTACTCCGAGCCAAGAAGGAAAACAAAGTTAGAAAAAAATGCATGATTCCTAACTATGTTAAATGACTAATGCAACACATGCAGTGATGTAACTAAATAGGCTCGGTTACTTAATCATGGTATTTGTAACACTTTGATAGCGTGTTTTGAAACACGTATTCAAATAAGATATTGAATTGACGATGCAGTTTGAAAGATGCGCCGAGCCTCGATGCATGCAATACGAATGAATGGATGCAAGCATGCGATATGCTAATCGAAATATGATCCCTAATCTAACCATCGAAAGCGATTAAATAAAAGGGAGAAAGACGTGGGGTTGGAAGACATGCACATACGCACGCACACTTATTACAACATTGCGCGCTCGCGAAGGAGGGTCCGAATGAATAAGCTAACTAGCTACGCTAATTAAGCTAATTATTACAACACGAAATAAAGAAATAGCTAAGCTAAGCTACTTGATTATTACAACAATCAATTAACTAATCTAAGCTAATCAAATACATATTGCGCTAATTAATTACACCAAATTAATTAAGTACAAAACCAGCTCAAAAATAACAATAGGCATGCTATTCTAACTAGTTAAACTTGAGACGCATCAAATGCACATGCGCACGTTTGGTTTCCACCCGGAATGCCACTGTTATGCTATTAACTGCCTCTGTTTGCACAGTTGAATTATGGTATGCTAAAAGGACACTGTTCTAAGAATACATTAGTAGCTGGCCGACCGCTAATGGAGGTTGCCGGCCATGTGCCTGCTACAAAAAGGCACTGCCGACCATCAATGAAAGGCTGTTAGCCATCAGTGTATGGACTGCCGGCCACTGATGAACAACTTCATTCTGCTATAACAGAGCACAATGCAAAGCAGGAAAGAAGTAGTTTCACAGGTTGTATGTACTGTGTACCACTCTTTATCATCCAAACATCTCCAAGGAGTGGTATTCTTAGCTCCAAAACCACTAACCAAGCATTTTCAATGCATGATGGCCAAAGAACCAAGGAATACAATTTCATTGTATACAAAAACAAGACTCAAGACCATCACCCTATCATGTGTGATCAAGGGCAATGGAGACCAAGGAGATTGGCTCATTTCATCACATTGAGTATGAAATGCTCCAATCTTCCTTCTGTTCAATATAACGTCCGATTGAACACATGTAATGCAACACAATATGATTATCTTGCTCAAGTTTTACTTATCACTTTTGTTTACTCATTTTAAGTTACTAACTCATTCTTTAGTTGATTTAGTCCAATGGTGAGAGTCCTCTAAAGAGAAAGAAGTGTCAACCAAAGAATGATGTAAGGCAAGAGAGAGTTCATGCCGTTGGTAATGAACCCTCAAAGAGGATTAAACCATTAAGCATAAACTCTATCTCAAGCTTAAAGAATCCCAAACTTGAAACAACTCTCAAAAGCAATTGAAAGAGTGAAACAAATGAGAATGTGATAGAGCTATATATGCTAAAATTACGTGCTCATGTTTAAAGGCCTAAAACAGTGAGCTAGTAAAGGAATTTACACTACGACTATGCCATACAAGGCTCAAAGGACCTAACCAGCCCAAAATAGAGCTAAAACAAGTTAAAATAGTAGCAAAAACATGCTGAGATCAAGTTACGAAATGCTAGAAAAACATGCTCACATGTTAAGCTATCTAGGCATGCAAACAAGACACAAGGATGGGAGGCTAACCCCTCCAATTTTGAACTTCAAAAGAAGGTTTTTGCCACTGAAATAACTCTGAATTTCAGTGGTTAAAAGGCCCAAAAAGTTTGATTTAAATATGAGAAAAGATGGCACAAAAAGTTATACAAGCTAAAGAGCAAAAATGAGGGACAACCCCCCAACTCACAAAGACTCAAACTACCATTTTAAACCATAAAAACAGAGATTTTTCGGGGTCAAAACCAACTCAAAAACAGTATGTAAAGATGGCAAAATAAGTATTTAAACAAGAGTAAAATACAAGTGTTTTACCTCTTGAAGACAAGCTACAATTTGGGGCAACAAAACAAGCTTAAACCTTCTTTTAAAGTTCAAACAAAGCTCCAAGAGATCTCAGCTCCAAGGTAAGAGTGTTTGGTTTAGGGTTGATGTGCAAAAGTGTAGAGAAACTAGACTTTAAGGCACAAAATAACAAGAGAGAGAGGAAATTCTAGAGAGAGAGAGAATTTTTTGTCTTCAAATTTTTCTAACCCCTCCACATACAAAAGAGGGGTTCTATATATAAAAAATACAAATTCCCCTCACAAAGATCCAGCCACACACGTGTTGGAAGATGCATCAATCTATGCAAACAGCTGGCACCAAATATCACAAAATATCTGCTGGAACACTGATGACCGGCTGGCCATCACTGATGGCTAGCAAGGCTTCATTGATGGCCGGCAGGCCAAAAGCCATGGCCGGCAGGCCATCAACAACCTCATTCTGAAAAGACCTAAGCATGGTCCAAAGATGAGGCAAAAAGGATGCAGGGTTTGGAAAACTCAAACCTGTGGCGTTCCGTCGCAGACTTCAAGCGTTCAGTGAGCAATCAGACTCGCCATCGAATGTACCTACAAGATCATCCAAGTCTTAAAGGGCCGTAAAAAATGGGGTGTTTACACAAGTGTTCCAGGGTCTTGGCAACTCTTTGCTTCACTATCCTCAAGCCAATATGCCCCATTGCTGGCGACCGAGATAATTCTATAAGGCCCCTCCCAATTTGGGCCCAGCTTCCCTAGGATTTTTCTTGTTTCCGACCATTTTCCTTAGCACCAGGTCCCCAACTTTGAACTCTCTTAGGTTGACCTTCTTGTTATAAGACCTATGAGCAAGTGATCTGCCCCCAGCATGGCTTCCACATACTCCTTCATGTATTTCATACAAGAAGTCTTCAACTTGGGAAGGATGCACACATCTCAAAAGGAGACTAGTAAAAAACCTTCTGTAGAGATGTCCTTCTGCTGTTAGGCTAAACCTAGCTGACTTCAGTCTGGTCTTGTATGTTTCTTTGCAATCATCTGGCAGCTTCCCATCTTTAAGAAACATTACTATTGTATCAATCCAACTTCGACCCATCTCCACACACATTGCTTCATACTCTATGATTAGTGGTTCCACACTTGGGCCTGACAAATAATCAACCATTATTGTCCTTGCCTCTCCTGATTTCATTACACTAGCTAGGTTAGCCAAGGCATCGGCATAGCTGTTGTCATCTCGGCTAACTTGTTGTAGTCGGCAATCTTGAAATAAGGCTAACAGTCAGACAACCTCTTTTACATAGGCTATCATTCTTTCATCTCGGGCTGCATATTCGCCTGTTGCCTGGTTCACAAAGCTGAAAGTCACAAAAGACTACCACCCGGTCGGCTTCCATTGCTACCGCCAACTTCAATCTTGCGATCCGTGCTTCATATTCTACTTCATTATTTGAGACTTTGAACCCCAAACGAATAAATTGCTCTAACATTCGCCCATCTGGAAATACCAGCACCACTTCTGCCCCTGCTCCTTGACGGTTTGAACTTCTATCAATGAACAGGCGGAAGGAGTCGCCGATGTAAATATCGCAGGGCTTGAGTTTCTCTTCTTTCTTATGCTCTACTATAGGGTTTTTCATTCCCAGTTGGGTCTCTTTTTGTTCCCTTGGACATCCTAAGCTGCGGCTCACCGGAGCCCAACGTGGGATGGCACCAGGTATGAACTCGGCTACAAAGTTGGCCAGAACCTGGCCTTTGATTGTTGTTCAGGACCTAAATTCCAGGTCATATTGGCCCAATACTACTGCCCATTTGGCTACCCT
Source organism: Camellia granthamiana (assembly GCA_036172215.1). NCBI lineage: Eukaryota > Viridiplantae > Streptophyta > Magnoliopsida > Ericales > Theaceae > Camellia > Camellia granthamiana. The sequence goes on along the minus strand of CM069903.1, from coordinate 143,196,764 downwards.
GCCTGTCAGATCTCCCTGTTGTAGTAGGGACTTCAAAGGATGCTTAGTCAATACCATAATCTTGTGGGCTTGGAAGTAATGATTCAACTTCTTGGAAGCCATCATTAAGGCTAGTGTCAATTTCTCCAGGGGCAAGTACCTAGTCTCTGTACCTGTTAGGGTTTTACTCACATAGTATATTGCCCTTTGTTCTCCCTTCTCTTCTCTGATCACCACTGCACTCACTGCGTGCTCCGAAACCGCCAAGTATAAGAATAGCTCCTCTCCAGGCACTAGATTTGACAGAATTGGAGTTGTTGTCAGGTACTTCTTCAAGTCGGCCAAGGCGACTTCGCACTCTTCTATCCACAAAAAATCTGTGGCCTTCTTGAATAAACTAAAAAATGGTTTACATTTATCTGCACTTCTGCTTATAAACCTATTGGAGGTTGCAGCCCTTCCTGTTAACATCTGCACTTGTTTTGCCGACGTTGGGCTTTTTTAAGTCCAAGATAGCCTTGATTTGATCTGGGCTTGCCTCAATGCCCTTTCTGGTAACCAAGTATCCTAGGAATTTACCACACCCAACTCCAAATGTGTACTTCAACGCATTGATTCTAAGCCGATATGTCCTCAGGATGTCAAAAATTGCCTTGAAGTTGGCCAGGTGATTCTCAAGTTCTTTGGTCTTCATGACCATGCCATCAATGTATACTTCCATTGTTTTGCCAATTAGATGTCTGAACATCTTGGTCACCAATCTCTGGTAAGTTGCTCCTATATTTTTCAACCCAAAAGGCATCACTCTGTAGCAATACAACCCTTTTGGAGTGATAAATGCAGTCTTCTCCTCATTAGGGGGGTACATTGCTATCTGATGGTACCCCCTGTAAACGTCCAGGAAGCTTATCCTTCCATGTCCTGAAGTAACATCCACTAATTGATCGATCTTAGGGAGTGGGAAACTATCTTTGGGACAAGCCTTATTCAAGCTAGTGAAGTCCACGCAGACCCTCCACTTCTCATTTTTCTTTTTCACAACAACTGTGTTTGACAACCAAGTGGGGTAATTTACCTCACGAATAGCTCTGGCCTCCAACAATTTGTCCACTTCTTCTTTGACTGCCTCCACACGGACCAACGTCGGCTTCCTTGCTCGCTGAATGACAGGTTTGGCTGACCTGTCTACATTTAGTCTGTGGCAAGTGACCTCGGGATCAATGCCAGGCATCTCGTATGGCATCCAGGCAAACACCTCTATGTTTGCTCGCAAGAATGACTCTAACTCCTCCTCTTCCTCGGCCAAACCTGAGTCGAGAAGGAAGAAGCACTCTTCATCCCCTTGTTGGACCAGGATCTTCTTTAAGGCTTATTCGCTTTTGTCGGCCGGCTCCTTCCCGATGTCATCCAAGACCTCCATGTCATCGTCCTCAATTTCGACTGTCTCTGCTTCTTGCACGTTGCAGGTGGATTTCATTGTTGCCATGGAGCAATTCTTTGCCTACACCTGATCCCCTCTGACCTCCTCAATTCCATGCTCTGTTGGGAACCGCAATAACTTGTGCAGTGTTGAGGGAACAACCATTATTGCGTGCAACCATGGCCTCCCCAAGATAAGATTGTAAGGGGATGGGGTGTCAATTTATGATAACCCTGTCCTATGCTATGTTAATTAATCATGATTATGTTTGTAATTATGTGCTTTATTTGAATTTAGGTGTTAATTGCATGATTATACGTGATTTTGGCTTTGTATCTGTTCACCATAGGAAAATCTATTAGAATCTGTGCTTTGAACTGAAAATTGAAGGCATTATCAGCCACAAAAATCGAAATCGACTACGCCATTGTGATTGGCATAATTTTTAGCGCCTATGGTGAAATTTAATTAGAAACTAATTTAGATCAGAATAATTAGATTCAGAACGATTAGTTAAGCACAATTACTTAGCCTTAATCAATTTGATTAAGAGAGCCTATAAATAGGCCTCTATATGCACTTAATTCCTCTCTTTTGAGTTCATTTTGCTGAGATTACACTCTAGAGAGAGAGTGTGTGCCGGTTAGAGAGAGAGAGGGAGCTCAAGTTGAAGAATTAATCAAGAAGCTTGAAGATCTTGAAGATCAATTCAAGAATTAACTATAATTTGGATGATTAGAGCTCCTAGGTAAGCATTTGAGTATAAATTCATGTGTATAAGTTTGTAATTTTGTGAATTCAAAGTTAGATGGCAATCAAGAGCATGAGTTGTGTTGATCCTGATGAATTGGGCACCAAATCTCACATACATGCATAATTCTCATGAGTTTCATGATTACAAGCATCATTAGTGCAAGTTAAAATGGAATTGGAGTCAAAAAATTACATGCATGCTTGATTGATGGAGATATGAGGCTTATGTGAAGTTTGAATGCATGAATTTTGGTCATGTAAGAGAAATGTGGATTAATTTGAGAATTAGATCATGATTTTGAACAATTAGCCTCATATTGCTTACATCCTCATGACATATAATGCATTTCCACGTTTTTGAACCAAGAACATGAGTTTTGGGCCTTTGAATGTCAAATTTGAACTTCAAAACCAGTTATGGAAATTCCAGAATTTGGTATATCCGCTCGAGCGGAGAAAGGGCCGCTCGAGCATGGAATGTTGGTTCCCAAAACTTTTGCAGACATTGGTGTCCGCTCGAGCGGGAAGATTCACGCTCGAGCGTCAAGCCCTGTAGTTTGACATTCAGCTCGAGCGTCCGAAGTCACGCTCGAGCGTATTAATGAGGTAACCAACACTTTTGCAGACAAAAGGGGCCTGCTCGAGCGGGAAAACCTACGCTCGAGTAGAGAGCCCTGTTTCTGAAATTTTGACAAGATGTTTTGTGTTTCATTTTTCATTCTCTTTCATTTTTAAGCACTCTTAGGCATGCATTGAGCATTGTGAATGGATTAAGAAGATATGAAAGAGGCCTAAGAAGAATATATGAATTTAGAATGGATTGAATTGCTTGTGACCCATTATGTTTATGAAATATATAGGGTCAAGCACAAAGGCAAATCATCCAGCAGATCACTGTGAGTAATATCTTAGTAAAGATATTTTCAAGTATGTTACTTTCCAAATGCTACTTTTGTATAAGCTTCATGGATTTGTTGATTTGAAATATGAATGAGTATTCTATATGTCTAATTTTGTATAAGGCCGTTTGGTATGTTTGATATATTTGAATTGGGCCTAAGGCCGATTGCCGTTTGCCGTTGATATGTTTGATATATCTGAATTGGGCCCAAGGTCGTTGGATATGAATGATTGGGCCAAAGGCCGTCGGCTATAAATGATTTGGCCAAAGGCCGTTGGACATGAATGATTGGGCCAAAGGCCGTCGGATATGAATGATTGGGCCAAAGACCGTTTGAATATGATGATGATGGGCCAAAGGCCGTTTGAATACCGTAATGGGCCAAAGGCCGTTTGAACATGAGCATAATGGGCCAAAGGTCGTTTGAATGAAAAGGGATCATGATCATGAATATGAAATACGCATAGATATGAATATAAAGAGAATGGGCCCGAGGCCGTTTGATACTTCTGACATGTTTGAATTGGGCCCAAGGTCGTTTGATATATTTGAATTGGGCCTGAGGCCGTTTGATATGTTTAAATTGGACCAAAGGTCGTTTTGAATAAAGAGTTGGTTCGACCAAAGGTCGTTTTGTATAGATGGACCCAAGGTCGTTTTATTTTATATAAGAATTGGACCTGAGGTCGTTTTGCATATGGACATGACGTGTTGGACCTGAGGTCGTTTGGCTTTGTTGAGATTTGTAAATCTGATATGAATGAGAATAGTGGTTCAAATGTGTACATTATGAGTATGACTCGTTTATGAATGAATCTCATTCATTAACCTCTTTATTTTGATATTATTCACTGGGCGTTAGCTCACTCTTATTTATATGTATGTAGGTGAGCAAAGGGACGTTCAACCCCAGCCTTAGTGGAATTTAAGAAAGGAACCCGAGTTTGTGAAGTCAGCCCAGATACCTTACGCAAGAGGCTTTATTTATGATCTTTTGTATTTCTTTTGCTATTCCTATTGGTCATGACAGACCGTTTATGTGTATAAGCTTTTGGTTTAGCTGACTATGTGTTTGAATGATCTTGGGTATGCAAGATGTTAACTACCGATATGTGGTGTGGGTTATTATAATTGCTATATGTGAAATGTTTTGGTATGCCATGTAAGCATAGCTCATTGGACAAAATTTTTAAGTTTGTTTCCGCATTTGGCCCTATATTATTAATTATTATTTGATATCAGGTTTGAGGCCGTAGGTAATCTCATGATTACTGGCCGGTTATGACCTCAATCTATAGGGGCGGGTTCGGGTCATGACACAATTACTGTGAACTTTGTACTTACCTTCTTGGTGCCTGCCTGCACCTTTAAACTTATTGCTCCCAAGAGCTATGTGGGCGTTCTATTGAACCCGACCATTGGACTATTGGACTGCTCTAGATCATCTCGGTGAAGGTCGAGCTCCTTGTAACATCTGACATACATAATGTCACAAGAGCTGCCTTGGTCAATCAGAATGGACCTTACCTGGCATTCTCCAATCTTGAGAGATATCACCAGAACATCGTTGTGTGGATGCTGTACCATGTCTAGGTCGGCTTCAGTAAAGGACACCATCGATCCCTGGTGCTCGTCTACCCTAGGCCTCTTTTGCTAGACCTGATACACATGTTGTAAGTGCTTTACCCTCTGAGTCTCCCCACGTATCTCGTTCTCATTGACCTTCAAGTGAATCACATTGATCACTCGAGGTCCATCTACTTGTAGTTGCGGTGCTGGTGGAGGTGGTGTTGTCGATGCCTAGGGCAGTCTTGCCTGTTCTTCTCTCGTTCTGGTCTCATCTACCAAATCCCTCAAGTGGCCTTGTCTGACCAAATCTTCCAAATGTATCTTCAGGGCTTTGCACCCCTGAGTTAGGTGTCCATCCTCATTGTGGTAGGCACAGTGCTTCCCAAGGCTTCTTCCCATAAATTTGCTAGGAATCTTCTCTGGTGCTCTATAGTATGGTTGGTTCCTGATCCTTTCCAGGACTTTGTAGATCGGGATCCAGAACACTATGGTGACCGCCTGTGCAGCCCTTAGTCCTGTTTCTTGTCTATTAAAATTTGTATTACCTCGACCTCGCTTCGGCGAGCCGTTCCTCTTCTCTTGCTTTGACGTCTTCGTTCTTGGCGTGTCTTCTTCTACTTTCGCATATTTCTCGATTCTGGTCATGAGTTCCTCCATACTTCTTGGCAGTGTCTTTGCCAGTGACTTTCGAAGCATGCAGTCATCGTTCAGGCTGTTCTTAAAAGATATGACCACCTCTTGGTTGCACCCTGGTATTTGGTTAAACACCTCATAATACCTTTTGGCATAAACCCTGAGGCTTTCATCCTTGCCAATTTTCAAAGCCATCAGGGAGTCTACTGTCAATGGTTGCAGTTTGTTTGTAACAAACTTGGCCACAAACATCTCGGCCAGGCCTTCCCAACTTTTCACAGTTCCTTTCGGCAACTTATGAAACCAATCTGATGCGATTTTCCCAAATGATGAGGGGAACACCTTGCAGAGCAACGGCCGGTATATAGTGTCATTGAGTTCAAATATAAGCTAACGTGAAAGTTATGATCGGATTTACCGTCGTATATCTGGAATCTCGGCATATGAAACCTTTTTAGGGCCTCAAACTTATCCAATTCTACTGAGAACGGCGTTTTCGGCTTGACCAGAGATGTGACCTCTGTATCTTGTCGCTTCCTCTGGAGGTAATCCCTCAAATCCTCCTTAGTCCGTCCAGGAGCTCGACTGTCAACGGATTTCAGCTTTTTTGGTGCGCTGCTCCCGATGTCGTTATGAGTCCTCTTGGACCTCCCTTCATTCATTGTGTCAAAACAAAGCTCCTTCCCTTAAACATGTTGATGTTCCTTGATATAAGTTTCCTTGGCATTTGTCTTCTGAGACTCTCCTCTCATCGATTCTCCTCGCCCGACCTCCCGTGAAGGCTGATGCGAATGCTCCTTTGTCCTGTCATACTGAAGGACTGCAGGGATTGCTTTCTGTCTCCCTTTTTGGGCATCGTTCTTGGCTGCTGGAATTGGCGTGTCCGATTGTAGGCATGCCAGTTTGTTTGCCATTCCCTTCATCTCGCCGTCCCTCTTTAGGCATCTATCTTTCCATACCTGGAGGTCGCTTTCGATGTAATACTCAGCTTGGCCTGCCTTCTTTGGCATGTCTCCCTCGTGGCCGACGTCTTTTTCCCTGGGATTCTGCTCTTGGGGTTCTTCATTATAGTTCTCTTCCTCTATATTAGGATCAGTGTGTTTGTCACTCCCACAGTTTGTTTGCCATTCCCTTCATCTCGCTATCCCTCCTCAGGCATCTATCTTTCCATACTTGGAGGTCGCTTTCGATGTAATACTTGCTTTGGCCTGCCTTCTTTGGTACGTCTCCCTCGTGGCCGACGTATTTTTCCCTGGGATTCTGCTCCCGGGGTTCTTCATTATAGTTCTCTTCCTCTACATTAGGATCGGTGTGTTTGCCACTCCCACTAGGGATGTCATCGCCGACCTTTTTCTTTCTGCCTGTCGTTGGCCATCTATTCTCCTTACGTTCCCACAGACGGCGCCAAATTGTGGGTGCTGATTTTTTACCACACAGCCAAACAGGGAAACTTAACAGGAGAGTACCAGCAGAATAGATTAAGCCCGAACAACCTGGCACAGAAAGATAAGAATCCGATGGTGGTTCGTCTACCTGGGGGCACTACGACGATCAAGTCAGTAATTATCTCTCAAAGATGGCCAATAGTGCTTAACTCACTAGACAAAGCATAAAAAACATACCTTAGACACACGAGGGTACCTTACTTTTATAGCCAGCACTAACCTGATCCCCGTAGAAGTCTAGCTTCAGTAGACTTTGGCTCAATGCTTATCATGGACTCCCAACTAGATAGAGATAAACTCCCTAAGAGTTTTATCTTTATCCATACTAAGGTCCTCTCCAGTTCTAGGACTCTTGTCTATTATCCGCTCATCTCGGATTTCGGTATCTCCGCAGATAATCTCAGTCTAGCCGAGATCACCTTGGCATTATGATCAAGACACGTGGCACCTCGCCTGACACTTCGGCGTCACCTTGGCCACGTGTTGTCATTCACAAAATATGTCCCCACAGAAATGAGACCTATGTTAGATCTCAAGAATCTAACAACACCATCTAGTTTACAAAATAAATTAGAGAGACAGATATATAAGTGTGGGTTTCACCAAAATGTATAAATAATATATATATATATATAAAGAGTAAAAGGTACTATAATGATAAAACTACACATTTTTGCAAGTTTAGGGGTATTGCACTACTATGACTTAAAACTAGGTAGTTTTATGTGTTTAAAAGTTGTAATGAATTTAGCTCTTTCAAGTACAATTTGTAGGCTTTCTAGCATATTAAAAAAAAAAAATTACAATCTACAGCCACAATAAAGCTTATAAAATTTATAATAAAAAAAAAAATCCTTTCCATCTTTAATGCAACCACAATAAAGTAAAAAGTAAAAAATTCAACAAGTAAAAGTCTAAAAAACAGTACCTGCTCTATTTACATACATTTAGGCCAAAAATAATTGCAACAAAGCCCCAAAAAAATTGCAATATGTTGGAACACTAATAATTATCAATGCCAAAAAGTAATGAACAAACACTACAATTCTCAAACACAAATAAAATAATAAAAATAAAATAGTGGCTTCTCCTTAAATAAATCTTGAATCCATTTCAATTTAATTCTCAAAAATAAAGCAAAAGGGTGGCCTGCTAGAACAAATGTTTACATTTCAATTTTGTAGGGGTGGTTCCGAATGATTGAAAATATCAAGCAAACTATCATTACAAAAGACTGATTCAGCCACCATGGGACTGTACTCTTCTAGATCAAATCCTAATCCCTGCAACAATAACAAAAACAACCACACCAAAAAAAAAAAAAAAAAAGAAGAAGAAGAAGAAAAAGATATAAGGAAATGCACTGGAATTAAATACATATATATGTAAAACAAAAATCTAGATTACAAACCAACTAGGTCTAGCCTAGTTGACCACCATGCCTTTCTTAGGGCTTAGTCCCATGAAGGTTATGGATTCAATTCCCCTTAGGGGGGTTGAGTTAAGGGAGTGCAAGCACTTAGGTGCTTTGCCAAGGGTGAGAAGATTTTCTAATCTAACAACTCATAGCTAACATTTGCCGATATATATATATATATAAAATCTAGATTACAAACAAGTATATTACACATCTGAGAATTTTGTGGATTGTATGATGCTTGGGAAGACAAAGGCGTTGATGGTGGATAAGTTGGCGGGCATGCAAAATTAACGTCGTGCATGAGCAGATTATATCCAGAATTCATTAGTTGCGGCCAATAGGGTATCTCGACACCCTAGTCCATAAAATATTGTTAGTAACAACTAAATATGATTTCAATACAAAGAATAAGATATCACCAGTGGGTGGTTTGAAGATGAATTCTGAATATTTCTAGTGTCGCTTGACTGACCAATACTCTAAAGAGGTTGCAAAGCATTTATCAGTACATTGCAAAATTTAAAAATAAATCTAGCCAATTTGAAATCAAAAACTTGGGTAAATTCAATACCTAAGTAAGGCGAGTAGGTTGCAAAACAACTTTTGTTCTCTTAGTAGTCTTCTCATGCCAAGGTTCTAATCTACTCCCACCCTTGTGTCCGCTCTCTTTCTTTTTTAAGCCTTTAGCTCGTGCAAAGTTTGGATCAACTACAAACTCTTTAGTACCCGCTTCAATATTGCCTCCACTACCAGAAGTGCCTGAGTCGTCTAATAAAGCCATCATAATGTCTACTTTTGCACACAAATTCCTAAGAGTTTCGTCAACTAATTGATAGATAGGTTTGCATTCAGATGATCGAGCTGCTAGTTTCACCATCTAGGACAAAGATCTTTGTAGCATGCTGCCATCACCAACTTAGGGTCATTCTCAACCATTGTAATTGTTTCCTCAATTGCATAATCATTCGCATCTAGTCTCCATCGACTTAATATATACCTTTCAAGAATTTCCATAATATTCATTCTATTAAGCGCCTTAATTGCATGACCACATAAAATTCCAAAACTATGAAATTTTTGACAAGTGCAATGAATTTCTCGACAATTATTGTCTCCTCCTAACTCATTAACTTCCACATTACCTTTCACAATATACTCTCTATCCTCTCCATATAAGCTAATCACATATGTTACTTCTCTTCCTAACTCATGGCATCACTTCACTTGACAAAAAAGGGATGTGTCTAACTCGTTATGGAACAAGTCAAAGATAGGGGGTGTACAACTTAGCAACTTGAATTAACATGGGAGACATTTTCAACTTTATTCTCGACAACTGTTGTCTAGAATCGTATATAGCTTTTACTTCTTCAAATTGTGAAATTAATTTAACAGAGCATCAATCCCTAATCCAAAACACAATATCTGTTAGATACCAAAACAAATCACCATATATATACACATAACACATTCCTATAATATTATATTAAAATCCTCAATCCAAAACACAATCTCTATTTGATACGAAAATAAATCACCATATATATATACATAACAAATTCATATAATATTATATTAAAACAAGAATATTATATTATAAACATATAAAATATATATATATATATTTCAAACCTGAGTGTTGAAGATTCAATTACGAGGCAAATAAGCAACCTCAATGACAATGGTGATGGTGGAGTTACGGTACAACAATGGCGGAGGAACGTCGGAGCAATGATGGAGAGACGATGGAGAAACGACCGAGCAATGGTGGAGAGATGGCAGAGCAACAGTTGAGAACCCAAACCCTCCTAATGCTTTGTAGGGTTTTTCATTATTTTGTATTTTAATTTTTGTTTGAATTTTCACAGTCAAAATAACGTAGTTTTAAGCTTAATATTGTGTTAAAGGGCTTATTCAGAAATGATATGGTTTTGAGTCGAAACTATGTAGTTTTAAGTTACAACAATTACTGTTGTGAGGGAGTTACAATAGCACCCCAAACCCCACTTTCGCTCGCTTTTTGTATTTATCCTTGCCAATATGACAAACCATTTTCTCTTCCCTCTTTTCTGTGTCCCTCTCTCTTCTCATTCACTATCTCACTTTTTTCATCAAGAGGCTCCCACATGTAACAAGCATTACATGATGGAGATTATTTAAAGTTAAAAGTTGACAATTAAAAAATATAATTTTTTTAATTTTTAAGTAATTAATTTATTTAAATTATTTTTGTCTAATTAGTTATATGTAAAAGTTGTACTAAATATTTTAGCACATACACTTAAATTAAAATACGCTATAACCACCACTTTTAAATTGTAACAAACACTCACTAGTGATGCTCTAACTCCATAGTGTAGATTATGAGTTTAAGGGCATGATTGATTAATAGGATTATAATATAGGATTGAGATTGTTAGTCAAAAGACTCACAATTTCATATTTGAATGCAACTTTTATTGATTGGATCACATGTACGACGAACATTTAATCTGACAAAATTGATAAATTTTTAATATTAAGAGGGATTGAGAATCATACTTTCAAGTATAAAACAAATAAAACAAATTGAATGCATAATAAATAGTTATCTCATTAATTTAATTGAATAACTAATCTTATTCTAATTTATGAAATTATTATTTTTTTTCACTATTAATCATGTTAGTTAAAGAAGACCTAAATGCCTTATGTAGTAGAACATTGGTGATGTTGCCTTTTTTTTCCCTTTAAATTATAAGTGAATTTCTTTTTTCTTTTTTCTCTTTTCTCTCTAGAAACGAAAATACACAACAGTCAGTACTTTGGGGTTGATTTTTTTATTGACTTTTTTTTTTTATAAAAAAAATATTTAATGATTTTTTTAAAAATTTTTATATTTTTTAAAATCTATTCGACTAGACAATTTAAAAAGTAAAAAAAAAAAAATCAATAAAGACAAAAAAAAATTAAATAAATTTCTTTTTTTTTTACTTCTTTTTTTTTTTTTTTGTAGTCTTCAGTAAACTTTTAATTTTTTTAAAAAATATTTTTTAAATCTTTTTACCTTAATTGGACCTGAAAAGTTGAAAAAAAAAAAAAAATTGTAAATTTGAATAATAAATTGATTTTTTTAATTGGATTCCAATTTCAGAGAAATCATACTTTGGACCAGCATAGCACATCCCATTCCTATTAATTATGTCTCTTGTAGATAGGTCGTGTCGAGATAATATTGTGGATAGTGCTGCAAACGAGTCGAGTCGAGCCGAACTTTAGTATGTTTGAACTTGTTTATTAAGATTTTAACGAACTCGAGCTCGAGCCGAATTGGCTTAGGCTCGACTCGAGCTCGAGTTTGTTCACGAGCCTTAACGAGCCAAAAAATTTATAAATTCATACTTATATGTGAGACTAAAGTTACAATTAAAACTTTGATTATACAATTATATATACAATATATATAAACATATTAAAAAAAAGTCCATATTTTACTAAAATAATAATATCTGTTACCACTATTATATAAATGTACTATCTATAGTTAACTATTATTTACATTTATATTTTTTAAATATATAAATAGCATATATCTCTTATTTTTTATATATATTTTTATATATAAATAATAAATATTAAACGAGCCAGCTAACGAGCCGAGCTTACGAGCCGAGCTTTAGAATGTTTGGGCTTGTTTATTAAAAAATTAACGAGCTTGAACGCAAAAAAAAATTAACGAACCGAGTTCGAACGAGCTCTTACCGAGCCGAGCTCAAGCCTATTCACGAACAGTTCGGTTCATTTGCAGCCCTAATTGTGGATAATTGATAAGCTTCACTCGATATTTTTATTTCTTCATATCTCTCAATATCTCTTTTGTAGATCTAATTTAAATCCGTATTGATAATTTGAACGGTTTATTTTATAAGTTTTATAATAGGTCATTCATACAAAAAAAAAAATTCATCGAAAAATTATAAACTTAAGAAAAAATCACATTTTATTTTATAAAATGAATGACAAATTTTATTATAAACCTAAATCATCCATTTTATAAAATTAATTTTTTTATTTCTATGTTTATAATTTTCCTATAAAACTCATTTTTTACATGAATAACCTTTATTACGAAACTTACGAAATAAACTGTTCAGATTATTGATGCAAATCCAAATTAAGACCTACAAAAAGGGGTAATCATTTAATATTCCTGGAGTATGGATACGTGATATTCCATAAGGTCTTGATTGGTAGAGAGGAGTAAGGGCCCACGATTTATGTTGGGAATGAAAAAACAACATGAGACTTAATAATTGATGATTGGATTGGAATATGACCACGCGGTATTCTGAGATTATTAAATAATTTTTATATAAAAAAAAAAGATATAAAGAGATATGAAAAGATAAAAGTATGGAAATGAGCTTCTCCTTAATATTGTCCATTCGTTGAACTATTTATCGAGTCCGGATTCTCGGCCGCTATTACCAGCGGCGGTTCCAGCAGCCCCCCAAAACGACGTCGTTTTGGGGGGAAAATTTTCAAAAAAAAAAAAACGCAGAGGAAGAGGGAGGAAGGAGAGGAAGAGGGAGGAAGGAGGAGGGAGGAGGAGGAGGAGGAGGAGGAGGAAGGGAAGGGCCGGACTGGAGGGGGCCATAACCACTGGGGGAGGGGGAGGAGGAGGAGGAGGAGGAGGAGGAGGAGGAGGAGGCGGCGGTGCAGCGGTGCAGCCTCGTCCTGCGACGGCGAGTCGACGACCGGCGGCGAGGCGGCGAGTCGACGAGCTGCAAGCTGCGACGGCGAGCTCGCAGCCTCGTCCTGCGACGGCGACGGCCAGCCAGAACGACGGCGAGCCAGAACGAAGAAGAAGAAGAAAAGAAAAAAAAAAACAAAAAACCCCCAAAACGACGTCGTTTTGGGGGGGCTGATGGAAACCGCGGCTGTAAACCGCGGCCGAGGATCCTGATTCCTATTTATCAATCCAATAGTAGTAGAGGGACTGATTGATTTTGCACACGTATCACGCAATAACTTATCCAAACTCGGCCCAGTGACCCGTCAAGAATCGACAAGCATGCTTGGTTTGGTTTTCATTTAGTAGCGGAGGACAGGACCCTATTAATGGGCACACGCCTGCCCATGCCGAAGAATTCAGGTGCAGCACGGAAAAATATTATTGTGTTTGGTGATTTGTTCGAATAAGTCGCTGGGTTTTGTTAACAAGGTAGGCCTATTTTGTCATTTAGTTTTTTTTTTTTGTTTTTATTTTTATTTTTTGTTTTTGAATGGAAAAAAAAAAAACTCTAAGATGTCATTACTGCATTTATGAGTTTAGATTCTGAGGTAACCGATTGTCAGCCTAATTTAACTCAATCCAAAAAAAAGAGCCTATTACCGAGGCATCAATAAAGCTCAATGATACACCACAGATAAACTCAAGTTTTGAATGGCGTACAAGTGAGGTCTCCGAAGAGAGATAGCTGCAAAGTAGCAGAATTCATCCCTTTCAGGAATCGAACTTTGGTCACGTTTGTGGAGAGGGATGCCTTCTCCATTATACCACCACCCACGATGGTATTTTATCATCTAGGTTAAAAGTCAACTTTTTAGTTTTTTTGACTTTTTTTTAATCACGTCACCTCTTTATTTTTTTTTACACGTTTTAAAAAAAAAAATTTAAAAATTAACTTTTAACATATTTTTCAAAATAAGCCTAAATCTACTCAACAACCTTCACTATCATAGAAAATATAAGATACTATAAATATAATTTACTTGTAGACTAGAATTTTTTTTTTTTTTTCAATTTCATATATTTTAATACTTTATACTTTTCAAAATATATTTTTTTTATCATAAAAATAAATGTCTTTTACTTTTAAATAAAATTTCATAGTTTTTTTTTAAAATTTAAATGTTATTTATTTTGAATCATAATTAAATTATAAGGTAAAAAACTGAATTTAAAAATTATAACAAATGTTGAAAGAAATTTATAAGATCAATCAGCAAATGAATATTCAATCAAAAATTAGCAAATGAATATGAATTTATTTAAAAATAAATGCTAAAACATTGTCATTCAATATCGCCGTTGCATATTAAGGTTCTAAGGATTCAAAATAAAGAATATTTAAAATAAAAAATAAAAAATAAACTATGAAATGTTATTCAAAAATAAAGACATTTACCTTTATGATAAAAAAAAATGTTTTCAAAAAAACTCTATTTTAAAAAGTATATAATGTTAAGATATATGAAATTAAAAAAAAAAAGTTTAAAAAAAAAGTAGTTTAGCCTAGTGTCTATAAGTAAGATGTATTTGTAGTGTTTTATATTTTGAAGGCGGTTAAATGCCGGAAATTCTATTTTCACACATCTAATTATTTCAGTGTATATATTTAACAAAATATTATTTTAATGACAATTATATCCTAAACTAAAATGACTATAATGGATATTTACTAACACCCATAATATTATATGAAAATATTTTCTGTACACATTTTTTAAAAAGAAAAAAAAAAATCTCAAAGTACATCTTTTGAGTAAAAAAAAAACTAAATCCTAGTTTTTTCATTATTGTCACTTTGTTTGTTACACACTCTATACTCTTTTATTGCTTACAAAACAATAATCTCTTAACAATTCTCATATTGCTTTAATATCTAGATTTATACTCTATTAGTGATGAAAATGTTTGTTTTTTCATGGATAACTTTTCTTTTCTTCTTTTTCCTTTTGCGGTTTTCAATCGAACAACTAATGCCGAATTATTTTATTATATTCAGACATCAATTGTTGACAAATTTTTTTTTAAAATTTTTTTCGGAACAAATTTGTCGAACTAATCACTTTTATTAAAAAGTTCAATTCAAATTAAATGTATATTTTCGAAAAACCAGTGTCGAAATCCCTAAACCGAAAAACATAAAAAAAATTATTAAAAAAAAAAAAAAACGAGAGTTTTATGGTAATGGAGTGCACAGAGATCTGAAAATGGTAAATGCAATAACAAAATGAAAAGATGCCTCATCTTCAGTAATATTTTGGAGAGTTTTCAATGATGTTTTTAATGGAGGTTCAATAGAGTTTTCAATGGAGGACTTTGTCTTCACTTTACTTCACTTCACTTCATACTGTGGTCTTAAATAGTCTTCACGTGAGTTTACAATATGTCTACAAATCTGGAAGTAGGGTCACTCAACAAATGTGTGAAAAAAAGGGTTGAGTGGTGTGTATACAATGATTAGGAGTGAAGGGTATAATTGTAACTTTTAGTGTATGGATTAAGAAAATTAATTAATAATCAAATTAATAAGTGTGTGTACTAAAAGAAGATGTGCACTAAGGTAATTAAGTGTGTGGAAATAGAATTTCTGGCTAAATACCCCTATCTTTTTTCTTTAAACCCCCACCTCTTTTATTTTCTTTAGGGCGAATTATACTAACAGTCCCTATAGTTTGGGACTGGAAAATGAGTGGGAGCACTAATTAGTGCTACCACTAATGATGTGGCAGTAGGCCCCACCATGAATGATTTGATGTTTTGGCCTTGATATTGTATTTTTTTTCTTTTTTTATTGAGTGCCATGTCATTAGTGGTCTTTTTAGAGCTCCAAAATTAGTGGTCTCTATCATTGTTGTTTGGGACATATGCTACTTTGGTCCCTGATTTTTCAATTGTGACACATTTGACCTTAAATTTTGAATCTTGTTACAAATAAGGACAATTGAATATATCATTGCTTAATTTCAAGAACAAAATTGTCAATTTGATAAAATATAAACTAATTTAATAAAAATAGATGTCAAAACAATATTTTTGAATTTTTAAAAATTATTTCTACACACTAAAGATAAAATTATGTAAAATTGATAAATCTTTTAAAAATTTATTTATTTATTTTTACCAAATTAATTTTTATTATATATTTGGATGATGATTATGTAATGAGTGGTTGTTTTATTTTCATTAAATTAGTTTTTATTTTTTTAAAAGTCAAATATGGCGACAACTTTGATATCGTTATTAAACAAATCTATTAAATTAAAAAATCCAAAAATAAAAACATTTTATATATTAAATATATCGATTACACATTAAAATCTTAACAACCACCCATTACATGATTATCATCCAAACACATAATAAAAATTAATTTGGTATAAATAAATAAATAAATGTCCAAAAAAATTATCAATTTTATATAATTTTATCTTTGGTGTGTAGAAATAATTTTTTAAAATTTAAAAATATGTTTTTAACATTTATTTTTGTCAAATTAGTTTATATTTTATCAAATTGACAATTTTGCTCTTGAAATTAAGCAATGGTATTTTCAATTGTCCTTATTTGAAACAATATTCAAAATGCAGAGTCAAATATGTCCCAATTGAAAAGTCAAAAATCAAAGTAACACGAATCCCAAACTATAGGGACTATTAGTGTAATTTGCCCTTTTCTTTATTACAATTTTACCCTAACATCAATTTTCTATTTTTGATCTCATCTCTATTATTCCAATTTCAACCCCATCTCCTCCTCCACCTCTATTTCACTTCACCCGATAGCCTCCTCTGGTCATCTCTACCTCCGATAGCCATCTTAATGCCTCCCCACAGATGACCACCCTCCCACTAGCTCTTACCATCGCGACCACCTTCCATTCTCTCTCTCTCTCTCTCTCTTTTCTTTTTCTTTTTCTTTTTCTTATTCTTATTCTTATTCTTCTAGGTTACCACTTTCGCGGCCGTCCAACCATTATGACCACCACCCTTCAGCCGTTATCATGAAGGAGAAAAGATGAGACATCATCGCTGGCCACCGCAACAGCCATTGTTTTACTCGCAAAGAGTAGGAGTGTAAAAATGGCCCGCGGCCCGTAGACGGCCCGAAGCCCACCCGCGGCCTGGGATGGCTCTGCCCGTTTAGGTCCGTTTGGGCCGGGCCCAAGCTCAGCCTGAGCCACTAGGCCTGGGCCATCATTTTGAAGCGCGATCTGGCGCGTGGCCCGCTCCATTGACCCGTTTAAGGCATACTCAAGGTCTGGCCTGAGACTCGGCCGGCCCAAGGCCTAGTGCCTTTTTTAGTAGAAAATAATAAACTTTTGATAGCAAAAATAAAAGAAATATAGTCAGGCCCGCCCAAGTCCGAGGCCAAGCCCACCGACCTACCCAAGGCCCGAATACCCCTGGGCCTAAGGCTAGGCCTGGGCTTAATTTTTTAGCTCGTGGGCCGGCCTGGGTGGGCTGGGTCAGATTTACATCCCTAGTAAAGAGCAGTGACCTTCAGAGTTTCCTTCTGCAAGAAGAAGAATGATCTAGATCTAGGGTTAGCAAAAAAGAACAAGATGAAAAAGGAGAAGAGAACTTCGCAACTATCATCACGACCAACACAACACCACCAAGTTTCTTTCTCTGTCTCTGCCACACCGCCTGGTCTTTTTCTCTATTTCTACGATCTTTCTCTTCGTTACCGGCAGTTGGGTAGGGTAGGGTAGAGTAGATGCGAAAGGAGGCAGAGGGGTGGAAGAGAGGGGCTGGATTGGTAGGAGAAGGTGGGGAAAGGCTTTTGTGGAGAAGCAATAGGTGTGGGGCTGACGGACAAGAAGAGGGAGAAGAGGGGAGGAGAAGATCTAGCTGGCGACAATGATGACATTTGAACTTGCAAATGAAGGAAATTAGAAAGAAGATGGGAACGAGTTGGGTTGGGATGGTGGATTAGAGAGAGGGTATAATTGAAATTAAGGTAGGGGTTCAAAGAGAAAAAGGAAGGGACTCATTTACGTGGGTGTGGATTCAAAGAAATGGGAAGCCAAAGTAAAAAGTAGGTGTAAATAACAGTTCTCTACATTTTCTATGGTAGTAGAAGTTGTTAAGTGGATTTAATGCATCCTTAACAATTGTCCTAAAGGCCTCTAGGGAACTTGTTAACAAAACTCTAAAGAGATTATTAGTACTGTAGAATTGAGTAAGTAAATTATTAGTGTAGTGGCATTATGTTAAAAATATAAGATAAATTGTATGTATTTATGCACTATATAGTGATATTAATTAGTTGAAATTAAATCTATAAAATTATGTAAAAATCCTTATGGGGCCTCCCTTACTATTAGTCCACCCATCATTTGTCTTTGAAAACAAGTAGGGTCTAACCGTGATACCATCTTACATGATATGATATCATCGGTCAATAAAAAAATTGTAAATCCATTAAGTGGATAAGGCTTGTTTCCCATTAACCTAACCAAATGGATGGTGATACCAATCGTGTGGTATCATTGTTATATCTAATATTTACTCATATAGTATGACATTGATTAGTATTATTTGCCGATTTTGAAACATTGTTCCATTCTACTTATCGCTTACCACTTGTCAAGTTATACTCTAAAATTCTAATAAAATATAGTAAAATTTTAATCAATAAATATCAGGTTTAAACATCACCGGAATATGCCTAATTTTTCCACATTGGTGGGCTGAACTTCTAATTATGGAGCAATCAATCAAATCTAGAAGAAGGATTAACAAGGTGGATTTGCTTTGGGCTTTTGTGCTGATTTCTTTTTCAGCATTGCTATATATGTTGAGATTTTTGTCTTTAATAGATTTTTTAAATTATGTCAATTTTTTAAAAATATTTTTTAGATTAATCTAAAAGGTAAAAACTAAAAATTTAAAAAAAAAAAACCTAAAAAAGCCAATTATTTTTTACTTTTCTTTGTTCTTTTGGATTTGTTATAAAAAAATAACAAAAAAAAATCAATTTAAAAAAAAAAAAAAAACTTTTCCGGTTCATCTAGCCGCTTAGAACCCAAAAGTGTAGAGTTTTTAAAAATTCAAAAAAAAAAAGAAAAATCATTAAGAACAAAAAAAAGGCTGAGAAAAAAATCACTAAAAAAAGGCAATCGTAAACACTTTATCATTTATTGCAGTTTCATATGTGATTTGTGAATGAATAAAGTCTACAAAACTAGACAAATCTACCCAGAAAATTGTAGGTGGATAGTTACAGGGAAAAAGGTTACGGTGGCGTTTTTTTAACGACGTTTTTTTAAACGTCACTGTTATTAACATTTAACGGCGTTTTATAAACGCCGCATATTCTCTTAACCAAAACGGCGCCGTTTTATAATAGGAGGCGTTGAAAAACGCCTCTGAATGCGGTGTACCACACGCCCCTTTTCGATCCTTATTTTGTATCTGGCCCTCTCTCAACCCATACGGCCCTCTCTCAACCCATACGCATACATCATTTTATCTGAGCCCCCTCTCTCTCTCTCAACCCTCTCTAAGCTCCATCGAAGCTCTAGATTGAACCGATTTCGAAGCTCCGTTGAAGATTCAGTGATTTCCAGCGAAGATTCAGATATTCGAAGCTCCATCGAAACAATTTCGAAGCTCCATCGACGCTCCAGATCCAACCGATTTCGAAGCTCCGTTGAAGATTCAGTGATTTCCAGCGAAGATTCAGATATTCGAAGCTCCATCGAAGCAATTTCGAAGCTCCATCGAAGCAATTTCGAAGCTCCATCGAAGCTCCAGATCCAACCGATTTCGAAGCTCTGTTGAAGATTCAGTGATTTCCATCGAAGATTCAGATATTCGAAGCTCCATCGAAGCTCCAGATCGAACCGATTTCGAAGCTCCGTCGAAGCTTACAGAGCGAGACCACTTCATCATTCTTGGCTGTGATGGCCTGTGGGGGGTATATCATCTGTCCACTATCTCTTTTGCCTTCATTTTAAAACTATTTTGTCAACACACTTTCCGAGTTCTATTATAAAGTTGATGTTGTTAACAATTGTCAGGTTTTTGGACCAAGTGATGCTGTTCAATTCGTTCACAAGCTGCTTAAGGTCAGAATGCATCTTTAACTTCCCAACTTTTGCCGTTTCATTAGGATTGATGTGGCGTTTATTCTTTTAATTGTAGTTGAATATGTATATTCTCTTCCTGGTTACATAACAGTGAATTTTTCCATTCTCCTCCTAATTGCATTTAAGTGAATATGCACATAATTGTTGCCCCAACGGTATTCTAGAATAAGGGCCCTGGATGACTAAATTTTTTTTTATGCTTAGAATATCACTCTCCTTTTTTTTGTTAGTTAAAATGCAATGTAAATCAAATGGACTGATTCAATTACCAACCTGTTTATTATCTGAGTAGTACACTTGTTTCCTTTCATTCTGACCAAATGCTTTAATACTGTGAGTGATATCAGGCCCTGTTTGTTGCAGCTTCTTTGTGCTGAAAACTGATAATCAGAAAGTAGAAGTTAAAAGTATCCCTCCCACATACTTCTGAATAATCATATTTTTTTCAGCTTGTTGAAGCTATGTTTGTGTAGTATGCAAAAACTTTATCAAAACACTCTAAACAAAGTAACCTGCAGTGTTTGTTACAGGCTCCCAAATGGACTCGGGATACATATATATTATATTGCTCTGTAGGATTCTTAGAAACCATTTAATGGCCAGGACATTTGACTTTCTGTCATGTCCTATAATTTATTGGCCTACTCATTAATCAAGGTGTTTCACATCCCCAAATTTCTTTTCACTTTCTATATTTCAATGTGATTTTATCATGGAAACTATCTTGATGATGCTATATTTGGTTACAGTATCCTGTGTATTTTGCTTTTGAGGATGACGATATCAATGTTGTGTTAGCTGATGTCAAGAAGAATGATGTTACTGGTCAACCTGCTACTGCAACCACTGGAGGGTCAGTTGATTATAGTCAGCATGTTTTGAGTCATTTAAAACTAAGATCTTCTAGATGTTTAACCTCAGAGCACTTTATGATTATTTTGATTCCCCAAATTTGGTTCTCTTGTGTCATATGTTACATAATGTCAGACAGATATTTAGTGTTTTCACTAGTAATGGCTGTAATGAAACAAATAACTGAGGAATTGGCTTTGTTCCATTAATAGTGGGGGCAACCAAAACCTTTATGGTGAGAGTATATCATTTTCCTGACATGATGTTCCATTTAAAGCAGGGGCAACACCTACTTTTATTGTAAGAGTGATTGTTAATGGGAAGGTGCATTGTCCTATAATCCTCTGCTATTGTTTCACTCATGTTTCTCTTATTTTTGTGTTGTATGTATACATATGCTTATGTGAATGTAATTTTAGTTTTCCAATTCTCTACAGGCTGGTAAATATGTGTGGTTAACTTATGAAGTAGTTATATGAAATAGTATTGAAGGTTGGAGCTTCCATCCGTAGTTGTGGTATCAAGCAAGTAAGTTTATTTTGCTTTGTCGCAATTCAGAAGTTACATTAGCTAGTGCAAGCAATTATAGATGTTAGCTCTTGTAATTGAGGCTAAATTTGAGCTTCGCCATACCATGGCGCAATTTCATTCCAACTAATTCTTCATTGGTTTAAATTGATACTTTGCTTCAAAGTTTCATGCTAACTCTACCGTCTAATTACTTATAAAGGGTGCAAGATGTGGAATCTACGGTGCCAACTGCATGAAATGGATCATAAGTATGCAGGTAAAGTACCAATACACCTACCAAAGAGTTGGTTTTTGTTCCAAATACAGTGTTGTGACCTATTATATTTTTCTTCTTCTGTCTTCCTCTTTATCTGTGTGGAAGTGCTAGGTTATGTATTTCTGTAACAGTAGAGTTCTGGATGAGTGAAACTAGAAAATGATTCTTTTGAGTTTTGAGCTCTAAATTCAAGTAGCCCATTCATCATGATATGTATATAAAAGCATATTTTGTGATATCTTTCATAGTGTAGGGAAAATTAGCAGTGGCTGCTTCCATGGGGTAGCTTTCCATCAAGTAGAATATCATGTTTGGCATTAGACCATAGCTTGTTGCAGATGGAGAGGCTCTAATGAATCTTTCTAGGACTTTGTTGACCTCTGTTAAATCACATATCGGAGGAGGTGTTACCCCATCGGATTTCATATCATGTTTCCTGAGAGACTTCACAAAAGTACAAGGAAGAAAAGGAACCTCGGACTTTGAAGCTGCCCACAAGAACTCTATCCTCTGGAAAGAAATTGGCTTTGTTGTTTCACCCATTTTCAAGAATTTCCGAGGGTGTTGCACCATGTGAGTGTTGTCACCCCTCTCTAATCTAAAAAAAGGCAGCAATAATTAAGGGACTTTTTGCTTCCTCATCTCATCATCTTTATTTGTAAGCGACTTTTTGTTTTGTTAACACTTTCTGTTTTCCCTATTTCGCTCAAGGCTTGGACCTATGCAAACTGAAGTTAAGCAGCGGAACGTTGCAGTTTACAGAAAACGGGCAAAACAAACTGAAAGTTCTCAACCCCAACAGGTATGTATAATTGTGTTGCTATATATATTGACTGTAGAAAACTTGATGATTTTCAAGTTTTAGCATTTGTTTATTTACCGAGTGCTAAATTTCTCAAATTTCTTTTCATAATTTTTAGGAATGTAACAGCGTTAAGTACTTAGACACACAATTTTAGTTGTTTACTATGATGATTTATTTCTTTAGCTCATTCTAATATTTGCGTAGTCGAATAATCTTTTGTGAGTGCATTGCATTATTTATACATGAGATTTTAACTCATAAAATTCAAATCTAGTAATGGTGCCAGGTTCTTTCAACAGTATGTATTCATTCATGTAAATTTCTTGTGCAATAGCTCGGTAATACTGGGGCAGAAGAAAAGAGGACAGATACTGACGAGAATATGTTGACCATGTTCGACATCTTGAAGAGCAAGAGAAGGGTTAAACTTGAAAGTTTGATATTGAATAGAAAATCTTTTGCACAGACAGTGGAAAATTTATTTGCTCTGTCTTTCTGGTCAAAGATGGGCGGGTTATAATGGCTGTGGATGAAAAGGGCTCTCATCTTGTTTGTAAGACACAACAACTCATAACAACATCCATTTGAGAATATTGTTTAGTTATTTGTTTTTGTATTATATTTGTAGTTATTGACTTTCTTTTCAGCGCCAACAAATGCCGCTGACGCCCCTTCTGTTATGTCGGGTGAAGTTGCTTACAGCCATTTTGTCTTCAGATATGATTTCAAGGATTGGAAGGTACAAAACTAAAGAACTTTATTGTAATTGATGTGCATATAAATAGAAATCATCATGTAAATGAGATGGTATGAAACTTCTATAGAACTTAGATGTTAGATTGAGAGAGAAATGAATAGACCTACTTTTAAAGAGACCATGTTAAGGATTCAAAAGCTTAAGGTAATTCTTTTGCATAGTTATCATTTTTGGTGTAAAGGAAATTTTTTTTCCTGCATCCTCTTTTCTTCTCGTAGATTCCATAGGTGAGCTCAATTTTTGTTTTAGGGCCATTTTGATCTCTCATAGTTTTTGTGTGAAGTTGGAGATTGAACGTATTAATGAGAAAAAACTTCATGAACCTCTTTTTTATTTTTTTGATAAGTAATTTCATGAAATCAAAATCTTAGCAGATGTAGCTCATCTTCTTTCCAAAAATAGAAGTGATAATAGTCAAACAGAATGATCAAACCTTTTTTCCATTCCCTTGATGTCATAGATTACTCCTTTAATTTATTTTTTTTACATTGACGAGTTTGACAGGCATACTGTTTATTATATGGCTGTCTCTTCAGTAGCACTTCAATATCTCTCCTCCCTGCAATGCTAAATTTATCCTCAAACCTCACTAGGAGAAATATCATGTTGAAAATGTACAGAAACATGGAGAATGTAGGGTTTCTTCTTGTTGTTTAGCAACATTGGAGATCCATATGACTGAGGCATGAAGGAAGTATTAAGAGTGACTTGCGCCATCATCTCCATAATGAACTGATGTTTTACTGGAAAATAGTTTCTATCAAGGTTTTTATTTATGCAAGTCTGTTTAATTTCATATTATTCTTCAATATTTACAGTTTTAAAAATGTTAGGAGTATTTACTAAATATGAAGCTTAAAGTGGTGATGGTATCTGATCTTTGTTGTCTAAATACTATCTTGCAGATCCCCAAGAGATGCTGAGTCTCAACAAAATCGTCGTCTAATGTGAGGTAATTTCTTCACTATCATTGCTTTCTTCCCATGCTTTCTATCTTTGGCAGTATTCGTGAGAAATAAATCTGTTCAGCATTCACTTGGACTTGGGGAGTCCTCAATTAGGTTAGTGCTTACCTATTTGTAGAGATATTAAAGTAAATTTATGCTTTGAGTTCCCAATCATTGCCTAGGAAATTCTTATTTGGAGATATAGTGCAAGGCATTTCTTATATGTTGGTATATGGGAGGGAGAGGGAAAAAAATATTAGCTATTAACTAATTAATTAACACATTTCATGTTTGGCTTCTAAACACTAATACAAAAGTAATGGACTCTACTAATTAACATGAAATCTCATAATACAAAAAAATATTAGCTATTAACTGAAATTTGATTGAGTTTATTCACAAAGTGTAAATATATTACACAAAAGTACATAAGAACCGAATTGGATTTCAAATCATATGCTTCCAAAATGCAGACCTTGTTTGTCGACTCCCAATACTCTGTTCAAGTGGAGATATTATTATTATATGGGTGCAGAATAGCATGTGATTGTGTACCCGACAAATAGTGTTTTATGATTTATTCAAAAAAACTCTAATTTTTCGAACCATTGAAGCATATACCCTCTTATTATTTTGCGGGTACACAAACCATTGTGTGTTGTGAATTATGTAATTATTAACATCTTTTTGAAAATTCTTTATGTACTTCGATTGTTTATTTCCTACAAATGTAATTTGTGCTTGTATATGTGTGTGGTTTTGCAGTTGATGATGGATTTTTTGGCAGTTGGAGAGGAGTTGATGCCCCATAGGGATTTTTTGAACATTGGCAGTTGTTCCCAAGGGAAGCCAGCTGCTGCAAATGCAAATGATTGTCAGGCACCATTGCAGCATCTGGCGACTGTAAAGAACCTATCAGTTGTTGTTGGAGACTCTTCTGGGATTGGTGATGCCAATAGTGGCATCCGGAGGTGCAAGCGTAAACTTGAGTTCCTTTCTGTTTGATGCCTCGCCGTAAATATATATGTTTTGGAATATAAGTTTTTGTTTATCTACTATTAGTTTTTTATGATTTATTGGATTTTTTTTCTTTAAAGGATGTTGTATTGGGTACTATTATGGATGTGAGGGAATAAAAATCTCATAGAAATATGTCTATACCAAGTTTTATTCATTATTACTTTGTTACAGGCATATTTTGAAAGTTAAATCTCACAAAATTAGTAGTTCAAAAAAAAAAAAATCTATTGCGATTTTACAGGTATATTTTTAGAGTTAAATCTCACAAAATTAGTGGTTCCAAAAAAAAAAAAAAAAAAACTATTGTGGCGTTTTTAAAAACGCCACTATAGTTGTTTTTTTAAAATAATAAAAATGCTATTTCGACGTTTTTAAAGCGTCGCTGAATGCCTGTGTGACGTCATGTGACCGTTGGCAGCCACATTTAGCGGCGTTTGTATAAACGCTGCCTATGCTAATTTTACGACGTTTTTAAAACGTCATAAACTTACAGCGACGGCCTCGTCCTGGCGTTGGTAAGCGTCACTAAAGGAATTAGCGGCGTTTTTCAGACATATAGCGGCGTTTTTAAAACGCCGCTAAAAGTCATTTTTCCAGCAGTGGTGCAGCGAATATTAAATTTGTTTAATATGATAAATCTGAACCACAAATAATAATTATAGGCAATTTCTAAGTAGTTAAGTGTTTGTAGTATTACTTCCTTTGGAAACTTGAATATTTTAGTTGACTTTTTAGTTAGATTTTTAACTATTTAGCAATTTTAAAAAAATTATATTTAAGATGATAATTGATTTTTTTTTATAATTGATTTGATGGTTGTGAGAAAAAAAATAAAATGAATATGATTTTGATGTGATGTATTGTCTTATGAATTATTTTAATCTACTTTATCTTTATTAGCTATTCTAGTTATAAAAAAAAAAAATACAAACCCAAGTTCTCAAACAGCACCAAATTGTATGAGAAGAAGTTACGTGTACATATTAAATAGAGTAAATTACCAATAGGTCCTACTTTGGAGACTTATTACCCATTAAATCCTATTGATAAATTTATTAAGTGATAAAGATAAATTTATCAGTCTTTTATTTTTATGAATAAATTTATAGTGATAAATTTATCAGTCTCTTTGTTTTTATGAATAAATTTTTAGTGATAAATTTATCACTCTCTTATTTTTATAGTGTTAAATTTATTAGTTAGGACCTGTAGGTAAATAAGTCTAGTCAATAGGACTAATTGGTAAGTACCCCTATTAAATACTGTATTGTTACATCTCAATAATTTTGGATTCCTAAAATCAACCTCTAATGATATGGTAGATACTTAATAGATAATTTTTATATTTTAGCGAGGTTTTAAGTGATGTGAGTTATGATAGATCACTTATAATTGATTTATGGTTTCAAAATTGATGATTCAAATCATTTTCCTATATTTATGTGTGCCCGTTTTCTTTTGTCTGGTGAAATCCATGATTATATTGGGATTGTGTTTACTTTGAAGGTATTGATAATAATAGTCAACAATGGCTATGCCTAAAAACTGAAATGGTATTTTAATGTAGGGCTTTGGTTGGTAGCTCAAAAATTAGTGGCTTTAATGGCCCTAATTTCCATATCAGGTAAAAAAAAAAAAGAAAAAAAAAACAAACTTACCCAAACAAGAAATTAGGGCCATTAGGGCCACAGTTTTTAGGGCCACAAAACATTTTTCTTTAATGTATTAATTTATATTTCTGGTGATTGTCAAATTAATTAGTATTATCTACATATCGCGTGTGGATAGATATTGTCCACAACTTCTGCTTTTCAAATTCTTTCAAATAATGTGTAAAGTAAAATTTAAAAAATTAATTCACATTTTAATATTCTTTTAAAATTTTCTTTATATACATCTTAGATTGTCATTTTATTTGAAGGATTGTAAATAAAAGAAATTGTGTGAATATAATAATCTTGTTTGTTTTAATATGTTTAGATTAGGGTTGGTTTGGATTGTGGGTTAGTTTTTGATTTTTTTGGCTATTTTAGTCTGGAACTAAAAGGTCTCGTTTGGTATAGACTTTTTGACTTTTTTAAATTTTGTGACAGAAAAAATGAAATAATTATAAGTTAAATGTGATGTTTTGTCTTATTAGACTAAAATGTCTATTTTATCTTTTTATAACTAAAATAATCCTAATAAAAATAAAAATAAAAACTAAAAAGTCTGACATACCAACCAAAGGCTTAATTAGTGTATTGCATTAGTTAGAGCATCCACAGTGAAACTGCTAGTAGGTGTTTTAGTGTCAGTTGTTATTTTTTAGCAAGTCATTTTGTGTTTTAGCTAGCGAAGGGGAACGTTTTTTTGTTTTACGGGTTGACCGGCCAGATGTCCGGTCGGTTGACCGGTCAATGGAAATTTTTTTATTTTCTTTTTAACTTGTTGGGATTTTTTTTTGGACTTGAAATTTAATTTTGGGCTTGAAATTTTTGATTAAACTAAATTATTTATTTATTTTATTTATTATATACATATATAATAAATATTTAACACACCTCTTAACACATCCATTGTACCACTATTCACTCACTAAATTAACAAACTCTGAACACATATTTTGGGATCCTATTTTTAATACTTTTTGTCACATAACATATTTTAACACACAATTTTAACACATCCATTGTGATGCCCTTAGCCAGCATTGCGTCCACATTCATTTTTGTTTTGTTCAATCACACTTTACATGTCGAAGTACATATCCATTGTTTAATCTCACCTCCAACCTGTCATATTCGGGATAATATTTGTTATTTTTTTTAATTCATTACCAAAATTACCCTTCCTTTCTCAAACCTGAACAAATCAATCTCCCACCAAGTCACCCTAACCATTTTTGGTAATTCACGCAAACTCAAATTAGTAACACTAGTGCATCTGCGTAGCCAGGTTGTGCTATGTATGTATACATGTATTTGAAAAAAATTCATGATTGTATCAGATTGATATAATTAAATTTTAATTTATCATAAATTAAATAATAATATAAGTTTTAAATTCTCTTGACATGTCATTTGAAATAAAATAAAATTTAAAATTCTTAATTTAAATATCATAATTGTACTCAATGATGTAGCATATTAAATATTAGTTTTTTATTTGTCATAACTCTCTTGTTATGTTATTGTGAATAGATTGTGAGATTTAAATTATAAATTTTTAGCATTTCACATGAAGAATACTTTTAAAGAGGGAAAAAAAAAAAAAAAAAAAATGGAAGTAAATGTACCCTTTACTTAGAAAAATTATAATTGTTACTAAATTTAAAATAATTATATCTGAAATTATAATTGTTATTTTGATAAGCTATGTTAGGGTCTTAAGATTTTAATCCCAAAAAATTAATATTTACTTAAAATTAATTTTATATGTGAATCCTATTAAATAAGTGTTAAATTTTAGATTATACGATTAATTTATGTGCAAATATCTGGACAGAAATTCTAGGACGCTTTATTATGTGGTGTTTTGAAAAGTTGATAAAAAGTTAATTTTTTGACATTTTTAGTCTATTTTGTCTTTTGTGTGTAAAAAATATGAGAGGTAATGTGATCCAAAATGAATAAAAAGTTAAAAACTGTTTTTTTTTTTTTTTTATATTTATTTTCCTCCCAAAAGATCCTATGTATTTGGATAGTCACATAAAAACAATTTTATAGGAAAAAGAAAAATTGTGGCAGTGTCCACAGGCTGTACAATTTATATAATAGTATAACAGAGAATAAGGTCCATTTTGGTAATAATAATAATAATAATAATAATAATAATAATAAACGATCTATTTTTTTGAATTTTTTTGTTTTCAGTAATTTTTTTTAAAAATTATGTCAATTTTTTTACTTTTCTGGTCTATCTTGTCGAAGCGAATCTAAAAAGTATATTTTTTTAAAAAAATTATTAAAGACTAAAATAAGCCAAAAAAGATTATTAATTTTGGCTTATTTTTGTCTTTTTTGATTTTTTTAAAAAAAATTATAATTTTCGGTTCGTTTTGTCGAGCTGAATTTAGAATAAGCAAAAAAAAAAAATGAAGGGAAAAATATACTCCCAAAACACCCCTAAATAACAGAATATGTACTCCAAAATATTTTAGTCCATCTCAAAATATTATTTGTCTAATTTTTTTTTTATTTTAGTCCATCTTAAAATATTTGTTTATTTTTTATTAAATTTTGTTAAATTTTTAAAATTATCCCTTATAAATAATTATAAACATATTTTAAAATTCAAAAAGAATGATAATGATGAAAAAAAAACATTTTAAAATTTGAATTAAATATAATAATTGTATGTCATAATTGTATGTGTCTTTAATAAGTTAAATTTCATCAACTTTGCTAGGGACCCCATGGGGTCACCCCATCACCCCATTGGCATTTCATTAGCAAGTTTTTTTTTTTTTTTTATCACCCACGCGCACGTGGGGCTGGGGTCACTGGGGTGGGGTCTGGCGCATCAATCAAATTTTATATAGCGAACAAATAAAATGTGATGGAGGAAGTACTATATATAAATAAGCGTGTGGGATAATTCTGAAAGAAGAAAAAATAGACAAAGAGAGTCGTAAATAACGATCTCCAGAAAATCAAGCGATCGCCGGAATGAAGTCAGCGACACCGAATGACGGCGGCGGAGCAGTCGTTCCTCTCCTCCCGAAGATGAAGTCGCCGCCGCCGGAGAGGCCAGCATCGGTGGTGGGAGCGGTGTTCAACGTGTCGACAAGCATAGTCGGCGCGGGAATCATGTCAATTCCGGCGACGATCAAGGTGTTAGGTGTGATTCCGGCGTTGGTATCGATCGCGATGGTGGCGATCCTGGTGGATGTGTCGGTGGAGTTCATGATGAGGTTCACGAATTTCGGTGAGTCGAGTACGTACGCTGGGTTGATGTATGAGTCGTTTGGACGGTTTGGATCTGTTGCGGTTCAGATTTGTATCTTGATCACCAACCTTGGTTGCTTGATCATTTATCAGATTATCATCGGTAAGCTTTTATCATGGCTTTTAATTAGTAAAACATTACGAGTTTATGCTAATTCATTAACTTTCAAGTTTGATGAGCAAAAAAAAAAAAAAAAAGGTGGCGTGGTTTGATTTGATGAGCTCCAACCAATCTCCTACATGGTCTAAAATGTTTCCCTTTTTTAGGTTAAAAAACTAATTTACAGTTGTTCTGTTCAATTTTCTTTCTCCTCATTCAATGGATAGAAATGAAACAAAAAAGCGAGTAGATTAATTAAACCTTCCTTTCTTTCTCTTTCTTTTTTTTCTTCTTTTATTTCATTTTATTATTCAATCGGTAAGAGCCTAATTATAAATTATAAATATAATAAGAATTACATCAACTAGCACAGCAGGTACCCAACTTTTTTTTTTTTTTTTTTTAATTTATTTATTTAAGGAGAAGCTTCTCTTCGGTTTAAATCGAATTGGATAGAACTGTTGGGCCTTCGTAGGCCCACCCCGGAGTACGTATCAATGATCTGAAGCGTTAAATATATAGAACTTGTCGAGTATTTTGTCTTTGCAAAAAATCACATTGATCGAATAGCGATAGACACTTGATCAAATCAAATTTCTATGAGCTGTAAATATAATTTTAAAAATAAATTATTAACACAAATGTGATCTGATCAAGTGGCTATCTATATCCAACCAATCTAATTTTTTGCATGGATGAAGTACTCGACGAATTCTATATATTAATTGGTTCGAATTATCGATGCAAACTTCGTGATGGTCCCACGTAGGGCTGTCAATGGATCAGATTTAATCCGAATCCGATCCGAATCCGATCCGATAATCCGAATCCGTTTATAAAAAAATCCGATCCGATAATCCGATAATCCGAATCCGTTTAATCCGTTTATTAAACGGATTGAATATGCAAAAATCCGATCCGATCCGATAATCCGATAATCCGATCCGATTATTCTCAATTTGAATAAAAAAACACAAAATGAAAAAAAAATTCAAATTATATAAAATTGTAGATCAATAAATAAATAAATGGATCGGATTCGGATTATCGGATCGGATATCCGAAATCATCGGATTCGGATTTGGATATCTATAATCGGATATGAACTAAACGGATTCGGATCGGATTCGGGTTTGTCTTAATCTGATCGGATTCGGATTTTGACAGATCCGATCCGAATCCGATCCATTTACAGGCCTAGTCCCACGGTAATCCAATAGCACCCCCAACTGGAGAGACCTCAAGTCCTTTTTGTGATGAACTTGTTAAAAGTAGGCCTACTTTGGGAAGGTGGTAAAAATCAGCTTTTTTGCTTTTAACCAAGATTTTTTAGAGTGATTTGGGAAGTTGGTAAAAAGTTACTTTTTTATCTAGATTAATATTTGTTTATGGTGTCACATCACACTAAAATGACTAAAATACCCTCACTCAATTTAAAAAATTATATTTTAACCATTTACCCCAAATATAAAATTTGAGGGTAATTACGTAATTTTTCAACCTAATTTTGCACTCCCCAAATCAAGACAAAAACGCAGCCTTGCGTTTTCATCCAAAATGCCAACCTAGCGTTTTGCTCTCTTCCCAAAATAGCACGTAAAAATGAAATATTTATAATAAGGGAAAGATTATAAGGCGAGTACTATACAGTGTGTTTGGTTTGTGTTTTTTAGATTAAGTTTTTTAAAAATTGATTTTTTTAGTTTTTGTATTTTTTTATTTTTGATGAATATTTTTAAAATTTTAAACATTTTTTTTTATTTTTTTAGATGCATTTTACTAAGATGTATCTAAAAAATAAAAAATTTGTGAAAAAATATTTTAAAAAATTAATAAATACATAAAAATATAAAAAAATTTACTGAATTCTCTTATTTTTTTATATATATATTTTTGGTATTTAGTGAATTTTTAAAAGTTTTTTTTTTACAAATTTTTTACTTTTTAGGTATATTTATATTAGGTATGTCTAAAAGGTAAAAAGAAATTGCTTAAAATATTAAAAAAATTCAACAAAAACAAAAAAAAAAAACACGAAAAATAAGAAAGTAGAATTTTCTAAAAAATGTTTTTGGAAAACTCTAACCAATGAAAAACATCTGTACTTTATAATTATAGAAGAAAATGACATAATTTCATATTTTCTAAGTCATAATTAAAAAAAAAAAGTGTCATAATCAAACACAAAAAAGTCATAATCAAATATTTCAAAATAGTGTCATAACTAAAGAAGAAAATTGCTTATAACTAAAGAAGAAAATGATATAACTAAGAGTGCATATAGGCCTCGTTTGGGAAGTGGCTATTTTAGTAGGCTATTTGGCTTTTTGGCTATTTTAGTAACTATTTTAGTTTTTGTGTTTGGGAAGATGAGATGAATTTTATTTGAATTGTTGTATTGAAAAATGTGTTGAAATGATGTTTAAAATTAAAATGACAAATTTGTCCAAAAAAAAATATTTTTTAAAATTATTATCCAGGGGTAAAATCGTAATTTAGCAGTGATGGACATGCACAGCCGGCTGTGCAGTGTAGGCTGTGCCTACACTGCGGCTGTGCAGTCCTATATTTCTTTTTTTTTTTTTTTTTTTTTTGAAAATCAAGAAAACATTGCTACAGTAATAGACTTTTGGGCTAATTTCCAATATCAGCCTATAATAGCCCCAAACCGTGATTCCCAAACAGCGCCATAGTATAGGGTGTGTATAATGAAACAGCAATGCTACAGACCCCCAGTGGCCCTCCTAGTGCCACGTGTCGACCTGGGATTGATTGAAAACCAACAAAAAAAAAAAAAAAAAAAAATTATTTTTTGAACCAATGGGAAGGACCCCCAGCACCCCCACTGGGGGTCCGAAGGTTTATTCTATAATGAAATTCTCCTTATAATAATTATATTCACTTTAATTTTTAGCTTTTCACCGTTACTTGTACATGGCTTAAAAAAAATTAAAAAAAATTAATAAAAAAAAAAGGCTTGCTTGTTTTCATTTTTCAGAAAACACTTTTCAGAAAATTCTACTTTTTTATTTTCTGTTTTTTTTGTTTTTACTGAATTTTTTTAATATTTTAAGCAATTTTTTTACTTTTTAAACACACCTAACATAAATATACCTAAAAAGTAAAAAAATTGTAAAAAAAATCTTTTAAAAATTCACTAAATACCAAAAACATAAAAAAAATACAAGAATTCAGTACATTTTTTATGTTTTTATGTATTTATTAATTTTTTAAAATATTTTTTCACAAATTTTTTATTTTTTAGATACATCTAACTAAGGTGCATTATTCACCCAAAAAAACTAAGGTGCATCTAAAAAAGTATAAAAAATGTTTAAAATTTAAAAAATATTAACTAAAAACAAAAGAATACGAAAACTAAAAAACTCAACTTTCAAAAAACTTAATCTAGAAAACTCAAACCAAACACAATTAATATTATTGCTCAAAATTTTAAATGAAAAAGAGTGGTACACAAATTGCAAAAAAGGCAAAAAAAATTAAATTCAACCCCTTGAGGCAGTTGAATTTTTATGCAGTAAGATACGTATGGGTCTCGATGATTTTACCTAATATTTGTATCTTGAATTTATTAAGAAAAAAATAAATAATCATTTTATTTATTTATTTTTAGTGGCAAACCAAATTTTTTTATTTTTTAACAAATAGCTACCGGTTTAGAAACGACAGTAGATTGTCCGAGTCGAATTTAGAAAATTAACAAATGCATTTAAGATTAATTTATACTATATATTAAGCAAAATGAAGTTTCTAACCCCCAAGGCCTGTGGGAGCTCCAATATGTCAACCCTAATTTTCTAATTTTTTATTTTTTTTTAAAAAAAATTAACCTTAGCATTTATTAAGTTTTCTCAACCCACAAGATTTTTTGACTTCTCTCATAATTATTGCAATACCTTTTCCAAAACAAATAATTTGTATATTAAAAAAAAATTAAAATAAATATAAATATCTATATCTATATCTATCTCTAATTCACAAGTTTTGTGGGAATTCTAATATCTCAATCTAAATTTCTTAATTTTTTGATTTAAAAAAAAAAAAAACCCTTAACATTTATTAATTTCTCACAACCCCCAAGCCTTATCCTTATAATAACACTTTAATGTATTAAAAATAAGTATAAAAAAAGTTCCTTGAAAAGTGCAACACATATGAATTCCTTGAAAAGTCCCAACATATATGATTATTATCTCTCATAACAACACTTTAATGTATTAAGAACAAGTATAAAAAAAATTCCTTGAAAAGTACAACACATATGATTATTATTAAAATATTAAACTTTAATATAATATAAAAAAAATAAGACATTTAATTCATTGAAAAGTCCAACACATATGATTATTATCAAAATATTAAACTTTAATATAATATAAAAAAAAGGAAGACATTTAAAAATCACAATTCACATATATATCTCCTGATTAGCATTTATTACCTTTTTTCAATTCACGTGTCTTCCAACATGTCTACATTTATTGATTTGGTCAAAATTCTCTAATCAGCATTTAAAATCCCGTCATACAGATAATTATAGATACAACCCCTGCATAGTTACTACAGTACCATTTTCAACTTCTCTCATACACTATGGTTAGTGATAAGATTATTAAATTATTTTTATAAAAAATTTTAAAAAACATAATTTATATCTAAAACAAATATAAATATTTATAATTATCCCGTGTATAGCACGGGTGATAGGCTAGTTTATTTATAAAGCAAATCGATCTCAAACTATTTTTTAATTGTCAAACATGAATCGAACTCCAATTATTTATATTATTCTCATATTTTTTCTAATCCAACGATACAAATGTTCCTTAATTTTCTTTTCTTCTCTCTTTTTAGCCCCGTACTTGGTTCTGTTTTTCTCAGGGGATGTCCTGTCTGGAACCCATCTTCAAGGACCAGTGCACTTAGGCATTTTACAAGAATGGTTCGGCATACAATGGTGGAACACTCGTGCTTTCGCACTCTTCTTCATGTTGGTCTTCGTTATGCTTCCTTTGGTGTTGATTCGTCGTCTAGGTTTGTCATTTACTATTCCAAATGCACACTTTTGCAGAATTGAAAAACCTTTATTTTGTTTTCCATTTGTGTGGTGATTGTTTGCTGTTTTGGCTTGTAATTTCCAGAATCGCTGAGGTTCAGTTCAGCGGTGTCGGTTCTACTGGCTGTGGTTTTTGTTGGCATATGTTCTGTTATGGCAATCTCTGCATTGCTAGAAGGGAAAGCAAAAAGTCCTAGACTGATGCCTCAATTGGATGACCAAGCATCCTTCTTCAACCTCTTCACTGCTGTCCCGGTTATCGTCACCGCTTTCACATTTCATTTTAATGGTAAGAGAAATTTTCAATTTTGATGTTTGTTAAGGTTAATGGTGTTTGTTTTGTTTCATGCTCTGTATGTTTTTCATGATTGAAAGAAAATTCCTTATATTTTCCTTGGAAGTGAAATCTTTAAAAAACTGGAATCGATGATGCAATTTAGGCATCGTTTGGATTTGAATATTTTTAGTGATTTTTTAATTTTTTATGAGTTGAAAAAAATTAATATATTTCAGAATGGCTTTTTAAATTTTGTAAAAAAAAAAAGGGTGAATAATTAGTGTGTGTATAATTTGGGAGAAATATTATGGTACACCCCCTCAAAGAGTGTGTACCATATACATTCTATAATTAAAGAAGAAAGTGTCATAATTTCATATTTTCTAAGTCAACTAAAAAAATAAAAATTTACACAACTAAACAAAACATGAGGTATAAGTAAAGATCTCATGAGTTATAACTAAAATAAAATCATAATTAAAGAAAAAAAAAACATAATTAAGAGTGATACACCTTATTTCAAAGTATGTATATTAGAATTTTTCATATAATTTATGTTTTTTGGTTGCTTTTTATAAAACAAGGCATAGGGAGAACAATCGTAGTGACCATCGGGCTATGACCATGCTGATGTCACTTTAAGATCAAATACCTTGTTGGGTTTGGCTTAAAAGTCAACTTTTAATTTCTCTCTTTTTTATTTTTTTTTGGTCTTATTATATATATTTGTTCAATTAAAATTTAGGCCTTGTTTGGGATCTTTCAAAAAATCCAAAAAGTCAAAAAGTTACTCAAAAAGTTAAAAAGTTAACACTATTCACCAAAAGTCAACAATTACGGCTGCACAACTCCCAATTCAAATTTTCCTCTAAAAACCAATTTTCAAAATTTTTTATTACACATTTTTCCATAAAAAGTCAAAAAGTTAACCCAAACATCCATATTTTCAACATCAATTTTTTAGTCAAAAAAGACAAAAAGTGCACTTATTTAGTCTTCCCAAACAAGGCCTTATTTTTTGGATAAATTACATTTGTAATCCGTGTTGTTTGGCTCTTTATTTATTCAATTTGATTTTTATCCAACTTTTTAATAGATATTATGAATTAGATTAAATTAACATAATTGAAAAATTAAAAAATAAAATGATAAAAATAAAACCACATCCATTAATTGACACAAGAGGTAAGATACTAGTACAAATTAATAACTTTTTAATGGACTTTTAGATGTTTTTAAAAATAAAATCAAGTAAAAAGAAAAGATTTAAAAAAGAAGAAACATAGAAAATATCCAATTTCCAAATGAATATCTTCCATTTGCTAAACATTAATGATTATGTTATTTCCATGGCATCATTAGCATTGAATGGCATCTGTATTTTTCATGATAAGTTGAAAAGTAAAAATTCATGTGATTGAAAATGAAACTTCTCTGAAATTGGATAAGAATTTTTTCATCATCTTAGCTATGTTCAAATTAAGAGGCATAATTGAATAGAACACCAATATAGTAAGCTATATCATCCAAAAATGTCTTAAAATTTGCCATTGATTGAATGTGTGCAGTTCATCCGATTGGAACCGAGCTCGAAAAGCCTTCTGACATGGCCACAGCAGTCAGAATCTCCCTCCTAGTTTGCGCCGTCATCTACTCTTCTATCGGTATCTTTGGATATCTTCTATTTGGAGACTCAATCATGTCCGACATACTTGTAAATTTTGATCAAAATTCTGATTCATCAGTCGGTCCATTGCTCAATGACATGGTTCGATTAAGCTATGCCCTCCACCTTATGCTGGTTTTTCCTCTATTGAACTTCTCTTTGAGGGCCAACCTTGACGAATTAATCTTCCCTAAGAAGCCTCCTTTGGCGGCTGACACAAAAAGATTTCTTTGCATCACTTTCACTATCCTAATCTTCTCTTATCTTGCGGCGATAGCCATCCCGAACATCTGGTATTTTTTTCAGTTCATGGGATCGACTTCTGCAGTGTGCCTTGCCTTCATCTTCCCGGGTGCAATCGCTCTGAGGTATTCTCTTTCTCTCAACACGCACAAATGCACGTGCTCGGGTTAAGAAGTATGACACATGACATAATATGGACACGCAAATTTTTAAAAAAAATATTTATTTTATATCAAATATTTATTCTCATTAAATACATTTATATAAGTACGCTATTTCGGTTTGTTTTTTTTTTCAAAAAAGAAGAAGAAATTCAATGGGACACAGTCACACACGTGTCTAGAGCTTGTCTTCTAACACGTGATCTCCAAAGAAGTATCTCTGCTTCATACATAGGGTGTCTTTTGAAGAAATTTTTTATATTTATCGATCGTGCTACGTAGCTCGAAAACGGGGAGCCCGAATGGCTCGATTTTTTTTTTTTTTTGCAGAAGAAGAACGAAGATCAGGAAGAAGAAGGAAGACAGGAGGAGGAGGAGGAGGAGGAAGAGGAGAGGAAGAGGAGGAAGGAGGGAGGAGGAGGAGGAGGACTGGAGGGGGGCATAATATTCGGGGGAGGAGGAGGCGGAGGCGGGGCGACGGCGGTCGGAGGCTGCGGCGGGACTGGGCTGGGCGACGATCGGCGGATTGGCGGCTGGGAGGGGCGACGATCGTCTTCTCTGTCTCTCTCTCTCTTCCCCTCTGCTTCTCTCTTTCTCTCCCTCTCCCTCTGCTTCTCTCTTTCTCTCCCTCACCTTCTCTCTGCGTCTTCTCCCTCGAGCCATTTCGGGGCAAAATGTTTCGAGCTACGAAACATTTCCCTATATTTATTTCATAGCTTTATTTAATTTTTATTTTATTTTATTACATGCCTTCTAACCAAATTTTTTTTTTTTTTTAAATTTTTATTTATTTTTCGCAGAGATGTTCATGGTATATCGGAAACAAAGGACAAGATCGTGGCAGCGATAATGCTAGTCCTGGCTGTCGTAACAAGTGCAATTGCAATTTCTATCAATATATGTAATTTTGTCGGAAACCAGTCATAGTTCTTCCCCTCAATTTTTTAAAAAAAAATTTTGGTCTTGATTATTTTTGTAATTGCATATATTCTTGTAAAACACCCTTGGTCTGTATTATTGTAGTCCTCATGGCTTGTTGTTTGTACCTTTGAGAGATTACACAACCTTGATTAAGAATTTTTCCCCAGTGTAATGTCAAAGTAAAATAGCATATATATAGCAACCATCTTCAAGACTTTTTCAACCATTTCTCTTTAAATTGTGTTTGGATTTAAGATTTGAAAAAAGATTTATTAAAAAAAAGAAAAATGAAAGGGAATATTGACCAAAAATTAGCTTCTTTGTCCTTTACTTTTCACCTTTTTTTTTCTTTTCCTTAACAAATCACGTCTCAAATTTGTATTTAAATGCAACATTAAGGATATAGGCAAATTGATAGTTGGTATACCAATATAGCAGGAGCATATGCAAAATTAAATAATGTTATTTTTAATTAACATATCAACAAATTATGATACCCCATTTTTTTAATTGCCTACTAAAATGTGTGAGATTTAGTTAGTAGTATATTGTGAGTCCATGTTTAGAATAAATTAGAACTAATGTTTTTGAGTAAAAATGTGATTAAATTCTAAATAATGTTTTAAATTAGTGATTATTGAGTTGTCTTGAAATAATACTCTATATCATTCAATATATGACATCAGTTATGTTGTCTCTTATAAACTAAACAAAAAGCATTAGGTTTTACTATATTTACCAATGAAAATCAAATTAAGACACCATGTAAACTTGCCCAAGACCACCAAATAGTTTTTCTCAAGAGACTGAGAAGTGTTGCAAGTGTGATTCAAATAGTGGATGTACCAAAATTTTATAATGATGTATAATTTCATCTTTTAGATTTAATGATATGTAAATGAGATGATTAATTGATAATTATAGAAAATATGAGAGAGAGAAATATCACATGAGAGTGATTGGTTGCTTGATTATTGTGCTTAAAAAGTGAGTTCAATTTTTGGGTTTGAATATCACTTCTCTTCACTAAATATCGTATTAGATTTTTTTTTTGGACACTCGGTCTATAAATCTAAATTTATTTCTTAAGTTCAAAAGTCCACGCTCTAAGATATATTGTCCATAAGGACAGGCTAGTGCAAACTGTCCAAACTACCCTTATATATATATATAGATCTTTCTACTCTCTCTCTCTCAGATTTGCTCCTCACACACACACACACACACTCTCTCTCTCTCTCTCTCTCTCTCTCTTTCTCTCTCTCTCTCTCTCTCTCTCTGTGGGCATCTTCAACGGTGCATCAATTTTTTTCATCAAATTTGAATAAAAATTTGAGTAAAAGCTCTCTTTACTATTAAGTGCTCCAACGAAGGGTTTTGTGGCTTCGTCAAACCACCGGTCGACCGGGCGGATGTTCGGGCCGATCGACCAACTAGTGCAAATTTTTCACAATTTTTCTTCTTGAGGTGGTCATCCGGGGGTCGATTGGGAGGACGACCGGGCAGTTGACTAGCCAGTGTAATTTTTTCACAAACTTTTGCCTTGAATGGCAATGAACAGTAATTTGATGAACGGCACATTGATCCTCAGTTTGATGAAAGAAAAATAAAATCATGGATTTGATACCTATTTGATGAAACCGTTAGAGCTAAAAAAGAAACCATTTTTCATCAAATTCAAAGTTAATGAAAGTTTGATACATGGCTGGAGATGCTCTTAGGGCACTACTCTCTCTATGTCTTTCTCATTCACACACATTTGTTCATTCGTTACCGAAATCACACACCGCATCTCTCTACATTGAATCATCACCATGTCTCGGAAGAAAGTTATGATTTCTTTGGGGGTGGTGGTGATAGTGCAAGATGGGTGTTTGCAGTTGTGGCCGATGAACAAGCAATTCCGATCTCCGATCAAACTGCCATAACAAAGACAACAAGCTGATTATTATTGACGGTGTGCTTTACATCAAGATCATCGATACAATCTTTGGCATCGTACGATGTCGAGAAACTAATCGGAGATCGGTGATGACGAATTCGCTGGTTCAAATTGGGACCGTTGAAAGCGATCTGGTGAAGAGATCTTTGTCGGCCCTGATTCATCTTTTGTCTAATTAGCAACAATGGTGCTTAGGGTTCTGGCCGAGGCATAGCCAACCATCGTTGGGAAAGGAAGAACCGCTTCCTCTACCGCTGTCGCAGCTCCAAGAGACTAGTGTCGTCAGGCTGATTCGCGATCCTTGCTTTTTTGTTTTTTTGCTGCTTGGTTACATCAAAAGCCTAGCCTCTCTTCACCAGATTTGATATATATAGATAAGAGGGTTAAAGATGAGGCCAAATTTGATATATATATATATAGAAAGGTTGAAAATGAGGGTGCTCTTTGCCAGATCTGTTTCAGCAGTGATCGATCGTTGTCTTCGTCTCCTTTATCGGTTTAAATGACTTGGATTAAGTAACTATTAGAGAGTAATTTAGAGTCTAAGTCAAAGATTTACATGAATGTTGCTTTGAGCTCTATTTTTTTTTTTTTTTTTTTTTTTTTGGGGAGGGTAAACTACACTGACACTCTCTGAGATTTCTGTTTAATGCAGATTCTCCTTCACGTTTGAAAAATTACATTCTCCTTTCTGAGATTTGTAATCTCATTACAAATTACTACGGCTGAGTAAGGAGTCCGTGAAATCCGTAATCCGATCCAATCCAGTCTAATTCGGTAGGTTTGGATTGATTTTTTGAATCCGTAGTTCAGTTTCGGATTGAAAAATTAAAAATCCGTAGTCCACGGATTGGTTTTGGATTGAACCCCCCAGTTCCGGATTGGAATCAATCCGGACCATATACAAATAGCCTATATTTATATTATACACCCTTCCATATAGTATCTTCTCTTATTCCATATAAAGCCTAAACCCACATAATATCTTCTTTTATTGTTTTTGTTGGTTGGTTTTTAGTTTTAATTTGTAATGGTCTAAATATTTATGGTGGAATCAGTTTTCTTATGGTTGTTTAAATTCTAGAACATTATGTCGCTATTATAAAAAGGCATGTTGCTATTGTGGAATTAATATGATGTTATGTTTATGTTTTTATGAAATCAAAATGTTCTATATTTTTTTGGTTATTTAATTATGTGAATCCGTGATCCTAAACCGATTCAATCTGTATTTAAATGGATTGGTTTAGATTGGTTCCACGATTTAAACGGATTGGATTGATTTCAATTTTTTAGAAACCATAGATAACGGATTGGTCCTGATTTTACCCCAATCCAGACCAATCCGAACCATGCTCACCCATACAAATTACCCTTGAATGCTTTAAAATTTTCTAAATGATCATTTTGCCATTTTCCTACCATTTCTTTTTCCTATCAACATAACTACATTTTATAATTTTTCATCATTAAATTTTACCTGAACATATTCTTATTGAGTCATATACATTTATAAATTCAACAATGATTGAGACCCCCATTTTTTGGAGACCCCCACAACCCCCTTTGGATCTCCATCATTGATGGTGTGGACCCCACACATAAATGAGTGGGTCCCTGTAGACACCCCATTTTTGACCGACCTTAAGATTCAGACGTCACTGGTCGAGCGCTCGGTGATGTTGCATGTTGTGCTCGTCTAGAGGTTTTAGAGTCTCGGCTGCGAGCCTTGCCTCCGGACTTCCGGACTCTTTCGTGCTTTGCCTCGGTTTGCGAACCAGGCTCTGTTTTCTCTGTTTTCTCTTCCCGAAGGGAGGGAGAGGTCTCGTAGATC
The DNA here is from genome assembly GCA_036172215.1 of Camellia granthamiana. Taxonomy (NCBI): domain Eukaryota; kingdom Viridiplantae; phylum Streptophyta; class Magnoliopsida; order Ericales; family Theaceae; genus Camellia; species Camellia granthamiana. The sequence continues at coordinate 143,154,463 of CM069903.1, read as the reverse complement.
ATCTCTCAGTGGCCGTAGGCTACGTTTCGTGGTCGCAGGCCATTTTTTCCATTTCGGAGCCCGGTTCCCGGTTTTCGGAGCCGTTAGGCCACCGTGCCTCGGTTCGGGACCGCCTAACCACCCCCGTTTGCTCCGGTTTTTGGCACATACCTTATTTCCTCCCTTTCGAGGGACACTGTGGTCCGAGAGACCAACTTCGTGGTCGAACACCACTCCCGGTGCCCAGCAGCCCACTTTCGGGGCCCCGAATTGCGTGTTTCGGCTCCCGAACCTTCATTTTGCATTTTTGGCCTCCGACCCGAACTTGAGATAGTCATAGTTTGAGGTCCTTTTCATATTTGATTAAGGACCTTTTATTGTTTGAGATCTTCATCTGTCACTTGCCTCTTTACCTCTTTTTAGGCCTATTTTGCACGGTATTTTAGGCGTACTTGTGGGCTGTGTTGGACTTGGTCGTAAACTACAAAGTGTCTTCTTTTGAGCCCATCTTCAACTTTGTTGAAGGGCTCTCAGCCGTTTGGAACTAGAAACTACCACTTGCCTTTATACCCCTCTCTAGGCCAATTTTTGGAGGGAAACTTGAAATATTTCCCCCCCTTTTTTTCCCCCTCTTTTCCAGCCTCTTTTGCCTATAAATACAGCACCCCAGGTCTATTTTGAGGGGTTAGAAATTTTTGTATAAACCTCTCACACTAAATTTCTCTCTCTCTCTCTATATTCTAACCATCAAAACTCCAAGTTCCTTCCATTATTTCTTCACCACCACCTAGCACCACCACCACTACTCCATTTCCAGCAGCTAGGAGGCATCACTTCTCAAGCCAAGAAGCATCCAAGGGGTAATCTTCAAGGGTAAGTCCCATTTCCCTCCTTTTGGCCTTTATTTTGCTCAATATATTAGCCCTCTTTGCTTGATGTTTTGAGCTCCGACCAAAACTGAAAAGGTCATTTTTTTAAGCTCATTTTCTTGTTTCATTAAGGGCTTAACACTGTTTGAGCCCCCCATGTTGCACTTGCTTCAATACCCTCTTGAATGCCATTTTCTTGCAAGATATTTTTAGCTTGTGTGTGATCTGTTTTGGGGCCTGATATAAACTGTAAATAGGCCTATTTTGAGCCCCTCTTCAACATTGAAGAAGGGCTCAACACTGTTTGGAACCTCCATGTATCACTTATCATTGTACCCCTCTTAGGTCCCCTATTTTGCATGATTTATTAGGCTATTGTGTCTCTGTTTTTGGGCTTTGGTCCGAACTTAAAATGGCCCTAAAATGACCCCCTCTTCATGTTTCATTAAGGGTCTAGGGCTGTTTGAAGCATCCTTGGTATACTTCATGTTATAGCCCTCTTGGTGGCCTCATCTTGCATCATACTTTGAGCATGCTTGTGTTCTGTTTTGGGTCTGATCATAAGCTGTAAACAGCCATATTTTGTGCTCCTCTTCAACATTGTTGAAGGGCCCTAACCTGTTTGGGGCCAGCGTGCACCACTTGCTTCTTTGCCTCTTTGTTGGCCCATTTCTTGCATGTTAATTTGGCCATACTTTTATCTGTTTTTGGGGGTTTTCATAAACTGTAAAACATCATATTTTTGTCCCCTCTTCAACATTGTAGAAGGGGCCTTCTGTGTTTGAGATCAGCAGCTATGACTTGCTTCATTACCTCTCTTGGCCCCCCACTTTTGCATGCTAATTTAGCCCCACTTGTGCTCACTGTTTGGCCATGCTTTAAACTGTAAAAGTGCTTTTTTTGGGGCTTCCTTGAATCTTTCTTCACACTTCATGTTCCAATTATGCATGCTTTGTATAGCTGTAAGCCATTTCATGTACATAGTTTTGCATTTCGGGTCTCGTTCCATGCATCGGGTATCTTTTCGCCATGATTCGGGGCTGTTTTGCATCTTATTTTGCCTCTGATTTTTGCATGTTTACATATCATATCCCATGTCTTGCCATGTCTCATTAGAGTGGCATTCCGTGCCGTAGGTTCGGTTTTCGGTTTGCGTGCACGCGTGCACGCATTTCGAGTTGTCTTGTTTTCATCTGATGGCCTCTTATGTGAGTGTGGCTGAGGCTCTCTCATGTTGGTGTAAGCCCATATTGCATTGCGTATGCCATTTCATCCATAGCATTGTGTATGCTCGGTTGTGTATCACCTCGTGCAGCGTGTATGCCATTACATAACATTGTGTATGTTAGGATTGTACCTTAGTTGCATTTCACGCATATCATGCATATTGCATCGTGTTCGGGATAGGAGTTAGCCCGGGCATGGGAAACGAGGTACGTTCCATACTCCGAGTGACGGAACGTGTCTCAATTCCCAAGTCACCGACACTCCAGATCACCCATGATGGAGTTAGGTCTTGTTGTGTTTTCGAGTTGCATTCATTCCATATTGAATTGTGCAATTCGACTCCTCGGCCATCATGCATCGATATGCGTGATTGGTGGCACGAGGATCGAGGCATGCATACATTTGTGAAAATACATTGCTATGCCCCTTTCCTGCTCTCTGTTGCAGCAAAATGAAGAATCAGTAACTTTTCGAAGTTTGGCACGCATTTCAAGAACAGGTGCAAACAGAGGCTAATTGGGACATCGTCATGGATTTCCGCGCAAGGCAGCCCAAACATGCATCATTCCATCATCCGGAGCAGAATCAAGGCAGTCCTTGGCTTGCATGCCAGTCTTAATATTTTCTTAGTTAATTTGTAAATTAATTAGGAATTTGTACATTATTTGGACTGTATTATTCGGACTGTACTATTCTTTCATTCGGGACTGTATATTCTTTTGGACCCTCTGCGCGAGGGCATAATTGTAATAAGTGTGGGTGAGTGTGATGTATGTCTTCCAACCCCACGTCTTTCTTCCCTTTTATTTATCCGCTTATGATGGTTAGATTAGGGCATATTTCAATTAGCATACAGTATGACAGCATGTTTGCATCATTCATCTGTTTTGCACGCACCGGGCTCGGCGCATCATACAAACTGCATTTGTATTTCAATTCCAAATTGAATACGTGTTAGTTGTAGCATTCCATATGCCATGTTTAGAATAGCCGAGCCTGCTATAGTTTGCATCTTTGCATGTGTTGCATTAGGCATTTCAGCATATTTAGGATCATGCATGATTTCTAATCAGCTTCTGTTTTGGTTTGGAGTACTCGGTGAGTTTTATGCTTTAGCATCCTTGCATGCGTGTGAGTGTTGCCATGAATAGCATGCTTACCATGAGGCTATGTGCTTATGTGATATAACTGCTTGAATGCCTGTGGGTGGAGGTTGTGTTACTTAAATTGGGACAATTCATCAAATGTTTGTTTTAAGCCCACTAGATAGTGGCAAAATCATGTTTTCTTAAGCCCACCCGAGGGTGGCAAATCCACGTCTTAGCCTACTTGCGGGTAGCACCATCAAACCATTTTCAAACAAACAAACATGAAATGTTTTGTTCCAATTCAGGCGACTCAGTCTATACTTGTATGCTGTGCGCATCACATAGTAACCTAGGCTAATAACCGGAATAAGAACACACAATGTTTTCAAAAATAGATATCATGATTAGTAGAGGCCGGTCTTTGACCGGGCGAGCGGGGGTGCTCACGAAGTGACCTTCCCCAATCGTACCCAAGTTCCCGAGCCGAGGCAACTTTGGTGATGACGGACACGTGGCCTTTGGCACCGAGTCAGGGTTTCCTAAATTTCCCCATAAAAAATATTTAGGTGGCGACTCTGTATCTGGCAAAGCAGTCCATGTTTGGCACTTCTTTCAAAAATCTGTTTTCTCAAAAACGATTTGCCGGATTTGGACTCTTTGGTTCAAGATTTAGAACCGTGACATTTGAGTCCGAGCTGTAGTGACCCAAAACGAACAGAACGGGAGTTCATCCCTCCCGGGGCGTTCGGGGACGTCTACAGTTTCTGGTGACTCCGCTGGGGATTTAGAGAACTTGACTCGAACTCGTGATATCTTGTTTTGGCTACACTTGTATGTTTCTTTGCATTGCATTTGCATTGGTGCGCCTAGGACACCATGTTTGCCATCTGCTATTCCTGAGCGGTTTGCCGGAGGCTTGTCTTGTCAAGGCATGACCATAAGGCTGACCGGTTACGGGCTCTGCCAGTATGGGAACACAAACCCCAGTTTTACCGGGGCACCCTTTTTGACCATTCGACCTAGTGCATATTCGGATTCATAGTGACCATTCCAAACTAGGACAGGTTGCTTACCCGATATAGGTTGTTTGAAACCGCTGCGTGCGTAGTGAAACCCTAGTTCCTGACAAAATAGGACAGGGAAACCCTACCCCAACATAGGGGTGTTTTGGCTCTCACTTATCTGCTATGTGCTTTTAGAGTGCGTCTCTACAGGAATGCATGTATCAGTTTACAAGTTTGGGCACCGGGCCTGCGGGCACCAGTTCAGTATTTTGGGTATCAAGCCTGAGGGCATTAGTATTTGGGGAATCAGTTTTACCTGAGGGTATCAGATTTGAGGCAAAATTCTGGGCAGAATTCAGTAGAGAGCACACTCATTCAGCTTTGTTCATATCTGTTCTGGTGAAATTGGGCTGAGATGCTGCACGTTTTCTCTTTTGCTAGGTAGTCCTGGAACTATAGCTTCAGAAGGCTCCGATATCTCCCGGGTACATTGGACTAGTGCTGATAGACTTTATTAGGTCAGAGATTCAATTTAAGGGCAAATCAGTGTTCCTTCGCCAGAAATAGGGTAAAAGGGCCAGTCAGGCACAGATCACCAGTTCAGCAGTTACCAAATCAGTGGCCCTTATCCACCCAACCAGTGAACAGTCGGACTGAGGTCTCAATTGTTTCCATAGAGATAGATCTACCAGTCGGTTAGATGGATCAGCAGAACACGTCAGGGATGGAGGCAATGATGCGTCAGATGCAAGAAAGCATGAAGCTCATGCAGGAGGACGCTGTTCGCCAAGCGGAATTTTCCAAGCAGCAGGCTACAATCATGGCTCAGCAAGCTGAGCTCATCACTAGGTTGCAACAGCAAGCCGGAGCATCAGCCTCACATCAAGCTCCTCCTCCACTAAGGATTCCGATACCCGAGGAGACGCCAAATGTCCAAGCAAATACGGACATTCCGGTAGGGCCGACTCTGCCCCCAATTCTACCCCAGTTATCTAAAACACCAATCAACTTGCCAGATTCACCTTTTGAGTGCGAGGTGGACCCTACAGTGTTGAAGTTGAGCAAGCTTGAAAAGCTGTTCAAGAAATCCCAAAGAGTCAAGGCTATCCCAGACATTGAGGACGGATACACCAATGCAGCTGTGACACTGCCGGACAGGTTCAAGATGCCTCACATCGACCGTTTTGATGGGTCAGGAGATCCTATGGTCCACCTGAGTTTGTTTTCAGATGTTTTGCGCCCGATGGGCTTGACAAGATTACAGAAGCTCTCCCTTTTTGGCAGGACCCTGTCAGGTATTGCGGCCATCTGGTACGCCAAATTGGAGGATTCAGTGAAACGAAGCTGGGAGGAGATGGCCGAGGCCTTCGTCGCGCAATACTCCTATAACACTCAGATCGAGATCACAACCCGTGATCTTGAGACAACAAGGCAAGAGCCCGATGAGAGTTTCTCGGATTTTGTGATGCGGTGGAGGGCGAAGGCCTCAATGATGACTCTAAGGCCTACTGATAAGGACCAAATTCGGATGATTGTGCGCAACCTCCAGCCCAAACTAATGCAGAAAATGATCGTGCTCCCCTTCCCTACCTTTTCTGATTTGCATGAGATGGGGGTACAAATTGAGGATGCTATGAAACAGGGCTTGATTGACAGTGACAGGGAGCAACCCAGGAGGACCTTCAACCGCAATGCAAATACAGGCGTAAGTAGTGCTGAAAATGCCAGAGCTTCAGACGTGGGCATGGTTACCACCACCACACAAAAAATAGCCACCTCATTCATCGGTGTGTCCGGAGCTAGTTCGCAAATAGCCAAAAACCCACCTCAGAGCCAAAGGATGTTTACTCCACTATACATGCCCCTTTCCAAAGCTCTGGGGGTTTTGATCAAGAAAGGGCATCTGAAGCCCTTGGAGCTGCAGCCACTACCAAAGAACCTCCCTCTCTCCCACAACCCAGCCGACTACTGTGCCTTCCATCAGCAAGCTGGCCATGACACTGACATGTGCTTTCGTCTTCGCCACGAAATACAAGATCTAATCGACAACAGAGTCATCCCCGCACCGGGTCCTACAAAGTCTATCGGCACTTGATCAGTGAACTTGGGGGATAATGTTATGTGATCGGGAGATGAACCACCTACGGGCGGCGCTCGATTAACTCCAGACGTGGGAATGGCACGCACTGTTCTGAGCAATGTGCAAATACCAGTTTTTGTGCTTTCTGACTTAGGTTTTGGGTCTGTTTTGTTGTTTTGTTTTGAGTCTGTCTTTTTGTTTTGAGTCAGTCTCTTTTGTTTTGGGTCTGTCTTGTTGTATCGAGTCAGTCCTGTTGTATAGGAGGTCGAGTGATTCCGGGGGGTGTTACCTCGGGCGTCACCATTTTGTTTTGGGTTTGCCTTTTTGTTTTGTTTTGAGTCTGTTTCTACCAGGGAGCCAGTTGTGCCAGCATATTTTGAATGAAACAGCAGTGATTTTCACGCTCTCACGTTCGCTTCTGCCTTGTGCCAGTTGTGCCGGAAGTTCTGAATAAGACGATAGTATTTGACTAAGAACTCTGTCTTTTCTGTGCCTTGAAGTCATTGTAACGACCTAAGTTTTTCAAAACTTTTTGAACACTGTGGTGAAAACGAAGAGGGAGGAATTCCTCGGGATTTGCAAAACTTTGGTCAAACTGAGAGAAAGAGAGGCGTGCTAAGCCCTTAATGAATGAAATCATGCTTGTCAGCGTGAGTATTGAGAAGGACCCTGGCTTGATCCAGACTGGTTTCACACTATCTTCAGCGCGGGCGATTTGTCACTTTCTTAAAATTTTCAAAAACAAAATGTTTTGCGCAGTCCTGCGAAGACCTGTGTGGAATCGCTCTTGAGATTGTGCAGCCTAGGATCGATCTCAGCCTCGAGACTCAACCCCTTTGCTTCCAAACCTTGAACTTGAATTCAGAAGGTTCAACGGTCAACTACGACGTGAGGCCTGTGTAGCCAGATTTGAAGCATCCCTTGAACAAGAGGCCAGGAAAGTCGGATCAAGAAGATCAGAAGATCAGAAGAAGCTTGCAAAGCTAGAACAGAAGTACCCTTTGAACTAGGGGCAAAGATGTCAGATGTGCTCGAAGAGCCGAAGATGAGTCCTCTTGCAAATCAACAGCCACTCTCTTGGATACGGATGGCTTCAAAACCCTACAATCATTTGGCATGGACTTGTTACACTTTTACCCTTTGAGAGGCTCGCTGGGCCGAAAACCCGAAAAGGGCGACCCAGGCAAAAGTTAGAGCAAGAAAAAATATATACAAAAGGCAAAAAAAATGAAGAAAAGAGAAAAAAGAAGAAAAGCAAAAAAAGAAGAAGAAAAAAAAAAAAAAAAAAAAAAAGAAAAGAAAAAAGAGAAGAAAAGAATTGAAAAGAAAAGAAGAACAAAGCTCGCAAGGTTGAAAACCTGCAACGGGCGCCTTGGCAAAAGTTAGAGCATAAAAGGAGAGGTTAAATACCCGAGTGTACCTTAACCCCGAACTACGTAAGGCTTGATTCCCATGTTTGGGATACGTAGGCAACTTCACTTTGAAGTCCAGCCACAAACACTTCAAATTCGATTGTGTCCATGTAATGGTTTTGACCATCCTTGCCTTCTCTGTATCCGAGAGTTCGGTTGTAATCATCGCTCTGAGGACTGATCACAATGCGCCGCGGTGCCATTCACACAAGGGGCAACTTTCCGCTGCCATTCAATGCGCTGCGGTGCCATTCAAACAAGGGGTGGCTTTCCGTTGCCATTCAACGCGCTACGGTGCCATCCAAACAAGGGGCACCTTTCCGTTGCCATTCAATGCATCGCGGGTGCCGTTCAAACAAGGGGCAACTTTCCGTTGCCATGCAGTGTCCTTCAGACAAGGGGCAATTTTCCATTGCTATGGGTCCGAGGTTGTGCATCTCAAGAGTAGGTTCCGTGCTCATTGAGCAGTGGTCGTTTGCAAAAATAGTTTTTGAGAATTTTTACCGAGGTTGACTAATTTTCTCGAAAATTGTTCCATCTTTTCCAAAAACTGGACCATTTCTTGGACCCAAAAAAGGAAAATTTTCAGTGCTCATAGCCTGACTTGCATGATTTCAAATCAAAAATTGAACAAGCATGTTAATCTAACTCTCATGTGGGTCAAAATTGTTTTAGTAGAAAGCAAAGAAAAAAAATATAAAAAATGGTCAAAATGATGAATTAGGGGCGCAGTCGAGTCAGGAGTTCTGTCTTTTCCCCTTTGTCAAAAATACTTGCCAAGAAGGGCACTCTACCTGCCAGAAAAGGCACGACTGAAGGGCACAACAAAAAGCTGAAAGCTCTCACATCCTCCGAGCAACGAGGTATCAAGCCAAGTGCGAAGCACGAACTGGAATGAGACCAGAGATTCCACTTCCTCATCTGGACAGATCTGATCATGTCCGAACTCCAAAGCAGAGCATCATCAATCGATGTCAGCTACAGATTTGCTACACACCCAGTTGTAGCACAACCCCTCTGTGGGAGAAACTCACTAGCTGCGTGCAGAAGAAGAAGAATCTAGCAGAATGCTAAGGGCACGAGCCTACAACTTGCTGTTATCTATCAACCACCCAGGGAGGGATGAAAAATGAGAGATTGAAGAATAGAGAGATGTGCGATAAGAGAAAAAGTGAGAAAAGGGCCTTTTCAGAAAAAAACAGAGCTTGAGGGCCGAGTGATGTGAGAACCACAAATGAGAAAGGGTGGGAAACACTACTCGGTGAAACAGGCTCCTTGTGCACGTCTGAGTGTCGTGTCTTTTGTTTTATCTCGATTCTTGTTTTGAGTCGTTTCGAGTGTTTACTCGATGTGTCTAGGTTATGTGCCTTTTATTTCCTTGTTGAGTCGTTTTGCTGTGTTTAGTCGTAGGCTCAATACTTGGTCGAAAACTCATCTCTCAATTTCAAAAATAAAATCGTTTTGTGCTCCGAGTGCCGTGCCGTTCTCCACATTTGTGCAAAACAGAATTTGTTCTTTCATAAAGCCGCGGGATTCAACCCAGGTTATGTGAAAACAGTAAAACCAGGACCCATCTGAAGCTATAATGGTTCCGGACTGCAAAGCAAAAGCAAAAGAGGAAAAATGTCGGGCATCTGAGTTTGTTCCAACTTCAGTAAGCTCCGAGATCGCATTCCGTATGCACTTCGTCAGGCCTTGTCAACGCTCCGAAGTATGAGTGTGCCTCTACCTCAAGCTCAAGATCGAGTCTGCTTCAAGCCAGAATGGCGATCAGAAGTGCTCTCCTCGAGTACCGTTCCCTGCCAGAGGCATCTTGGCCGTGTTTGCAATGAGTTCGTAGGAGACCAACTGCGACGGTGGAAACTAGAGTTCGGACGGCTATTGCCTAGAACGCAAAGGTTCGGAATTTCTGAGACTAAAGTCTGGTTTAAATACCCAGGGGTCTATCCTCGGCTTGAAATCTGTATGGCAGCCCCATAGATTGAGATAGCATGTGAATGCGCCTCGATTCTGGATACTGAATCAACCTAGTCTGTCACCCCGTTGGAGAATAGGGAAAGTTGTGAACATGGCCAGGAAGGAAAGGTAGTAACTGCGGTTTGGAAGTACAATCAAGAAAGTGCAAGAAGAACCCACTCTTTTCAGCTCAAAATGTTTCTGCGGAATTTTCAAATCATGTCTTCGATGTGTAGCTCATCGTCAGTCGGCGTGCACGAGGTGTATCCTTTTTGGAATGAATCGTGACCCCTCCGAGAGGTAAATAGGAGGTTGCGTTTGGAATTTGGTCTCCTTACGGCTTGTATTTCCTTATTCGGTATTTTTGGTTCAAACGGGTATTGTCACACGTATTCCACTGGCATTGTTATGCTCATTACTTGCATTGTTATGCACATCTATCTGGCATTGTTATGCTCATTACTTGCATTGTTATGCACATCTATCTAGCATTGTTATGCTAATTCGTTGTATTGTTATGCACATCTATCTAGCATTGTTATGCTCATTACTTGCATTGTTATGCACATCTATCTAGTATTGTTATGCTCATTCGTTGTATTGTTATGCACATCTATCTAGCATTGTTATGCTCATTCGTTGCATTGTTATGCTCATTACTTGCATTGTTATGCACACTTCACCTGCATTGTTATGCACCTTTTCACTTGCAATTGTCGTCTTTTCTCCTCTCGCATGCGGTGCGTTAGGACATCTTCGGTTTTGAACATTTGGACGAGTTCCGGTCTTA
>CM069903.1:143050046-143143858 GCA_036172215.1 Camellia granthamiana | reverse complement strand
TTGATGGTGTGGGCCCCACACATACATGAGTGGGTCCCATACATACATCAATGGTGGAGATCCAAAAGGAGTTGTGGGGGTTTTCAAAAAATGGGCGCCTTAAGCATTTTTCTTATAAATTTTATATAAAATTTTCAAATACAATAATATAGCTTAATGATGACTTTTCACTTTAAAACAAAACACTTATAAACATGATTTATATTTACAATAACATCACTATCGCAATCTTTTTATGATATTTTTTGTATAAATTTTTATATATGGATAGAATTTTTTATTTTTATTTCCATCATCATTTTTCTTTCTTGTTTATTCACCCACATTTATTACAGTATTACTAAATAACGTCTTTCACATTTATTATAGTATTACTGAATTTTTATTGTGGGTGTTGATTTCTGACCACACAACCAAAGGGGGAACTCAACTGGAGAGTACTGACAGAATAGATTAAGCCTGAACAACCTGTCACAGAAAAATAAGAATCTGGCAGTGGCTCGTCTACCCAGGAGCACTCCAATGCTCAAGTCAGTAATCAAATATCCCTCAAAGATAGCTAATTGTGCTTAATTCACAAGAAAGAACTTATTGATCACTGTATATCACGCATACTTGAGACTTATGGGGTTGCCATACTTTTATAGCCAGCACTGACCTGATCCCTATAGAAGCCTTACTTCAGTGGACTCAGGCTCAATGCTCATCCTGGACTCTCAGCTAGATAGGGATAAACTCCATAAGAGGTTTATCTTTATCCAGACTGAAATCCTCTCATATTCTAGGACTCTTGTCCCTTATCCGCTCATCTCGGATTTCGGCATCTCCGTAGATAACCTCGGCCTAGCCGAGATTACCTCAGCATCATGACCAGGCTACGTGGCACCTCGGCTGACACTTCAATGTCACCTTTGGCCACGTGTTGTCATTCACAAAATATGTCGCCACAATTGGCCCCTAGGTTCTATTACCTCGGCAACCTGAGGTGATGGAACCTACATCGCTTATATATTATGTCAGCTAGAATTCATTCTTTCCTTCGACCGAGATCATGACTTGTCGGTTTCAAGTACGTAGGACCCAACTGTCCATCTTTATCAATGACCAAGAACCAAAAACTAAGTTCTTTGAGTTCCTTAACCGAGGTCGTTCCTCTAGCTGAGGTTTTTGCTTCATTAAATCAAGAACTCTAAGAGTTTTATCTACCTATGAGCTGTCACGCACGGTTTACTCAACCGTTTCCTTCACACATCCGTTCCTCATTAGTTCGTACTTGACACGCGTTATCAGGTCGCGTCGCTTCTGCACACGCTGCCTGGCAAGCACGTCGTCCAAGGTGCCTCATTATGTTTTGCTGCCTTTTCCCTTTCTTTCCACAAAACTCTTTCTTCTCTCTCCATCTTTTCATTTTTACGAATTCAATTTGCTTCGTCTCTCAAACTCTCTCTCTCTCTCTAACATTTTTCTTCCAAACTGCCATTTTTCAAGCTCTCAAGCTCCGCGACTGCCTTTTCCGTCACTGCCGGCGTACCATTCATCATTTGACTCTGGTCGTTCAAGTCGTCTAACATCGACATATCTTACTCCAGCTCCAATCGATAAGTCCCTAATACCTATTCGTATTTCTGTTCATATTTTCGAATAATTTGTACTGTTCTTCGCCATGTTGTTTTACATTGTGTCTGTCTAAATGCCCTATATGTTTCCATCGAATCCCCTTTCTGTTTTTCGCCTATTCTTATGTTCTGATCATCTTGAATCTTCACTGTGCTTTGAATGTTATCACTTAAAATGTCAAACATGCTTGTTTGCGATTTGTGCTGTTCAATCTATCTCTATCTATATACAATGTTCGTGGTTCTTGCACACACATATGCACTGTTCATGTGTTTGATGTTTTAACAATTTGCCATTGCTCCTGACTTTTACATGTCTGCACACACTTACTCTATGTTCTTGAATTTCTGTTGCTTTTTTTAGTCTGAATCATGCTCTTCTTTGTTTCTCTTTGACTTGTTTTCTAGATTCTTGCCTTTGATTCTTATTTCTATTATGAACTTAGGTTTGGGGTTTGATAGCAATCACATTCTTAGGAAAATTGAAACAGATTCCCGTTAGATCTTCAAAACCCTTGCCTCAGTACCTGTTTAGGGTTTAGCCGAGGTTCCCAAGTCGTACCAGTCTCTTCTCTCTGAAATCCCTCATACAATATCATAAGCCGAGAACATAAGTATGTTCAAGTGGAGGGTAGACACCCCAGAAAAACTTGAGTACTTTAAGAGAGAGTTCTCTATCCCAGCCGACGTCCAAATCAGGTTAGCTGGGAAGGAGGATTCCGTCATGTCTAATGGAGACTCCATGCCCTTCCCCATTGTTGCATTCATTGAGTGCGGACTTCGGTTTCCTTTAGATATTCTCTTCAAGGAAGTCCTTAACTATCACAAACTCAACCTTATACAGTTAGCCATCAATTCTTATAGGGTTATTAATGGTATAATTGCTCTAGCCCATCAAGAAAAAGCTAGAATCACATCAGCCGACATTTAATTTTGTTATACCATGTGTGGCCTAAAGTCTGAAAAATGTTACATTTATTACCTCAAGCCCAGATCCACTGCCTACAAAATCATAGTCGACCTCCCAGACTCCAACAAGGGTACTGGAGATGATTACCTAATCGCCTCAGGAAACTGGAAATTTGCTCCTGATGATGATCTTCATCTTTTCCCTCTGTGCCGATCGATGTTTAAAGAGAGTGATGGTAAGAACTGAGTCATCCTCTTAATCCTATTGTTGCTAGGACTTGTTAACTTATATATCTCTTTTTGAATGCTTTCATTCTTGTTCTCTTTTGCAACTCTTCCCTGGCCAACAAAGGATTTTCGACAAACTTTCTTCCCGGCCCCGATCTAAAAAAGCTGCTGGACTTGCCAGTGAAGAAGCGTAAGGCCCCCTTACTACCTGATTACATTCTGACTTACAAGTTGGCCCTACCTGACATTCCCTGCCGAAGTAAGACTCCACCTTCTGCAACAACTCTACCAGTTGCTTCCTCACCCAGGCTAGACCAAGCCTCTTCTTCAAATCAAATTGAGGTTACATCCACATCGATCCCTCAGTTGATTCCACATTCCTAACGCCGACGTCAAGCTCCACCAAATGTTCTTACCAGTAGAATCCGAAGTCGCAAATGACGAGATTCTGAAAAATCGGCATACGACCTAGCAAACCCACCAATCACTCTGTCGGTAATTCATTTTGGTACCAAAATCATCGTCGCTGCAACAGCCGAAGAGATAGGCCGCAGCAAAGCCATCGTGGAAGACCTCCTGGCCGACCTACTAGCAGTGGTGTCTGTTCAATCTTCTCCATCAGAGTCCCAACCCAAGCCAAAACCAAAGAGGGTGAAAAGGGCTAAGACAAAGGCCCCCGTTACCCAAGTAGACACCGAAGACACCTTGCCGATCTCCAAACTGGCCGAGGTCGAGAAAAATGCCCCCGTCGAGAAGAGGCCTTCCGAGGCAGAGATATCTGACAATCGACAATCAAAATCGCCGAGGTCCGAAAGTGAAGAGGGCAGAGGATTTTTCAAAGCCGACGAGCCCTGGGTCCCAGCGATTTCGATTGGTGACCGGCCAATGACAGCTGGTGACAGTGCGATTGACAGCATCAAAGTCGGTGCCGCTCTCTCTACTGCTGTTCTTCTGCCTACTGATCTCAATCGAATGGCTGAGATCACCGAATATGAAAACTTTGCTTTAATGATGCAACACTCTATTCTGGTAAGTCTTCAACTCCTGTCTTTTTTGGCTTTTATTTCAAGTTCTCATACTTGAAAATTTTATTGACTTGCTCAGTCTTTCTCTTTCAGGTAATCCAACACGCTTATTTCTTTGTAATGAAAGCCGAGGTGTTTAAGAAAGAATTGGTCCACAAGACCAAAGAGGCTGCTAGCTTCCTTGCTTCCCTCAATAACGCCGAGGCAAAAATGAAGATGCTGCTGGATCAAGCCAAGGCTGCCAAATAAGCTCAGGATCAAGCCGAAGAAAAGACGGAAGCTGTTGAAATGGTTACTGATGTACTTAAGGTTGAGGCCAAAGAATTTGAAGCCAAAATTGCCAAAGCTGAGGCGGAGTTGCGAGAGGCCTTGGCAACCAAGGCGGCCGAAATTAAGGCAGCTGACCAAAATGCCTACGCCGAAGGCTAAGTCGATGTGTGTGACGACACCTACAAGGAACAAGTAAACCAAGCTTGCAACTGAGGTTTTTATCTCGGCTAGACGGCTGCTTTGAACAAACTTTCCATCCCAATGGATTTCGACCTCCGGGATATCAACAAACTCCAAGTTCCTTTCCTTCTGCCTACTAAAGGATCGGGTGGCAAGGCCGATGAAGAGGAAACCGACGCAGAGGATGCCGAAGTAGAGAAGCTGGTTATTGATGGGGCCAAGTCTCCAACATTGAACGATCAAGTCCTGGACTTGACTCACGATAAGGAGGAAGACTTGGTTTCCAAGGGTACCTGTCCTAAACAAACAACTTTTGAGACCGAGGTTAGGGCAGTTGAGAAAAGCTTGGACCAAACCCTTCTGGAAATCGACGTTGAGATAGTGGTGGAGAAGGAAGCCACATTACCAACCGAGGTCGACACAACGCCAACAACCAAGGTTGAGCAACCCGAGATCAGTGCCCATAATTCCAATACTTAGGAATTTTTTTCTTTACTTTTGAACAATTGTAATTCTTTGTAACTTTGGACAAGTAATCTCTTTGTCAGGCCGAAGTGTCTTTTGTGTCTATAATTTTGAACAAGTTACTTCTATGAATGCATGCTTTTTTTTCTCTAAGTGTTGAATGTATGCTTCTATACTTAGAATATTTTTGCTCTTCCACCACTTTCATCCTAGTACATCTTAACTGTGTAATCACTTTGGTTTAGAGGACGTTGGATATAATACCTTGACTGTTTGTCTCAGCCACCAATTGGAATACCTCGGCCATCACTTAAAAATATTTTAAAGTAGTTTTTACAAGTGCTATTCCTTTATTCAATCAAGTGCTGCTTCTTTACTTCTATCAAAAGTTCATCATTCCAACATTTCCAAGCTTGGCAACCTGGTTGGTCATCTCGGGTAAAATGTACCTGGGATACTTCTTTCCTTATTACCTCGGCTGACTTCAACTTATAAGTTGTTCTGAAATTTCAACAAGTGTCAAGTCCATTCTAACTTGTAAATTTTTCCTAAAAATTTCAATAATTGCCCAAGCTCTCAAACTTATTTATCATTCCTGCTCTCTGCCCTCTTAATGTGAACCTAAGTTCCCCTTAAGTTCACATTATGCATTTTTGGCCTTTCGCTGAAGTCTTATTCAAACAAAGACTAGCCGAGGTGTTTGACCTTGGTTTCTCTGTTAATCTGACTAAAGCGGACTTAGTTCCATTCAGGATTTAACTCTGCTGACATGGCAAGTCTAAGTTAACTCAACTTAGTTCAACTCCATTATATGCAAGTATAATTCAACTCTGGCATATAATAAGTCTAAGTTACTCGTCATGTTTCATTCAGAAATATCGCCAACTTAATTCAACTCTATTATATGCAAGTATAATTCAACTCTGCCATATAATAAGTCTAAGTTACTCATCATGTTTCATTCAGAAATATCGCCAACTTAGTTTAACTCTATTATATGCAAGTATAATTCAACTCTGCCATATAATAAGTTTAAGTTACTCGTCATGTTTCATTCAGAAACATCGCCATGGGACTGGTCAGTCCTATCGCACAAATTTCAAATTCATAAAAATCATACTAGTATTTTATTATTACTTTGGCTAATAAAATTACGACATAAACTTCAAAAAACAAAAAACTAATGATAAAAAAACTTCAAATTGCAAGTGTTCGAGGGTCTTGGCAACTCTTTGCCATCAGTGTCTTCAAGCCGGTATGCCCCATTGCCAGCAACCGAAATAATTCTACAAGGCCCCTCCCAGTTTGGGCCAAGCTTGCCCTCCCTAGGATCCTTTTTGTTGCCAACAACTTTTCTCAAGACGAGGTCCCCAACCTTGAACTCTCTTAGGTTGACCTTCTTGTTGTAAGCCCTAGCAAGTTGTTGCTAGTATGTCCCCAACCGAATTGCTATTTTCTCTCTTTCCTCCTCTAGCAGGTCCAAATCTCGGGCCAAGAATGCCTCATTAGTCCCATTCTCTACTCCCTGGGTTCTGATCCCAGAGATGCCGACTTCCAGTGGGATAACTGCTTCAGTGCCATAAGCCATGGCAAAGAAGACTTCCCAATTGATCTTCTTGGCGTAATCCGATATGCCCAAAGCACATTGGGCAACTCTTCCACCCACTTCCCTTTTGTTGCTTCCAGCCTCTTCTTGATCCCATCCAAGATAGTTTTATTGGATGTTTTTGCCTTGAGGGAAACTTGTAGTGGAGTAGTAGTTCTTGATTTTGTACTTTGCACAGAAGCTTTTGATTAGCTTACTGTCAAACTATGTACCATTATCTGCTACTATTGCTTTTGGGATCCCAAACCTGGTGATGATGTTCTTCTATATGAAGTTCTTCAGATCAATATCTCGAATTTTCGTAAGGGGTTCCACCTCTACCTACTTCGTGAAGTAGTCAGTTGTTACCAGCAAAAACTTCCTTTGCCCAGTTGCTTAGGGCAGTTGTCCAACAAGATCCATACCCCACTGGGCAAATGGCCCAAGGCTAGATACTGGGTTCAAATCAGCTGCTGGTTGATGTATCAAAAGTGCAAACCTCTGACACTTCTCGCACTTTCTAACGTAGGCTTCAACATCCTTCTGCATATAGGGCCACTAATACCCCTGAGTGATGGCCCTATGAGCAAGTGATCTGCCTCCAACATGGCTTCCACAGACTCCTTCATAAATCTCATACAGAAAGTCTTCAACCTGGGAAGGACGTACACATTTCAAAAGGGATCCAGTGAAAGATGTTATGTAAAGATGGCCATCTGCAGTTAGGTTGAACCTGGCTGACTTCAATCTGGTCTTGTGTGCCTCTTTTCAGTCATCTGGCAACTTGTCATCCCTAAGGAACATCACTATTGCATCCATCCAACTTGGACTCATCTCTACACACATTGTCTCATATTCTGTTATTAGAGGTTCTACACTTGGTCCTGTCAAGTAATCAATCATGACTGTCCTCGGCTTTAGGGGTGAACTCGGCTACAAAGTCGGCCAGCACCTGGCCCTTAATTGTTGTTCTAGGCCTAAACTCCAAGTCATATTGGCCTAACACTACTGCCCATCTGGCTACCCTGCCTATCAGATTTCCTTGCTGTAATAGGGACTTTAGAGGATGCTTAGTCAGTACCACAATCTTGTGGGCTTAGAAGTAGTGATTCAGTTTCTTCAATGCCATCACCAGGGCTAGTGTTAACTTTTCTAGGAGTAAGTACCTGGTCTCTGCACCTGCTAGCGTTTTATTCACATAGTATACTGCCCTTTGTTCTCCTTTCTCTTCTCTGATTATCACTGCACTCACTGCATGCTCTGAAATTGCCAAGTATAGGAATAATTATTCTCTAGGCATTGGATTTGATAGAACTAGAGCTATTGTCAAGTACTTTTTTAAGTCGGCCAAGGCGACTTCGCACTCATCTGTCCACAAAAAATCTATGGCCTTCTTTAACAAACTAAAAAATGGTTTACACTTATCAGAACTTCAGCTAATAAACCTGTTCAGGGCTGCGGCCCTTCCAGTCAACATTTGCACTTATTTTGTAGATGTCGGGCTTTTCAAGTCAAGGATGGCCTTGATTTGATCTAGGCTTGCTTCAATGCCCCTTTTGGTGACCAAGTATCCCAGAAACTTACCAAATCTGACTCCAAATGCGCATTTCGAAGCATTGAGTCGGAGCTGATATATTCTCAGGACATCAAAAACTACTTTTAAGTTGGCCAAATGATTCCTAGGTTCTTTGGTCTTCACGACCATACATCAATGTACACTTCTATTGTTTTGCCAATCAAATGTCTAAATATCTTGGTTACTAACCTCTGGTAGGTTGCTCCTGCATTTTTCAACCCGAAAGGCATCACTCTGTAGCAGTACAACCCTTTTGAGGTGATAAATATAGTCTTCTCCTTATCAGGGGGATATATTGCTATCTAATGATATTCCTTGTAAGCATCCAGGAAGCTCATCCTTCCATGCCTTGAAGTGACATCTACTAACTGATCAATCTTGGGCAGTGGAAAATTGTCCTTGGGGCAAGTCTTATTCAGGCTGGTGAAATCAACACAAACCCTCCACTTGTTGTTCTTCTTTTTCACTACCACGGTGTTGGACAGCCAAGTAGGGTAGTTTACCTCGCGCATGGCTTTGGCTTTCAGCAGTTTGTTTACTTTCTTCTCAACTGCCTTAACATGTATTAATGTCAGCTTCCTCGCTCACTGGATAACAGGTTTAGCCGACCTGTCTACATTGAGCATATGACATGTGACCTCGGGGTCAATGTTTGGTATCTCGTATGGTGTCTAGGTAAATATTTCTATGTTTACTTGTAAGAAAGCTTCTAACTCCCTTTCCTCATCCTCGGCCAAGCCTGAGCCGAGAAGGAAGAAGAGCTCTTCATCCTCTTCTTGGACCATAATTTTCTTCAAGGCTTCCTCACTCTTCTAGGCTGGTTCTTTGCCGACATTATTTATAACTTCCATGTCTTCATTTTTAATTTCTGCTATTTCTGTCTCTCGCACGGTGCAGGTGGATTTCATTGCTGTCATGGAGCAATTTTTGCCTGCACCTGATCCCCTCTAACCTCTTCAATTCCATGCTCCATTGGGAACCGCAACAGCTGGTGTAGCGTTGAGGGTACAACCCTCATTATGTGCAACCATGGCCATTCCAAGATAACATTGTAAGGGGATGGCGTGTCAATTACTATAAACCCTGTGTTTACTTTCCTGGTGCCCGCCTATACCTCCAGATTTATTTCTCTTAGAGGCCATGTCTGCGTTCCATTGAACCCGACCATTGGGCTGTTGGACTGCTCCAAATCATCGCGGTAAGGGCCAAACTCCTTGTAACATCTGACATACATGATATCACAAGAGCTACCCTAGTCGATCAGAATGCGCCTTACCTGGTATTCCCCTACCTTGAGGGTCACCACCAAAGTATCGTTGTGCGGATGCTGCACCATGTCTAGGTCGGCCTCAGTAAAGGACACCATCGGTCCCTGGTACTCGTTTGTCCTAGGCCTCTTTTGTTGAACCTGACACACATACTGTAAGTGTTTCACCTTCTGGGTCTCTCATCGTATATCATTCTCATTAACCTTTGAGTGGATCACATTGATCACCCGAGGTTCTTCTTGTTATAGTTGTGGTGGAGGTGGTGTTGTTGGTGCCTGGGGCAGTCTTGCCAGCTCTTCTCTCGTTCTGGCCTCATCTACTAGGTCCCTTAAGTGACCCTATCTGACTAGGTCTTCCAAATGCGTCTTTAGGGCTCTGCACCTTTGAGTCAAGTGTCCATCCTCATTGTGGTAAGCGCAATGCTTCCCAAGGCTTCTTCCCATAAATTCACCAAGAATCTTCTCCGGCACTCTATAATACAACTGGTTCCTGATTCTTTCTAGAACTTTATAAACCGGGATCTAGAATATAGTGGTGATTGCTTGTGCTCTGCCCTCAATCTTGCTTCATGCCTATTAAAACCTGTATTACCTCGGCCTCGCTTTGGCGAGCCGTTTCTCTTCTCCTGCTTCGGCGCCCTCGTTCCCGACATATCTTCTTCTGCTCTGACATATTTCTCGATCCTTGCCATGAGCTCCTTCATGCTCTTTGGTAGAGTCTTTGCCATTGACTTCCGAAGCGTGCAATCATCCTCCAGGCCGTTCTTAAAAGACACGACCACCAACTCCTAGTTGCATCCCAATATTCGGTTGAACACTTCATAATACCTTTTGGCATAAGCCCTGAGGCTTTCACTCTTGCCAATTTTTAGAGCCATCAAGGAGTCTACCCTTAGTGGCTGCTACTTGTTTGTAACAAACCTGGCCACAAACATCTCGGCCAGGCTTTCTCAACTCTTCACAGTTCCTTTCGGAAACTTGTAAAACTAATCCGAAGCGATTTCCCCAAAGGACAAGGGGAACACCTTGCATAGCAACGGTTCGTTCCCGAAATACAAAGCCATTGAATTCAGATATAAGCCTACGTGAAAGTTCGAATTGGACTTACTGTCATAGATTTGAAATCTCAACATATGGAACCTTTTTGGGGCCTCAAACCTATCCAACTCAACTGAGAACTGCATTCTCGACTTGACTGGAGATATGACCTCGGCATTTTGTAACTTCCTTTGGAGGTAGTCCCTCAAATCCTCCTTAGTCCGATTAGGAGCTCGGCTGTCAACGGATTTCAGTCTTTTTGAGGTGCTACTCCCAGTGTCGTTAGGTGTCCTCTTAGATTTCTCTTTATTCACCGTGTCAAAACACAGGCCCTTCCCTTGGATATTCCGGGGCTTTTTGACATACGTCCCCTTGGTGTGAAGTGTTCTCTGTGAGTCACCCTTGATCGACTCTCCTCACCCAACATCCGTGAAGGCTGATGTGAGGGCTCCTTTTCTCTACCATGCTGTGGGACTGCTGGGATTGTTTTCTGCCCTCCTTTCTGGGCGTCAGTCTTGGTCGCTAGCATTGGCATGTGTAGACACCCCATTTTTGACCGTTCTTAAGACTTGGATATGCTTGCAGGTACATCCAATGACAAGTTCGATTGCTCGTCGAGTACTCGAATTTCACGGCGGAATGCCACAGGTTTGAGCTTTTCAAACCTTGTATCCTTTCTGCCCCATTTTTGGACCATGTGTTGGTCCTTTCAACATGCTTCTTGTGGTGCACTGCCGGCCATGCATTTAGACCTACCGGTCATTGATAAAGCCTGCCGGCCATCAATGAGGCACTGCCGGCCACCACTGATGGTTGGCAGGACACCTGGTTTCAGCAGATATTATGTTAGATCTTTTGAGCCGGCTGTTTTTCACTGAGCCATCCTCCATACACGTGTATGGAGGGATGGAGGCCATTTCAAGCTTGTCAAGCAAGCTTTGCATGGCATTGCTCTAGATAAGGGGAGGCTCATCCCCCTTTTCAGAGGTTCAGCAATTTTAGGGCTAAACATATCCCTCTCTCTCTATATTTCTCCCTCTCTCTATATTTGTACTAGTTTGTGCCTTAAAGTGTATTTTCTCTTCACTTTTGCACTACAACACCTAGTTAAACACCTTCACTCTTGAGCTGAGGTTCTTGGAAGTTGTATTTGAGTGGTTCTAGCTTGGTTTTGTCTCAGAAACTTGCTGTTATTGCTGTGCTTCAAGGGTGAGTCTCATATCCTCTTTAAAGCTTTATTTTTATTGCTTATTTGGCCATCCTTGCATATTGTTTTAGGCCTTGCTTTCAACTACAAAAAGCTTTGTTTTCAAGTGTTTTAGATGGTTGTTTGAGGCCTCTTTGGTATTGAGGGTGTTCTACCTTCTTGTATGCCTTATTTGCTTAGGCTTAGAGCCATCTTTTAAGGCCTTTGAGGTCATCTTTATTTGGCCTTTTAGCCACTGAAATCCAGTGGATTTTTAGTGGTAGAAATGTGATTTTGAGGCCCAAAATGAGAGGGGGTGGTCCCCTCTCCTCTTGTCTTGTTTGCTTGCCTTATTAGCCTAATTATTGAGCATGTGTTTCTAGCATGTGTTGGCTTGTTCTCAGCCTATTTTTGGCCCTATTTCAGCATGGTGTAACTCTGTTTTGGCTTGGTTGAGTCGCCTCATGCATGCTTTTTACACTTGTAGTGTAATCTTGCCATTTAGCCTTGTGTGCTCAATGCTTTAATCCATCATGCTAGCCTATTTTGGTTCTATCTCAGCATGCTTTTGGTGTTATTTTAGTATGTCTTAGCTCTGTTTCAATTGGTCTTGGCCATGTGAGGTTTGCCTTGTATGGTTATAGTGTAAGTGGCTTTGACTAGCTTTGTGTTTGAGGTCCCTAGTATGCTTGGAATGTGATGTTTGCATGGTATAGCCTCATTTCTCACATGATTTCAGAGCATATTTCATTGCCACACTCTCACATTTTCCACTCCTTCAATGTGTTTGAGAGTTATGTCTTCATGCCTTGTTTGTGAGTCAATGTGTATATATGCTTGTATGAGCTTTTGGGCTACCATCTCAGTGTGTTTTTGGTCTTATTTTGCCATGATACAACTCTGTTTTTGGTTGGTTAGAGCATCCCTCATTTGCTTCTTACACTTGTGGTGTAGTCATGCTCATTGACCTAGCTTACTTGGTGTTTTGGTTTTGACATGTTTTAGGACTGTTTTGAGTAATCTTGGTCCTTTGAGGCTTGCTTGATATGGCTATGGTGCAAGTGCCTTAGCTAATCTTGAGTTTTAAGCCCTCTAGTATGCCTTATTTGAGATTTTTAGATGATTTGGCATCATTTAGCACTTGATTTTAGAGCATGTAGCATTGCCATATTCTCATGCATATCACTCTTTGATTGTGTTTGAGAGTTATGTTTAATGCCTAGCTTGCGAGCCAATGCATGAGCATGTTGTTGTAGCCTTTGGTGCTTTATTTTCAGCAGGATTTTGCCGTTATTTTGGCATGCATGGGGACTGTTTGGTGTTGGTTTAGTCCATCGAGCATTGCTTTGCATGATTCTAGTGTTGTGTCTTTCACTAGCTTTTAATGCTTAAGTATTCTAGCATGTTGTGCATGAGTGTTTGCGTGTTAGAGTCTTGCATTTTATGCTAAGATTTGCATTGGTAGATGAGCATGTTGCTTGCTTTGCATTGTGTTCAATCGGATGTCGTATTGAACACGAGGAAGATTGGTTCATTTCATACTTGAAGTGATGAAATAAGCCAATCTCCCTTGGTCTCCATTGCCTTTGATCTCTCATGATAAGGAGATGGTCTAAGTGTCTTATTTGTCATGCATTTATTGAGTTTGTACAAATTGAATCTTTGGCCATCACGTATTGCGATGCTTGATTGATGGTCTTGGATCCAATTATGCCTTTACCTTGATGTTTTGAGATGATATGGAAGGGCATAGTACATATATGTTCTAGGGAGACCCTCAATTTCCTCTATTTTGTGCGCTATTGCAGCTTGGTGTCACAGCACACCAGTGGCCAGCACCCTCTCACTGATGGCCGGCACCCTTTCATCTGTAGCCAGCAGTGTTCATCCTTGGCCGGCAAGGGGGTCGGTAGCCACCATTCATAGCCGGTAGGCCACTGGTGCACTCCCCAGCATTGTTTTGGTAAGTTTCAGCAACAAGAACTGGAAGACACCCTCCAAACAGAGCTTCTAAAGAGCATCCAGAGAGCTTTTCGAGGCGGAAACCGAGCATGCATCCTTCATTGTTCAAGGCGGAGCTGTGGCAGCCTAATTTAAATGCTTTTCATACTTAGTTGGTTTTGTAATTTAATTAGTTAATTTGTTAATTAGTTAAGTATTATAATAATTAGTAATTGGTTTACTAGTTATTCGATTTGGTTGTGTAATAATTAGTCTAATTAGATTATTAGATTAGTTAAGTAGCTTAGAATAGCTTAGCTTATTATTCGGACCCTCCGTCGAGAGGGCAAATGCCGTAATAAGGGTGCGTGTGCGTGTGTGTGTACATGTCTTCCAACCCCCATTTCTTTCTCCTTTTTACTTATCAGCTTTTGGTGGTTAGTTTAGGGCATGTTTCAATTACATACTTATGCTTTGCATGCGCGCATCATTTATTCGTCTTGCATGTACCAGGCTCGACGCATCATTCAAACTGCATTGTATTTCAATACATTTTCTTGAATACGTATTTCAAAGCATGTTATCAAGTGTTGCATTCATATGCCATTCTAGATAGCCGAGCTTATTTTAGTTACATTTTTGCATGTGTTGCATTAGGCATCTTAACATAGCTAGGATCATGCATGATTACTAACTAACTTTTGTTTTGGCTCGGAGTACACTGTGAGTGTTTATGTTTTAGCATCCTTGCATGTGTGTGAATGACTGCCATGATAGCATGCTTGCCATGAGGCTAACTGCTTATGTGTTTAAATGCATGAATGCCTGTGGATGAAGGTTTGATTGCCTGAATTGGAACAACTCAATGATTGTGAGTTTTAAGCCCACTTGAAGTGGCAAAATCATGTTTTTCTAAGCCCACTTGAGGGTGGCAAATCCGCGCTTTAGCCTACTTGCGAGTAGCACTTTCAAACCACTTTAAAAAACAAACATGAGTTGTTTTGTTCCAATCTGCATGATTGAGTCTATACTTGTATGCTGCGCGCATCACATAGTAATTCTAGATTAATAACCGGAATAAGAACACATGTGTTTTCAAAATAACATATCTTGATTAGTAGAGGCCGATCTTTGATCGGGCGAGCGGGGGTGCTCATTTCATGACCTTCCCCCCTCGTACCCAAGTTCCCGAGCCGAGGCAACTTTGGTGATGACGGACACGTGACCTTAGGCACGAGTCAGAGTTTCCTAAATTTTTCCAAAACAAAATATTTAGGTGGCGACTTTGAAATCTGGCAAAGCAGCCCATGTTTGACATTTCTTGATTAAAATCGATTTTCCAAAACAATTTGCCAGATTTGGACTCTTTGGTGATTTATCAGTCTTACATTGCACTTTGTGAGATTAGATTCAGAACCGTGACAGGAGTTCGAACTATAGTAACTAGAACCACAATTCGCGCCCTCGCGGGCAGGCGGAGTTCGGGGCGGTCTACAGCGTGTCTTGCAATGGAAATGGTGGTTGTATGACGTTGTTCTGCATCATGAAGTTGACAACCGACTGTAGATTTGCCAACTTATTGGCCATTTCCTTTATCTCACCGTCCTTCCTTAGGCATCTATCTTTCCATACCTGGAGGTCGCTTTTATTGTAATACTCATCTCGACTTGATTTCTTCTGGGGGTCTGCCTTCCTGTTGACGTCCTTATCCCCGGGATTCTAATCCCGTGCTCCTTCATTACGATTTTCTTTCTCAGTGTTAAGATCGGCATGTTTACTACTCCCACATGGGACGTCGTCCCCGATCTTTTCTTTTTACCTATCGTTGGCCATCTATTCTTCTTAGTTTCCCATAGACGGCGCCAAATTGTGGGTGTTGATTTCCGACCACACAACCAAAGGGGGAACTCAACTGGAGAGCACTAACAGAATAGATTAAGCTTGAACAACTTGTCACAGAAAGATAAGAATCCAACAGTGGTTTGTCCACCCGGGGGTACTCTGACGCTCAAGTCAGTAATTAAATATCTCTCAAAGATAGCTAATTATGCTTAACTTACAAGAAAGAACTTATTGCTCACTGTATATTACACATACCTGAGACCCACGGAGGTGCCTTGCTTTTATAGCCAGTACTGATTTGATCCCTGTAAAAGCCTCACTTCAGTGGACTCAGGCTCAATGCTTATCCTGGACTCTCAGCTAGATAGGGATAAACTCCATAAGAGGTTTATCTTTATCCAGACTGAAACCCTTCCATATTCTAGGACTCTTGTCCCTTATCCGCTCATCTCGAATTCCGGCATCTTCGTAGATAACCTTGGCATCATGACCAGGCCACGTGGCACCTCGGCTGACACTTCGGCGTCACCTTTGGCCATGTGTTGTTATTCACAAAATATATCCCCACATTTATATATATATATTGTATTTGGTGAATTTAAAAAATTGCGTAATATTATTTCTCAAGTATATATAGATTAGGTGTATCTAAAAAATTAAAAAAATGCTTATAATATTAAAAAAATAGTAAAAATAAAAAAACGTGAAAAATAAAAACAAAAAATTAATTTTTTGTGAGTTAAACCAAAGAAGATAATTGTTATTTTTCTTGAAATAACATGAACAAAATATCAACATTATTTTATTATTTAATATGTATAAAGACTAAGGGACAAATATGTCATTTTATTTAACCAAGGATAAATGTAATTTTCAAACGCGAGGAGAGAATCTATATTAAACAGAAACCTCAGGGGATGTCATTGTAATTTACCTATTTTTTTACGAACAATGTGCGTGTGTTTCTGATCTCTAATCAGTGCATTTGTGTGTGTGTGTGCGCGCGCGCGAGAGAGAGAATGTTGGGTTTGTATCTATCAATTCTATGAATATTTTATTTTATTATTATTAATTTTATTTTATTTATTTATTTGTAGTTGTTTATTGTTGTTATTGTCATTGATGATGATAATGATGTATTGTTGTTGAAGATGATGATGATTGCAACAGATAAACAAAAAGGTTGACATAGATTTTTAACATATAGAAAAAAATTTGAACAGAGAGATAGAATTTTTTTTAAAAAAATTGAACACATAGATAGAACTTAGAGGAAAAATTGAATAGATAATCAAAAAATTTGAGCAGATAGATAGAATTTATGGGGGAAAAAATTAAATAGATAGATATAAAATTAAACATATAAATAGAATTTAGGGAAAAAATTGAATGGATATATAGAATTTAAGAGAACAATTGAACAGATAGTCAAAAAATTTGAATAGATAGATATAAATTTGAACATATAAACACAAAATTTGAACAGATAGTCAACGAGAAGTCAAATGGATAAAAAAAAGTCAATGGGTAAAATTAGAAACAAAATGTCTTCTAAGACTTCTTACCAACTATTTCACAAAGTGTGGATTTCTCACCAACAAAAAGATTCACTAGACTAATGTCTTATACTCTCTTTAAATTGGATTTATCATTAATTTTTTTCTCTTTTTTATTTCATTTATTTATTTTTTATACTGGAAATACTCTTCACTAAATATTTTTTTCACTTGACATTAAATATTGAGCAAAGTCTCATTTGACAACACCTTAAGCTGCTTATTAATTTATTTGAGTCATATTAACTCTTTTATTTTTTTACATATCTTTTTGTAATAAATAAAAGACTTACTTTATAAGTCATACCTCAAACAACTCTAAAATGGTTTAAAAATTGAAAACTGAAGGCTAAAAATTAAGTATTAAAAACTAAATGCTTAATTTTTTAAGTTAAAAAATTGTTTGATAAAAATTTAAATGCTAAACTAAAAATAAGTTGTTTGATATATATAAGTGCAAATTTAAAATTTATTATTTTCAAATTATATATTTCAAATTTTATATTATGATGGTGATAGTGCTGGTGGTAATGGTAGCGTTGATGATGGCGGTGGTGACGGCGGCATGGTACTGATGACAATGATAATGAATGAGGTGGTATAGTGATGGTGATAGTGGTGGTGGTGATGGTGGTATGCTGGTGGCGTGGCAAGGTGGAAATAGTAGCAGTAATAGTGATAATGATGGTGATGGTAGTAGTAGTGGTGGTGGTGGTGGTGGTGGCGGCAGTAGTGATAGCGGTAGTAATGGTGGTGGTGATAGTAATGGTGGCGGTGGCACAATAGTTAGTATTTATAAATTCAATCAGAATTAAGTAAGTGTCATGTGATTTAATTTTTTAAAAAATTTTAAGCTACATTTTAAGATGTATTTAAAATTTTAAGAGATATCAATTATAATTATCAAATAAATTTAATTAATTATTATTTAATACATTTAATTTTGGGAAAAGCACCAATAAATCCCAAATTTGAAAATGTTAACCCATTTAGTCCCGAAAGTTTTTTGTTGGGCTAATAGGTCCTATTTCCCAAGAAGCTTACTATAGGCTTTTTTATGATTTCCCTTCAAACATCAAACTTTTCAAACATCAAACATTATTCACCAAACATTAGCAACGTCAGGATTATTTATCAAACATCAAACATTAACAACATCAGGATTATTCGTATAATGTTGGTGAAAACATTAACAACGTTAGAATTACATCATCGAAACAACATCAAACACTATCATCAAAACAACGTCAAACATCACAACATCATCATCAAAACATCATCAAAATAACGATTAAACATTTTTTTAAATAACGATTAAAATAACATCAAACATCAAAATAACGATTAAACAATTTTTTCTGATCAAACATCATCATCATGACAATTTTTTTTGATCAAACATCGTCATAAAAAATTTTTTTTTGATCAAATATCATCATAATTTATTAGCCCTAAACACACAAACCCAGATCTGAAAAAATGAAGATGGAGAGAAAAAGGGTGAAAAAGAGAGAAGGTCATCGCCATCGATTCAGTGCTGTTAGAAAGGATTCATCGCAGTTGGGGATGGTGGATCGCAACAGTAGATAAAAGCAATGAATCGATCATGAGCGCCTCATCTATGTCCGACTGTGATGTGCAAACATTAGATTCATTGATGTTTGTGGGTGTTATGTAAATCCCCCACAGATTCAAACATCAGATTCGTCAGATTCAAACATCAAAATATCAGATTCATTAATCTCTCTCTCTCTCTATATATATATATGTTGATTCCACACTTTCTATATCTATCTCTATATTTGTATCTATATATGTATTTGTGTGTATATATATATGTTGATTCCACACTTTCTATATCTATCTCTATATTTGTATCTATATATGTATTTGTGTGTATATATAGAGAGAGAGAGATATATATAGGGCAGAAGAGAGAGTTGAAAGAGAGAGGAGTGAATGGGTGAATCGAAAGAATGGAGTTTTGTGAGCTGGTTTGCGTGTCGAAATCTGAACAAGATGGAATGAAAATGAAAACGACGATTATTTTATTTATTAAGCACTCGTTTGAGAAGAGGCTAATACGTTAAAATAAGATAAAATATAATATTTAAATTAATGTTAAAGACGAAGAAAAATGAGAGGCTGCATGTTGTTTTGATGATGATGTTTGATGTTGTTTGATGATGATGTTGTGATGTAAAAAAAGGATTAAATGATTTATAAAAAAATATTCGGGACTAGATAGAGTAACTTTTTTCAATATGGGACTTATGAGTAATTTTTCCTTTAATTTTTAGCGCCGAATTAAATATCAAACACTCCTAAGTAAATATGTGAATAAAACCTAAACCATTAATTAAAATAAATAAATAAATAAACTAGAGGATATGATTTTTTTGTTGGCATTTTCTTTGATTTTTACTTGCAACCCAAGCCGCACACCAAACACAAACAAAACAATGTTTGTTTTCCATGAAAATTGCAACAACACTGTCGCTTCAAATCTTCTTTACAAGCTGATGGGTATGTTGTAGTAATCTGACTATCGGCAATGGCAACGATTTTCTCTGCCAAATTTGGATTTCATCAACCTACTCAACTTCAACTTCCAGACCCAACTTCATTTAACGAAGTAAGATTACTCTCTCTCTGTCTCTCTTTCTCTCGCAAAAGCCAATTAGTTTGTGCTATCTGACGATTTAATGACAATATCAAAAATCAATGGCAGACTAGATGTTCTACAGCGACCTTACCAGTTCCAACTACCCAAAACGTCGATGGAGTCTATGGAAGCAAAATTTCAGAGTCAAGTGCTAGTTATGAAACTCGCCAACAGACTCAAACCCAAGCTTTGGTTGATCTCCTACATCAATGTGCAGAGAAAAGGTCTGTAAGAGAAACAAAAATAGTTCATGGTTTCGTTTTGAAATCTAAATTTTCGGATAAAGACTTGTTAGTGTTACTCAATCATGTAGCTTACGCGTATTCGAAAT
Source organism: Camellia granthamiana (assembly GCA_036172215.1). Lineage (NCBI taxonomy): Eukaryota > Viridiplantae > Streptophyta > Magnoliopsida > Ericales > Theaceae > Camellia > Camellia granthamiana. Next base: position 143,124,178 of record CM069903.1, on the reverse strand, counting down.
GCTCGGATTTTAGGGCTGCCCGTGAAGTGTTCGATAAAATGTCTCGGAGAAACGTTTTCTCTTGGACTGTTGTGATTGTGGGTTCAACTGAGAATGGGTTGTATAATGATGGGTTGAAGTACTTTTGTGAGATGCAGGATTGTGGAATATGGCCCGATGGATTTACTTACTGTGCTATTCTTCAATTATGCATTGGTCTAGATTGTGTGGATTTGGGTAGAATGGTGCATGCCCATATTGTTATACGAGGCTTTGCACAGCATGTTTTTGTTATTACATCTCTCCTTAACATGTACATGAAATTGGGGAATGTTGAGGATTCATGTCGGTTATTCAACACCACAACAGAACATAATGAAGTTTCTTGGAATGCAATAATATCAGGATTTACATCAAATGGTCATCACGTTGAAGCATTCGATTATTTTCTTGCAATGATGAGGGAAGGATTCACTCCAAATATGTACTCCTTTATTGCTGTTCTGAAGGCAGTTGGGAATTTAGGTGACGCTGATAAAGGCAAAGAAGTTCACAAGTGTGTCTCCGAATTGGGTATGGAGTCTAATGTTCTTGTTGGAACTGCCCTCATTGATATGTACTCAAAATGTGGGGCTTTATCTGATGCAACATCTGTTTTCGATATGAACTTTACCAATTGCGAAGTGAACATGCCATGGAATGCAATGATTTCAGGCTATTCACGATGTGGGTGTAGTCAAGAAGCTTTGGAATTGTATGTTAAAATGTGTGAAAACAATGTAAAATCTGATGTTTACACTTATTGTAGCGTGTTTAATACAATTGCAGATTTAAAGTGTTTAAAGTTTGGGAGGGAAGTTCATGGGAAGATTTTGAAGTCAGGGAATGATTTGATGGTCTTAAGTATTAACAATGCAATTGCAGATGCATATGCCAAATGTGAGTCCCTTGAAGATGTAAGGAAGGTCTTTGACAGAATGGAAGAGAGAGATGTAGTGTCTTGGACCACCATATTGACTGCTTACTCTCATTGTTTAGAATGGGAGGAAGCTCTGGCCGTCTTCTCTAGGATGAAGAAAGAAGGCTTTACACCCAATCAGTTTACCTTTTCTAGTGTGTTTGTCGCTTGTGCTGCCCTTAGTTTTCTTGAATTTGGTCGGCAAGTCCATGGCCTTCTGTTCAAGGCTGGTTTGGACACTGACAAGTGTGTAGAAAGTGCATTGATTGATATGTATGCTAAGTGTGGCAACATAACAGAGGCAGAGAATGTATTCAGTAGCATTTCTAACCCTGATATGGTTTCTTGGACTGCTATTATATCAGGTTATGCCCAACATGGTTATGTGGGTCATGCCCTTCATCTTTTCAAAGGGATGGAGCAGTTTGGTATTAAACCTAATGCTGTTTCATTGTTGTGTGTTCTGTTTGCGTGTAGCCATGGTGGTTTGGTAGAAGAAGGCCTTTACTATTTCCGATTGATGGAGGAAACATATGGTGTGGTTCCCAAGATGGAGCATTATGCTTGTATTGTTGACCTCTTAGGTCGTGCAGGCTGCCTAAATGAGGCCTTGGAATTTATACAAAAAATGCCAATTGAACCAAATGATATGATTTGGCAGACACTGTTAGGAGTGTGCAGGGTCCACAACAATGTTGAGCTGGGAGAGATTGCTGCCAAGAAGATCCTTTCCATTCGACAAGATTATTCAGCTACGTATGTTCTTTTATCCAACACATACATGGATGTGGGAAGTTTTAGGGATGGAATTAGTGTGAGAAAACTAATGAAAGAGCGAGGTGTGAAGAAGGAACCTGGGTGCAGTTGGATATCTGTGAACAGTAAAGTCCATAAGTTTTATGCGGGAGACCAACAACATCCACTAAAAGACCAAATATATCTCATGTTAGAAGAATTGAGGAAGACGATTAAGGACATGGGTTATGTACCAGATATGTGATACATATCGCAAGATCTAGGGTTACAATTTCTATAAGCTCTTGAGAAGATAAATATTTCTCTGTTTCATGACAGCTAGCATTCTGGCATTTCTCAACGCTTGATGTATTGCAACTAAACTAACGGGCAAAACTATTTTCTTTACATGCTACTATCTCAATTGGTGTAAAACTTTTGTGTTCGAAGATGTAGAACAGAGCTTAGAATTGTTCCCATGGAGCAAATAATTCCCCAGATGATGAAAGTCTTCTTATGGCAGTTGAACCCTGTGCATTCTCCATAATTGCTACCTCTTTCTCTGTCATAATTGAGAGCAGCTAAATGCCCAAAAAGTAGGGAACCCACAGGAATGCTTGTGAGAACGATGTTCTGGTTAATGGATGCATTTTGACAGCCAAACAGTTCAGAAGTTGTGGAGGAAGCTATGGCAGCTATGGCTCCTGAACAGGCTCCTAGAATGGATGTACTAATGTACAAACATATGTTGCTGTCACTTGTGAGTAAGAAGAACGATGCAGGCATGGGAATCATTATGATGGCTATCAGTGCTGATCTTGATAATAATTTCCTTTCCCTGAAACAAGCAAATTCGGTAAATTATAAATTCATCTGTGAATGATATGGAACAGTGATCTAACTACATGTGGTGTTTGTGACAAAAAAGCGATCAGGTTTACTTTGTGTTAAAAAATGGTCTTTGTCTTTCTAAGTGAGTTTATTCATGGGAATTCTCAAGCACTGGGCTTGGCTGAATGAGCTTCGGGAAACTCCCCTTCTTCCCAGCAGTTCAAAGTTGTATATTGTTGGTCAATATACTAAAAAATGTTTCTATGCCTTTTATGGGACTTGTGATCAATCTCAGGTATGACTTTTTCACCACTATTGTCATTTTGTGTTGCTAATTTGCTAGTAGTGCCTTATGATTATTTAATGCTGACATAGGATGCTTTGGTTTAGCATTTTATATCTTAAGAAAGTCAAAATTCTATTTGAGTGGGTACTTTAAGATGCTAGATTATAGTCTTGACAAGTACAATAAAAATAAAATAAAAAATCATGTACTAAGAAATCTTTCTAACCTTGTGTACCAATCAAAAGTGACTGAGAAGACCCTCCCAAAAAAGCCAAATAGAGAGGATAGCACTTGTAGAAATGAAACTTCTTTGTTGCCACGAGATTGAGATATTCGCCCTAAGTTGTTCCCATAAACCATTGCCAGTGTAATTCCACATGCATTCACCCAAAAAAATAACCAGAAATCCAGACTCGTCAGTAGATCTTTCACCCCATGCTCATCTCGCACCTCAGCATCCCCGTTCTTTTCTTGAACTTGCTCAATCTGTTCCTTCTCGATAATCCCTCCTTTTTCTTCATTGCAACAGATCTCTATGATACTTTGGGAGTTTGAGCTAGTATCCCTGTTCTTTTCTTGGACTTGCTCGACCTGTTCCTTCTCTATAACCCCTCCTTTTTCTTCATTGCAACAGATCTCTATGACCCTTTGGGAGTTTGAGCTACTATCCATAGTAGACACCTCGGGCATCACTTGTGAGCTCCATTTCTTTGGTGTGAATGAGCTTGCATTTATGGCCGGTGGCACCGCAAATGGTAGCACTATCACCAAAACTAAGATTATAATTCTTAGCTGTGGGGACATGTACTTGAAAGGTGGTGCTATGCTTTCAATCAAAGCATATGCTCCGGTTACAATAGCAATCAAAAACACTGCTGGGTAGATGTCTGGTTCTCCGAATTGTATCAGCTTTTGACAGCTAAGTAATAGTGCCACAGCTAACCCAACCACGGTTGGAACAACACAACGTATGAGGAGATAAAAACTTGAGTTTTGAGAATCCCTTTTCCCTGTAATTCCTTCGACTAACAATGTGTATATCTTTCCACCCAATGCAGAATAGCTTGACGTTAGTGAGATTATGGTTTTGTCTTTGAAGTTTCTAGAAGCTACTAGATTACAGTAAGTGTTGATCCAACAAATGCTAGTTCCGGCTACAACATTTAGTAAGAGTACATGCCAGTAAGATAGATAGGAGACCTTGCCTATCAAGTGCAAGTACTGCACGCTGAAACCAACTAGTTCCAAGACCACCCCTATCAATAAGATCATCCACATAGGAAGATACTCAGCTGCTGTGCTCGAAAACCATCCGAAGAGCCTTCCAGTGTCAAAAGCTACAATCAGATAGTTGAGTCGCACCTGAGACATGTTGTAATGATGCTCAATTAGCGATGAATATGTAGAACTTATAGAGTGGGTACCATTTATGGCTTGTAGAAAAGTGATGCACACAACCGTTATCCAAGAAAATTGAGAACTAGTGTATGATGAGTTGGTCATGTTGCTAGCTTAAATTTTTGCTTAGAAAGTAGATCATGCCAGTGTTTGCTTTATACCATTTTTTGTGAAAGTAATGCACGAAAATGGGAAGTCTTTGTTGAAATTTGTTTTGAGTAGCTGTCAGCTGATTATTTTCAAGATAATGAAATTGCATAGATTTGGCCAAGTAAAATATTAGGTGAATGACATTGATGGTTGAAGGTGGCAATATGGTTTGCTTTTGAGCAGCGATTTGAAAACTCATGAAAGTCACTCTCGTTCCAGCTTAAGTGTTTGGATAACTGGAATCTCTCACTAAAGCAAGTTGAAAAAAAGTTTCTCACCCAATGTTTAGAACTTGAATTGGATACTGGCTTGACTCTTGTTGGTTCAAATAGAGGGAAAAGTCATTAGGTAAGTGAAATTAACTTAGCATTCGATTAAATTAAGGAATTCAAATATTTATAAAAATTAATTAGGCAGACAGATGTATTGCATAAAGTTTAATTAGGATTAGAACAAATAAAGCGTGATTTTGGAACTTGATGGCCTAAAATAGGGTGAAAAAAAGGGTGGTCTAGTTTGTTATATATTTTTTAGGGGGTGGTCTAGGGGAGGGAAGACTGAAGAGGACTTGTTTCAAGAATGTCATGCAATGAACGAGTATTCAGTAGTAAATCAGAAACTATATATTGGCTTTGTTTGATTAACATAATGTTGGACAATTAAGAAACTATAAACATATAATTTTCCTTCATTTCAGTCATGATTTTAATAAACTTTGCTCTCTCAACTTCTTTTCCTTTCCGAACTGTTTCCAGACTTGAAAAACTTCACCTCTCAAAAGTAACCCGTGGATGCAAATAATTCTTTAGCATTATGCTACTGACATTAGCCAAGAACTCATAAAATTAGAGGGAATGGATTAGCTAGGAGTCTTTGCAATATTAGATATCCACATCAAATGATCACCCCATAGGTGTTGTACCATGTGATAGATCCACAAACAATTTTTCATCTGAAAATATGGTTACCCGTTTCATCTGAAATTATGGTTACCCATTAGTTACATCAGTAATAATTATCAGTAATAACTTTGGGAAACATATACGCTGATAGATCTTCTCTCACAAAGAGTCGGGTATTCTATCCTTTCTGTCACTATCACGTGATCATAATTTTCCAGTGTTCCATTCTGACCTCATGTATTAGAAAAACTAACTAGGCCTCTATTCGCAAGTCACAACTTGGAGGGCAGTCATTTTCAAAATACCAAAACAATTGTCAACCTCATAAACTTAAAAGCCTTTGTTATTTTGTGGGATCTTAGAAATTGCAACCAAAACAAGACATCCCGCCAAAACGCAACAATCTCTACCTCTCATATATTATCTAAAAATTGAACTAATAGAGGCACGTAGAGTCAAAACATAGTCTGGGACGTCTTGTGGAGTTTGCCTTGGGATCTTGGTAGGGCTACAAACGAGTTGAGCTGACATTTGTTTTTCGAGCTTGAAAATGAAGCTCGAACTCGGCTTGAAGCTCAATAATGAAGCAAAAGTTAAGCTCGGTTGGCTCATTAAATATTATTCTAAATTAAGTATCCATCTATAACACATTTCATATTATTTTAAAATATATTTAAATAATAAACGAGCCGACTTTATTCTAGCTCGAGTTCGGGCTCGGGCTCGTTTATATACATAATGAACTTGTATCGTTTGTGTTGTTTTTACTTGTAGGTGCTACTGGTTCTACTACTTCTGAAGAAGAAGGGACAATGACACTTTGCATCCTATTACATGCTCCGTACACCCGTCTTATGTTTTTGTATGATCCAAATCTATTTTGGTAATTTTGCACTGTGTTCAGTTGTTGCAATGCAGCCAAACCGTGACCTAAATGTCGCAATCTCTGTGGGCTTGCTAAAAAAATTTCTACCTCTTTCTTGGTATCAATTCGTTGCTACTTCTGGACGTTTTTTGGATTATTGGTAACCCTCTATATGCATAGAAATTTTGTTCCTTCACCATTATTCAATGACAACCATGAAATTTTGAGTTTATTTATATGGACAGATTTCAATAATACTGTGTTTGGTTAGGGGATTTTGGAGAGAGATTTGGAAAGGGAAAGGGAAAGGGAAAGGGAAAGGGAAAAGATGTGTGAAACTAGGTAAAATACAAGTATATTTTATTCACATTTTACTTACTTTTTTCATTTCTTTTTTCAAATCCCTTCTCAAATCTCCCAACCAAACACAAAGATATGCTTCGAATGGATTTTATTTTATGGTCCACAAAATATAGATTAGTTCAACCAGTATTACTAGAAAGCACTCCCCTTTTTAAATTTATTAATTTATTTTGTGGTGCACAAAATATAGATTAGTTCAAACTAGTGTTGCTAGAAAAGACGCCACCCTACCAGCAATTTATGCTTTAGAATACGTTTTGAAACATGATATACTTATTAGGGATCCAAAGTGTTCCAATTTGTTGTTTTTATATATTTTCTTAGGAAATGAATCAAATATATGAAATAAGAATTAAGATAGTCTCCTGTCCAATTTTTGGTTGTGAGCCACCATGGACTTTATATTGATGATTCGTTCCATTCATTGTCATAGTATTTGTGTAGATTATTTGAAATTTTTTAAAATTGATTCAATAATTGTAATCATATAATTCATTCATTTTTTTCTGTTTATGACATCATATAATCTTGGTTATCGAATTGACATGAATTTTTTATTTTTTGTTTTATTTTGCTTTTTTGTTTTTTGTAAATATATATATATAAACTTAAAACATGAACAAAATGAATCATCAAAATACGAGGAACTGACCGTCCCTTTTTAGCCAAGGGAAAATGCTATAGACTCCTAATTTTTTACCAAATAAATAACTAAATGTCTCATATAGGTGTGGCCATGTGAGACGTTTAGTTATTTATTTAGTAAAAATTTAGTCTTCCTAACATTACCCTTTAGCTAAATAAAGTGAAATAAAAGTGGTCACAATCCTTTTGAAATTTATATTTTACTTGATTAATTTTAAGAATGGTAGACTATGTTTGAATGAAGGTTTAATTATTAAGAAAAATCTATTATCATTTTATGGAGGGTCTTAATAAATTGGTGTGAATCACACTGACACCCCCTTGAGGTTTGTCTTTAATACAAATATTCTTCTTCATGTTTTGGAAAGTACATTCCTTTCTTAAGGTTTATTTAATTCTTCCGTCAGTTAATCGTTAAGTCAGCTAATGGAAAAAAAATAATATAAGAAATTAATTTTTTAAAATGCCTATTTTACCCTTGTTTGCATATATAAAATTGACAAATAATTTAATGTTTAGAAAATTTTATATGTTCCAGTCGTGATCTTTGGTTATGACTTATTGTGGTATTAGTTATAACTATTGATAATAACATTATTTGATTATGATTCAAAAGGTATATAGTTATACCTTATGTGGTGTTTGGTTATAATTTTTATTTTTTAATTATGATTCAAAAGGTTCTAATTATATTTGTGATAATTAACACCACAAAAGCTTGGATACCATAGCATTACCTAAATGTTTAATAGTATAATAATACATGTGTTGAATGAATTTTTGTAATTCTCAATAGATTTTTTTACTCATCTAGTAAATTTTTTTTTGAAAGTTTCAAAAAAAAAAGAAAAAGAAATTAGAGTAAAATAGGTATTTAAAAAAATTAATGTTTTATATTAATTTTTTCCGTTAGTTGACATAACGGTTGAGAAGTTTAAAATTTAGGGAGGAAGATGTAATTTTTAGAACGTGAGGGACACTTGTATTAAAGACAAACCTCAAGGGGTGTTAATGTAATTTACCCTGATAAATTTTAAGATATGGCTTGTCTTTAGTTAAAATTTTAACTGGACCAAACAATTAAGATCTCTGACTCGGTAAGAATATGTCTCTGACTGGTAAGAATCATTAAAAGGAAGATTCTTATCGGTGAGAGTCTTTAAAAAATTTAACTCCGTTATACTTTCATAAACTCCTATTAGTCGGAGTGTTCTGTTTAATAATTCTTATTAGTCAGAGACAGATTTTTACCGGTCAAAAATCTCAAATGTCTAATCTAGTTGAATTATCAACTTGGAAAAAAGTTAAATCCTAAATTTTAGTAGTGTAATCTATGAAAGCCTAGCCCTATTATACTAGATTTTAATTAAAGCACATGACGTGTCACCTAATTGGAATTGTGTGCATTATTGTATGCAGCTTTCCAACAAAAAGCTTAATATAATTGCTTTATAATTTTAGAGAAATTACATACAGTTAGGAGGAAGAGAAAAAAATTAAAAAGTTATAAGTGTCACTTGTATCGCTATCTGTTGGTAATTTTTATTTTATTTTTTATTTTTTTTTCATCTGCATGTAGTTCCTAAAATAAAAAATAAAAATAAAAAAAAACTTTCCAACAAAAGCCTGCTTTATGGTTTCTGAAAGAAAAAAAAATGTGGCAAAGCACCATTAATTTCATATTAAAGAGTTAGAGAATTTTTTCAATTTTTAAATAAATTTTAAGAATTTTTTATAGTTTATAAAATTTCATACTGGCTAGAGGCAGAGGTGCGAGGAAAATATGAAAACAATAATAAATGCTATGTTTGAATAAAAGTAATTGAGAAAGAATGAGAATGTGTTATTTTGGATCTCATAATTTCAACATTTGGAGTGGATTGAAATGGAAAAGTGATTATTGATCATCTGTTTTTGCAGGAATCACATTATCAAACTAAGTAAAAATTTAATAATACCAATTTTCCATGAGAATCTCACATTGACAATGTGATTTTGGATATCATAATTTCAACATTTGGAGTGGACTAAAATAGAAAAGTGATTATTGATCATCTATTTCAGTAAAAAACACATTCTCAAACTAATAGAAATTCGATTATACCAAATTTTTTTTTTTTTTATGAGAATCTCACATTCTTGAAAGAATATTAGTCATTTAAGATTAAAAAGTAGAATTGAATCTGCAGTATTTAAAATTTTATATTTTCTCTTTAAGAAAACGTAATGAAACCAAAAGTTTAAATTACATTGAAAATTCGTCATTCAAACATAGCCTAAATAAAAAGGGAGTATAGATAGGTTGCTCTATAAATGTCTTCCTAAATTTTATTCCACAACGTGTAGCATCATCACTTATCTTCTAAAATAAATTCTATAATGCACGTCCCTTTTTGAGATGTATCATATGTCCTAATTATGAATTTTTAGCCTTGGTCTTAGCCCTTAAGATTTTTTTAGAAGTTATGGTTCATTGTAGTGTTAGTTATGATTTATTGTAATTGTTATTTTGATTATGATCAAAATGATCTTTAATTATGCCACAAGTGATATTTCATTATGTATTGTAAAATCTCGTATCTTGTAATGTTTAACAATAATAAATATAAATATAAAATTTAAAGATAATATTTTGGTCAATTTCAATTAGGAATGGCAATGGATAACCTACCCTGTGGGTATCCATGGAGACCCAACCAAAATACATGGGTTTTCCCCTTTTTTCTTATCCATTGGGTAGGGTAGTTGATATTCTTTAAATATCCACTGGGGATGGGTTGGGGATGGGTACCCACTAATTTCCCCATATGTTTTTTTTTATTTTTTTTTTATTATTTTTTTATTTTTTTATTTTTAAAGATTCACAACCAAAACAAAATATACATTCAATTTATTTATTTATTTATTTATTTATTTATTTTTCAGGTTCACAAAATTTTTTTTTTTTTTTTTTTTTTAAACATTCACAACCAAAACATATACATTCAATCTTTTTTTATTTATTTATTTATTTATTTTTTCAGGTTCATAAATTTTTTTTTTTTTTTTAAGATTCACAACCAAAACTAAATATACATTCAATCTTTTTTCTTTTATTTATTTATTTTTTTTTTCAGGTTCACAAAAAACATTTTTTTTTTTTTTGTTTTAAGATTCACAACCAAAACAAAATATACAATTTTTTTTTTTTTTTTTTTTTTTTTTTTTTTTTTTTTTTTTAAGATCCACAACCAAAGCTAAAGATACCTCCAATCTTTTTTTTATTATTTTTTTATTTTTAAGGTTCACAACCTTTTTTTTTTAATTTTTAAGATTCACAACCAAAGCTAAATATACATTCAATCTTTTTTCTTTTGTTTAATTTTTTTTATTTTTTTTTTTTTTTAAGGTTCACAACCATTTTTTTTTTTTTAAGATTCACAACCAATGCTAAATATACATTCAATCTTATTTTATTTTATTTGGCTCAACAATAAAATCAAATACACATTAATTAACATTGTCACATTATTCTTGTCAAATTTTATGCATATCTAGAATTTTTTAAATTTATTTAAAAAAATTAAGGACACTGCCAGTGCAGGTTTCGGTTTGCTTTTCTATGTTATTTTATTTTGTTATGTATTGTAATTTTCAGAATGGTTTGCTTGTTCTGAAATTTCAATTAACGAGTATGAATCTATTTGTTTCATATTATCACACAATTTATACAATATATATATATATGAATGTATTTGAAAATAAGGAAATTGTAGAGAATCGAAACAAGCATGAGTCGTGATTGGTTAGAAATGATGGTTACAAAGATTTATTTGCTGGAAAAACAAAAAGGGGATATAAAGTCTTACTAAATAATTTTTTTTTAAAATAAAAGAATTTTTCTTAGTTATGAACAAATTTAATTGAAATCAGCTTGTTTCCCAATGTTATGCTTCATTTATTTAGACAGAAAATATTTTTTAATTGAAAAAATATATTTTTTATATATTTGGTGGTGGTGGTGATGGAACGAAGGTGAAAGTAGAGATTGTGACATAGTGGTGGGGTGATGGCGGTGGTGATAATGGTAGTGGCTATGGTGATGGTAGTGTGATAGTGAAGGTGAGAATAGTGGTGATGGTGTTGTGAAATTAATAAAAATTTAATTGAAAAAACATTTTTTGTTTTTGAAAAGTAACAAACAACAAAATTCGTGGGGGACTAAAGGAAGAAGATGGAGGATGGATTGGGTGTGGTAAGGCATAAATATCTTAAAATGAATGGTTCAGATTTGTTAAAAGGTATAATTAGATTTTGGATAAATTAAAATGAATGGCTCAAATTTGCTAAATGAAAAATGGTTTAATGTCTAAAGTGTCCGTGGCTAAGAGATCAACAAACAATTCCTTGTTTTTGCCCTGATGCAATTTAATATGGGTCTTATAACACTTTCTTCAAATATGTTCTTTCACATTTTATTTCTTCAAATAGGCTCTTATAACATTGTAAACAGGTTCTTATAACATGTAAGGGAGAGAGTAAAGAGTGAGAGAGAGAGATGATTGTAATTTTTTTTAATCTTCCACGTTTTTCCACATTTTTTTTAATTACTAAAACTTATTTGATTGTCTCAAAATTGTATATTTGATTATTGTAAAACAAACTTTTTAATTAATTAATTAATGTATATTTGAATTTGTTATTGAACCAAATAAAATAAAATAAGATTGAATGTATATTTAGCTTTTGTTGTGAACCTTAAAAAAAATAAAAAAATAAATTGTTAACATTAAATATATTAAAAAAGAAAGAAAAAAAGATTGAAGGTATATTTAGCTAAAACCTTAATAAAAAAAAAATTTGTTAACATTAAATATATTAAAAAAGAAAGAAAAAAGATTGAAGGTATATTTAGCTTTTGTTGTGAACATTTAAAAAAAAAAAAAAAAATTGTTAACATTAAATGCATTTAAAAAAGAAAGCAAAAAGATTAAAGGTATATTTAGCTTTTGTTGTGAACCTTAAAAAAAAAAAAAAAAAAAAAAAAAGAGGAGTTGTTAACATTAAATATATTAAAAAAAAAGAAAAAAATTTGAAGGTATATTTAGCTTTTGTTTGTGAACCTTAAAAAAAAAAAAAAAAGATTGTTAACATTAAATATATTAAAAAAAAAAAAAAAAGATTGAAGGTATATTTAGCTTTTGTTGTTAACCTTAAAAAAAAAAAAAAAAAAAAAAAATTGATTGTTAACATTAAATATAAAAAATAAAAATGGGGATTAAAGTGGGTTGGGGAAAATCCAAACCCATTAGGATATGGGGAGGGTGGTACCCATGGGGAATGAGGAATGGGGAATGGGAAAAATTTATTATAAGGGAATGGGGATGGGGAATTAATATCCACCCCATTGACCCCCATTGCCATCCCTAATTTCAATTGGTCTCCAGTAGTCAGTCCATTCCACCAATTTTTCCTGTTTGGTGAACCATTTGTCTACTTGTTGTACACTTGAATTGTGGTAAAACGAACAACTCTTGTCAAACAAAACAGCCATTATTACTTCAATAGAAGAAACTTTTTGGGGAATTATTATACAAGTTTCTACATTATCGTGAAGCATAAAAACAGCTCATAAAAGTTACACTGTTAATAATCTAGAGAAGAAAAAATGATAGGCTAGTTTTATTTAGAAAACCCATCATTCAAGAGACATTGTGTCACACATCACATTTGCATGAGAAATGACCCTTACCAAATATCATGCTTCATCCAAAATGTGGAATAGACTGTTGTGAATATGCTATCCTTAGATTAGATTACTGTATTTTTCTAACAATGGTGATCAAGAGCTGATCAAATAATTTCAGTCAGAGAATGAAGACAAAGTTATATGTAGAGAGGGCATGTGGGGCTTCTTTGCACACGAAGGATAGGTCTCTCTGCAAATAGCAAGCTTATGACATGAAAGGGTTTTTTGGAGACTTCGTATGTTAGAATTATATATTGCAACTGATGGAAACAGACAATGATACTTTGTTCTCAAAATTTTACTTCACAACAATGCACTTCGAATCAAGGGTCAACATTTGACTCGAAAGTTTGTTATCTGATTTAGGCCTAACTGGTTTAAATGAGGCTTGTGTTTGGCTTGGGCCTAAGGTTTAGCCTGATTCGTTGGCTTGTGATACGTAGCCTGTCAACTTATTCATTGACCAGTCAGAGGCAACTCATGAGCTCGGCAAAATATATGAAAAAAATACAAGAAACAAAAAAACAAAAATGCCCAAATTATAAAACTAATTCTTGGCCTTGTTGGCTAAGCCGGTAGGCTTGCTTGTTGGCACATGAGAAATTGCTTGTCTACACAACCCATGGGCGTGGCCTTTAATTACATTTTTAGACTCCAAATTATGTTGTTTGCGTCATTTGATCTCAATGTTTAAATCATGTCAATTTAATTTTCAATATATAAAAAAAATTTAATTTGATCCCTTAACCTGACTTTGTTAGTAGATACCATTGAAGTCATAAATAAATGTAAAAATTCACTCAAAAAGTTATATTTTTAGTTCCAAAATACATGATCTATTTTATTAAGGAGAAAACTCACTTGATGTATATATACTTTTAGTTGTATCATTTTAATATTCAAAATTACATATTTATTCATGACTTTAATGGTGTCTACAGACGGAGTTAGGTTGGAAGACCAAATTAAAACATTTTTTATACGTTAAGGGCTCAATCGACACAATTCAAACATTAGAAACAAAAATGACACAAACAAAATGCTTTGGATAATAAAAATATAATTAACCCTTAAAACTATACAAGATACAAATTTAATTGATCTATTCATATGAAACTATTCCATAACTCTTTACATCTCTCTATCCCATTCTCAAACCCCATTTCTTCTATTTTTAATATCCATGAAAGAAGCTCTTGTAATATGTACAGTCAAATGTGGGTTCTTGAGTGCAAAAGCATCAAACCTAGCTGAGAAAACCACATCCTCCATGTTCTTCACAATGAAGTTCAAAGCAGTCTCTTTCAAACTATGGTTAGAACACACATCTGAGATCTCTAAAATATCGAGTGCGTTCGAAGAGTCCAACGATCCGAGCATTCGATGCTCACAGAATTTTTGCAGGAATGGTATGTCATACTTGTCAGCTGCAACTGAGAGTGAGTAGACATGTTTGTCTACTTTCTCTTTAGGTAAGGTTCCACTGTAGAGGAATTCTAGGAGTGATTCTAATTCTTCGTAGTTGAGTTCAGGGAGAGTTATGGAATCGTTTGGTGGAGCTTTGCATCCATCTGAGTCTAGCATGTTCTTCAATATATCTGATCTTGCCGCCTTCAATCAAACATGACATATTAGTTGTAGGTAATAAACAAGAGGAAAATGTTTGTGACCCCGACAAAAGAGGACCCCATGACTCCTATTAATGTATTGATCATTGATGTGTTTAAATATATTTTGGGAGTTGTGTTTGACAGTGACATGAATGGTTTAGATCATTTTGGGAGTTGTGGAAGTTGTATTTTGTGGGGATCTCTATCATTACTGTAAAAAATTATACAAAACATATATGTGGAAAAATTACAATGATAGTCCCTATGTTTTCACGTTTGTGTCATTTTGGTTCTTGTAATTTTAACTGACTTGATTTTAACTCTAAATTTATGATTTTATCTCAATTAAGTCTAATTGATTACTATTGTTCGTATATTTTTTTATTTATTATAGAAAATGTGTACATAATAAAAGACATGTATTATGCTTTATAGCCAAAATTACATACTTGTTCAACTCAACAACCAATTTTCTTTAAAAATCTTAATCGGCATTATCAATTGAATTAAATTGATAAAATTTAAAATTAAGCGTCAAAGGGGAGCTAATTAAAATTATATAAACCAAAATGATACAAATGACAAAATAAAAGACTTGTAATGTAATTTATCTATTATATATAATGATGTGGTAGAATTTTTACCACATCACTTTAGTAGATTTTTTTTTTTTCTTTTTTCATTTATAAAATTTGTATTTTCCAAATCATGTTTCATAAGAAAATAATAAGCGTAATGTCATAGGAAGCGCAACTCCATTATACCTTAAAAAAATCAATTAATAATTATATATCAGTCCGTATTTATATTCATTGATAACATTGAGAGAGAGAGAGAGTGAGTTACCAATAAAGCTCTATGGGCAGGAATAGGGGGACCATTATTGCCAGGCTTGACTTGAATATCAGTGTGAATCTGATCTCTAAATGAAGCAACAAATCCACCCAGAAAACTCAACTTATCATTCAGTTCATCTTCCATGTCCTTCATCTCTTTTACCCATTTCAATGCATTTGCAAATCCCTGTGTGTGTGTGTGTGTGAGGGAAATAATTGAATTAACCCATTGTCTACCATTTCATTACCAAATTTTGAATTTTGTAGTACAAATGCTGTGTTTTTTTTTTTTATTGTTTATTACTCAATATCCGGCCGAAATGATCAATTAATCCGGAAGAATAATCCCACCATCCACTAGTAAGAGGCCCAATTAAAATTCAGGCAAAATCCCATATGCACTATCTCCAAGCAATTATTTGTATCTAGGAGATTTCGAATGTGAAACCATAAAAGGAACACATCCCAAGTCCCAAGCCTTGACCATTAAGCCAACTTTGTGGAATTAAGTTGCTAATAATTGGCTATTTTAATAATTTTTTCACTTTTTATGAGAAGACATACAAAAAAGTAAAAAAGTGATATAACAATTTATAATAACTTTTTAATTTTTTAACTACAATCTTCAGTTGCCAAACAAGTTTCTTATATTTAGGTAAATGAAAAAATTTGTTCGACTCTCGTATTAATGTTTAAAAATAAATAAATAAATAAATTACCAGCCTGCCAAAAAAAAAAATTTTAAAAATATTACAAGATTACAGCCGTAAAAAATTATAGGAAAAATTATCAATCAGTGTTATTATCAAAAAATTATTACAGATTCATGATAAAATTTATAAATTTAATTATCACTGTGTATAAATTTTATCATTTATCTGTAATTTTTTTTTAAAAAACTTACACTGAAATGAAATTTTCCCAAAATTATATCTCGTCAAGTTGTTCTCTATTTTATTTATTTATTATTATTTCTAATGACATTTAATTGCTTAATTTATTGGGCTGGGTTAGCTCCAGGCCCAAAACAATTATAGCTGTGGACTGGGCTGGCTCCTGAGGAACATAATTAGGAGAATCAAGCAGGGACAGCCCAAATATGACAGTCAAGTTTGTTGGGCACCTGAATTCATGTCCCCAAATTCTCTTTCTCTATCCCCCCCAAAAAAATAAATTAAATAAATAAAAATTATGAATGTTTCTTAATTGTAGCTCCTTCTGGTTCTGTTTCTTTGATTGTTTTGTTTGGTCCTTCCCACCTATCTGTACCTAGCAAAACTATTTGTCTGGGAAAATAAAAAAAAAATTGGAAACAAATTGCACCCTCAAAATTTCTGGTTGAATCCAAAAACCAAACAGGTCTTATATTTTTTGATGTCCATAGATTCAGTAGATTTTAATGTATAATGTTATGACTGTTGTATGCATGGTCATAGATATCCCACAACAACCATAAACCAAAAAAGAAAAAAAAAGATTCAAACTGATTGTCAACTGATATAACAAGATCATCAAACAGGACTAACAACAGCAGATTAAAATGAAAAACAAATTGCAGAAAACCAGATATGGAAAAACCAACCTTGGATGAATTTGGTGAAGAAACAGCATTGTTATTGCATTTGTTGTCAACAACTCCCTTATCATTTTCGTGCTTGTTTGTGAGGGTGATCAAGCATCTGGCTCCCTCATAACACGCTGCGCATATCGTATTCCTCGGTGGCCTCAAAATAAATGGCATCGTTGTACAGATTGAGCAATCCATCTTCCTCAAGAAGAAGCAGAAGAAGCTTTTTCGTGTTTAGAACTCAATTCTGTCTTCTTTTTTTATTTGTTTGTTCTTTATAGTTCTATTATGGGATTCGTTAATAAGACCTTTTTTTAAAAAGAAATATTGTTAAGAGGGTTAGGCGAATATGACCTCTATAGCTGCTTTCTTTTGTATGCATATATGGCTTGAAAAGAGAAAGTATCCTGATTTAGTAAGTGAACAATACATATACAAGTGCTTTATGTAGGGTGCACTCCATTGATTTATTTAACAAAATTACTAAATTAGCCTTTAGAGGAGTTATTGGTAGAGCCGGAGAGAAATATCTATAGAGAGAACCTTAAGGGTTGTCCTGAGTGGTTTGAGGTTGTGTTGCCTACACAATTGCTTAGGGTTTAATTATTGAGGTCAGACCGTGAGAAAGTAATTTCTTGTGAATTCTTTAATTCCAGCATGGATGTTTGGCTTTTTATCAAACTGGGAAAGGGATCAATTGAGATATGCATAAGTTGACCCGAACATCCGTGACTACTGAACCAAATATATATATATAGAGAGAGAGAGAGAGAGGAGTTCTATTCATTCTAGACTTTTAATTTTCTTTAATGATATTTATCTCTTGATGTATTTCATCTAAATGTCATGAGTACATAAAATACTTCTCATTTTTTAAAAATAAAAAAACATATTATGCCACATGAAATATCACGTAAATAGTGAAAAATTATAGTAACATATTCTAGTTGTAAAAAACAGATCTCTTATAATCCATATGATCTACAATTTTTGTATTTTGGTCTTGGTCTACAATTTCTGTCTAAATCCCTAATTGTCACAAATATAGAGACAATACTGGCTAAAAATAAGCTCTAACTTTTGTTTGCACAAGAAAATTAGAAGTGAAAAAGTGGAGATGGTGGAGGGCATAGTAGTCATAACAATAAAATCAAAGAGTTGGTTGGCTCCATGTCTTTTTGGAGTGAATTTGAAAAAAAGACCCATAAACTAATAGCTTAGTTAGAGAAGAATGAGAAAGTTAGGAAGTGGAAAGGGACTTTCCAACCTCATAAACAGCAAATATGTACAAGGCAACCACGTCTTAGGAACCACTTCAGAAAATAAGATACATACATATATATATTTTAGGCCAGCCTGGCCAATTTAGAATATAAGACCTCTCTAGAAAAACCCATTTTGTAACCTATGATGTACATTACTGTACCAACTAATAGAGTTTCCAAGGTTATGATTGATTTTAATTAATCAATGTTTAGGGCATTATAATGATGGTGTTTATCACATGTAGAAATATCAAAGAAAACTTAAACAAGTTTAGTAGATTGTGACAGCTCTAGGGCCCTCTTTAATTGTTTGGGGATAGAGAAGGGCTTAAAATTTAATTATTATTATTTTAGCCTGTGTTTGGGAAGGCAGTTTGAGGCTAAATTAGCCATATACGAACAAAAGTGGCTAATTCAGCTACATGGAGACAAAAGCATGGCAGAAGGGAAATTCTATTTCCACACATCAAATTATCTCTACGTACATCTTTTCTCAATCCACACATTTAGTAATTTGATTTTTATTTCTTTGTCTCAATCCACATACTTCACATTCTAAATATATCATCACCTTCTCCATACACATCCTCTCCTTCCCGTGATTATCTCCAACAAGATCACTCCGAATGCAAAAACATCCACCTTTGTGGTCACTTTTCCGGTGGCTGTCAGGAAGCTGTCAGGAAGATGATGGATCAACATTCAAATTAAGATGTAAACTTGGCAATTTTGGAATTACTTGATCCATGAATCAGGTTTTTAATGTATGACTGTAAAATGAAAATCCTAAGAAAGTCTATGAAATATTGTTTCTTCTTTTTTCTTTTTTCTTTTTAAATAAAAATATAAACTTAACCATATTCTTTCTAAAACCATACATTAAAAGATAAAATATGTTCTATTCAATGCTTAAGAAAAATTTGAATTGGCTTGGTCACAGATTGATAAATGTCTAATTAATTCATATGAATGAAGTTGTGCTTACCAGCATACTCAAGTGCTAAATATCCAAATTCTCTGGCCAACCTTGTCTGCATCGAATGCTTCCCATCAGGGGCATTCTTAACCAAATCAAAATCAGACACCTTAGCTCTCATATCATCTCCAAGAAGTACGTTAGAGGGTTTCAGATCTCTATGGATGAAACTCTGCTGTCCTAAGCTGTGCAAATATTCAACCCCTCTAGCAACATCTAACACTATTGTGACTCTTTGTTTTCAAGTCAGCGGAGAAACCCCCATTTCTCTATAACCAAACAGATGTTGTGCCAATGTCCCTTGAGCCATGTACTCGAAAACCAAGAGCCTCTCATTTCCATTGACACAAAAACCATGTAGTCCGACCAAATATGCTTGTGCTTAAGTGGCTGGTTAGATAGTGGTGGGTGAGATGTGTATGGAGAAATTGTGAGATGTGTGAATAAGATGGTAATTTTGTTAAAGAATAAAATTATGATTTTGAAAAAATTCATTAAGTGTGTGGAGTAAGGAAACTTGGTGTGTGGAAATAGAATTTTCCATGGCAGAAGCTTGGCAACAACCATTTCACAGGTAAATTTACGAAACTACCCCCACATGAAAGAGGGGCTAATTTAGCCTCAGCATCAGAAATATTCAAAGTAAAAAAAAAAAAACTTTTTTCCAAAAAACATCTTTTCCCAGAAAAAACAAAGAAAGTTGAAAAAAAAAAAATTAAAAACATTTTTTTTGTTTTTTGTTAAAATATTTTATAAAAATAAATTCAAACTCTATTTTATAAAAATATTTTTAAAATATTTTAATTTTTTTGTTATGTATTTGGTTATGATTTGAGTGTAGAGTTGTGAAAGTAGTATGGAGTTTCGAGTTATGTGTTTGGTTATGAGTTTTAAAAATAATTTATTAATTGAGTTTTATTTTATGTGTTTGGTTACGATTTGAGTGTAGAGTTGTTTTTAAATTTAAAATATTAACATTTTAAATTATTTAAATTTTTTGAATATTTAAATTATTTAAATTTTTTTGTTAAAATAATTTTTTGAATATTTAAATTATTTAAATTTTTACGATTTAAATTTTTTGAATATTTATTTAAAATTTTTGCTTATTAAATTATTTAGATTATTTAAATATTAAAAATAAAAATAAAATTAAAATTAAAATTAAAATTAAAATAAAATTAAAATTAAATATTTAAAATTAAATTAAAATTAAATTATTTAAAATACACCGGACACAAAAATAAAACCTCACTTTTTATCATTTCACAGACAATGAAAAAAAAATAAAAATAAAAATAAAAAACACATGAAAAAACCATTTGCAAAAAAAAAAAAAAAAAAAAACTTAAAATACATAAATTATTTAAAAAAAATACGCCTCATTCAAAAATATTTAAAAAAATTACAAAAATGTAAATTCAAAAAAAAAAAAAAAGAACGACAAAAATACGCCTCATCCAAAAAGATAAAAAAAAAAAAAAAAAAAACAGAAATTACCATTTGCCATGTAATGTACAAATAAATAAAACACATGAAAACCCATTTTTGAAATATAAAAACAAATTAATGTGTACGAATTAAAAAATGAAAAAACGTAAATTAAAAAAAAATAAAGAGAAAAATACGCCTCATTAAAAAATATTTTTAAAAAAATATAAAAACATAAATTACCATTCGCGACGTAATTTAAAAATAAATAAAATACATGAAAATTCATTTTTGAAAAATAAAAAAAAGTTATTGTATACCAATAAAAATAAAAAAGATAAAAAAATACACCAAATCCAAACCCAAAATAAAAAAATAAAAAATTTAAGTAATATACGCGAAATCCAAACCCAAAATAAAAAAATAAAAAATAAAAATTAAGCAAAATACGCCAAATCCAAACCCAAAATAAAAAAAAAATTTAAATTTTTTAAAGGAAAATACGCCAAATCCAAACCAAAAAAAAAAAAAAAAAAAAAAAATTCAAACAATTTTGGTCCAGTACATGGAGCTGACGTGGAGGACCATTTGAGTGTGAGTTGCCATGAGAATCATGTGTCAAGGGCAGTTTGGTAATTTACCATAAAGACACCTCACCAAAAAGCCAAACAGTCCTTTCCAAACCAGGCTTTTTAGCTTCAGGCTAAAATAGTCAAAAAAATCAAAAAGTTAAAAAGCCAACCCACTTCCCAAACGAAGGGTTAGTGTTATTGAATTATTGGATAACATTATATATATATATCATATAATTGGTTGGTTAGAATGGATTAAAACAAGTGATAAGATTTTAATAATTTAGTTTTTATATTTGGATTGTGAAGAAAAAATATATGTATACTTGTTAAAATGAGTCCCTTATATGAGATATTAATTTCCTGAATTATAAATTAGACTGCACAAATGTTGAATTAGGAGAGATTAGAATTTAGAAGACAAAATTTGAATTGTGAATCCCACGTGACTCCTAATCCAATATAGAACTCTTCCAATCCTTTGAAATGGATATGAAATTGGAAATAAGATAAGTTATTGTGATTAGTTTTGGGACTGTGACTTATATATATCTGTCCATTGTCTATAGTCAAAATTGCAGGCTTTCCATTGTCTATAGTCAAAATGGCAGGCTTGTTGCCCAAATTGGATAAATTTTGAATCCTTATGCTATTGTTGTGTCACTTCTTACAACACAGATGTCACAAAATTAGCTATCACTCAGGTCAATTTTGGTTATTATATATATGTATCCATTGTCTATATAGTCAAAATGGCAGGCTTGCTGCACAAATTGGGTCAATTTTGAGGTCAAGTTTGGCATCCTCCAAAAAATTTAAAAAGTCAAAAAGTCACTATTCTATTTAAATCACATCATCTTATTTAAGTCACATCACTTCTCTAATACATCAATTCAAAGCCAATCCAAATTCAACTCATATTTCATAAAAAGTCAAAAAGTACACTTATTTAGTCTTCCCAAACTTGGCCTGAATCCTTCACTTCTTACAACACAGATGTGACAAAATTAGCTATTGCTCATGTCAATTTTGGTTATTATATTCCCCAACCAAACCCCCCACCCACCCCCCCGGGGAAAAATCCGGCCGTTCTTTTTCCTCATTAAAAAAATAAAAATAAATAAGAATTTACAATCTAATGGTTATTTTAAAAAATAATTACACATAGAGAAAAATCCGGCCGCTCTTTTTCCTCATTAAAAAAAAAAAAATCAGAATTTACAATCAAGTGGTTATTTTATAAAATAATTACACATATATAAAATAGTATATAATTTTAAAGATTTTTTATCCATAAATTCAATTTCAAATTTTCTTCGTTTAAATATTCACACTTTAAAATACTTTATCCATAAGGACAAACTATTACAAAATGATCAAACTACACATGTATATTGAGAGGGGAATTTATGTGGATAAATTAGGCCGAGCTAAGTTTATCCTTATTAGATGTTGGGCTGAGCTATGGGCCGAGGTGAGAGCTTGGATAGCCCAGTCAAGTTACATAAGGTCAATGGGCCTTGAGATGATTGTGTGCACCATTGGTGGATGGACCAGAATGGTGTGTTGCAGAAGGCCAAGCTAGAGTTATCTCGGCAATGTGACTTATGGTGGTTAGTAATTGCACGGCCCGGTCAAAGTAGTTGTACCAGGTAGCTCGGCTAGGCATAGTGGGCTGAGCAGGATGATTCACTATCTCACTTGGTTGGCAGTAAGTAGGGTGTCATCAAAATAGGCATTATCCTGTGGAAAAGTGATTCATAGGAGGACTCTACTAAAGCGAATTAGGGTCCTACTAGGGATGTACCTAGCGGAATCGATAAAAGCTCGTGATAGAACCTATGGATAGGTATTGCAATTCTTACTCTTAAACACACAGAGCTTATTGTCTATTGTCTACTTGCTGACTTAGGCATCGGAGGGGTTTCTGGCACACACCCGCCGGCTAGCTCACGTGCATTTTCATGTAGCAAAGCGACGACATTTGAAGGAGTGCAAACTTGGTCAACAGGATTATACGAGAAGATTATTTCGTGCTCGTACAATTGGTGCCATTTGTGAGAAGCTCACAAAGAACAAACATTTTGATTGAGTTTTTCTTCAACTGATTTCAATAGCGCACAACGAAGACTTGCCTTAGTCTGTTGTCGATGGACAAACTCCAAAATGGGACAGGAGGTATGAGGATTTGCCTTTTGTTCTTCCCATGGAATATTTAGACCCTCCGCGGCGAAACCCTCATAGGGGCGCGCGAGAAAAACAAGGGTTAAGCCCTCGTCACTCTCAAAGCCCAGATGGATAGAGGTGGAAGATGGATGCCCAGGTTCTGGAGGGTAGCGTAAAAGAGCAAGACGAATTGATAAAGAGAATGGCAGTAGACATGGAGACCATGAAACGCCAGATGAAGGGCAAAGGCATGGCAGGGGGGAAATCCGCGAAGGCAAAACGCGTTCTCGCCACTCAGGAGATCGCGACAGATGAGTCACGCCTTCGCATTCTGAAAGTAGAAGCCTCAGAATAGGCGACACACAATCAAAAACTTCCAGGAGTCGTTACTCCAGGTCTAAGAGAACGAGGACTGAAAGGTCTTGTATGGAGGGAAGCAGTTATCGACCCTCACATATACATCAGACCACTTCTCGGCACACCAAGTTGCCTAGATCGGCGAACCTGCGGACCGTGCTAGAAGAGAGGGCTCGAAAGAGGGAAGACATCCAGGCACATGACCCATTAAGGGTCTCTGCTCTGCAGCGGCTGGCTCCTAGGAAACATGGGAGTGTCGAGGTTGGAATGCCAATGTTGTGCCTTGTTTACGAACCAGTAGACAAAACGTTAGCAAGGTTGTAGAGCTCGCTGTTCATTCCGGCGATAGAGAACGTACCATTGCCCTTGGGCTTCAACTAGCCTAAGTTCACAATCAATGAGGGCAAGTCGGACCTTTACATGCACTTTCGCCACTTTCGCCAAGTTATGACTATACATCGGTAGAACGAAGCTCTAATGTACATCTTGTTTCTATCAAGCTTAGACGACCTAGGCTTGACTTGGTTTGAAAGGTTGCCAGAAGGTAGCATCGCTTCATGGGCACAACTAGCGGAGGCGCTTGTCACCAGGTTCAAGACAAACACCAAGACCCCAATTGAGATAGACCAGTTGCTCACCATTGACATGGGCGACAAAGAAATATTGAAGGCTTATAACAACAGGTATTGAAATACCTTCAATAGCAATAACGCCACCCCTCACGATGGAAGCCCTAATGGAGAGAGTACACCAACACATCAGGGCAGAAGAAGATGGCACTTGCACTAAGGCAAAGTCTGGCACAACAGCGATGTCGGACAAAAAGCCTACGGAAAAAGTTGACATGGTTGGCCGGGAAGACCGACCAAGCAAGAATAGTCGCGGCGGATGACCAAACGACGAGGACCCCAAGACAAGGAGGTTGAGAGTCCTCATCGCCATCACCATCACCACGGTGTTCAAAAAACCTATCTATCGGATTCTTAGCAAGATACGTGATGAACCTTTCATTCGGCGGCTAGCCAAGTTGGGAGAAGCGCAAGTTCTACGACGATAGATATAGGTGCACCTTCCATGATGAGGTCGGGCACCGAACTGAGAATTGCACGCCTTTGAGGCAGCATCTGGAAGAGTTAGTGGCCGCGGGCCACTTGGACCAATATATTGAAGGTGGAGCTCGGCCGAACCCCTCAGACCGCAACAAGCCAGATGGGATGCCAATGCAAGGTCTGCCCCAAGGCGTGATCAATATGATATATGGGATCATTGAGCTTGAGCTAGTTTGCGAGCTTAGAGAGATGATAAAAAAGGAAGAGCACATGAAGGAAGTACTAAGTGTACAGCCAACTGTGAAAAAAAGGAAGACGGAGGCAAAAAACATCACCACTTTCTTTGATAGGGACTTAGTAAGATTGCAAAGCCCTCACAACGACACGCTAATGGTTACTTTGTGCGTCAAGAATTTTGATATCAAGCGAATCTTGATAGACTAAGGGAGCTCGTGCGAGATAATATACTATAAGACCTTCAAGCAATGCAAATTGGAGGACAAAGATTTAGCACCCACAACATCTCTCTTAGTCGCTTTCAACTCTATGTCAGAATGGCCAGTTGGCAAGATAATTTTGCTGGTCAAAGCTGGGACGATGACAAAGCAAGTAGAATTCTGGGTACTGAAAGTCCCTTCTACTTACAACATTATTTTGGAGAGAGCATGGTTGCACGCCATGTGAGCGGTGGCATCAACTTATCATCAGGTGATACGATTCCCTAATGAAGCTGGAGTGATTGAAGAATCTTGGGAGACCAAATCATGTCTAAGCAATGCTTCGTGACCGTGAATGGCAGCCGAGTTGCCAAAGGGTTCATACAAATGGTAGAGGAGCCAAAAAGTAACAAATTATTTGCGGATGTCGGCAAGGCAGCCAAGTAGAAGGCAGTAGAAGATCTGGTAGAGGTAAGAATAAACAAAAATGTCCTAGAGAAGTTCTTTTTGCTTGGTTCATCTTTGTCCAGCATTGAGAAAGCAGAGATCATAAAATTCTTGATCTCTAACCTCGAAGTGTTTGCCTGGACGCTATACGACATGTTTGGCATCAATCTGAACTTCATCTTCTAGTAACTTAATGTCAACTCGATCGCCAGACCTATTATACAACAAACTCGCGATCAGTACTTTACCACGGCGAGGTAGTGGCTGAGGAAGTGGAGAACCTGCTGGAAGTAGGGGCAATCAGGGAGGTGCACTATGCTAAGTGGATCTCTAACACAATGGTGGTGCTGAAGAAGAATGTCAAATGACACATTTGTGTGGACTATAAGACAGTCAACAAAGCATGCCCAAAAAATAGTTTTCCTTTACTATGGATAGACCAACTGGTGGACCTAACTGCAGGTCGTAACCGCCTTAGCTTTCTTGATATGTATCGTAGATACCATCAGATTGCTATGTATGAACCGAACCAGGAGGTTACATCATTTACAATGCCTAGGGGGTTGTATTACTACAAGGTCATACCCTTTAGCCTGAAAAATGCAGGAGCAACATTTTAATGAATGGTCACAAAGATGTTTGAACTATTGTTAGGCAGAACACTGAAAGCTTACATTGACGACATGGTGGTCAAAAGTAAGAGTGAAGTAGACCAGCTCAACGACCTAACTGAGATGTTTCAGATTTTGAAGACCCACAAGCTGTGACTGAACGCATCTAAATGCGCATTTGGCGTGGGGTCAGGCAAATTTCTTGGCTTTCTAGTAACTAACCGTGGTATAGAAGTCGATCCCTCTCAAATCAAGACCATTCAAGAGCTTAAAAAGCCCAACACAGTCAAGGAACTACAACACCTTATGGGCCTAGCTGCAACACTAAACCGATTCATAAGTCGGTTGTTAGACAAGTGTCAACCGTTCTTCCAGGCACTTAAGGCCAAGTTCAAGTGGGATGACGAATGTGACCGAACTCTAGAAAGCCTGAAAGAATATATTACCTCTCCGCCATTGTTGGCAACCCCGGTACCAGGAGAGGAACTTTTCTTGTACTTAGCAATTTCCCAGCATACATTTAGTGCAGTGTTGGTGCGAGCAAAAGGAATACAACACTTTCCTATCTTGTATATAAGAAAAACATTGTTGGGCGCCGAAACGAGATACTTGTAGTTAGAAAAGCTTGCTTTAGCTTTGATAATGGCTTCAAGAAAATTGTCACACTACTTCCATGCACACACTGTGATAGTTTTAATGGCATTCCCATTAAAGGTCTTGTTTGAAAGGGCGGACTTTTCTGGGCAAATATTGAAGTGGGCCATGGAGTTAGGGCAGTTCGACATCAAGTTCTAGCCAAGAACCACGATAAAGGCCCAAGCTTTGGCAGGCTTTATGGCAGAGTTTGCTCCAGGAAGTCATTATGTTTGCCCGGTAGACTTGATCGAGGAAACCGGGCAAAAAGGAGGGAGTGTTGCGGGAATAATGCAACCCCCGCAACAAGCTAAAATAATGGTTGTAGCCTTTACTAAGGCCAATAGCACATTGCCAAAAAGGAAGGAACACTTGAAAGCTAAAACATCGGATGAACACTTGGAAATTATAACCTTTTCTGACGCGTCCACCTGCTGGAAGTTGTTTGTAGTAGAAACGTAGAAGCTCTTTGAGGATGGCGCGTCTAATAAGCATGGAGCAGGACTTGGGATAGTCCTCATCTCCCCAAATGGCCTGACTGTTGAACGGACAATCACACTCGGATTTTTAGCATCTAGTAACGAGGCCGAGTACGAAGCATTGTTAGTTGATTTCAAGTCAGCTCATTGGATGAAGGCCACCGAGCTAATGGTGTACAGCGACTCCCAACTGGTAATCAACCAGATATCCAACGAATACAAAGCAAATGAGGACAGAATGTCCAAGTATCAGGAGCTGGTCAGGAACGAAGTCATAAAATTCAAAGTCACAAGGATAAAGCAAATCGGCTGAGAAAAAAATAACAAGGCTGATGAACTGGTTAGTTTGGTGTCGATGGCAGACACTTCTATCCCACACCCTTTTCTAGTTAACTTCTTACCAAGACCAAGCATTGAGGAACCTAAAGCAATCGAAGTATTCTATCCCGAGTTAGGTACCTCATGGATAGACCCTATCGTGACCTTCTTAAAAGATAGAATCTTGCCCAAGGACAAGAAGGAAGCAAATAAAATTCGAGTAAAGTCGTAACGATTTTGGCTTTCTCCATTTTTAGCGCTATACAAAAAGTCCATCGCTAGACCATACTTAAAGTGTGTCCATCCTAGCAAGTTCGAGGTATTCTTATTTGAAATCCACGAAGGCATTTGTAGAAGTCACCAAGGGGGGAGATCTTTGGCCTATCGAGATATCTTGCAAGGGTATTAGTGGCCATACATGCAAGCAGACGCAGAAAAGTAAGTCAAGAAATGTGAAAAGTGACAAAAATTTGCACATCAGATCCATCAACCGACCAGAGAGCTCCTACCTTTGACCAGTCCTTGGCCTTTTGCAATGTGGGACCTGGACATAGTAGGACCACTCCCAACCGCGCCGGGCAGCAAAAAGTTCTTCATCACAGCGACAGTCTACTTCACAAAATAGGTGGAGGCAGAGGCACTAGCATCTATCAAAGAAAAAGATGTCAAGAAATTTGTCTAGTAGAACATCATAACCTGGTTTGGAATTTCCAAGGCCTTGATATCTGACAACTTTACCCAATTTGATGGTAGAATCTTCAAGGGTTTTTACAAAGAGCACAAAATATAATTCTACAATTCCACACTGGCATACCCTCAAGCTAACGGCCAGGTCGAAGCCTCCAACAACGTGATCTTAGACGGTCTGAAGAAAAGGCTAGAAAAGCGAAAGGAAAATGGGCTGAGGAATTTCTCCACGTCTTATGGGCTTACCGAACTACACATAGACAGTCAATCGGTGAAACAACTTTTGCCTTGGCCTATGGCATGTAAGCAGTAACCCCCCTGAAAATTGGCCTCCTCGCCATTAGAAGTGAAAATTTTGATCCAGATTTGAATGGAGTAGCCATAGCCTTGGAGCTTGATCTAGCCGAAGAACAAAGAGAAAGGGCACTGGTCCTCATCGCCTCATATCAGTTGGAACTGTTTAGAAAATATAACAAGGCAGTGCATCTAAGACAAGATTGGAGATTGGGTGCTATGTAAAATAATGAGAAATACTTTGATTCCTAGGGATGGCAAATTAGGACCCAACTAGGAGCGGCAGTACAAAGTGGTGGGATTAGCAGGAAAATGAGCCTACCATTTAGAAAAAGTAGACAGTCGAACTATCCCAAGGCCATGGAACACGACCAATCTCAAGATATTCTATTTTTTGTTCTTTGCACTTGTAATTTTCTTTAATAGTCAATAAAACAAGTAGATAATTTTTTACGGTAAATTTTTCAATACTTGAATTTATTTCGATCTGTATATAAATCTTTGCCCAACTGGTAGAGGTGTAATTTTGGCCCGGCTCGGCCCGACCTATTCAGGCTCGGGCAGGGCCGGGCCATGTCAGGCCTTGCGGGCTCCCGCCAAAAAATCGGGCCGGGCTAGAAAACTAGGCCCAGACCCAAGACTAGGCCCAGGGGTATTCGGGCTTTGGGCGAGCCAGCGGGCCGGGCCTCGGCCTAGGCTCGAGCTTTGGATGGGCCTAAACAAATTTATTTTTATTTTTTCTACCAAAATTTTATTATTTTCCATTAAAAATAACACTGGCCCTCTGGTGGGCCGGGCGGGCCGGGCTTTTGGGCGGGCCTTGAGTGGGCCGATGGGTCAGCCGAGCTTCAAAACGATGGCCCAGGCCCTGGCCTAAGGCCTCGGGCTAGCTTGGGCCTGGGCCTTAATGGGCCGGGCCCACCTCGGCCACGAGCGGGCTTCCGGCTGCCCACTGGCCGTGGGCCAAAATTACACCCCTACCAACTGGAGACACAGAGGATTGACAGGTTTGACTAACAAATTTTTTACACTTTTTAGCCGAGATGGTTATCTCGGCCAAAGAAGGTTGGCAGGTTTAACCAACAAATTTTTAAACTCTTTTGTTCGACATGTTCATCTCGGCCAAAAAAAAGTTGGCAGGTTTGACCAACAAATTTTTTGCACTCTTTTGTCCGAGATGTTTATCTCGGCCAAAAGAAGGTTGGCAGGTTTGATCAACAAATTTTTTACATTCTTTAGCCGAGATAGTTTTCTCAACTCAAAAAGGTTGGCAGGTTTGTCCAACTAATTTTTGAACTCTTTTGTCCGAGATGTCTATCTCAGCCAAAAGAAGATTGGCAAGTTTGACCAATAAATTTTTTGAACTCTTTTGTCCGAGATATTTATCTCTACCAAAAAAAGGTTGGCAAGTTTGACCAACAAATTTTTGAACTTTTTTGTTTGAGATGTTTATCTCGGCCAAAGAAGGTTGACAGGTTTGACCAACACCATTTTATGAATTATTTGACCAAGATGGTTTGTCTCGGCCAAAGAAGGTTGGTAGGATCATTCAGGGCTGAACTAGTAGGCTTGGCGAAGCATACACAAAGTTTTGTGACATTTGAAGAGAGACACAGAAACTATGCAAAAAGATGTTCTACATTGATAGAAAAAATTACACGAGGAGGGGCATATAGCCTGGTTACATTGCAAAATCAAAATATGAAAGAAAATAACAAGAGTCTCAACGCGGTCAGTCAAAAAGGTCGTCCAGCTCAACATCGGCAAAACCACCAACTTCACCGCTCATTAACTCGGTACTAGCAGCATCTTCTTGTTTCAAGTCAGTGACACCTTCTATGACTATCAAGCTCGACTCGGATGACTGCACACCTCTACTCGAACTGGCAAGGAACTCTCTCGACTGAGATTAGGGGCGGGTGGAGGAGCGTTGATCAGGGCTAGGGTATCTTCCTTCTCTTGTAGAAGTTTTTCTTGGATGGCGTTAGCATAAGCCGTCATATAGCTCGGTATAAAATGTGGAGGAGGATTCTGAAATATCTCAAAGTCTGGCGCCTAACCGAGCTTCTCCAGCGCTGCCTTCCAGCGGCACTTGAAGAAGATATCCTTAGCTGCTGCGCACTATTGGACGTAGATCTCTTCGCCTTCTTTGTAACTACGGTCCTCAGCGTCCTGCATCTTCTTCTACAACATCTTTATCTTGGCATCCTTCTTCTTCTCAAGCTTGGTGAGCTCTCGTAGATATCGGTCTTTCTTCTCGGCCAAGGCTTTCTACTTGTCTTCTTCGACCGCACTGACCAGGTGGACCAACTTTTCTTTCTCCGTGTTTAGCTCGGCCAGCGTCGCCTTGAGGGCTTTCACTCGACGTCTTTGGCCTCATCGTCAACAATGGCCGCCCTAGCCATTTTCCTTAACTCAAGTACGCGCTTATGGGCAATATGGTTTTTCTGAACGGCCTGCAAGACATGTGCGATGATTAGCTAAACCGAGCAGAGAGATAGTGGAACAGAAAGAGATATGGAATTCAGGCTTACCGAGACTAGTGACTTCGTAGCAGACCGTATCTCCTTCAGCTCGGTCAGCTGTTCATGGTGCTCCATGTCGGCTGACAGACAGACACTCTTGGCCAAGTTGAAGGCCAGGAGGTGGTCTTTTTCAACACAGATAGAATTTACCGTAGTCACAGCTTGACCCTTGAATGACACTGCTGGTGTCCACACAGAAAGGGTAGAACGGCCAGAATGACAACCCTCTTGAGATTGTTCAGGATAGGTAGTTCGACCTCAGGCAGCTCGGCTTCTTCCTCATCTACCAGTCGTTACGGTTGAGTGGCTGAAGTATGAGGCCTCTTGCTGGGCCGAGATGAGGTAGCCCGAGTAGAGGAGAGGGTGACAACAATCTCGTGTGGCTGACCAGTTGGAGGTAGCTCAGTATGAACCTTGGCATTAGAAGCATATGCCTGCTCGGTGATAAGGGCTTGGATAGCTTGTCTTTTTGCCATCTCTTGTTCTTCAGTGAGAGGAATAAGGTTGATAAGGGGGAGGTTGGGATCAGGCTCAAGAGATGACTCAAGTAAGAAATCTGTGACCTTACTCCTCCTCTTGTCGAAGTAGCGATAGGTCGGTTAACCGCCCAAAAGCTCGGCCTAGTCTCGATGCCGGTATTGTAGCACGACTCGTAGTACGGCTTGGTTGGCGTGGGTGTAGCCTGCCTTCAATTGATTCCAATCTGCAAAAAGAACAAGGGTTAGTATGGCTGCAGAAATTAAAACAAGGAACAAAAAGAGGAGTCGGGCTATTCTTACCCGCCATCCCTTTATTCTAGTTTATACTGTATCCTGGTATCTAGGCCTCCTGGTCCTTGAAGTTGCCAGAGACCCAGAGAAAATCGTCATCGTTCAAGTCTTTATCAGGTGTACGCTTGACAATTTTCTCTCGATCTCTTCTAATTATAAGGTAGTAAACCCAACCATCATCATTTTGGCTGAGTGAATACAGGTGAAACATCTCGGCTAATCCAAGGTTGAGACTGAGACGGTGATTCAGTTTGGCTATGCCGTTAATTATTCTATAAGAGTTGGTGGAAAGTTAAGGGGGGGCAAAGTCTTGTCTGCTTAAGAAATTCGCATATGAGAGGTTGTACAGGGAATTGGAGCCCGCCATTGACTATGGACAGCACTGAGAAAGAGACGAAACCAGGTTTTCCCCAATATATGGTGTCTAGCTTGGCCAGGGATAGATAGACGTCGTTTGGGATGTTGTAGTCCCTTCGAAATTCGACCATGACACCTGGTGATCTCACCATAAAATGGTATTTGCCCATGGTCTTAAAATTAGTGTGTTAAGAGGGTTTGCACGGTGCGCTAGCGCGGCGCTGATATGGATAGTGGTTAGCTCGGTTGAGCAATGCCACCAAGGGGCAAAGTGCAAGGTGTGCCTGGCCAACCTAATCAAGTCTACACAGTTGAGAAAGAAAAGTGTGTTATGCTCATGTGATGGTTGAGCTAAAACAAGGCTAAACCAAGTTGGGGGATTGTTTGCTCGGTCAGAGGAGAGTGTGCAATGTGTGTCTAGCTCAGTCGTTCAGCAAGTTTAGTCCACCGCCAATGGGACCATAGCTTAGCTGTGGAGATGGGCAAGGTTTTAGCCTGGCTCGGGCCAAGGGCAAGGCTCTGTTATGAGAATAGTGATACTCCTAGTTTGGTTGAACTTGCATATTGTGGTGTAAACAGGTTTTATTTTGGTTTAAGCATGATTTTGGATCAAAATCAAGGTTTTGACTAGTTTTTTCCTGTCTGTTTGGAATTCATCTCTAAACGTGGATTTAGAGGGGTTTTCAGAGGCCCTAATGTAGTTCCATATCCATTTTTTATTGATTTTAGTGGATTAATACTCATAATGTTGTTTTTGGCTAAACGGTGGATTAGTAACACTAAGGCACGAAGAATAGCTTGAATATTGAAATAGAAATGTTAAAAAGCTTCGGAAACTTACAGATAAAGGATGCAGTGCTCAATTTTGATCAGTGGATGAAGCTCTAGTAGCTGAAATAGAGTAGATGCTTGAATCAAGGCTAGATGCATGAAGATACAAAGGACAGGAGCTTTGGCTTGGGATTTTGCTAGAGAAGATGAACAGTGGATGTGAGCGGGTGTGCATATAGGCTATATATATGCATAAGGCAAAGAGGCGGGACCATTCAAATTTTTGGATAGTGTTTGACGGCTATCGTAGTAGTACGAGGCCGGTAGTGGCATGCCACGTGTCCCATGATTGAAGTGGTGTCAGAGTGGCAAATGAACGTACTGGGTAATTGATAAGACTCCTTAGAAGCAAGCAAAGTGTGAGACCTAGCTAAAATTTTTATCTTGGTTAAGTGGGACAATGGTAGCTCAGTTGAAGGATAATAATCCCAATCATGCATCACAAATGGAATTAAGAGGCAATTGAGAGGGGAATTTATATGGATAAACTGGACCGAGCTAAGTCTATCATTCTTAGATGTTGGGCCAAACTATGGGCCGAGGTGAGAGCTTGGATAGCCCGAGCAAGTTAAATAAGGTCAATGGGTCTTGAGATGATTGTGTGCACCATTGGTGGACGAACCGGAATGGTGTGCTGCAGAACGCCGAGCTAGAGTTATCTCGGCAAGGTGACTCATGGTGGTCAATAATTACATGCCCGATCAGAGTAGTTGCACTAGGTAGCTCGGCTAGGCATAGTGGGGCGAGTAAGATGATTTACTATCTCATTTGGTTGGCAGTGAGTAGGGTTATAGACACCTCATTTTTGATCGCCCTTAAGACTTGGGTGCTACTGATGGCTTACTTGGTGATGAAAGGTGTGTAGTGCAAAGGGTCAATTTCTTCGGTAAGAGGAGAGTCAAATCCCAGCCTTACACCCCGTTTTGGACCAGGACCATTTTGAACAAAAATATTTTAGACCTTAAAACCCTCTCTTTCAAAATATTTTTGAAAAAAGTTCCTACGATGTTCCAAAGCTCGCATTTCGTTAAATGTTGCGCTTTTTGGTAAACCGAGCAAGGACAAAGTGGAAATGAATGAAAGAGAGATGAACTCTTTCTCAAAATCTTCAAAACACCTTATTTGGGGGTTTGGAGTTGAAGAAAAGAGGAGAGGAGAGAAGAAAACCCGGTTGGGGAAGAAGTTGGGCATGAATTGTTAAGGGAGAGTTGAGTGGCCCTCGCTAAATCGGGCCTATCCATTTGCACACTTGGATTTCAGCTATGAGGCCACCACCATTGGAAAGAATACTTTCGGGGCTTCATTTTTCACTCAAGAATCTCCTAAAGCCGAGGCCAAATGAGGGAGATATGGCTGGTTAAAGTTGGGCATCGATCTGGTTGGACCGAAACTGAATAGTCTTCATTAAAAGAGGGATATCTCTTAGCACACTTGGAATTTTGATGTGAGCCTTCCACCATTGGAAGAAAGACTTTCGGGGCTACAGTTTAGGCTCGAGAATGAGCTGAAAAGGAGTCTAGATAAAGGAGTTTGCCTAGTTGAAGTCAGGGACAGGGACTAGTTTTTGCTGCCAGCCACAAATGGAGTGTGCCGGCCACAAATAGAGCTTGCCGGCCATATGCCGGCTAGAAGGGATTCTTGTCGGCCAGAAAAGTAGCCGGTCGGCCACCACAAGTGGCCGGCCGGCCAGTTAAAGTAGCTGACCGGCCACTTGTGTCCAAAACTCAGATATTTTGCAGATATTTCTCCTCCAGCTGTTTTCACACTCCTCCAGCTGTCCTAATTCAGATATTTCAAGCTGAGGCTTGTATTTTGCTATATATGAAGGCAATATCTATCATTTGAGGGGGTTAGCAATTTTAGGAGCCTCTCTCTCTAAAATCTCTCTCTCTCTCTCTCTCTCTCTCTCTCTCTCTCTTTCTCTCTCTCTCTTTCTATAATTTTGTGAGCAAATTCTCAGCTTCTCTCTCTAGAAGCCTCTCTCCCTTTCTATATTGTGCTTAGAAGTGAGAATTTCCTACACTCTTGCAAAGAGATCCTAGACCAAACACCTCTACCTTGTTGTTGAGGTTCTTGGAGGTCCTATTTGAGCTCTCAAAGCTGGTTTTGGCTCAGATTTACACCTGTTTTGCTGCTGTGCTTCAAGGGTAAACACTTGTCCCTTTAAAGCTTTGTTTTGCATGCTTGTTTTGCCACCTTTTCAAACTGTTTTTGGCCTAGTTTTCAACTACAAAAACCTTTATTTTTAAGGTTCTAAAATGGTGGTTTGAGCCTTGTTTGCTTAAGGGGTGGTTTCCTCCCTTTGCTCTTTGGCTTGCAAAGCCTTTTAAGCCTTCTTTTTAAAGCTTTTGAGTCCATATTTTTTGGCCTTAAAACCACTGAATTCCAGAGAAATTTTAGGGGTAGAAAGTTTGTTTTGAGGTCCAAAATAGGAGGGGGTGGCCTCCACTCCTTGTCTCTCTATGCCATGCCTAGTTAGCATTACAAAGTAGCATATTTTTGTGGCTTGTGTTGGCTTATTTCAAGCATGTTTTTGTGACTTTTTGGACTTGCTCTAACTCTGTTTTTGGCTGGTTGGAGCACCTCTTGTTTGCTTCTTACACTTGTAGTGTAATCTTGCTTACTAGCTTAACATGCTTGATGAATTGGCCTATCATTTTAGCTTGTGTTAGCTCTATCTCAGCATGTTTTTTTATCATATTTTAACATGTTTTAACTTTGTTTTGGGTGGTCTTGGTCACACATGCTTTTCTTTGTATAGCTATAGTGTAAATGGCCTTAACTAGCTTTGAGTTTTAAGGCTCTTAGCATGCTTTGCTTGTGATGTTTCCATGATATGGCATCATTTTGCATGTAATTTCAGAGCATATATCACTGTCATACTCTCACATATATCACTCTTTAATTACTTTTGAGAGTTGTGCCTTATGCCTCGCTTGCGAGC
The DNA here is from genome assembly GCA_036172215.1 of Camellia granthamiana. NCBI lineage: Eukaryota > Viridiplantae > Streptophyta > Magnoliopsida > Ericales > Theaceae > Camellia > Camellia granthamiana. Next base: position 143,088,176 of record CM069903.1, on the reverse strand, counting down.
CAACATGTGCGCATGATTTTCTTGCTTTTTGTGCTCCAATTCCAGCATGATTTGGCCACTATTTTGGCATGTTTAAGCTCTGTCCAAAGCTGGTTTGATCATTTGAGCATCGTATTGCATGCCTCTAGTGTTGTCTCCTTCACTAGTTTCAATGTTTTTGGCTCTTAACATGTTGTACATGAGTTGTTTGCATGTTATAGTCTTATTTTGCATGCCATTTCAGCACTAAATATCTGCAATCTCCCTTTGTTCTTTACTTTTGACTTTGCTTTTGAAAGTGGTCTTGAGCCCTTTGTTGGCTGGAGCATGAACTTGAGGCATTCATGCCTAATGGCTTTAATCCTCTCTTGAGGGTTTCTACTAGTTAACAGCATGAGACCTTTTTCATGCTCAAGGCACTTGTGGCTTAGGCCATCTTTCCCATTAGAGGACTTTCACATTGGACTTAATCGGTTCAAGGATTAATCGGTAATGTAAAATGTGTAAACAAAACGAGCAAAGTAAAACTTATGCAAAATAAGCTTTTATATTGCATTGCATGTGTTTGGATCGGACGTTAATCTAAACACAAGAAATGTGGGACGTTTCATACTCATAGTGATGAAACGTCTTGCATTTCTTGGTCGCCAACTCCCTTGATCATGCATGATAGGGCGGAGGCATTTAGAGTCTATGTGTGCATTCACTAAGCTTGTACAAACTTGGTTTTTGGGCCATCATGCATTGAGATGCTTGGTTGGTGGCTTAAAAGCCGGGTGCCACACTCCTTTGAGCCTGAGAAATGATGAGGAGTGTGGCAGTACACACATTTCCTTGCAAATACATTGCTGTGCCTTTGTTGTTCTCTGTTGCAGCAAAACCAGAAGCCTGGAAAAGCAAGTGGCCGACCGACCACTTTCACTAGCCGGCCAGCCAGTGAAGGTGGCTGGCAGCCACTTTTTGTGGCCGACCAGCCACCAGTCCATTTTTGTGTAGAAATGATCCTGTTTTGGAGCAGAAGCAGTGTGGAGGTTGGTTCAATGTTCAGAAACCAAGGCACGTGCAAACAGAGGCAATTGACGGCAAAGCAATGGATTTCCGAGCGGACGCCAACCGAGCATGCATATCTCCCTCGCCCGCGAGGCCGTTTAATTGCTTTAATTAGTTAGAGTAGCTAATTAATTCACTTGTTTTGTAATATGTTAATTAGCTTAGCATAGCTAGTTGTTCAATTCAGTTTGTAATAATTAATTAGCTTAGATTAGTTAATTAGTTGGTTTGTAATAATTAGCTTAGCTTAATTAGCGTAGCTAGTTAGCTTATTCATTCGGACCTTCCGTCGCGAGGGCAAAATGTTGTAATAAGCGTGCGTGCATGTGTGCATGTCTTCCAACCCCACGTCTTTCTTCCTTTTATTTATCCGCTTTCGGTGGTTAGATTAGGACACGTTTTGGTTAGCATACCTTATGCTTGGATGTTGCATCATTCATTTGTCTTGCATGCATCGGGCTCGGCGCATCATTCAAACTGCATCGTATTTCAATACCTATTTGAATACGTGTACCAAGTTGCTTCGTATGCCATGATTAGATAGTCGAGCCTATTTAGTTACATTTTGCATGTGTTGCATTAGGCATTTAGCATAGTTAGGACCATGCATGATTTCTAACTAGTTTTCTATTTTGACTTGGAGTACACTGTAAGTGTTTACGCTTTAGCATCCTTGCATGAGTGTGAGTGTTGCCATGATAGCATGCTTACCATGAGGCTATGTGCTTACTTGATAAACTGCTTGAATGCCTGTGGGTGAAGGCTTAATTGCCTAAATTGGAACAATTCAATGATTGTGAGTTTTAAGCCCACTTTGCGGAGTGGCAAAATCATGTTTTTAAGCCCACTTGAGGGTGGCAAATCTGCGCTTTAGCCCACTTGAGGGTGGTACTTTCAAACCATTTTAAAAAACAAACATGAATTGAGTTGTTCCAATTCTCGCAATTTTAGTTTATACTTGTATGCTGTGTGTATCACCTAGTAAAGTTAGATTAATAATCAGAATAAGAGCACATGGTTTATAAAACAACATATCATGTTAGTAGAGGCCGATCTTTGATCGGGCGAGCGGGGGTGCTCATTTCAAAACCTTCCCTTTTCGTACCCAAGTTCCTGAGCCGAGGCAACTTTGGTGATGACGGACACGTGGCCTTTGGCACAAGTCAGGGTTTCCTAAATTTCCCAAAAATAAAATATTTAGATGGCGACTCTGTAATCTAGCAAAGCAGTCCAGTTTTGGCAATATTTGATGTAAAATATGATTTTCTAAAATGATTTGCCGGATTGGACTCTTTGGTGATTTATCAGTCTTACATTGCACTTTGTGAGATTAGATTCAGAACCGTGACAGGAGTCCGAAGTGTAGTAGAGAGACCTATTCGCGCCCTCTTCGAAAGGGGGGCACGCGGAGAAAGTCGGGTGCTATAGTTTTTGGCGATTCTGCTGGGGATTTAGAGAACTTGACTCGAACTCATGATGTGTTGTTTTATCTACATTTATGTATTTCTTTGCATTGCATTTGCATTGGTGCACCTAAGTCACAGTGTTTGCCATATGTTATTCCTGAACGATTTGTCGGAGGCTCGCTTGGAAAAACGTGCCATAAGGCTGACCGATTACGGGCTCTGACACGATGGAAACACAAACCTTGGTTTTGCCGAGGCACCCTTCTTGACCAATTGACCTAGTTGCATATCGGAAGCCATAGAGACCATTCCAAACTAGGATAGGTTGCTCGCCCGAATGTAGGTTGTTTGAAACTGTTCGCTTGCGTAACGAACCCCTAGTTCCTGACGAAATTAGGACAGGGAAACCTTACCCCCTCATAGGGGTGTTTTGGCTCTCAATTAACTGGTATGTGCTTTACAGTGAACTGTACAGGGATGTGCATATCAGTTGCGAGTTTGGTGTTTGATTTTAGGGTAGGATTCAGTAACGAGTACAGTCATTCAGTTATGCTCATATCTGTTCTGGTGAAATTAGGCTGAGATGCTGCCTGTTTTCTCTTTTGCAAGGTAGTCTTGGAACTATAGCTTCAGAAGGCTCCGATATCCCTCGGGTACATTGGACTTGTGTTGATAGACTTTGTTAGGTCAGAGATTCAATTACAAGGGCAACCAGTGTTTCCTTCGCCAGTGGTAAGGCAAAGAAAGGCCAATCAGGGCTCACCGGTTCAACTGATCCGACAGTCACCAATCACATCACCTCTGTTCAGAGCACGAGCATCTACCTCTATCATGGCGCAGCCTCCGACAAATCTAGAGGATTTGCTAATCCATTTTCAGCAATCAGTGGATTCGCTGCAGCGAGATATGGTTAGGCAAGCCGAGATATTGCAATAAATGATATTCAACTTTACGGACCTCCATGAAATTGGGGTTCAAATCAAGGATGCCATCCGACAAGGGCACATTGTGGAAAGTAATGAGTCTTTAAAGAAGAATGTTACTCACAGTTCCAATGTTACTACTGATGGTAGCACAGCTGCGAAATGCTCAAAAGTAGACACTATCACCACTTCCCTCAATGGCCAAAAACCAAGTACTTTAACTCGACACCAAGCCCGAAATTTCCATCCTCTTTACATGAGTCTCTCTTAAGCATTGAAAATGCTGCGAGAAAAAGGGTACCTAGAGCTCCTAGAACCTCAACCCCTTCCAAATCCTCTTCCACCAAGATATGACCCAGCTAAATATTGTGCCTATCATCAACAATACGGTCATGATATGAACTGTTGCATCCACCTTCGTCATAAGATTCAGGATCTTATTGACGAAGAGATCATAGCTCCACCTAAAGGACCTCGGGCAGGTACTGACCCGTCATCTCTACATCTCAATCTAATCCATACACTGCCATCTGCCTACAACCCGAGCATATACATCACCCCAGCCCATTCACCCAAGCCGGAGATGTTCCTTCCAATCAGCATGGACTTATGCATGATGAATGCACTCGAACCTCAATCATCCCAAACCCATGAACCCACAACTTCTAAGCTAGTGAGCATGATTGAAAATGTGCAAAGAACTATGGTAGATTTAGCCTTTGGAATTTTGGCTCCATTATCGACCACATCACAGGCCAAAAGTTTCAATCCAAAAGGCTCCTCAATCTTGGGGCAAGCTGCAATTGAAAAGAGCCAACCTAAAGCCATCTCAAATTTGGGTGGTGGCATGTCAATAACAACCGAGCTCCGCTCTGATATAGCGACCTAATCCCTTGGCCAAGCTGAAGCAAGTGGCAAGAACAAGGTAGGGATAGGCATTAGTCCCCATGGACGCCTTCTGTGGGCTGTTGAGGCTTTGAAGGCCGAAGGACTGAACAAACAGCAAGTGCTTGCAGTTGTTGCAAAAACTGTGGATGACACTTTTGTCGCTCAAGTTGGGGGCATTTCAAAACAAGGGGCAAGCTGGGAAAAGGGATGTCGTACTAGAAACATTCCTTTCAACTCCAATCCTACACTCGGAAAAGATCATCAAATGCCAGCACCTGCCAACCCCTTTGCTGGCACATCCAACTCTCCACAAACCTCGAAGTACCAACCCCGAGGCTAGAGGTTCTTCACCCCGCTTTATATGTCCTTATCCAAAGCCATGGGTGTGTTGATCAAAAAGGGCCATCTCAAACCCCTTGAGCCTCGGCCTCTCCCGAATCCCCTTCCAGCCAAACATGACCCAGCTAGGTACTGTGCCTTCCATCAACAAACCGGTCATGGCACTGACAGTTGCTTTTGTCTTCACCACGAAATACAAGATCTGACTAACAACGAGGTCATTGTCGCACCAAGTCCTATAAAGTCTATCGGCACGGGATCGATGAACTTGGGGGATAATGTGATTATGTGATCGGGGGATGAACCACCTACGGATGGCACTCAGTTTACTCCAGATGTGATGGATGGCACGCACTATTTTGAACAATGAGCAAATGCTGGTTATTTTACTTTCTGACTTGGATGTTGGGTCAGTCTTGCTGTTTTGTTTTGAGTCAGTCTTTTTATGCTGAGTCAATCGAGTCTGTCTTGTTGTATCGAGTCAATCCTGTTGTGTCAGAGTCGGGTGATTTCGGGGGTGTTACCTCGGACATCACTATCTTGTTTTTTGTTTGTCTTTTACACCCTTTCTTTTGCGTCTGTTTCTGCCATTGAGCCAGTTGCGCGAGATGATTTGAATGAAATAGCAGTGATTTTCACCCTTTTGTGTCTGTTTCTGCCATTGAGCCAATTGCGCCAAAAGATTTGAATGAAACAGTAGTGATTTTCACCCTTTTGCGTCTGTTTCTGCCATGGAGCCAGTTGTGCCAAAAGATCTAAATAAAACGGCAGTGCTTTTCACCTACTTTTATGTGCCTTTAAATCATTGCACTGACCAAAGTTTTTCAAAACTTTTCTAACACTATAATGAAAACAAAGATGAAGGAATTCCTCTGGATTTGTAAAGATTTGATCAACTGAGAGAAAGAGAGACGTGCTAAGCCCTTAATGAATGAGATCATGTTTGTTAATGTGAGTACTGGGAAGTAATCTAGCTTGATCCATGATTGGTTCTACATTGTCTTCGGCACATTTCTTAATAAAAAAAAATTCATTCCATGATTGGTTCTATTTGGTAATCCTAATAAAAAAATTCATTCACATTTCTTCGAAAACTCTCTATTTAGATATCTCCAATTTAGATTTTTGTTAGCTATACATATATATCTATGCGTTTGATTTGGTTTGTATGTGTTTGATTTGGTGTTTGTTATGATTTAGAGATCTGAACATGGAGATAGAAAGTGCTAGTAGAATTGCTCGATCTGAGTTTTTGATCCTAGCTTACTCAGATCTGATAATTTAAGATGAATATTCAAAATATGAGACTCATATTTGGTATTTTGATCTTGATTGACTCAAATATGATATTTCAAAATGGATGTTCAAAATCAGAGAGTTAAGTCTTAGTTGGCTTAGATCTGTTAAAATGGATAAATTTTCTTTGTTGTTATTGTTGATGATTACAACAAATAGTTGAAGAAAATAACTGTGTTGTTGTTGAACAAACAAATTTGTGTGTGTGGGTGTGTATATTTGAGAATGAATATTATCAACAAATAATGGACAATACTTTGTCTATTATTGCAACAAATAGGGTTGGTTTGGCTCTGTATTTCAACAGATAGGATTTGGTTTGGCTTGTATTTTAATATATAATAAAATTTGGCCAAATATTTGAATAGTTAAGGTAAAAAAATTGAACATATAGCAAAATTTTAACAGATTAAATTCAACAAATAGAGAGAGAAAAGAGAGATGTAAAAACTCAACAAATCATGTTGTAAATTTCAACAAATAAGGGCGGAAATGAACAGATAGTCAAAAAATTTGAACAAATATATGTAAATTTAAGTAAATAGAAAAAATTTGAACAGATAGTTAAAAAAAAAGCCAACAGATAAATTATTGAGTAAAATTAGAAACAAAATATCATTCAAAACCAACAAAAGAACTTCTCACTAAACTATTTTACAAATGGTAGATCTCTTACCCAAAAAAAAAAATCCAATAGACCTAATGCCTTAGACAATTGCGATAGTGGACTTTTCAACAATTTTCTCTAATTTTAATTATTAATATTTATAAAAATTATCACTAATTTGTAATTATTTAAAAAATTACACTGAATTGTAATTTTCTCAAAAAAAAAAAAAAAAAAACTAACCTAGTATGTATGCTAGGTATGGAACTGATGACTAAAAACATATTACTGAAATATTAGCAAGCATGAATTATCACATAGATTGGAAATATTAATATATTGATTTACTGGAATGAGATGAAATGGGATGGATTAAGCATTCCTTCAACTCTCTTATATAATGATCATTCATTTACAATGGATGATGATTTTATTTAGAAATTATTTATTATTATTTTTTTAGTCAGCCAAACATAAGAATGGATATTTTTACAAAATGATCATTCCATTCTACTCAATTCCAGCGAACCAAACAATTACGACCCAAACCTGCCCCTAAAAGTTTAGCTCATGACCAGCCTATACTTGAGCCTTAAAGCAAAGTTCCAACAAAATATTCATACAATAACGCGGCCTAAAACAAAAGCTAATAATGGCAGAACGTCCATTGAACAGTGCATAAATGTCAGGATTCAAAACATATGACATCATATATTGTGGGGGCTTAATAAAACTATTACGTATAGAGGCCGAGTAACTTGAAGAAAGAAACCAAGTCACGTACTATACGGCTCTATCCCGAAGGGACGGAGGCCAAATAACTAGATCAGCAGAAGAATCAGCTGTAGACCGGGCCGAGTACGAACAGTTAGCCGAATGAGGGATTATTCATTGGACGAAAGGTGGGCCCAACCATCAACATCAAGGACGACTATAAATAAGAAGAGCATCAGCTAAGAGAAGGTATATGGAACAAGTAAGTTTAACTTGAGACATAAGCAACCAAGAGAGTATACACTGACTTATCCGTCGGAGTGCTAATTTCGGCACCCCCGACCAGAGTGTTCATTATTTTTTAGGTGACTAGCTGAGGATCACGAGCGTCCTACAGGATCCAAAGAGTATTTCTAAGCCACTTTTCCACAATTGGCGCCGTCTGTGGGAATACTCCAGCACATCCCTGGCGGGCGTGACGGAAGATCCTCTGGTAGTCGCTGACGACCTTACGCCACGAGTTGATACCACTCCAAGCAACATGCTTGGGCCAGAGAACATTACCGCACGAAGGGCCTTGAACTTCGACTCAGTTGCCTAGACCTTACCCTCGACATCAACACATGAGACAATGCAAGCGATTATGGATTAGGCGAAGCAAAACGAACAGAGGTTAGAAAACATGATGGCTAAGAACGAGCGCCTTCGACAGGATTTGGCTTTGGAGGTGGCAAAATCCCAGTAGGCCGCGTGCCAAGATCCGGGACGACCTTTGAGAAAGGATGGTCGACGACCTCGAACTCGGAGACAAGATGGTGGTAGTGATTCTGACTCATCATCTCCAGAATCCAAAAAAAGGGACGAGTCGAAGCCTCCAGTTCTTCCGAAGGGAGTCCGCGTGCACGGAATAAGCGAAGAAGAAATGATTCAGACGAAGAGGATCAACATGACCCCTTTATGCGATGGATCGCAATGGTAGTGCTACCCAAAAAGTTCAAAGCCCCATCGTTCACCCTGTACAATGGAAAACAGACCCCACTAATTACATCTATCATTATAAGCAAGCCATGACGCTATATGCAGACGACGAGGCCCTCATGTATCGAATATTTCTGAGTAGTTTGTGACCATTTACCGTCGGATGATATTATAAATTGGAACTGGCATCGATTAAGAGCTTCCATCAACTCCAAAAATCCTTCAGGACAAGGTTCATGAGGTCCAGCCGAAGCAGGCCGATTCTCTCTGGGCAATGCAAATCCAACCAGGGGAAACCCTACGTGCGTATTCGGCGCGCTATTGGGAATGCTTTAATCTCGTAGATGATGCCTGCAATGACTCCACGGCCATCACCGCCTTTAAAATGGGGTTGCACTCTAATAGTGCCCTCCGCAGCTCCTTGACCAGAAGGCCCCCCAAAACAGTATGGTCGTTAATGAAGAAAGTCGAGGAATACTGCAAAGTGGAAGATGACGCCCTGCGGGTCAAAGCTGGGCACAAGGCCAACAAGACAGCCCTATCTGAGCCCTGAACCACGGAATTGGGCTAAAATCACACTATTAGTTCGGGCGGGCTCCCGATCAGTGGATGTAGAATTTTTGGTTGTCAAGCTTCCTTCGCCGTATAATCTCATCATGGGACGAACTTGGCTGCATGCCATGCAGGTTGTGCCAAACACCTATCATCAACTATTTCGCTTTCCGACTGAACGCGGCATTGAACAAATTTGAGGTTCCCAGAAATCGACGCAAGCATGTTATCTTCTTGCCACAAAGACACCGAGAGACATGGAAGTGAATTCAATTGAGGTGCCGGATTGAGAGAGCCTCGACGACGTTGGGCGGCTCCCAAGTGAAAAGGCAACCGGAGCCCTAGATCAAGTTAAAATTGACGAGAATCCTGAAAGGTTCTTCATGGTCGGCGCTTCCCTGAATAAAGTCGACAGGCAGGAGCTAATTTCCTTCTTACTCGGCAACCTTGATGTATTTGCATGGTCGCCATATGAGATGCTGGGGGTGGATCCATCTATGTCTCAACACTGTTTAAACGTTGATCCCAAATGTAAACCGATTATTCAGAAAAGCCGGCGGTCAGCCGTCGAACACACTGTTGCCGTTGTTGAAAAAGTTGACCAGTTGCTTGATGTTGGGGCAATCCGCAAAGTGACCTATTCTACATGGCTGTCAAATACTGTGGTGGTGAAGAAGAAAAATGGAACTTGGCGTGTTTGTGTGGATTTTACGGACCTAAACAAAGCTTCTCCCAAGGATTGTTTTACCCTTTCCAGAATAGACTAACTCGTAGATGCAATGGCACATCATCAACGTATGAGCTTCCTAGATGCCTACAGAGGCTACTATCAAATTGCCATAAACCCGGAGGACCAAGATAAAACTGCATTCCTCACCCCAAGAGGAACTTATTGCTATAGGGTTATGCCTTTCGGGCTGAAGAATGTGGGGGTAACCTACCAAAGACTAGTCACTGCCATGTTCAATGAGCAACTTGGCCATACTATGGAAGTGTATATTTATGATATGGTGGTCAAGTCCAAAGAAGAGCAAACTCATTTAGCCGATCTGGAAGAGACATTTGGCATTCTTCGCAAATACAAAATGAACCTGAACGCTTCCAAATGTGCATTTGGCATCGGATCCGGCAAATTCCTTGGCTACATTGTTAACCACCACGAAATCGAAGCCAACCCGAGGCAAATCACAGCAATTCTAGAACTTGGCTCTCCTCGGTCGGTCAAAGAGGTTCAAAAGCTGATGGGAATGGCCGCCGCGCTCAACAGGTTCATCAGTCGTTCCATAGATCGCTGCTGAGAATTCTTTCATACCCTTCAGCAGGGTAAAGCTTTTGAATGGACCCCCGAGTGTGAGGCCGCTTTGGACAGTTTGAAGACTTACCTCCGATCAGTTCCACTCTTGACAACACCTTCGGCAAGTGATCCGCTCATTTTATATCTGGCAGTTTCCGATCGGGCCGTCAGCACCGTACTGTTAAAGGAAAAACTTGGGAACCAGCGGCCAGTTTATTATGTGAGCAAAGCAATGGTTGACGCCGAAACATGTTACCTTCCGTTGGAAAAACTTGTCCTTGCTCTCGCCACGGCAGCAAGAAAACTAATGCATTACTTTCAGGGGCATACCATTGGGGTACTAACGGACTACCCCCTCTGGTCAGTGCTCCGTAATGCAGAAGCATTAGGGCGCATTTCAAAATGGGCTCTCGAACTCGGCCAATACGATATTTAATTTCTGCCCAGAACCTCAATCAAGGGGCAAGTGCTTGCCGACTTTGTGGCCAAATTCATTGGATGCCTCACTGACTTTAAATCTGATCAAATTCAACCTAAACCGAACTAGAGAATTTACGTTGGGACGTTTGGCAGTTGTATTGTGACGGATCATCCAACCAACGTGGCAGTGGGGCGAGCGTAGTGATCATGGCTCCCAACGGGGTAATAATCGAGCAGGCTGTTAAACTGGGCTTTGAAGCATCGAACAATGAGGCCGAATACGAAGTGTTGTTAATTGGTTTATGGAATGCACCTCTCCTTAGTGCTTGGCGTCTGCTTATGTTCTGCGACTCAAAGCTAGTCATCAACCAATTGAAGGGGGAATACGCAGCCAAAAATGACCGTATGATAGCTTACATGAAAACGACGAATTCTTTGCTGGCAAAATTCGACCATCACGAACTAAATCAAATAACCTGGGATTAGAACACACATGCAGATGCCCTGGCTTGCCTAGCCTCCGCCATCAACTCAGAAATTAAACGGATAATTGAAGTAGGATTCATCCTTGAGCCGAGCATTGCCCCCCTAGAGTGAATTCAAATCAATATCATAAAATCAGGTCCAAGTTGGATGGACCCCATCACTGCATTTCTATCTTCCGAACAGCTCCCGACAGACAAGAAAGAAGCGCACAAACTGCGAAACAAAGCCCTGTGATACTACTTTGATCCGCAGGGAACGCTCTACAAAAAATCCCTTTCTGGCCCATACCTCGAATGCGTTCATCCGGATAAAGTCGAAGAACTCTTGACTGAAATACACGAAGGTAGTTGCGGTGCCCATTCTGGTGGGCGTTCTTTGGCTAATCGGGTTGTAACACAGGGGTACTAGTGGCCGACCATGAGAGCTGATGCCGAGTGTTACGTCAAGAAATGTGAACAGTGCCAGAAGTTTTCCCCTTTAACCCATTTGCCTGTTGAGAAGTTGAGCTCAATCACCAGTCCTTGGTCGTTCGCTCAATGGGGCCTTGATATCATCGGGCCATTGCCACGGGCCCTAGGGAACAAGTGATTCTTGATTGTCGCAATAGATTACTTCACAAAATGGGTCGAAGCGGAGGCACTAACACACATTCGAGATACTGATATTAGGCGTTTTGTATGGAAAAATATCATAACACGATTCGGCATTCCAAGGGCACTCATTTCAGACAACGGCACCCAGTTTGATTGTGGCGTCTACTGAGAATTATGCGGCACGTATGATATTTGACCCTATTTCTCCACCCCGGCTTATCCACAGAGTAATGGTCAAGCTGAAGCCTCCAACAAAGCCATCTTGGACGGCATCAAGAAGAGGCTGGAGAAAGCTAAAGGTAGATGGGTCGAAGAATTGCCGAGTGTGTTGTGGGCTCATCGCACTACTCCGAGGCGATCCACTAAGGAAACGCTGTTTGCTTTATGCTTCGGAACCCAAGCAATCATCCCCCTGGAGATCGACCTCCCGACCTTGAAATCTAAAGTTTTTGATATGGGCCAAAATGACATGATGTTGGCGTTGGATTTGACTCTGATTGAAGAATGACAAGACTGTGCCCTTGCATCCATGGCACGATACCAGCAACAACTTACTAAGTCGTATAACCACCGTGTTCAGCTACGCCGTTATACACCAGGAGAATTGGTCCTCAAGAAAGTACTTCCAGCTGCTAAAAATCTGGCTGACAGAAAACTGGGTCCTAATTGGGACGGCCCCTATCAGATCAATTCAATCCTGGGCACAGGGGCATATCGGCTCAAAGACATGTCTGGGAGAAATCTGCCACGTCCTTGGAATTCCACGCATTTGCGTAAATTTTATCATTAACCCGACTTGTGGGGCATCATAACTTGTTTTGAACGTTCGCCGTGTACAACTTTCACTTTTGTAATGCAAGACTTATCTCACTATATGAAATTTTAGTTCGAAGATGAAAGCCTCCGAATTCGGAGCCCCATCCGTGCAAGACACGTTTGGGCCGAGTAAGCCTTCGAATTTGGAGCGTCCTTCATGAATGATACGATTGGCCAACACAAAAAGCCTCTGAATTCGAAGCGCCCTTTGTGAATGACACAATTGGGCCGAATAAGGCCTCCGAATTCGGAGGGCCCTTTGTGAATGACGATTGGCCAACACAAAAAGCCTCCGAATTCGGAGCCCCCTTCGTGAATGACACGATTGGCCAACACAAAAAGTCTTCGAATTCAGAGCGTCTTTCATGAATGACACGATTGGCCAACACAAAAAGCCTCTGAATTCAGAGCGCCCTTCGTGAATGACACGATTGGGCCAAATAAAGCCTCCAAATTCAAAGCGCTCTTCGTGAATGACACGATTGGCCAACACAAAAAGCCTCCGAATTCGGAGCGCCCTTTGTGAATGACACTGTAACAACCCTCGTACTGATTACCGATAAATTACTGAATTAGCTACTGGTTACTGCTAAACTGGACTGCTTATGACTAATAATTGAACTAACTGAAGTACTGGACGGACTGATTGAAATCGAAACTGAAATTGAATAAGTTTATCTATTATATTGCATTCATATCTGTTTGATTGATTGATTATCTGTGTGAGTTTATGTGTTTAAACTGCTAATTGAAGGCCTTATCGGCGGCCGAATTAGAAACCGTTTAGAGTTTTGGAATCAGTAGAATATTCGTGATTTAATGGTATGTTTATCTGAAAATTGATTAGGAATGATTAAATTAGATTTAAATGAATTAATTACAAGTTGTAGCTTATCTACCAAATTGCCATGGTTAGTGGATATTTGTTTATTGATTTCCAAGAGCCTTCTTACACCCAAACAAACACTTAATCAGCCCCTATTTTTGAATCTAGTCGACCATAGTTAGAGAGAGAGAGAGATTTGAGCTCATCTTGTGAATTGCTAGAAGAACTTGAAGATTTGTGACATAGATTGCTAAACTGAGCTTGCAAGACTTGTAATTGAGACTTAGGTAAGAAAATCCATCTTCTTCTTGTTGTCTTGAGCTTCATCTTGCATGTTCTAGGCTCCATTGTAGAATCAAGCCATGATTTAGTGCATAGAGGTTGAATTATGCTTGAATTCATGCATGCATGGCCATTTTGGTGCATTTTGAAGTTGAATTCATGATGGATTGTACGTGCATGCTCATGTTTCTATCAAAGTCCATGTTTTCATTTTGTTTTCCAACTATTGAGCTCATTAGAGCAAAATTTGAACCTTGAATTCGGTTAAAAACTCATGCATTGCATGTTTTGAAATTGTTCTTGAAAATGGGTTTGAATTTTGGATTTAATTGACTCACCTTTGGGGCTTGAATTCATAAATTGGCTTTTGAAACTTGTTATACATTGTTTTGGGATGTATTTTCCAGAATTTGGGCCCAAGAGGTCGAGAATTGAGTTGAGAATGCTTGGTTTGAGCTTGGGAGGCAAATCTGGAAATTCCAGATTTGGCTTCTTCGCTCGAGCGAAGGATTCCTCGCTCGAGCGAGCACCCTTTATTCAGGGCTCCGCTCGAGCGAGCATCGAGCGTGGTATCGCGCGTAAAAATCCAACAACCAGTACTTTTGCATTTTACAGACCGCTCGAGCGAAGGACCTCTCGCTCGAGCGAAGCCTTTGATTTTGCAACCTCGCTTGAGCGAAGGAAGGCTCGCTCGAGCGAGACCCCTGTTTTCAGCAACTTTTGAAAAATGCCTTCCAACTGTATTTTTGCATCCTCATCTTATCCTAGGCATTCTTAGGCCTAATTTAAGGCATCTTAATGAGGATTTAGACGTAGAACCACACCGAGGAAATTTAGGGATTTAATTATCATCCTTCCCGACTGTGAAACTTAGTGTGTGTTCTATTTGTTAACTGTTTAGGGTGGGCTCTCGGGGACGCGCTCTAGCTGCTATTAGCCCAATCTCTGTGAGTAACGATTGTGTAAAGATATGTTCAAAATGGTTATCTTTTGAATACTGAACTGAACTGTTTATTGAACTGATATTATTTACTGAATGAATGTATGTCCTGTATTCTGAACTGTATTGTGGCATCCTTAGCACTTACTGTTTACTGTTACTGTTACAGAGCTCTGTCGGTTCCTTTGTGGAACCATACTGTTTACTGATTGATGGCCATCATTACTGTTTGGTCTGTTAAGACCCGGTCCTTTTGGACCTACTGTGTATAGGCTAATGGGTGTACCACATATGACTGATTGACTGAAATACTGAAAGACTGAAATACTGTTTAATGAACTGTTTTCATTACTGTAAGGACATTTATTCATAACCTCTTTACGCTTTATGTTATTCACTAGGCTTTAGCTCACTGTTTATATATATATGTAGGTTCTCAGCAGCCAGACCGGAGCTAGGAGCGTGGGTTGGTCCCCAGTTTTGTCAAGCCAGCCTATGTGCCTCACTGCGAGGTTCCGAGTTGCCATGCTATGGCTTGGGGTGTTTTTGTGTCCCCCATCGGTCTCCTTACTGTTTTGTACTACTGTATAGACTGTCTACTGTTTTACTGTACTGTTATCGAGGGATTAGGTCCCCGTACTGAATGTTGTATAGGATTGTATAGACTGTGCTGTTCTGAACTGTATGAATGCATGAAAAATGTTTTTGGCATACAGATTTTCACAGCTCAATGGACACTAGTTACTTACTGTATTGGCTTCCGCCAGGCCCTGTACTCTGTTTAACTGTATTACTGTTCAGCAGGCCTTCGGTAATCTCGGATTACTGGCCAGTTACGGTGCTAAACCCATAGGGCCGGGTTTGGGTCGTGACAGACACGATTGGGCCGAATAAAGCCTCCGAATTCGGAGCGCCCTTCGTGATTGACACCATTGGCCAAGGCAAATTGCCTTTGAATTCAGACCGTCCTTCATGGAAAACACGGTCAGCATGATCAAGCATCCGCATTCTGAGCTCCTTTCATGAACGATATGATTAATAAGCGCCAACGCAATTGACGTAAAATGGTGGATAATCATGGATTAATTTATAAACATCGACTGAAATAACTCAAACATTTCAAGTAATATGTTTCATTAAATTGATCGTAATTACATAGTCCGCATCCAATTTGCGTTAAAAAGTTACAATGTGTTTAGTTTTATTCGGCACCACCTTCGTCGTCACTCTTCTCCACTTCGAAGGCCGAGAAGGGAAAATTGTGACCCTGATATAACAGCGACTCCGAATCAATTCCTGCTACATGGAGAGCTTCCGCGGCCTGGAGAGCCTTGATCCACCCGTGCTTGAATCCACGATTCTCACATCGACACACCTCCTCGGCGAGGTTTTCTTTCGTCTTCTGTATCCTAATTTTTCAGCCGTCATGGAAGCCTTGCTCATAGGCCCTGGTCATTGCAGCCTCTATCGCAAACATGCTTGCCATTTGTCGATCGGCAATCGCATGGCTTATCAGCCGTTGGGTCACCCTTTCCTCCACGATCGAATTAGATTGGCCTGTCGACAACTTATCGACATTGTTGACTGTTCTTAATTGATGCTTGGCTTTCTCTGTGCGAGCTTCCAAGTTTCGAATGCATTCGTCTTTCTGTTCTATCTCTTGCCACGCGGCACGCAGATGCATGCCGATTTTATAGGCGGTGTATAGCCCCTTCACCGCTCCATAGACGCCCTCCCAAAAAACTTTGAAATCAGGTTGCCCAACCATCGACTGCTGGACTTTCGGCGGAAAAATCTGTCGGGCGTATTCCACTGCCACGTTTGGATCATGAATGATCGAATCCGTCTCTGTCATCGGTCTCTTCCCTAAGAAGACTGAAAAGCTCAACGAATACGATGCCCCACTAGTCTCACTTCGCGAGCGAAGGGAGTTCCTTCGCTGTTGCCTTTCCTTCCTAGGTGACCTGCTTCGACGACGCGGAGAATGGTGCCTTTCGCGCTCCCTTGACGTCCTATTTCCCGTTCGTAACGTTTCGCCACCTCGATTCATCGCTGAATCCAGCTCAGCCAATGTTTTACCCTCTCCTCTGTTATTGAAGAATAGTCTTTTAGACATCTAGCTCAAACCCACTACTCTTCTCCCTCCTGTGATCTGCCAAATTTGGACACCAGTATGGACCCTAAACGAACGCAGCCCCCACCCTTCTTATTCATCACGTGTGCAGCGTTCCCTTCAATGCTCTGCACCATGAACCAACGTGCATCGGCGGTCTTGTTCATTAATTTGCTGGGACAAGGGCAGATTCATTAATCTATTCAACCTAAGTATCAGAGCTCCGAGCCAAATTGTCATTGTGCCCCAGCCAATACTTGAACTGCCGCTTTTCAGTGGCCATGTTCATGAACTTGCTGGGGCAAGGGCAGATTCATTAATTTATTCGGCCTAAGTATCAGAGCTCCGAGCAGAACTATCGTTGTGCCCCAGCCAATCCTTGAACTGCCGCTTTTCGGCTACGGTGTTTATCAACTTGCTAGGGCAAAGGAATATTCACTAATCTATTCGGCTAAGTCGCAGGGCTATGTAGTTATGTTTGTGCTGGATTAATTCAGTAGTTTATTTTCATTCATAAATGCATGTTTTTACATCTTACTTAGTCGTTAAACAAGCACATCCATCACATGCATCAAGCATAAAGGCAAAAGTAATTTTCATTCATAAACTGAGCACAAACAGAAATCATTTTACAAATGAAAACTACCCTGCGTTAGCTTCTCACAAAAATGAATAATAAAAAACCTAATAAATCTAACAAAACCTACATACACACAATACCAAAACAAAATGAAAAATACTTGACTCTAGGTCAGTCTTTGGGGTCAGACTCCAGCGGCTCAACGTCTACCTGCTTGTACGGAATTGGCTGCTCCAATACCATGTTAGCGATAGCTAAGGCTTTGAGCCAGCCGTGCTTGAACCCCCTATTTTCAAACTTCGGCACTTCTTCTATGTAGTTCTCCAAGGCCGCATCCTTGCCAGCTTAGAATGACTTGGAAATCTCAAACTCGGCATTCGCCATCGCCTTCTTCGACTCTTCCAAGTTAGCCTCCAGCTTGGCAATCGTCTTGTTGGCCAATTTGAGCGCTTCTTCATTGGCATTCGCTCTTTCCTTGGTGGCCAATCTCAGTTCGTCAGCAGTTTTCGCCTTATCTGCTTCGGCAACGGCCCTCGCTCTCTCTGTCGCCGCTTTTATGGCATCAGACTCGGCTCTGAGAGAGGCCTCTATTGCCTTCCCCTTCTCGTTTTCCAACTCGGCTGTAAGAAAGTCGATCTGTTCGATAGCGTCATGTTGGCGACGGCCAATTTCAGCTATCCTTCCTGCTGCCTACAAAACAAGGGATCAGTAAGCTAATATAGAAACTTTTTTGGTTAGCCTTACAAAATTATAAGGATCATGTACCAATATCGCCAATTGAGCGGCTAATGCGATGGCCAGCAGATCAACCTCTACCCTAAAAGTTACTTTGTTAACCGGCAGAGAAATTGAAAAAGCCAAGCTCAAGGCCACAGCTGGGTCTCTTATAGCCGATGCATCAGAAGCAACCAGCATGTTCTTTATCCTTGGTTGTATTGTAAATGGCACAACCAAGTCCGATTCTTCCATGCGTGGCCGTTTATCCACTGGGTCTTCCGAATAATTGGCTTCGTGTTCGGCCGGACGTTTTTCTCCCTTGTGCTCCGTCACTTGACCCTCCTATTGATCGACAACAGGTTCCGTTTCGGCCACATCAGTATGAACCATCTTTTCAACAAGAGCAGGTGGAGGAGTTTCTGCCCTAGCGTCGGGTGGAGGGGGTGGACGTTCATTTCGCTCGACTTTGGCTCTCTTACGAGCAACCATCCTCTCGACGTTTTTCCGTCTGGCCAATTGAGTGAGCGACTCACCAGCTATGTTGTCAAGATACGAGCCGAGTAAGTCCCCTAAGTCGGTGAAAATATCTTCGAAGGACACGTCCGCTCGGCCAAAAGTGGATGGATGATTGAGGTCAGCTTCTTCAAAAGCCAAATTTAGTGTCGCCTCAAGCTCCTCCTCTAGTCTGTTGGATCTGTCCAAGGATGGTTGATTCGGCTGCTCAGCGACTCCTTCGGCTGCTTGTTCGTCTGCTAGCTCTGAGTCTGAAGCCTCAAAACCGATTTGCCTAAGGTTCTTAAAGCTCGGAAAAACAAGCGCCATAAGGTGCTGTTCACCCCTCGAAATCGAAATATTATCTACGGTGGAAAAAGTAGCGTAGGTCGGTTCGTATCTCAGAAGAATGTGGACCGCCCTCCCTTGCTTCTGGAGATTCGGACGACCAAAGAACTGGAGTACCATTCTGATCTGTGCAAGTATAGCGTTGTCAGCTGAAACTAGAACTTTCTTCAAATCGTTTCCTGCACAAATAAAACGGTAAATACGTAGAATTTGAACCAGAAATATTTAATAAAAATTCATGGGGGGTTAAATGGCCACCTGGTTCGCCCCCTCGCCTGGGCACTGGATCTTGACGATCTTCGCCCTCGCCGAATTCCCAATTACCACGGACAACGACCATTACATCATCAACACGTTTGCCAAAGCTGGCAAGCATAGTCACTAAATGATGGTCGGTGTCCTTGGCCCTAAGAAAGTAGCGCCCCTACCGGCTAGAGGATTTGGCCAAGGCATAACAATGCTGAATGGCAGGGATTCCAAGGTTAAGCCTAAGGCGCCGATTTAGTTCTACAATTCCCATTATTATTCGGTAAAAATTTACGTTCGGCTGAGAAGGGATTAAACCCTAATGGTGAAGGACAGTCCTCAAAAGTGGATGAAGGGGGAAACAGACTCCGCCCTCAGCAATTGACAGAAGAGGAAAGACGATTGTACTCTCATCAGTCCTCTCCGTGTCAATCACGTTCTCTGCCAAGAGTGACAGATGAACGTCGTCCGGGATAGAAAAATGGCGACGGAAACCAAAGACTCGATCTGCAAAAAGAAGGGCTCTCAAATGTTTTGCCATCATAGCAAGAAAAATGGACACTCTACACAGCAAACAAACAAGGAAAAGGGAGTCGAAATGGAAGAGAGAGAAACTTACAAAAAATGAGGAGGACAATAAAGAACGAAAAGAAGTTGCAGAGGGCGTGAAGCGAGGGAGGTGAACTGACAAGCAATGAGAAACCTTGAGCATTCAAAAAAAAACATACAGACGGAAAGACAACACGGTTTCAAATCGTATTAAATGAATGAAGCGTACGAAGGGGTGGGAGCTTGTAATAATGCCTAAAAAGAGTAGGCGTTCTGATGCTAGCATTAGAATAAGGGAAGCTGCCGTATTTTCTAACCCTCTAAGTCCAAGACCAAACATGCTGACTAACTGACGTTAATAGGATGTTTGGGGGGCAATTGTGGAGGCCGAATAAAACTATTACGTATAGAGGCCGAGTAACTTGAAGAAAGAAACCAAGTTACGTACTATATGGCTCTATCCCGGAGGGACAGAGGCCGAATAACCAGATCGGCCGAAGAATCAGCTGTAGACCGGACCGAGTACGAACAGTTAGCCGAATGAGGGATTATTCATTAGACGAAAGGTGGGCCCAACCATCAACATCAAGGACGACTATAAATAAGAAGAGCATCAGCTAAGAGAAGGTATGTAAGAACAAGTAAGTTTAACTTGAGACATAAGCAACCAAGAGAGTATACACTGACTGCTCCGTCGGAGTGCTAATTCCGGCACCCCCGACCGGAGTGTTCATTCCTTTTCAGGTGACTAGCTGAGGATCACGAGCATCCTACAGGATCCAAAGAGTATTTCCAAATCACTTCTCCACATATCTATACGTCATACACAATCCACAATATGCTAGTCTAAGTTATGTACAAAAGGTGATAATCCAAAAGTTATACATATTAACAAAATGTTCAACAGAATCACTAATGACCCAACAATGTGTGATATACCAGGGAATTCCACAAAGAGGCAAAAGACTCCAGTTGGAGAGACTCAACAAAACAGGGTCAACAAAAGGCTCCTGGAGCTAACCTAAGGCTGGCCTCCGAGCTGGTCACCTACACACATAACCAAAAACACGGAGTGAGCAAGGCTCAGTGAATAATAGCAATGTGAGGAAGTTCATGTACATGAGCATAAGCCTTGAAGGATATTTTTATAAGTCATGTGCTTATCTTATTCATGAATTCATTTCATAACGGCCTCAGGCCCATATAAGACGGAACGGTTTTATGTAAAATGGAATGGCCTTGGGGCCAACATATCAACAGTTGTTCGTAACATTAGCGGGTAGATGGAACATCGGCATGTCTCCATCTCCCTTGGCCTTAAGGCCATGAATCATAAGTAGTCCCTATCAGAATGGCCTTGGGCCTATATTTATAACAGAAACAAAACGACCTCGGGTTTATTTCATATGCCTTTGTTCAACCATTCCAATTATTCTACTCAAAACACAACTTATATAAGATATGTCATTCCCGAGCAAAATGTATAAAGTATGAGCACGATACGTATATAAAACATATCGTTACACTACTATTACTCATTGTGATGTGGTCGTGCAACAGTCCCTTCTGGTACGTGACCTACACATGGCACACAACTTGTAAGTAATTCATTTTTCTTTAGCCTTTTCCCTTTAATCAGTTGTCCGATTCATTAAATTCTCATTCATTTTTAAGCATTGCAAAAGGATCAAATGAACACATTAACAAATTTAGAGAGTCAAAAAGAGCAAAAGAAGTTGACATAAAGTTTTCCCACTGGCCGCACGTGCAGAAATCCCCTACCGCATGTGTGAAAAAGTGTGCCGCACTTATGGCTCCGCACGTGCTTTTATTTCAGAATGCTCAATCTGCCTCCCCTGTTTTCTGCATGTGCAGCTGTGAGCCCCGCACGTGCAGCTGTGCATCCTGCACGTGCAACCATGAGCCCCGCACGTACGGTCTTGGGCTCTGTTTGAGCAATTTGAAATTTATCAAAAAACCAACTTTCCAAATACATTTCTAAGGTGAAATGCAAGCAATTTCTCTTCAATATCATAACATATGAACATAATAAACATGAATCCCAAACTTAAATAGATCATTACTCATTTTAGTGGAACCTATACAACTCAAATCATCACATTTCCTTCCATTCCTTCATCTTTTCATGGTTAATCAAAAATAGATACAAATATATATACACATATATGAGCTCAAAGCATGCAAAAACTAAGATTTAGGCGGGTATTCTTCTCAAGCTAACTCAAGACAACTTAAAATACAAGAATCAACTCTCAAATCAAATAAAAACAATGAATTTTATGACTTCCATGGATATTCACTCAAGCAAAATGATTATTTCAAAACCCTAAGTTAGATAAGGGGAAAACTTCATTTTTAAAGCTTGATGCTAATCAATTGGAGAGAGAGATTTTGGGTATTTTAGTTAATTTACACATACCTTGAACTCTATTCTTTAAATCCCCTTCCAAAATCTTCAATCTCCAAGCCCTTAGTTGATCTCCTCTTCCTTTCTCTCTTTTCTCTCCTTTCCTTTCTCTAGAACTCTCCCAGGCAATGGTGGAGGGAAAGTAGGCCGAGGGGGTCACGTGCCCCCCTCAGTTTTGATATATATATATTTTTGTGTATTGTTGTCATATACAAAATGTATATTTTTTTTCTTAAAATATTTTTTGGCTAAGGGTTTATTGTATTGTTCACAATAAATAGTTATTTGATATTTTGAGAACACTATGTGATATTATTTATGTAATAGTTTAAACCAATAGTATAGCGAAAAATCTTATATATTGGATATAATGAACTCATTATTTTTAGGCAGTTGACAGACTACATAGTGTGATTTGTGATTTCACATGTTTTGAGCATCACATAGACAATGCTTTTGTTTAATAATTTTCCTTCAAAACACATCATTTATAAGCATTGTCATCTCTTTAATAAATTTCTGTCAAATAAAAATTAAATAGATTTTATAATAATTTGTGCTATAAAGGATGTATTTTTATTTTTTAAAATTGGAATTTTGATCCATAATTTTTTGTGCTAAAATTGCAAACTTGCATCACTATCTAGAATTTTAATTTGTTCCTATTAATAATGAATATGTAATTTTTTATGCTTAAATTTTGCTCATAAAATTATTATTATCTTAATATTGATTATAATTTTTTTAAATAAAAAATTATAATTAATAATGCCCCCTCTAACTTAATCTTCTGGCTCCGCCTCTGCTCCCAGGAGATATTTTTAGTGTTGTGTTGTCATCTAAGGTTCATATATATGACCCTTATATCTATCAAGGCTTGCCAGTTAAGTTTAATTAAGACTTGAACCTAAATAATTCCAATTAATTGATTACAAATCAAATTTTTACAAAATTTCATATTATATTCTAAAAATCATGCTAATCATAACTGTAAAGTCAATTTCGATTTATCGCGCCTCTAGGACTTTCAATTTACAGTCCAAAGGTTGTAATTTCGACAGATTTTCTTATAATCGACAGATATAATTTCATAATCATATAATTCACACAATTAAACACAATGGCACATGGAATTTCACATCAAACAAGTAACCACACACATATAGTTAAAGACTGAAAGCATATAAGAGAGTCGGGTTATTACACCAAACACTACCTAAGATTGTATTTGAATTATAAATTTGGATAGAAATTTGAAAAAAAAGAAAAAGAAAAAGAAAATTATAAAGGAAAACATATGAAATATAAATCAATTTTTTCTTCATTTTCATTAGCCTTTCTAAACTCCTATCCAAATCCGTAATCCAAACCCAATATAAATAATTGTGTGCCCATCTAATATTGCTTTATAATTATCCACAATTAGTGAAAGGGCTGCGTGCAAAGCACGCTAACGAGTGCCCAATAAAGCTAGCGTGCAGAAGAGATGTGCAGGAAAAAAAAAATTTCTTTTTTTTTTTTTTTTTTATGCCTAGAACACTCTCAAGGCAGAACCTTTAAGATCCACCCTTACAAGGTGCCAAACTGGGAAAAGCTAGCCAATCCACCTAAACCGTCAGACTTCTACTTGAGTAGTAAGGGATTCGAACCTTGGTCAGTGAGGAGAAGAACAAACTCCCTTACCAATTAGGATGGCACCTTGGTGGTGAAAAATCATATTCATTATGTAAAAATAAAGCCACTTATGTCTTATATGGTTGGGATTTTCAGTAAAAGCCCCTCCTATTGGGCCTTTTGTGTGAGCCCACAGAATAAAATAATAGTCCCAAAACTCTCTCAAATTAAAAAAATATGATTAAAAGATTGAAATATCCTTCTATATAAATGGACATATATGAAACGATTAAACCATTTATCTCCCTTCACTCTGTTTCATTGTTTGAAACACAGAAGTACACAATATTAGAGTAAAATTTTACTGTCATTCTATCAAACAAAAATAGAAGACATAAGACTAGAGTAAAATTTTATTCTCATTTTATCAAACAAAAACAGAGCACATAACACTATAGTAAAATTTTACTCTCATTTTATCAAACAAAAACAGAGCACATAACACTAGAGTAAAATTTTACTCTGGTGTTATAAAAAAAACAAAAAAAAAACATAGCACATAATACAAGAATAAAATTTTACTTTCATTCTAGCAAACAAAAATAGAGCACATAGTACTAGAGTAAAATTTTTCTCTCATTCTATCAAACAAAATCAAATCAAACACAATAAAAATAAATCAAAAACAAAAACAAACAAACAAACAAACAAAAATAAATAATCAACAAGTCAACATACCTGATCGAACTCGAACAATAATCAAACACGTGATCTAAGCAAAGCCTCTAAAACTTGATCAACACTCACAATCTCAATGAAACTCTCAAAATCTGATACAAATTTGTATAAATTTGAAATGTAAGCTCTCGTAGATACAAATTTCGAGATTGTCAGAGAACATGTGGCAAATTCGGTGAGATCGTTGTTGGCGAGATAGTCTATTGTTGATCAACAGCGAGATCGTCTCTGGCAAGATATTTAGATTTCGAGATCGTCTTCACTTATTCAAATATATGAGATCAGATTTTCAAATATATGATATATATATACATGGAAGGACAATATTGTCTCAAAAAAAAAGGAGAAATTATGATATGTCCTTATTGAGTCATATGCCTCTTCTCAAGACCTTTTGAAGTTAAATTAATTGAGATGTCCTTTATCTTAAAAAAAAAGCCCAAACCAAAAAGGGAAGTTTCACCCCAAAAAAAAAAAAAAAAACCCTCTATGGTTTAATAGATAATACTCACAAGATGTTTTTTTTTTTTTTTTTTTCTTAACAAAATTATCATAGTCATTTCACACACTATATGAATTAGGAGAGCAATTCTCCTAGTCAGCCAACCATACTCCAAATTGAAGAATTGGTCCGCCTTATCTGTTCAACAATGAAAAAGATAAAAGAGATTCTAATAGTTAAATACTCATAAGAGGAAAAATATAACTCATTATGGTTATTGAAAAGAAAAAAACAAGACAATAACATGACAAGGTTATTATAGGCATTAACAAAAAGAAAAATAAAAAATGATGTAACTAAACACACATAAGTAAAAATATGAAAAACTTAAAAACCATACTCTCTAACACTAGAAAGTTAAAAATAATTAACAAAGAACATAACAATAACTATAACGCTGGACAACAAAGTAGAGCAACAACAGGTGCTACTATCATTTGAGAAGTTGTAATAGAAAAATTATAATGAGATAGAAAATCATATTGTTCTATTACAACGAACTAAATTGGAAATGAAAAATGTAGAAGTTTTTAAAATTTGTACGAACCATTCCAAGAAACAGAAATGCCTCCGACCCCCAGCTGGGGTGCTGGGGGTCGTGCGTGTCAAGCCCCAATTGGCCAAAAAAAAAAACAATTTTTTTTTTTTTTTTTTTTTTTTTTTTTTTTTTTTTTTTTATGTTTTCAGTGAATCGGGGGCCGCCACCTCACTGGGGTCGACCCCCAGTGGGGGTATGAAGCAAAGTCCTCCAAGAAATTGTTTTCATTATGATGAAAAACATGGTTACCTGACACCATCCGTCATAAGAACTATCACTAAAATATTGATTCTTTAATATGAAAAATGTTTACTTAAATTGTTGCAATGGTGCTGTTTGGTAACACTTACATTTTCAATTTTCTGTTTATATTTACAAAAATTTAAAAAACTGAAATAAAAATTTGTTTGGTAAATTTTTGATTTATAAATCAATGGTCTCAGTTTATAAATTTGGCCAAAAAATGTAAACTCAAAAAATGTGTTTCCGTTTTGAGTTTTGAGTTTTTTTTTTTTTACCATCCAACACTAGCTACCACCCGCCACCATTTTTCACCACCGTCTTCCGCCGCCACCACCTGCCACCACCACTCACCACCCACCTGCCACCACCACCCACCACCCGCCGCCACCACCCACCTGCCACCCACCAACCACCACCACCCACCACCCACTCGCTACCACCACCCACATCTCGCCGCCACCACTACCCCCACCCGCCACCACCTACCTGCCATCCACCTGCCAGCACCCACCACCTGCCACTACCATCCACCGCCTGCCACCACCACCCGCTACCTACCCGCTACCACCACTTGCCACCTACCTGCCACCACCATCTGCCACCACCATCCACCACCCGCCACCACCAGCCACCCACCACCACCAGCTACCTGCCACCTACCCGCCGCCGCCACCACCACCCACCCGCCACCTATTTGCCACCACTACCCACCACCACCACCACCACCCACTCACTATCACCCACCACCCGCCACCGTTACCCATCCACCCACCCACCCACCCACCACCACCACCACCACCACCACCACCCCCACTCGCCACCTACCCACCACCACCCGCCATCCGCCACCTACCTGCCACCACCACCCACTCGCTACCACCCACCACCGTCACCCACCCACCCAGCACCACCACCACCCACCCGCCATCCGCCACCCGCCTGCCGCCACCACCACCACCCACCACCCGCCACCACCACCACCACCATTCACTCGCTATCACCCGCCACCGTCACCCACCCACCCACCACCACCACCCACCCGCCACCACTCACCGTCACCACTTTCCACCACCGTCTTCCACATCTACTTGCCATCACTTGCCATTTCTCACTATTTTTTATATTTTAAAAATTTTTTAAACATTTTGTCAATTACTAAACGTGTTTGTAGTTTATGTTTTTTTAAAAATAAACAAAAAATGAACAAAAACCAATTTATAAAATTTGTGTAAATATAAACTGAAAACGTAAACGTTACCAAACAGACATGTTTTTAAATTAAAAAATATATATATATTAACTGAGCCTTTTCAAATAATACATTGGATTTGTTTTTATTAATAGCTGCATAATCGAATAAGTACATCAAATTATAACAATTTTATGATAAAACAATGTTACTACAATTGTGTACACTAAAAAATAATTAAATTACGACACTCATTTTAAAATACAGATTGTTTAACTAATATAAATCAATTAGGGGAATTAATGTATTTTCATTAGTATCACTAATTAATACCGTCTAATATTACTCTTGGTTGAGCTATAAGTGACTAACAAGAAAAACACTACTTCATTCAAATAAATAAATTCTCCAAATAATTAGATTCATGCATACCCATACCTGGATGATCATCACTATACAGGTACAATCACATTATTAAATCATACATAAATTTCAAAAAATTAAAATAAATAATAATGCTAAGGCACAACAAATCAGCTAATCAAATTCACTCCCAAAAATGTTAAAACACTTGTAATAAACAAAATCCCTATTGAAGGCAAACAGGGAAATGGTAGTTTTGATTAGAGCAGCTTAACAAGATAGAGATTTGTCTTGATAATACAATCCATATCAATGATATATTTTTTTATTCAATCAAAGGAACAAAGGTTACAATCCATATCAATTATATATTTTTTTATTCAATCAAAGGAACAAAGGTAGCGAGAAAAAAATATACAACCTTTGAAAACTCACAACATGGAAATGAGAATATTAAGTCATTAAGAAATACTTGAATGGCAACTATGCCATCTAAGCTGATAAGATGGACATTCAGAAGGTAAAACTAACTTCCAACCTCCATTTTGTTATCTTTTTTTTCTTATACATGTCTTTCAATTTCTATTTCTTTTATTTTCATATTTTTTATACCTGTAGATAGCATCATGTTTTCTTTATCATGATCTTGTGTGATTCATGGCAATGTTTTTTATTTTTTTAAAAAAAGTTACAGAAAAAGATGGGCAAAACTTGAACGCATGACCATGAATATAAGGTAGAAAAACTCACACCACTTAAACTAAGTACACATTTTAATATTAATTTCATTATTATTATTTTTATTCTTATTTATTTGAATTACACACATGTCACCCGTTACTAATCTAATAATTGAGGTTATATTGAAACAAAAATAGCTCCATGAGGGAAGGAAACATAGTGCTGAGTTTTGCGACAAGTAGTAAAATTAAAGATAAAACACCCAAAACATTTATTTATATGACTTAAAAAAAACCTGACCAATACAACATGGAACATAGTTAATAGTAAATAAATAGAACATTGATAACATTATCAGTTGCTGAGCTCCTATAGCTAGCTGGATAAAACAGCTTAGCCATGGCATGGTCTAAGTTCATTCACAGATGCCCTCATTATTTTTCCGATGGCTCGCCAAGGCGCTTCTCATAATAGTGGTACACCGCCGCACCCGACAACACTGCCAACGTCAAGGCCTGTGCATGCATCCTGCGCCAACAATACACAACACTTGAACATTTTTAACAAAAATGTTTTATATATATATTCAATAAGTCGTAAAAAGTGAAAAAGATGTGTAAGTAATAGAATTTATTTTTAGATGTATTTATCTTTTAAAGTATTAATTGTTACCACTAAAGTATATTTTGATGCTGAATTTGAATGAGAACATACTTGAAGATGCAACAAAGTCACTAAGATCTTGTGATTAAGTAATTAAAAAAAAGAAAAAGAAAAATTAATATTACCAGTACAAAAATCAAACAGTTCTTAAGTAATTAAAAAGCAAAAAGAGATGTTAAAGGGTATATACCGTGCATGAATGAGCCTAAGACTGGGCTTAAGGGGAGTTTTTGCACGTGAATAAGCCAGTGATGCTCCAATCCCCGATGCCCATAGTGTTCCTGTTAAAAAAAAGTAAAAACCCATTTCATTTTTATTTTATTTTTATTTATTATTTTTTTTGTTTTTTATTTTTTGGGAGTGGCTTCTTTCTTGTTTTTATCTGGGCTGCAGAATTTGTCCAAATTCGTGGGGCTTATGATTCTGTTCCGATAATCAGGACAGTTTATTTTTTAAAATTTTTTGTGTATATTTTTTATAAAAAATTAAATCGATTCGATAATTATAATATTTTTATTTTATCATATTTTGTCTTGAAAGAAATAAATGATCTATTTTTAAAATAGATTTGTGTTTATATTTTTAATGACAAATACGATAAAATGAAGATATTATTCGATCTAATTTTTTCTATATATGATATACACAGAGAATTCTAAAAAAAATCTAAATTATCAAAATAAGATCTGTAATGAACCCGACAAGCCGGAATATCGCCTTTCTAATTGAGATGTAGACCGGAAAGAAGCTTTTCCTTTATTTTTTTTAGGGGGTTCGAAGATGTAAGAGTTTGATTTTATCCCTACATTTTCAAAATGAGTAAACAAAACATAATTTTAGATGGGTCAATGGGTAGGAAACTCACTATTTTGAACCAATGAAAATTTGTAAATATGTAGACAAAACCATTTTGAAGATTTTAGTTCAGTGACTACAACTAATAACTAGCAAGTAGTTGAAGAAAATAGATAATAATAGTAAGAGAAAAATAGAAACAGAGAGAATTTGACACTGACCAATGCTAGTGAGCTTGTGTTCTGAAACCCAAGATTGCAAGGCCTCCATTTCTTGTTCTTCTATATGTATATCACTTGTACCCCCCCCAATAAACTTGAAAGAGAATATTGATGAATGAATATATGAGGGGTTGGGTTTAGTATATATATACATGGGTGGAGAATGTGTTGATATTCATTGAGTGGATTGGGAGTGGTACTTTTTGAGTTAGGTTTTGGATGTGGCCCATTGGTTTTTTGAGATCTCTTTTTCTTGGAACACTGAAAAGTTTTAGTAATTAAAACTGCTGGATGTGAAACCATTGGCTTCAAGTTTTCACGAAGCTTGTTTTTGGCACAGTTATTTGTTTCCATTTTCAGAGTAGTTGATTTGCCTTACTAACATGGACTTCACAGGCAATGAGCCATTGGATTTCATTCCCAAGGTCCCACAGACTGAGACCTTCTTGAGGCAGTAAAAAAATTTTTAAAAAAAATAATAATAAACTATATTTTTTTCGAATTTTTTTTATCTTTATTGATTTTTTTTTTCAAAATTACGTCAAATTTTTTTATTTTTCTGGGTTTGTCTTGTACGAATCTAGAAGTACATTTTTTTTAAAAAAAAATCAAAAAAAGTCAAAAAAATGACTTATTTTGACTTATTTTTGCCTTTTTTTGAATTTTTTAAAAAAATTATAATTTTTCAATTCGTCTTGTCAAGTTGAATTTAGAAACCTAAAGTTTTTTGAAATTTTTAAAAAAAGTTTACTAGGCATCGTTTGGCAATATCACCTTTTAATCTAAAAATTAAAAAGTCAACAACCTATACCAAAAGGTCAAAAATTCATTTTTTTCTCTACTTTTTGCACATCTTTTCGTAAAAAATCAAAAATCATCCCAAATATATTAGTTTTTTTTCATAATATTTTAGTCAAAAAATCAAAAAATTATTTAAAAAATCTGTTCTCAAACGAGACCTAAAGATGAAAATAAGTCAAAATAAAAAGCTAAAAAATATACTTCCGAAAATACTCATATATTGTAAACAGAAATGTTAGGTGGTTTAAAGAAAATAAATAAATAAATACTAAATTACAAGAAATCTAAAAAAAAACTATAATATTTTTTAAAATTTTTTTTTCTATAGAATACTCACGTGTATGAGTCGTGTATCAATGTGAATACTAGGTAAAATATTTTAGAGTGTTAGTATTGCTCTTTAAAAAAAATTCCATTGAAATTGCATTCACTCTCGGGGTGAAATGTGGATTCAAGTAGCGCTGAGCAGAAAAAAGAAAAAAAATAAAAATACAAATCAATCTAATTTATATCATATCATACTATTTGATTTATTTTTTTAATGCTCAATTTGATTCATAGGTTCAAGGTCACGGTTCCAGTTTATAATAGAGTTGAATTTTATTTACGAAATTTTTATTTTGTAGTTATGTTGCAAATCTGATGTAACCTTGACTTTTGTTGCATGATAGTATTAGTTGTTTTAGTGCTGAAAAATATTTTTTTTTCTCGTTGTTCAATTGTTGAACAGTATTGAGCAATGGTTGCTCGATGGCAGTTTTTATTTTCCAAGAAAATGTCATGATTTTACGTGCGCAGATTATGTGATCTCAGATTTTAGACAATGTGTCTAAATGGTTTAATTTGATTTGGTCCTATGATTTATGTATTGGAAAATGTTTCAGAGCATTCATATTAGTCTCTTTAAATTTTTAAATTTTTAGTTAAATTATAACATAAAAAGTTATTTTTTTATTTTAACTGGTCACTACACTGTATCAAACTCTCTATTCTAATTCAATCTTATTAAAATATTTGTTAATCTTTTTTTTTAAATTAAATTGATGAGCTGCTAGCCAAACGATTCTTACGTTCCTTTGTAAAGGTAAAACTGGAGAAAATGTTAAAAAAAAAAAAATTATCGTTGACTGGCCGGACGTCCGGCTAGATTTCCGGACGAACATCCGATAACACACAAATAGTGATGAATAGTACCTCGCTTATTGTAACGAGATACTGTAGCAATCACAAATTTTGACGAGCTGCAAGCAAGACTAATGGAGGTCGTTTTTTGAAGTTTATATCGCTAGTTTAGCTAAGAAACGATTTTACCGATACCGATGTTGATGCTGATGTTGATACTTTTAGGTCACGTTTGTTTGGCAGATTAAGTTAGATGGAATTATTATAGTGAGAAGATAGTTAGTGAAGAGATTGTTAATGTGAGGATTATTAGTGAGAGGATTAAGTAAAAGTGTGTTTGTTTTAATGATAATATTGAAGATGGTTAGTGATGAGATTGTTAAATTATTTTTATATAAAATAAATAAATAATTTATAGATTAAAAAAAACTAAACAAATATTAAAATAAACAGGTGCATTTGATTAAAAAAATAATATTTTTATATAAAATAAACTCAATCTACTCACTATTTTTTTTAATCTCATCCAAAATCCAACCAACCTAATCCACCCACACAGGGGGATTAATAATCCACCTAGAGTCTTAATCCTCCGATGTATGCCCAAACCAAACATGCCATTAGTGGACCTTACCTCATACACAATCCAATCTCTTCCTTCATGTGGCCAAACAAACATGCCTTTAGAGCTCTAAAACATGAGCTCTAAAATAGCTCTAATGAGCTAGATCCCACTATAGAAAAAATGCTTCGGACCCCCACTGGGGGTCCCCCAGTGAGGTGGCGCGCCGTGATTGAGCAAAAAAAAAATTTATTTATTTATTTTTTTTTTTTTTTAAGTTTCAGCCAGTGGGGGTGCGACACCTCACTGGGGGTGCGACCCCTACTGGGGGTCTGCAGCAAGGTTGCCCACCATAATGTGATATGTATGCTAGCTTATTTGTTTTTTTGTTTTTCCACTGCCACCTCAGTAAAGCTCATTTTAGAACTCTACTTTTAGAACTCTCTATCATTACCCTTTATGTATTTTAAATTTTATAAAATCATAAGCAATAGATTGATTCTTGAATTTTTTAAAAATCAAATCGTGTTGACTCTTCTTAAAATATATATATTCAAATGTGGTCATCATAAAATTATGGATAAATTACAAATACGCCCCCTGAGATTTGATTAAAATACGAATCGCTCTTTATGATTTTGAAAATTACATTCCATCCCTTGAGGTTTCTAATTTCATAATAAATCACCCCTTTTATTAATAAATTATCAAGTCAATTAACAGTTTTTAATGATGTTAAAAATATATTTCAATTAATAATTTAGGTAATTTTATTATTGCATAGGAGAGTAATTATGAATTTTATTTGTTTAGTTAATTCAATTAAATAAAAAATTATAATAAAGGGGTATTTGTAATTTTTCAAACCACTGGAGACAATCTGTATTTTAAGCAAACCTTAAAGGGTGTATTTGTAATTTATCGATGCTATCAATACAACATTTTAAAGGAATTTTTTTTTTTAAAGTCTTTGATATTAAAATTTTGAAAGATAAATGACATACAATATTTTCATAGTAGTTGAGGTCCGTCAATATTTTCACAGAGAAAATTCGACACAAAGAAATTTGTGCTCGACCCATAAAAATTTTGGCCTGACTCAGAGAAATTTTAGCCCCAACACAGAGAAATTTCTCTGATTTTACAAAAAAAAAATTTTAAATTTCTCTGATATGATCACAGAGAAATTTCATCGAGGGACCTTAACTAATAAAAAATATATCTTGGACCTCTCTTACTATACAAAATTGTAAAGAGATGTTTTACTAATTTTCTCTATTCTAAACACTTAGTTAAAAAAAAATTAATAATTTTAAAATAATCACATTTTTTTAATCATGTTTTATTTAGGAGAAATTATACACCAGTGAAAATTTTATAAAATATTTATAAATTAATCAAAAATTTAATGAATTTAATTATTAATGTTTATAAAAAATTTCATCGATTTGAATTTTTTTTTTTTTTTGTTTTGAAAAGATACAATGATGTGTAATTTCCCTTTTTATTTATGATATGGAGTGATACTAGTCACAACAATAGGTTAATTGTCAATGCCTTTAATATCAAATCATTGTAAATAGAATATTGATATTCAGATTTTAAAGTTAGATGTATTTTTTAGATTTAGTGATATGTTAAAAAAGATAATTAATTGATAATTAAATATTTTTTAATTGTCAATCAATTATTTTCTTGACACACTACTAAACTTAAAAGGAGTTTTCTTAAGTGTGCAATTGCACACCATGTGCCACTTACACAAAAAGTGTAAGTGTAAGGTGTAAGTATAAGTATAAGGTATAAGGTGTAAGTGGGTTGCATATGGTGTGCAACCTCAAAAAATGTGTAAGTGTAAGGTTTAATTTTTTACAAAAGGTATAAGTGTAAGGTGTAAGGTGTAAGTTGCACACCATAACCAAACCCAACTTAAAAAAAAAAAAATCTAAAAAGTTAATTTTTATCACATCAATTATAAATAAAATATGATAAATATATATCTTATAAAAAAAAGTACGATAATTATAATATTAATTAAAACAAAATTCTGAATCCTTTTTTTAGCAGGTTCTGCTCTGTGTCTTTCAGGTGGTGGACGTGGGTGGTGGAGGGATTTTAAAATTTTGATGTTTTGATAAAAGAAAAATGATTTAGACCTCTAAAAAAATACTTCTAATGGAGTTTTAATTTATCTTTTTCTTTTCCCTTTTTTGTCTTTTACTTTACTTTTTTTTTTTTTTAAATTCCTGGACAGCTCATTAGAGTTGTACGGCAGAAGCTTTAATTAGAGCTCTGCAACAATTCAGTTTGATAAAATTACAGTATTCTGCTCATTCAGAATTGTTTTGAAAAATAAATTAAAATTTAATTTTTTAATTTGTTTAAAAGAATATGTTAAAAAATAAAAAAGTGATATAACTTAAAATAGGTTAAAAATTAAAATGTGATTTTTTTTTTTATGACTTTTAACCTGTTATTAAAAGAGGCCTAAATTAGTAAGAAAATTAGGAAAAAGAAAATAAAAATAAAAATATATTTTTTTAGAAAGAAGTGAAACCACCAACAAAGTGAGCGGAGCCATTGAATTGGATGGAGAGTTGCCTCATTTGTGTAGGTTTTCGTCATATTTTTTTATGCTTTCTATCTTAAAATAATAATATTTTTTGAGAAATTTAACTTTTTTGATAAAATAGTTATTACATTTTAAAAATATTAATTTTTTAAAATTATCTTTTAATAGTATATTTTTTTGAAAATATCAATTGTCATAATTATATTTTTTATTTTATTAATGAATTTAAAAGAAGGATAAAATAATAAACTCATATTATTTTATTTCTTGATTTTTAAAAAAGGACTAATATTTTGAGATAATGAAAAATAGAATATTTTAAAACTGAAGGAGTAGTTAAAATACGAGTTACAAAAATAAAATATTTAAAAATAATTTTTTAATATTTTACATAAAAGTATGCAAAATATAGAGAAAATAAATTTTTTTATATGACCTTTTGACTTTTTAATAATTTTTTTTTTATTAAATTAGTCTATCGCCAAATGATTTCTAGCTTCTTTCTAGTGCATAAACTGAGCGGTGCAGTTTATTTTTTATGAGTCTATTTTAGGTCTATCTTAATAATTTTAATTGTTCATTTTTTTCATATTCATCAAGTAAATTATTTATGAAAAACAAATCAAATTAAGTAAATATTGATAGTCACATAACTAAATCACAAAATCATACAAAAAATAGATTGTTAATTTTTAAAATTAATACTCATCACCTATTTTTTTAGCTTAATTTTTTTTGTTCGATCACGTATGCATGATATCAAATTGATTTGATTTTTTGTTGGAATGACTTTCGCAATAAATTTAACAAAATAAACGATTTAATGGTGAAGATAATCCAAAAAATGGCACCATTCAATCTGCTTATAGATTGGAGAGTTGAGAAAAGCATTATTGCAGTATTATGAATAATGCTTTCCGCCTCATAAAGTTGGAATGATTAGACAAAGATTTAATCATGCATATTCTTTATTTATTTTTTGGGAACATAATCATGCATATTCTAATTAATCATGCATACGAAATTAATCATGTTAGCCCTAGGGTGGTGGCACTTCGGCAAGGCTTTGAGGTATAAGTCTTGAGGTCTCAGGTTTTATACTTCCTGACTCCTAGGGGTTTGGTACGGTAGTATTAGAACGGCCTTCTAACTGCTGGACGAACCGTATGTAGGGCTTGAGTGTGTGGTCGAATCCTGCCAGTTGTACTCTTTGACTTAAATGATGTGTGTATTGTGGAGTCAATGCACATAACCAATGTTTGCCCCTCGTCCTACTCCGATTAAATCGACATTAAGTAGTTGATTCCGAAATCGACGGAGAACAAACTTGAGAAATTTACTTATCAACCAAAATAAAAATGAATCCTACATTTTCTAATTTCATATTTATCAATATGACGCTTTAGCAATTATATAAAAAATTAAAAAAATAAAATAGAGAAAAGGCCCTAGTTGTTAGATTATTATTATTATTTTTTTTTTTTTCCAGTTGAAAACATAAAAACGGTGAAAAGGTCTAAAAAACAAACAGCAGTCTAGAGGGCTAATCCCTCTCAAGATAAGCTCCAGTCATATCATCTATGACCAATGCTTTTACATCCTCTTTTTTTTTTTTTTTGAGGGGGGGGGGGGGGGCATATGTTCATCCTGTGCCACTCATATGTTTGCCAATCTATCAGCAACTTTGTTTCCTTCCCTCAAGGTGTGTACCAATGTGCAATTGCATCTTTTCATTAAGAACTCTGTATCTTCTATGATGGCCTTGTATGGAGGGTTATGACTTGGCCCCTCCTGAATTAACTTGATAGCTTGAGTGGCATCAATTTCAATTTCCACATCCATTTTGCCGTTCTGAAATAAGATTGTGAGGCCCCTGTAAATGGCCCAAAACTCTGCCTCCACACTGAAACAATGACCCAGCTTTCCATAATATCCCCAAATCCATGTGCCTGTTTTATCTCTTAAGAGTTCTCTATGTCCTACCTATCCAGGATCTCCTTTTGAGCAACCATCAGTGTTTAATTTCTAATTACCTGCTATAGGGAAACACCATTTAGTTAGTATAGATAAAGATTGATTAGGGTGGAGAGGAGATTGGAATGCCTCATCAATCTTAAGAACATAATCTCTAATGTTCTTGAGACTAGCTTGAATGGGGTGAATAAAGTTTTCAAAAACCATTTGATTTCTATCTTTCCAGATTTGCCAAAGGATAACAATGAAGTAAAGATACCATTTTTTTCCAAGAAACAGATTTTTTGTTTTCATATTAGAAGACACCCATTCAGCTGGAGGCAATCTACAACCTTCCTCCCACCATGTGGTAGTCTTAATTTCAATCCAGATATCTCTAGATTTGGTACATTCTCTAAGAAGGTGGTTTATATCTTTACTGGATTCCCCACATCTAGGACATAAATCAGTGTTTGTCATGTTTCTTCTGAGCCTCATTTGATTGGTTAGCAGTCTATTGTGAGGATAAGCTAGAGAAAGCATTTAAGTTTTTGAGGAGTTTTAAGCTTCCAAACCCATTTCTAATCATTCCCATCCATCTCATGGTTTGCAATGATCTGATAAGCAAATGTTGTTGAGAAATTTCCCCCAGAGGATCCAATCCAGGTAGGGGCATCTGTGTAAGTCACAAAACTGGGTCTATGAATCTTTAGAATCTTTTGGAGGTCTTGCTGATTTACAATATTAACAATGGCTTCAGGGTTCTAATTTCCTTCATCATCAAGGAGTAAACTCACCTTATCTTTATCATTCACTTGTGGAGTATTATAATTTTGATCAAAGGGTATTTTCCCACACCACCAGTCATGCCATAAAGAAATGGTCTCCCTATTTCCCATATTCCATTTAACCCCCTTTCTAAGAGTGCCTTTGTTTTAGCAAATGCTTTTCCAAATATGGGAGGCTCTCCTCTTCATTGGCCAATTATATAAGTTGTTCCTCTTCAAATACTTGGCTTGTAAAACTTTGCACCAGAGTTTATTATTCTCAGTTAGCATTTTCCAACCAAGTTCAGTGATGAGTGCAGCATTGTGATCTCTAGCTCTTCTAATGCCAAGTCCTTCATCCTCCTTAGTTTTGCACACACTGTTCTAGTTAACAAGGTGAACTTTCTTGCTGTTAACATTCTCTCCCCAAAGAAAGTTCTTATTGATTTTATCAATCTCATCACAAAGATTTCTAGGAAGTTCCATGACTTGCATATTATAGCTAGGAATGACAGAGGTAATAGTTTGTATGAGAGTAGTTCTATCAACTAAGGATAAATTTCTAGCCTTCCAACCTGAGGGTCAGCTCCTCAAGGATCTCATTAAACATGTTTTTGCTGACTTTTTTATGGAGGAGAGGAGATCCTAAGTATTTTCCAAGATCTTGAGTGAAGGGGATGCCACTTTGGAAGCTTAGGGCTCTAACTTGATTGAAACGGATGTTGTTAGACACAAAAAGTTTAGACTTCAAGTAATTAATTGTCTGACCAGAAACTTCACAAAATTCATTAGGAACCCCAATGATGGTCTCACAATTAGTTTGATCCACCTTGGCAAAAAGGATGAGGTCATCAGCAAAAAATAGATGGGATAAAGCTGAACTATTTTTGGAGGTTTTCATACCTTGCCAAGACCCCTCTTTCACTTTAGATATGATCATGTTA
>CM069903.1:142876194-143049846 GCA_036172215.1 Camellia granthamiana | reverse complement strand
GGGACTCAAATCTGGGATTTCCAGATTTTTGTTGCCCGCTCGAGCGGAGAAATCGAGCTCCCAGCATCTTGCACTGTGCATCAGTCCGCTCGAGCGGAGTTTTGGGCGCTCGAGCGGAGGACTAGGTGACACGCTCGAGCGAGCGTCGAGCGGAGATTTCACCTATCCAGTACTTTTTGGTCCGCTCGAGCGGAGATTTTGCCGCTCGAGCGGGGACCTTTGTTTGCTTTTCCGCTCGAGCGGGGAAACCTGCGCTCGAGCGGGACTCTGTTTCACTGAAAATTCTGCAAATGTTTTCTAAGTGCATCTTTGCATCCTCTTTCCATCCTAGGCATTCCTAGGGCGTATTTAAGGCATCTTAATGAGGATGTAGGTGTAGAACACACCGAGGCATTAAAGGATTAAGTTATTATCCTTCCCAACTGTATAGCTTAGTGTGTTCGATCTGTTAACTGTGTAGGGTTGGCGACTGGGGAAAAGCGCTCTAGCACACTGTAGCCCAATCTCTGTGAGTAACGATTGTGTAAAGATATGTTCAAAATGGTTATCTTTTGAATACTGAACTGAACTGTTTATTGAACTGATATTATTTACTGAATGAATGTATGTCCTGTATTCTGAACTGTATTGTGGCATCCTTAGCACTTACTGTTTACTGTTACTGTTACAGAGCTCTGTCGGTTCCCTTGTGGAACCATACTGTTTACTGATTGATGGCCATCATTATGGTTGGGTCTGTTAAGACCCGGTCCTTTTGGACCTACTGTTTATAGGCTAATGGGTGTACCACATATGACTGATTGACTGAAATACTGAAAGACTGAAATACTGTTTAATGAACTGTTTTCATTACTGTAAGGACATTCATTCATAACCTCTTTACGCTTTATGTTATTCACTGGGCTTTAGCTCACTGTTTATATATATATGTAGGTTTTCAGCAGCCAGACCAGAGCTAGGAGCGTGGGTTGGTCCCCAGTTTTTGTCAAGCCAGCCTATGTGCCTCACTGCGAGGTTCCGAGTTGCCATGCTATGGCTTGGGGTGTTTTTGTGTCCCCCATCGGTCTCCTTACTGTTTTGTACTACTGTATAGACTGTCTACTGTTTTACTGTACTGTTATCGAGGGATTAGGTCCCCGTACTGAATGTTTGTATATGATTGTATAGACTGTATATAGACTGTACTGTTCTGGACTGTATGAATGCATGAAAAATGTTTTTGGCATACAGATTTTCACGGCTCAATGGACACTAGTTACTTACTGTGTTGGCTTCCGCCAGGCCCTGTACTCTGTTTAACTGTATTACTGTTCAGCAGGCCTTCGGTAATCTCGGATTACTGGCCAGTTACGGTACTAAACCCATAGGGCCGGGTTTGGGTCGTGACAATTGCCAAAGGGGTTGGCAATGGTGGTAGTGGCGGCAATGACTATGTTAGTTTTTGAGGAGTTGGCATTAGCAGGTAGAGGTGGATCAGGATGAGTCACCAGAGGTGGTTGGACAGTGGACATCCTAGACTGGAGTTACAATTCTGCGAAAGCATCACTATGAGTGGCGATTGTATTGGCGATAGCATCTATGCTTTTTTTTAGGGATAAAAACATGTTTGCTATATTCTCTCGAATTTGAGCCATCACTGATTCTAGAAAGGTGATTGGGGATGATGTAGTTGGCGAAGAAAGGGTACTTTGAACAGTCTACCGATGCGAGTCTTACAGAACTTGGGGGATAATAGACTACTCTAAAGCTATAGTGCTACAACCACCTTGTAAAAACAAAAATAGGACCTCCAATCGGAATTCTAGCAGCACTTCGGTCTAATTCACACAACTAACCACTGTATACACCATTGAAAAGCTAAACTCAATCTCACAAACTGAAATGCTTGAACCACTCATTTAAATTTGAGAACCCCTGTATAGATCCAATACATTGCACATAACACATAGCAAGAAAGAGAACAAACACCCCTATGGAGGGTAGAGGTACCCTGTCCTAGTTTCGTTAGGAACTAGGGTTCAATATTCAAACAAAGCAGTTTCACACAATCCTGTATTTGGGTGAGCATCCTGTCCTAGTTTGGAATAGTCACTATAGCTTCACTGTATGCAACTAGGTCGAATGGTCAAAAAGGGTACCTCAGCAAGACTACCTAATATACCTCTCACACCTAACACCGAGAAGTGAAAAGAGGATCAAACGGTACAACAGTAGTCCAGATCCAAGGGTTGCGTTCCCATCGTGGCAGAGCCTACGACCGGTCAGCCTTTTAGCAAGTTTGTTAGGCAAGCCTCCAGCAAATCGTCCAGGAATAGTAGATAGCAAACACAGTGACTTAAGCGCACCAATGCAAATGCAACACAAAGAACATATATAGGTAAATAAAATTTCACATCATGAGTTTTAAGTCAAGTTCTCTAAGTCTCCAGCAGAGTCACCAAAAACTGTAGCTCGACTTTTCGCGCTCCTTTCGGAAGACGAATAAGCCCTACAGTATCGGACTCCTACGGTTTTGAATCTGATTCTACAAGTGTAATGTAAAATAGGTAAATACCAAAGAGTCCAAATCTGGCAAATCTTTGGAAAATCGATTTTGAATCAAATTGTCAAAAATGGACTGCTTTGCCAGATACAGAGTCGCCACCTAAATATTTTTTGTGAAATTTAGGAAACCCATGACTTGTGCCAAAGGCCACGTGTCTGTCATCACCAAGATTGTCTCGGCTCGGGAACTTGGGTATGAGAGGGGAAGGTTATGAATTGAGCACTCCCGCTCACCCAATCAAAGATCGGCCTCTACTATTCATGATGTGAGTCTTATTTACATTATATGCTCTTGTTCCGATTATTAGGCTAACATTACTATGTGATGCGCACACAAGTATAGACTAATTTTCACGAAAGTTGGAATGTTTTGATTTCATGTTTGTTTTGAGAAAGTGTTTTGAATATGTACCACTTGAAAAAGTGATCTCATATATATACATTAATCAAAATATCCCAATTTCAGGAAATAGCCTTCATCCACAGGCATTCAAACAGGTATATCAACTAAGCATTTAGCCTCATGGTAATATGTTTGATATGGCAACAATCACACTCATGCACTATGCTAAAGCAAAAATGGTAATCTCAAATGTCCGAAAGCAAGTCAAAAGAAAGAAAATAGTTAGAGAAAAAGAATGCATGATCCTAAATACAACACATACAACGTGAAATTAATATGCTCGACTACTAGCATAGCATGCGAGTCAATCCAAGGCATGTGATAGCGTATGTATTCAAGTAAGGAATTTGAAATTGACATTCGAGTAATATGATGAACCGAACTTTTATGCATGCAAAACGAATGGATGCAATTCATGGAAAATGCTAAGGAAAACATGATGCTATATACTATCCATCATAAGCAGATAAATAAAATGGAGAAAGAATGGGGGTTGGAAGACATACACAAATTATTACATATTTGTCCTCGTCCAAGAGGGTCCAAATATCCAAGTGTCCGAATTAACTACTTATTACAAATCTAAATAATGACGACATATTACTATTAAAGCATTAAATCAAAGGCACGAGATGCGAGGAGCCGCACGCATACGAATAAGAATATCCTTCCAGAAACTCTCTGTTTAGTGTCTAGTTTCTGTTCTGTTTTGCAGTCAGAAAAATAATATGTTTTCATCCCAATCTTTTTTCTGTTCTGTTATGAGAATGGCCACTGATTTTTGATACTGCCTTACTTCCAAGGAAAGGATGAACTCCTTAGTTCACAAACTCCCTCTTTATCACCCTCAAGTGTAGGAAGTGTGTTCTCAAATCCTCAATTCGAAATTATGGAGTTTATGGAGTTTATGATATGGAAAGTGGCTAGCTCTCTAATTTTTCTCACTTTCAATTACTAAACACTCTTCCTTATGATCAAAGCAATTGATCTTTGGCTATATTAGAATTTTTGGAGTGTTTTTGGTGTATGAAAATGAGGAATTTTAGTAGCTATGGAAGCTTGGAAGCGTTGGCTCAAAATTGAAAATGTAGACAATCTTTTACTCTCTTTTCTCTCTAACTCTCTTAAAGCATTCTTATGTTCTTTTTTTTTTTTTTTGCTCCCCTAAGCCTTGTTGGAAAAAATGGTTTTATATAGGCATATATTTTAGCCCAATTTGGGTGGACCCCAAATGTCTTTTGGGGTGGGTCCGAAGAGGTGAAGTGTTCCTTGCCGCGTGGCAAGTCACACGGTGAAGACGGAACGTCAAAACCATTTATGAGTGAATGGGAAGATGACGTCGTTTTCGGGTCTAACATTAATTTTTTAGATAAAATTCTTTTGAATTTTTTCAATAAAAATTAGTGTGGAAATTTAATTTAATTCTAAAATTCAAATTTTAGATTCCTAAGTGGTTTCTTAAAGTTTGTAATTTTAGAATTTAATTTAATTCTAAATTTATTTTTTGGGTTCCTAAGTGGTTTCCTAAAATTTGCACCTCTTTTTATTTATTTATTAAACTATTTAATTTGATTTATATATTTATATATATATTTCAATTAGTTTACATAATAAGTACCTTTTGTTTCTTTGTTTTGGTTAAGTTTTGACTTGGTCAAACCAATGGTTGTTTTTCCAAAATCGTGTGGTAAAGCTGATTCCAAAAGTTGCTAACGGTCAGATTCAGTTTTTATAAACTACTATGAATCTGTTTGAAATTTTCAAAATAGTATCCGTTACACCTTTTGCACCTGTTCAGCCTTGTAGCGCCTATTCGGGGCTGTGTAATTTTGCCTATAAATACTGCCATAATTCCAGCAGTCCAGACATCCCGAGATTCAGTCTGTTTCTGTTTCATTGCTGTCCAAATTTCCTTTTACTGCATTATTTCTACATTTTAGATTTAGGAATAAATATTCAGAGAGTATAAATCACAGGTTTGGTTCGCCGAACAAATTTATTTGAAGTGCTTCTATAAATTTGTGAAGATCATTGTATCCTGGGAGATAGACGCCATTTAACCGTAAGCACCGTAGCGGGGCGAATCTGTCTTAAGGACAAAGTATCACACACTCGACTTGGTCTTAATTTTATTTCGGTTGAATAAATAAATCCGGTATGTTATTTATTTATTTTGTTTGAATTTATTTCAAGTTATTTTATTTACACAGAAGATTGTTCCAACAAGCCTCTCCCTCTTTGGCTTTATATAGGCAATAAAGTATAATATAATAATATAAAAAGCTATAGGCATATAATATAATAATATAGATATTATATAAAGATTATATTAATATACTATATATATGTTATGCTGAGATTTTCAAAAGAATTTTTTATTATTTTTCTTTTATAATATATATATATATAATATAATATCTAAAATATCTAAAATATATAATTTATACCAAAATACTAAACATATAATATAATAATATAACTATATATAAAATACTAAATATATAATATAATACTATGACTATACATAAAATACCAAACATATACTATAATAATATTAAACATATAATATGATAATATAACTTTTTATTATTTTATTTTATATATATATAATATATAATTTATACCAATTTATATAAAAACACCAAAAATATGAACAAACACATAAAATTATGCAAAATTACAAAAATACTAAACTAATGAAATATTTAGTATTTTAAAACAATTTGGCTATAATGGTGAATGTTGGGATTAAAGTTCAAATTCTATCTCTCTTATTGAGGATTCTGTGAGAAACACATTCTACTTGTCATCATCGGGTAATCAAAAGAAAGCGTCCAAGTCTTTGGGCCGGTCAAAATGAGGTGTCTACAGTACCGATCCAGAGAGAGAGAGAGAGAGAAAGTTGGAGAGGTCAGTAGTGGTGGTGGATTATCAGCATCTCCATAGTCTGACGAGGAAGCCGAGACAGAAGGCGCGTGTTCCACACACTGAGTTCGACCCAGAGTTGACTCACAATTACCATCTTGCTCTGAAGCTTGAGTAGCAGCTTCAACTTCTTCTCTCTCCCACGCTCGTCTTCTTCTTCTTCTTCATCCTTGTTCTCGTAGTCATCGTCAATGTAGTCATCGAATCAAGCGTGTACCTGATCATCCTTGTCTAGATCTTCGTTACGATGGTGCTTCCAGATACGGCGACGACAATGGTGAACCAAGTGTGGCCGAAGGACGATGATTTTGAGACGGTAGTGGTGGAGACAGTAGCAACCAACAGAAATCAACAATTAAACAAGAAATCAACGATTATACATTCATATATATATAGAGAGAGAAAGATGTTTATATGCTT
Organism: Camellia granthamiana; assembly: GCA_036172215.1. NCBI lineage: Eukaryota > Viridiplantae > Streptophyta > Magnoliopsida > Ericales > Theaceae > Camellia > Camellia granthamiana. The sequence goes on along the minus strand of CM069903.1, from coordinate 143,043,554 downwards.
GAACATAATGATGAAACAGATAAATTTGAGAAAACATTTACATATAATTTAAATTAGCATGCAAATATATGTTTATGTATGTATTGCATAAAAGCTAGATAGAAAGAGAGAAGAGAATACAATTGAAGTGTAATTTGGAACCCTAGCATACTGAGATCTAGAAAATAACCTCACCGAACAGATTGAATTAAGCGCCAAAGTGAGAAATGTTCTCCGGCCAGGGTGATTGCCAGCTAAAAACTAGGGTTCCTTCAACGACCATGTTGAAGCTCAAAGCTTGAGACTTGAACTTGACGGCGATGGATGATTGAACGCCATCGCCACAGTCATGAAAAAAGAAGAAGAAGAGAGAGAGAGAGGTGGTTTTGTATTCCATCGAAAAGAGATAAGTTGAAGAAACCAGATCGGCCATCATTGATGGTGAGGGTTTTAAAGAGAGAAAACTAGGGATTTTAGAGAAAGAGAGAGAGAGAGAGAGTACTGGATGTGGGTGATTTAGGGGTTTTAGAGAAAGATAGTACTGGATGGTTTATTTTGAACAGATAAAAGATGTGAAACCAAATAAAAAAATAGGTGCGTGATTATTGAAGGGCTAATTTAGTCCTCTTGTAAAAGTACGTCCTTATGGACATGATATTTTAATGCGTGGATCTTTGAACAAAAGAAATTTTTGTTTAGAGTGTTGGACAGAGCGCCCTTATTATAAGGGCAACTGACCCAAAGGTTCAAGCCTAACACATCATGCTCCATTTAGACCCAAAACAAATTCAATACTCCATTAAGTCCTCAAATTAACAATCAGATGAAAATACCCTCACGCATCACCCAATTTACACATGCGTAACCTTTACCCACGATCATATCACACCACTCTGATCCTTCCACTATCACACTTCTATCGCTCGATTTTGCATTTCCAGTTCTTCATTTCTTTACCGTTCGACTTCACTACCTCTAAAATCGAAACCTTAACCACAACACAAAGCCATTCATCTTCTCCGATCGGCGACTCTCAACAACATGAAAAACCATCACATTTAAACACCATCATGACTTTGAAAAAGTTTCATAGTTTCTCATTTTTGATTCATAAAAATGGAGAAAAAAAGTAAGATCTCACTTCGAAGAACCTAGATTTTATTTTTCATTCAAATTTGTAAATTATTCTTTGATATTCTGTATATGTCATACCGTTTCAACAACACTTTCATAAATAAACCTTTGTTTAGACGCATTTTACATACTTCCAATGTATGAACCCTATTTTTACACATTCTACGTATGATTCTAAATCTCCTTTTCATTTTATTCTTGCTTAGATTATACAGTTTCACCAGATGTTACAAAACACAATCCTTTGTTTCTATACATTTTAGTTATACAATCCCTGTTTTTACACATCGTACCCTATTTTTACATATAATCAATGTTTTTACACATTGAACTTCTTATTCTTGTTGTTATTGCTTGTTCTTGTTATTAAATATTGTTCTTATTGTTGTTACAGTTTCATTGAATATTTCATCTTCTTATTGTTATTGTTGTTGTTTGGTTTTTTCTTCTTTGATTACAAAATATAATGGACTGTTCTTGTTGTCCATTGATTCTCAACTAGTTTTATAAAATTGAAATATTATATAGTTTCATCACTCTAAAATTAAATATCTAAATTTATTCAAACTACAAATGAAACTGTAAAATTACACAGTTTCATCACTATTCACAACAAATAGGTAAACTTATTATAAAGTGCAAATTAAACGGCCAAATTATACAGTTTTGTAACTATTAACAACAAATAGGTAAACTTAATATTAAACTACAAATAAAACTACCAAACTATACAGTTTTGTAACTATATTACTCATGTCTTGCTTTTGCTTTCTTTTTTTCAAAAGTAGCTGTTGGAAGAAGCAAACCCGTATGCCCAAAAATCCAATCAGGGATTTAAGTGTCTCCCCTTTTGACACTCCTTCATCCATATCCACCGAAAACTACACCACCTATAAGAAAAAGCCCAAGAACTACACCACAAACCACACACACACAACAAACACCAACCACTCCTCCAACCACAAAAAAAAAAAAAAAAAAACAAACAAACAAAACAAAACAAACAAACAAAAGAAAGTCAACAAAAAAACAAGAAGCTCCTCCACCAAAAAAAAAAAAGAAAAAAGAAAGCTCCAAGAAAGCACATTAACTCCCAAAATACAAACCAAGACATTCAAAAGAAAAAAAAAAAGGAGCGGTCCCCAAAACAAAGGCAGCCAAAGAAAAGAATTCAGAAACACGCCAAACCAAGGTAGCCAAAGAACAGAAACAAACAGTCCCTGCAAAGAGAGTCTAACAGTTTAATTATCGTTACAACATCGGAACGATAATCAAACTGTTCAGGGGAGTCAAATTCACAAAAGTCCAAAAGACTGAGCTGCAAAAAAATTACCTTTTTGGGCCATCATAAATGCTCTCTCATCAACACAAAAACTGAAGGCCTCTTGATGCAGATGCTACAATTCCATTGTGGCAGAAATGACAACACTCTACAACCAAAAAAAAAAAAAGCATTTATACTTGGTAAAAATGAAATGAAAGTCAGAAACAATGATGTGAGGCTCATATTTGGTATCGACCGTGGACGAGACAACATCAACACCAAATCTTATGCAAGGTCAAAGGATTTTGAGCTCGAATTTTGCAAAAGAAGATGCAAATCAATCAAGAGACTAGATGCCAAATTATTGACCAAAATGTTTCAAGAAACAAAATAAGGAAAAACAACCAATGACCGTCAAGATATTGCAAGAGTCCTCACCCTTTATTTGTGCCTGAAACTTGTCATGTCTACAATAGGATATACACTTAGTTGGAGTTTCCTCAACTATATTGAAAATCTCAACAACATTAAGAAGTACAATTGGGTTGAGGCAATAAAAGACACACCGATGATTTCAATGGCAAGTGTAAAGAACAACCCAAGGTATGTTACTGGATGCGTCATGCTACTTTGGTAAATACACTACTCAACTACTTCACACAAAATATCAAACATCCAACTATCTCAAAACTATATAACATATTTCAGTGTTTATTACAGTATTGGTACTGTGAGCACAGTAAACTCCTCCGATCATTCAACAAGGAAGACTTCCCAAGGTTTATGAAGTGGAATCTTTGCAAAATGTACTCTAAGTGGAAACATATCAGCTTTGTTGACTTTGAAAAAGTATTCAAACTCTTCTATACTCTCAAAGCACAAATCTATTCAACATTACTTTCATATTAATTATAGTAACAATCATGATATGAAACTGTAAAAAATTTTAGTTTCAAAGCACAAATATATTCAACACTCCTTTCACATTCATTACAGTAAATATCATGTTATGAAACTGTAAAAGTTTGCCGTTTCAACGCACAAATCTATTCAACACTCCTTTTACATTGATCACAATAAACATTATGTTATGAAACTGTAAAAGTTTGCAATTTCAAACCACAAATATTCAACACTTCACTCATATTGAACATAGTAAAAATCAAGTTATGAAACTGACTAATTTTCCAGTATTACTGATATATGAGTCATATATGCCACATTGTTCCAATGTAGGTTGACCAAAGTGCTTTAACCCTAATTGAACAAGAAAAAAAATTATTGCATATCAATCACAACACATCAACAGACTCGTCAACAAAAAAAGATGACCATAGAAAGGACAAAAAGAGAAAAAAAAAACAAACAAAAGTAACAAAAAAGAAACTTCTAGATAGTGATGATGAAGACTTTGTCAATGAAAAATCAGACACTGCAGAAGAAGAATACCAATCAGAATTAGAATAAGAACAACAAAAACAAAGAAAGTAAGAACAAAATAAGCAAAAAATTGAAGAACAAGAGAATGATGAAGAAAAAGAAGAGACTGATGAAGAAGAAGAGACTGATGAAGAAAATGGTCAATAAGAAGAAGAAGAACAAACAGACTAACAAGAAGAAGAAGTCCAAGAACAAGAAGTGACAAACTAACAGGAACAATAACTCGAAGAAAAAGAACAAGTAGACCAACAAGAACAAGAAGGGATAGACCAACGAGCAGAAGAAGTCCAAAAGAAATTTGACACATTTTATGAACAATGTAAACTCTGGTCTAATTCTGAACCAAACTGTAAAATTTAATGAAACTAACCAAACAAAATGTAACATTTTTATAATTGATAAGCAAGCATAGACATCAACCTAAGAGGATGACAATGACAAACTCATAGCATCCATCAGAGCATAAATGCACGAAATGGAACAAAAATTCAAGGATGAATTGAGTAGAAAGGAAGAGAAGTTGAAGACAATGTCTACCAAAAAAACTACAAGCACAGTTTCAAAGCAAAAAGAACATCATGAAGAACAAGCAAAAAAAAGTCCCAAACAAAGATCAATGGTCAAGAGAATCAAACAAAAGTCAAGAAAAGGAACACATAAGTTAGAGTTTGAATACCAAACTAATGACAAAAGCCAAAGAAATCCTACAGAAACAAAAGAACAATGAAGATACAGGCAACAACAAAGAGCCTGCTGATGTACCCAAGCCAAAAAAGGATACTAATGAAGGAAAAGAGAAGGGGAACGAAAAGGCAAAAAAAGAAATCGGCAAAGAGGAAAAACCTACTGGTCAAGCTAAGCCAAAAAATGATGCCAATGACAGGAAGACACAAGTTGAAGTGGCTGTTGATTTGGAAAGTGATGATGACTTCAAAAAAGAACCTATCGAAAACAAGCCACTCAGCCTTACATTCCGCAAAACAAACAAGGTTTGGCATAGCCTATCCCAAAAAGACCAAGACCAAATTCAACTTATGAACAACACACAATCAACTGCTTGTGTCTGGTCTGGCAGTGAAGATGAAAATTGCATATACTTTTCAGATATATGCAGATGTGCAACAAGGAAGCCTTATATGGAAATGTAGGTCTTAAACTGCATAATTTTACAGTTTCTATTCATGTTCAATAAACTTTTCCACGAACCTAACACATTCTCGTACATAACATGTTTTAGGTCGTTGATGCCTTTGCAAAAATGAAAATTGGCACTACAATCATCAATTGAAGACTTTGAGAACATGATTTGGACTTTGTAAGAAATCCATACGCAGGAAGATCTTACGTCTTCTTAACACTCATCAATGTAAGCAAAACTATTAACATAGTTTTCATTGTTATTCAAAATGTAAAATTTTCTACTTTCTTAACACGTCTAACTGCATACTTTTATAACATATTTCAAACATATATAAATTACATACTCCATTACAAAAGCAAGACCAGGCATTGAGAGAAAAAAATGATGGACAACCATTTTCTGGAAGTAATGAAAAATAGACATATCCATTTCCCAATCAACCATGACAACCATTGGACCATTATGGTCTTTGACAATAATGATGGGATATGGAGACACTATGACTCTTTGAGGCCAACAAAAGAATGTCATAACAATCACTTTAAAGGAAATTGTAAGTTAAACAAAATATCCTACCTAGTTTCATTCCTTTCAAAACATCTAAGCACTTCACTACAATTAACAAAAACACTCACTAACTCTTTTGTAGCAACAACATCAACTGAAATAGAATAGAGAATTATTTAGCAATCAAGGAAACATGTTATCATCTCAAGAGCGCGAGACAGTAATTGCATTAATTGAGAAATGCTCACAACAAACCCCACACTTGCAAGATACAAGCTCAATAACTAATATTTCAATATGCTAATTTTTCCAGTTTCACCTAACTAATTCACTTCATCTAAAACTTTGCAGAAATGACTGTGCAATCGTCGTCTGCAATGTTATCAACCAATATGTCAACTGGCAACCCATGCAGAAATCACTTCGACCAACTGAGTGGGTCAAATTTTGAGCAAAAATCATTAGTCAATTCCTCAATGATAAGAACCGATCTCGAAATATCGAGGATTATCAAATGTTGACAAAACATACCAAATGATAGAAACAATTAACAAACTTCTTGACAATATAAATACTCCTATGAACATATTTTTGTACGGTTTTTTATGTATGACAAGTACTTTTTGTTCTTTTGGTGGTTGATTTTGTTGTGCTTATCGTGGTGGTGCTAATTATTGTCATTGATCTTGTTGTTGATGTTCTTGTTGTTGTTCTTCCTATAGTTATTCTTATTGTTTGTGTTCTTGTGACTATTATTGTCATCACGTTTGTGATTGCCTATAAATTCATACAAGATAGGTTGTTTCTAATAATTCTTAAAACTGCAAAATTATACAGTTTCATCACTCAAACAAAAATTATGCTGCAAAATTATGTAGTTTCATAACTCCAAACTATAATTATTTTTAAAATTCATCATGAATTGCCTTCTATGTATTATAAGATATACATTGATTATCTGTTAAAATAGTGATGTCTAACTAGTTATATGTTCCGATATTGCAATGTGCATATACAATGAATGAGATACTAATATCATTTAATCATTGTAGAACAATATTCTAGACATAGACAATGAATGAGATATTAAGAGCATTTAACTATTGGAGACTTTTGAAATTATCTATGCATCTATTGAGTTATAAATAGTCATTTCTTCCAATTAAAAAGTATACAGTTAGAACTAAAGAACATTGATTCAAAAAATGGCCGATTGAGAGAAAATAATTGATTTGATTTTCAAAAGGCTCGATCAATTTGATGAGCGTTTATCTAGGATCGAAACTCAAGTGAGTGTGATGAAACCAATATCGATTAGTTAATTGATGACAATTTGAAGAAGGATGATACTGACATGGAGGAAGGTATTCCATTATTTTCGAAGAATAAGAGCGACAATCACTCTTCTGAAAATGATAGTGATAATGCTTCGTATATGTATTTTTTTTATTTATTTACTATGTAATGAACCAAAGTAATAAGAATTTCTGGATGATTTCATACCATTTTATGTGTTTGCATCTTAACTGTTTCGAAGTCGTGGAGAAACCTTAATTTTGCAGTTTCATTACTCAAACAAATATATGAACTAAATTTGAAAATTATAAATTAAACTGCAAAATTATACAGTTTTGTCACTAATAACATTATATAAATATCTTTTTATGAAACTCTATAATTTTGCAATTTACTGAGTAATCCTTAAAACTGCAAAATTATGTAGTTTCATTACTCAAACAAATAGATGAACTACATATCAAAATTGTAAATGAAACTAAAAATTATACAATTTTGTCACTAAAAAAATTATATAAATACATTATACAGTTTTTATGAAACTGTAAACATTTATAGTTTTAAAAAAGCATACATTATGAAGTAAAACTGCAAGATTATACAATTTCAATAAGAAATTTTCAAAAACCTTCTCAGCATTCCAAAAAATAAAACCAACCAACTCCATACAAAATAAATAAATAAATAAAATGACACTGTTACAAAAAAAACTTCAATAACTAAAAACCACATCGAAAAAGAAAAAGAATACAACCAACTTTATTCATTACTTCTATAATATCAAGTATCACATTTTATTATCATAATTCCGCAACTTCAAATACAAATCGAAAGAATAGACTATGGCCTCAAATAGTAGCTTTGCACGTCTTATTATTGTGATTCCCATATTTCAAGCACATTCCACACTTGATTTGTTTCACATTCTCACCCTTAGAAGGTATTCTTTTCTTCTTGTTCCGTTTGGGTTGATTTTTTGTTATAGGAGGTTTGATAATCAAACTACTGGCACCATCAAAGTCAAATCTCTCACTTGAAGGCACTGGATAAATAGATTTCTTGTACAACTCTTTAAAACAATCCACTTGAAAAAAAGGATTAATAAAATCATACATATCTCTACCACTACTACACAAAGCATGCGCAACATCACAACACGGAAAACCATTTAGTTTTCGTTCATGGCAAGAATAAGTTCATCTACTGATATCAATATAAAAAGAAATAGAAAAATGAACCTTAAGCACAGTATCACTAGCAACAATCACATCCCAAGACTTAGTTAGCTTCAAAGAGTCCATCGACTTCTTTTCCATGACTGGACACAATTTGGTAGTCCATCTTTTAGATTCAGCTCTCCTATTGTACAATTGAGTTATGATTTGAACACTAATCATTTCAACTATATAAGTAATAAGCAACTCACGGGCCTCACCAATCTAATTATTGTAAGACTTAACAGTATTAGATGACATCTCACCATATCGTTTCCCTCTAAAAAAATGCATTCGCCCACTTATCATTTTGCAACCCAACATACTATTAACTCTACCATTCTTGGTAATAAAACAACAGTTGGCGCATAAGCACATTGAACTAATATTTTCATCAAAGTGAGCATATAGTTAGTACGAAGTCTCACCAATTTGTCAATCAAATTTCTCTTCAAATTGTTCAAGCAATATGCATGATGTGCATTGGGAAAAATCATCGCAAGAGCGTCTAGTAATCCATGTTGACCATCGAACACAAAGGTCAATCTCTGACTCAAACCAACAACCTTCAACAACTGACTTAAAAATCACATTCAATTATCTTGATTTTTAGCATCAACAATCGCAAAAGCCAAAGGAAACAGGCCTAAAAAAAAAAAATGAAACTGCAAAAATTAGCAGTCTCACAATACAATAACAGAAACCAAAATCCACAAATTACCAAAACACACTAAGAAACCAAACTATATTAACTGCAAATAAATATGTAACTTGATTACCATCCTTTGATGTTGCTGCAAACAAATGCCTCTTGTCACACCCCGTCAAGAATGTACCATCAACAAACAACAAAGGATGACAAAATTGAAATCTATACAAACATCTATGAAATGCTACAAACAACCTCTGAAAACACCTACTATTTTTATCCACATCTAATTCAAACACACTTTTGGGATTCATTCTCATGGCCGTCTCAAAGTTTATCGAAGTTGGTCAAAATAAGATGCAAAATCACTAAACAAGCCACCTCTTGCTTTATCAACTCCTAACCATGCAACCTGATAAGAAATATCTATACTATATTACTTCTTCAACTTTTTTTTTTATTTTTTTTATTTTTTTTTAATTTTTTAACTTTAATAGGACGAGTCAATGGATTATCACTAATGTCATTATGCACAATATTAGAGACAAGTCTAAAATCAACCATTTTGCTACAAGATCTACGAACAACAACCCCACAAGTATGCACATTATTCAATTTCATAATTAAAAAAAAAAAACTGGAATTCATTAACACCCTTCTATGCACAAACCACTTACAACCCGTAGATGACTTTATGATACATTTAGCAGTTACTCTTGTTGCATCATTCTTCAAATAATTCACTACAAAGCCACACTCAACCGCATACTTCGCCAATGCAATGCGAAATGCCATCACTCCACTATCAAATTCTTGGCCAACAATGTGTATAATTTTCTTCTAACTAGTAGACAACAAAACTCTCTCTAGTTCTGGATAAAAATTAGGCAAAAAATCATCAAAATCATCACAATCATTAACTAAAGAACTCTCACAAACTACCGAATCAATCATAGAAGAATTATCATCAATCTCTACAATTCTCCTATCACCCACAACAACATCAGCAACATGAGAAACACCAAAAGCTACCATTGACAACATATTCCCCAAATCATCATCATTTTCAATAATACAATTAGAATATCCAGGAATAAAGAAAAACAAGCAAAAGTTATCAATACTCAACTCCTTGAACTTCGCACATATTTTCTCAATAACTTTATCATAACTTATCCCTCACTAATCTTAATAACAGCACAAGACTTACTGTATTTGCACGTTAACATGAAACACCCTTCCATATTACAAATCACAAATCAGTAAACAATTGAACACAGAGTCCAACTTGAAAAATTATACAATTACAACATATCAAAATCAAAACTTTAGAATTCACAATTTCCAACTACAAATTCAAAACACATTACACTATACAACAAACAAAATAAAAAAAATCCAAATAATTACACTATATCACATACAAAAATCACAAAATAAGTATCAAACAAACAACATTTATCACAAAACAGAGAAGTATAACAAAATTGACGAATACGAACTAGAGATCACGCAAATTTCCTTATATATATATATACATATATGTATCGAGAAATAGAGAGAGAGAGAGAAAGAGAGAGAGAGAGATTATGCAAACACAAAGATTCGCAACACAGAGAGATCGTAAAACACACATAGATCGAGATTGCACACAAAGATTGAGATCGTACAAAGAGATCAACCTTATAAAGAGATATTGAGATCGAAGACAAAACCGACCTCGCAGAGGCGAGATCCACAAGTCTAAAATTTGATTTTCTACATATATATATCTCAAATCAAATGGGCAATACAGTCATTTACAAAAATAAGAATATAAAAACAGGACCTCCAGTTATAAAACCTACAAAACTGTCGACTTGTTGGTTTATAAAAAATGTAGTGGAATTAGAAGAGAAATAGATCTCCTACATAGAATTATATAGTAATTTTCCCATCTTTGGTTTAGGATGTGAATTTTTGGGCCATTATAGATTTGGGCTGGCTCACACTGCTTGGGCTCATCATGATTTGGTAACCAAACAGTACACAATGAGAGACTATGTTTGGCATGTAAGTTGGAGGCTATTTTTATCACAAAAAGTTAAAATAAGTTAAAAAATCAATGACATAAAATGCCATACTTAATTTATAATCATTTTATTTTTTTTTTACAAAAGTAAGAAATATTAAAAAAATCATCCCAAACATTTTTTTTTTTTATAATCCCTAGCATTACTCAATTTTTTTAACCCAAACTAAAAGGGGGGATTTGGTGATAGACCCTTACTGTCTAATTTGTCTTTCAAAAAAACAAGAATCATATAGGTACTTTCAAAACCCTCTAATATTTTAAAACTTGTTTCTTTTACTATATTACCTTCATATCTATTAGCTCTCCAACTAAGCCATCTTCACAGTATACTTCAGAGTAAAATTTTACTCTGAATCAGAGTAAAGTTTACTATGATTCAAAGTAAAATTTTATATCATTAAGCAAATCAACATGTTTTTAACCAAAGTAAAATTTTAGAGTAAAATTTTACTTTGAATCATAGCAAATTTTACTCTGATTCAGAGTAAAAAACTCTGAATCAGAATAAAGCTTATTATGATTCAAAGTAAAATTTTATATCGTTAAGCAAATCAATATGTTTTTAACTCGAGTAAAATTTTACTTTGAATCATAGTAAACTTTGTTTTGATTCAGAGTAAGATTTTACTCTGAAAGTACAATTTTACTATCATTATATAATTCAAATTTGTAATGAATTGATAATAAAATTTTAGTGTCACTAGGAGTCCAAAAACAAATAACAGAAGCACATAATAACAAAGTAAAAGTTTACTATCGTTGTATAAAAAAACAATAAAAAACAAAACAGATGACACCAAAGTAAAAGTTTATTCTCATTTTATCAAACAAAAATAAAGCATATAGCAGAGTAAAATTTTACTCTCATTTTATCAAACAAAAACAGAGTACAAACCAGAGCATAAACTAGAGTAAAATTTTACTTTCATTCTATCAAACAAAAACAGAGCACAAACCAGAGTAAAATTTTACTTTCATTCTGTCAAACAAAAACAGAGCACAAATCAGAGTAAAATTTTACTCTCATTCTGTTAAACAAAAACTAGAATACGTACCTGATTGAACTCGGCAAATCAACAAAAATAAACCAAAAATAAAAACAAAAAAACTAATCAACATATGTCGAAGATCAAATAAGTATTGCGTCTTCTATCATTATTGTGTCTTTTCTCTCTCTCTCTCTCTCTCTCTCTCTCTCTCACACACACACACACACACACACACACACACACATAGCTCTCTTTCACAAATCTTCACCATATCCGCATATCATCTCTCATACCTCTACCATCTCCATCGTCAATTGGTGTTACTCATCGTTATAATCATCCGAAGAGAAAGTTACGAGTGATGATTTTTTCAGATCTTGAGACAGAAAGCTTATTCCTTAGGTGCAAACAATGAAGCTATTGATTGATGATGAACTTTTACTATTTTGATCTTCTTATCGTTTCTATGGAGGCATTTGCTACCAAATCTGGTCACTCCGACTAGATCTCCTTTGAAACCTTAGCCATGGCGTCATCGTCTATGTATAAGCAATAGTTGTATCAGACGAAGCTTGAGAAATTAAGATGGTGATTAAAAAAGATTTAGTTGAGAGTATAATAATCTGATAAAATATTTAAATAATAAATTTTGTCTTTTATACAAAATTTTATAAATATGAAGAGATTTTAAAAATATAATTTTTTTCTAATTCTTTTAACAATAAAAAGAAGATAAGAAAGATTTATAACCATACTCTTCCTTCGTTTGAGAGGTTCGTTTTTTCGGCTTTTAACGAAGGAAGAGTACAGAGACTCCCTTTGTGTTTTCAATTTTCCCGCCATTTGAAAATTTAGCTTGTTCTACACAACGCAACACCACACAACACCACACTTTCCCCATCTGTCTCTCTTCAACTGTGTATTTTCTATCTCTAGAACTCTGTCCTAAAGCAGAGAGTAATGGAAGCTGAGAGAGTAGAGAGAAGCAGATCACCATCTTCATCATCACCAAAGAGAAAACTCTTGTCTGACAGCACCAACCTCCTCATCCCCACCTCCACCATCCTTGGCAAGCTCTCTTCCTCCCTCTCCACTACACCCCCATTTCCAAATTCCAAACCCTACAATTCCAAACCCTACAATCCAGGCACCAATTCCGACACCAGCATCGGATCATCCAACCACAACCCTAACCCTAGCACCACCTTCAAAACCCATCCTTCAACCCCTTCTCCGCTTTCCATTTCCATTCCTGGTAATCTCTCTCTCTCTCTCCCTCTCTCTCTCTCTCTCTCTCTCTCTATATATATATATATATATTTGTATGTATGTTCATTTGTGTTTCAATTGTGGCTTGATTTGGAATTTGTGGAAATTAGGGGTTTCCATGGTTTAATCCTCTTAATTGAGCATCAGTGAGTATCATATGTGTAATGGTTATTTTAGAATGATGATGATGATGATGATGAATTTATTTATCAGTTTCAGATTGTTTGAATTTTGTTCCTCTAGTTCTGTCTCTTAACCCTCCACAAAACCCTACTCAAATCCATGATCTAAACACAGCCAAAGTGTTTAATGGTCAGTTGAATAACTATGAAGAGTTGGGTATAATATACTAGATTAAGTGTGAACTGCTGAATTATTGAGGTGTGATGTAATGTGCATTGTTTGTTTCTAGACAAAAGAAAGAAAAAGTAATTCATGAACTAATATTTTGGTATTTTATTTTATTTTATTTTTTTCTCAAGGTAATGGAAGTGAAGAGGCAGACGAGCCTCTTGTAGTTTATAGTCGAAGACAGACTATAGAGAAAACAAAGAAAAAGGGGAAGGCAGTTGCTGTGCCTTTTACTTGCTCCCCTCTACAAAAAACCAATGATAAGTTTGAATCCGTGTCTGTTTCTTGCCCGCCTCAGCTGAAAACAAAAGATAAAGGGAAGGCCGTCGCCGTACCTCCTAGTTTCTCCTCTCTGGGAAAAACAAAGGATAGAGAGAACGCTGTTTCTGTGCCTATCAGTTTCCGTTCTCTGGTGAATACAAGGAATAAAGGGAAGGCAATTGCTACGCCTTGCCCACCCCTGTCAAGGACCAGGGGGAGACGGTAACTCTCTCTCTCTCTCTCTCTCTTGCCTGCACACGCTGCACTATTATGACATTATTACAGCTGGCTTTTGATAGCTTTATTGGGGTAGATTGGAATTTTGTATTTTTCATTAGAGACTATCATAAGTAGTATGTTATTAGAATATGTAACTCATTGTACAAGTGTACTCCATTGTTGAAATTTGTATTTTGAATTTCGATGAATGTATTTTTTTGTATCCAGCCAAATTGTTTTCGACTTGAGTACTCTCTATTTCAAACAATTTACAATTGAAAATACTCATTCTTATTTTTTTGAGAAAAAAAGAAAATCGGACATCCACCGACCTCACAGTTTTTGAAAGCATGAAATACTACAATTGTTGTAAACATTCAATTGACAACCTAGTTGCAAAAAGATAGTGTGCCCACAATATGACCATCAGTCATTGCAGCAAAAGGAACTATCATTTTTTTTGTGAAAACTAAACATCCTATTGAAAGACATTGAAAGATGGTCTTATCCCCCATGCTCCCTCTAGAGTGGAAATTTGTTAGTTCATATGATGCATGGTGGATGAAATGTTTTGTTCTAGGTTTTTTGTGTCTTGCTTGTGCCTATGGGTGATATAGACTGACAATCAGAAGGAATTTGTGGTTATTGAAATAATTAGAAATATATGGGCTAAAATGACTCTGATTTTAGTAGTGTCTTTCCTATATGTACCCTGCTCATGTTTACCATTTATACTGATGCTATCTTGTACATTCCTTGTCTCTGAAATAGGAATGAATTTAATGAAGCTGGAAAAATTGGTCTATCTAAATCGTGCAAAGTTCCTCCTGCAAAGCATAAAAAGGTTTGCTAAGCAATTGTCTAGTCTTGTACATGTTTTCTTCATTTTGAACTGATATTGTAATTTACTCTTTTATTTTGGTTTTTGGCCTTCTGATCACAATCCCTTACGCTTTCCTCTCTCTCTCTCTCTGAAACTCTGCTGTGAAATGAAAGTATTGTGTGACCAATGTAGTACAACGTTGCTAACGGGTGATTTACTGATGCCGACCATTTGTGCTTTGATCTTCTTCGTATGAAGAAAATGACCAATGTAGTACAACTTTGCTAACTGGTGATCCTCCGGTCCAATTTACCTTTAGTCATACCACATACTCTATCACTCTCTAACATTGTGTTTGGATCATGGATTTGGCAAGAGAAAGGGTAATAGGAAAAAAAATTTAGCTTATATTTCATTCACATTTGCCTCACCTTTCTTTCCCTTTCCAAATCACTATCCAAATCCATGGATACAAACTCAGCCTAAATATTTCCTTTGTGCTGTAGTATGTAGTTCCTTTGTCAGATCCTGCATTGATGGTTTTTCGGTTAGCAGTTTAATCTGCGTGAGATGTGTTTTGCAGAAGAGGTGCCGGGTATTGCTGGAGCAAGATGTTTCAGAACATGCCTTGCCACAAGAATTTATTGTGGAACAGAGAGCTTACTTTAAACAGGTTGATGATTTTGAACTACCAGAGGAGGAGATATTAGAAAATGAGTTAGATGAGGAAGAGGAAAACTATTACACGAAATAGTAGCACCATAGCCAGTTGACTCTCTTTGTAAATACATTCCATGAATATATGCACCTGCTAGAAATTACAGCAATGTAAGTCCTCTGTAACCTTTTTTCCCAAATTCCATGCTGCATTGTTCTAATGCCAAATTTTTTAAAATTGATTTTTTTCTTAGAGGAAAATGTTGCCATGATCAGTTTTAGGATAATACCGTATTGTCTGCATTTGTAAACTCCAGAAGGATTTCTTACAATTGCAAATGAATGTCATAATATAGTTCATAGTTGTCAATTCAAGATACGGAAATGTTTATCTGTTTTTCCAAATCATGCAGCGTATCATGACATGCATGTAAACTTTTTTGACATCTTTAAAAATAGGTAAACAAATAAGTATATTTATAGAAAATACAAATATCTGTTGATAACAAAACATTGAACAATGTGTAATTAGTAACATGGCAGAAATTAAGGTTCTCAAAAACAAAGGTGTGCATGCATTAAAACTGAATACAATATAAACTGAATAGTGAAGATAAAACAAATGCAACAAAAGGTATGAAACTTCAGTGCATTACTATCCTTTCATCAAATAAGTTTCATTATTTTTAGTCTATGCTTTTGAAGTTGAAGATTTAAACACATGCTAGAAAGCAAATGTATTGGTTACTAGGTAATATATCAAATGTTACTATTCCCATTTCATATTGATATATAAGGAAGTGAAATGAAAAAGGAAAGAACAATAGGAAAAAAAAGTCCTTAATAATTGTCTAATATGTTTTGCATATTGTCTTAACAAACCAATTAGGGATTGTTTGGGAAGAAACTTTTTTGATTTTTTTTTGGGTAAAATAGCACTAAAAGACAAAATAAAATAGTCAATAAGACAAAATGTCACATCAAACTCATAATCATTTTATTTTTTCTCTCACAAACATCACATCTAATTATAAAAAAATCTAATTATATTTCCAAACACAAAAATTTTAGCTTCCTAAAATAGCCAAAAACTAAAATAGCTTACTAAAATAGCAACTTTCCAAACACCCACTAAGTTTGATTTGATCTAAGAAGTATGGATATAGACATGCGATACGATACAGACAAGATGACATGTCAATTTTTAAAAAGTGTCAAACATGATACGTGTAGGACACATACAAAATATATAATATTATATATCATCTACGTGAATATTTCTTCAAAGATTAAAAAAAATACAATATAACACCAATTCCTAAAGTTTAAAGAAGGGATCAATAATTATAAATTTATATTAATTTTCTTTTATCATTGTATCATTCAAGTTATTTTGTTTAAACTTATAGTGTGTTTCACGAGTGTCTGAAGTGTTTCTGGTTTTAAAAGAGGTAACAAAATAATATGGCACATTTGAACATTTGTCCGATGAAGTGTCGGTGTCGGTGTCGGTGTCGGACATGCGTCGAACATGGACACAACATAAACACACCTTGTTAGAAGTATTCATGCTTTTTAGGATTAAATTACAATTTTTAATATCTAAAATATTTTGTTTTTAATAGAAAACTTTAAAACTTCACCTCATGTAAGTGGGCTTATCATTGGCATAACATACTTAAAACCAGACAAATAGATATATCTGATAAAAAGTAGACAAAAACAAACGAAAAAAAAAAAAAAATCATTGTAATTAACCTTTCTTACAAGAAAATTTTTGGTAAGTAAATGAACCTTTTTAACAATATTAATTTTCATAAAATATGTTTTACCTCTAAACATACGAAATCGTATGTATCATGATGTGAATAGTAAGACATTAACAACACTGATGTAGTTGTCGTATTGCTTATTCAAGTTGGGAAAATTGCAAATTGACATCCAACTATCGAAGTATTTTGCCCCTGCCTAGTCAATTGGAATTAATGGTTGAAATTATCAATATCTAGGGAAAATGTATACGAGAAATAGTTCATCGTCTCCATCTATATTTGATGATAAAACATGTTAGTTTGATATTCATGTTATTAATGTGCATCTTGAAGTTGAATGCATATGTCTGTTTATCCATTTCAGATATTGCTATCATTTGCTTGTCATGTTGTGCTCATTACTTGCTACAAGGTTATACTAATCACTGAAGCTGTACAAATTATGTGCGAGTCAGGTTCATGAAATGTTTATGATATGTAGTACATATATAAATAACAAGGTAGGTAAAGCCTTAAATTTAACGAGGTACGAGGGGCAGAACTGATATTTTTGTTTTGAGGGGTTGAGAAATCTTAAAAGACTTGTTATGTATCAATGCATGCAAAAAATTAGAAAAAAAAAGGTTTGGATACAATATTGTTATATTATATCTAAAACCATATTAGTTAGAATTCAAATGTTTTTTTGTTGATGCGATTGTCTTAAAACTTAAGAACATGTTCGGTATTTATTTAAAACATGTTTAGAAAGAATTTAGTAAATGTAAGATCATAAAAGAAATATTAGAGTTCCCAACGTAATATAGATGTATGTCTACATAGGTAGTAATAATAATTAAATATTATGTTAGTTTAGTAAGATCAAAATTATTTGCATAATGATTTAGAAAGATGAACGTTACAAAGAATAATGGGAGCTTCTTGGTTGGGTTTTTGGATTTATAATGTTTTAGATTGTAAAATGTATATTCTATGTTTGAAGAGTCGCATTTTTCTTTGTACACAACTATCTTGGTGACTGGTGATGCAATTGACTAGTTGTGTTAGTAACTTGCAATGCCATCTAACCTTGAGGTATATTTGGTTGTGTTTTCATTTTGTTGTTGTTGTTGTTTTTGTTTTTTTTTGTTTTGTTTTGCTTTGGTTTTTTTTAAAAATGATTTTGGAACACACCTCATTTGGTAACATCTTAGTTTTTTATTTTCTATTTCCATTTTAGAAAATTTTGGAAATTGAAAACACGACACGATTACTGAATTTTTAAAAAAATAAACAAAAATAAAAAGTAACAGCAATTTGAATTTTTTTTCAAAATTTTGGAATAAAAAATTAGGTATTATCTTGGGGAGTGACCTCTGACCATCATTCGGTCATCCTCTAGTGACTTTTGATGATAGTAAATTCTGATAATCCTTTGGCCACTCATGACTTTCGAAATTCTTTTGGGAATAAAGATTGAGAACTCTAATTTTAGAATTCTAAAGAGAGTTCTAGTGATGTGACAAGAAGTAGGGTCCACATATGATGTGATGTGTGTCTATGTTTTTATTTTTATTTTTATTTTTTTTCTTGTCACATTACTAGAGCTGTCTTTAGAGCTCCAAAATTAGAGCTTTCTATCATTGTTGTTCGTCTGGCTACCCTTTGTGACCTTTGCCGCCCTTCTCTCATCCTCTATCACTTGTCATCATCATTGACAACTCACCATGCATGTTATTTTATTTTATTTGTTTTTTAAGACTATTGGATACACCAAACAAATTTTTACATTTGTTTTTTCCCACAAAAAAAAAAAAAAAAATAATAAATAAAAAAAAAAGAAAAAAAGAAAAAGAAAAAAAAAAAAAGAATGAAAGTAAAAACTAATGACATTATCAAACACAGCTTTAAACTTGTTTGTTAAATTATTTTCGAGAAAATTTTAAGAAAACAGATCTGTTTAAGAAACACAAACAAGTTATTTTCATACACAATAAAAAAATAAAAACAAAAAAATACAACCAATAAAACTGAAGAATTCAACTTTAGTACTTAATTTAGACCACAACTTTTACCAGGTTCTTAAAGGAAAACTGATAAGTAACACAGGCCACAAATATATACACCAGAAATGTGGTCGGCAAGGGATAGTGATAGATGGGGTCAGGGAATGTGTGAGTCAGGAGACATAACCTGGGAAAGATGTGACAAAAATTGTTACAAGTTGTGAGGAAACCATCATTTTTACCTTTGAATTTGATTTTTATCTTCTCTTTTCTTTGAGTGGTACTGTTTCTCTTCACTCACAGTTGACCTCTTCCACTCGGTTCTCCATTTCCAGTTGTGTAAACGAGTCATAGTCTTGTAATTTGTTGATACCATTTTGATTCCTTATCTCTTGAAGCTCCGTCATCGACCATGAACTGTCCTATTGGTTTGAATCACTGTAACATAGACTTGGCAGTGTCATCGATATAATTAGCCTAGTTATAGATGGTATTGATGCATACAGAACCCTTTCATGAGTCACATTGCATACTCTACTTTTTGTGGAAAAAATTGCATTGGTAAATCCTTGTTTTTTTTCCCCCCCTCCTGAACTTCTAGTCAGTGTAAAAGACTGCATTAGTGTTGAAGTGCATGTAAAAAGTGTATAAAAATATGTGAAAAGTACTGAGATTTTAACTATTTTAGCATTATCTATACCTGGTTGTTGTGAAGTATGGCCCTTGTGCTAATTATATAATCAAATTCTTTGGAGAAGAACCTTTGTTGCTTCTAGATGAGTTAAATTACTGAGAATGCAATAATATTTTGTTTTTGTTATGGGGTTTGGAATCTTTGGATTAGTTGATCATAATAACTAGCTGCATTCTCACAAGAACATGTTCTAAACTAGCTTATTTTTCACTGGACTTCTGGACTTGAATGCCACTGCCCAAAAATCTTCTTTTCCAGTTAGTTTGGGAGTGTCTTTTTTGGCTGTGTTGACTTCAATATTCTCATCAACCAATTACCTCTTCCTCTTGCTAGGACAATTTGCTAACACATTAGTTGTTTGATAGTTCAATTGCCGGCAAAGGGTGGATAGATACCAAACTAAAGAGACCCATGCTTTACACAAAAACTCCTCGTGTGGGTGAGAAATCTCATTTTTTTTTTTTTTTCACCGGTTTTTATTGTTGATTGGAAAATTTAGTTATAAACCCCTTTTATCTTCCTTTCATTATTAAAAGGATTAAGAAAAAAATTATACTTTCTAAACCCTCTTATAATTATAAAGTCTTGCATAAAGGACAAAACTTATTATTTAAATATTTTATAGGACTATTATGCCCTCAACTTCTGCATATATAATCAGCTTTGTCATCAACTGTATCATAATCACCATAGTTGCATCTTCCAAGCTTCAGCAGAAGGTCGTCGACAAGTCGCCGCCATAGTCGCGTCTTCCAAGCTTCAGCAGAAGGTCTCCTCTTCATCTTCATAATCAGCAACGATGAGGTTTTGAGTATGTTGAAATTGAATGAGGATGT
The DNA here is from genome assembly GCA_036172215.1 of Camellia granthamiana. Classification (NCBI taxonomy): domain Eukaryota; kingdom Viridiplantae; phylum Streptophyta; class Magnoliopsida; order Ericales; family Theaceae; genus Camellia; species Camellia granthamiana. Next base: position 143,023,000 of record CM069903.1, on the reverse strand, counting down.
CGTTGGAGATTCGAAAGCTAGGGTTTCGGAGCAGATGGGGGAGATTCGGAGTGTGGTGGAGATGGCTCAATTGGAAGCGGAGAAGAAACATGATGAGGTTGTTGATGAGATGCTGGCGATGTTGAATGCGAAGGCTGAAGCTTCGAGATTGAAAGAAGTTGAGCAGGAGGTTGAGAAGGATGTGGATAAGGAACAGTAGAATATATGTGTATATATATATATTTGTGTGTATGAGTGTTGTTGAACACATGTATTCTTTTTCATTGAGATGTGTGATTGTTGATCGAGTTTTAGAAGTTTTTCGTTTCAATTAGATATGTGGATTTGTTGATTAATTTATTTTGTTTTTGTTTGTTTGTTTTTTTTGAAGTTTTTTTCTCAATTAGATATGTTGATTTGTTGATTAATTTGTTTTGTTTTTGTTTGTTTGTTTGTTTTTGATTTATTTTTGTTGTTTTTTATTTAATTTTATTTGACAGAACCATAGTAAAATTTTACTCTAGTTCTATTGCTCTGTTTTTTTCATTTGACAAAACCAGAGTAAAATTTTACTTTTATACAGAATAAAATTTTGTTTTTGTGTAGAGTCTAACATTTTACTCATTTTTCAGAGTAAAATTTTATTTTTTTACAGAGTAAAATTTTACTTTTGTGTAGAGTCTAACATTTTACTAGTTTTTCAGAGGAAAATTTTACTTTTATACAGAGTAAAATTTTACTTTTAGTTTCAGAGTGTAACATTTTTTTCTTATTCAGAGTAAAATTTTACTTTTATACAGAGTAAAATTTTACTTTCATACAGAGTAAAAATTTTACTTTTAGTTTCAGAATGTAAAATTTTACTTTTATACAGAGTAAAATTTTACTTTCATACAGAGTAAAATTTTACTCTGAAATATATAGTGAAAATGGCTTAATAGGAGAGCTGATAAATATGAGGGTAATATAGTAAAAGAAACAAGTTTTAAAATATTAGGGGATTTTTGAAAGTACTTATATAATTTTTATCCTTTTAAAAGACAAATTAAATAGTGAGGGGGCTATCACCAAGTCCCCTTATTGATTCTGTAACATCATTCTAATGGTAACCCATTCACGAAGAATCGTATAGTTGGATTTCATGTTTATAATCCCCCCACTATTGTGAAATTTGACTGTCCTATGAAGGATAAGTTATCTCGTATAGTTGCTTTCATGGCCATTTAGCATTGCATCTCAAATAGTAGAGGGAATATACACCACTGGTCTTTTTGGGTAAAGTCAATGACTTGACAACCAAATTGATGATATCAATTATTTCTTGTTGAACCGTCTCTTAACACTTTTTGTATTTGGAAGGATATTTTTAGGTTACAGTAGAATCATGAATTTGAGTAGAGAAAAGAGAATTAAAAAATATGAAGAAAGTGAATAAAATGTACATTTTATGTTCAATTTATATGTTACAAGACTTCATTTGAATAAGAGAGCACATTCCCAAGCGGTGTAAGAAGGATTTGTATGGCATTCAAATGAAACATCAAGAGGATTAAGCCCACTCTCTCTCTCTCTCTCTCTCAAAATAATAATAATAATTATATATACATATGCATAACATATAGATATAAAGTTATCTTTTCTTTGTGTGCACAGTGAGGAAGGCATCCAAACATATACCTAGGGTTGGGACCTCAGGAGTCTATAATATGTGGGGCCTTTGTTGGGCTGAGAAGCTAAGGTTAAGTTGCTGTTGCTGATGCCATATGCCCTCATTTCCATGCAACTCTCTCGCGTTTGTTTCATTCACATGGACGTACGTGTACTATCAATTTTCTACCTCTTCTCGATCTTGAGTTTACTCTTAATTCCTAACTCATTTTTATTAAAGACTTTTAAAAAAAAAAAAATTTAATTAATTACCAATATTCGGAGAATTATATTAACAGTGGTGATTTAGACCCCCTCAAGCTTCAACCCTCACCACCCCCCACACACGTGGCGGGTTGTGATTGGAGGAGAAAAAGAAAAAGAAAAAGAAAAAGAAAAAGTGACCAATCAAAAAAGAAAAGGGGGTCAAAGGGGGTGGGGGGAAAGGGGGTCCTAATCTTTATTCTTATATTAAACTGGATAATTAAAAGTCTAATAACGCCTAGTTAGAAACCCAACAACCACGACAAGAAATAATTTGAGGGTAAATTATACTTACACTTCTTGAGGTTTGAGTTTAATATATATCACCCCTTACTGTTTGGGAAATTATACTAATCTTTCTGTCATTGTAATTATTTAAACATAATGAAAACATTGAACTCATGTATTCTTTCTTTTCTTGTTTTGTTTTACTTTATCTGTTTTTTTTTTTCCCCGTTTCCTTTGCTTTATTTTTTTTTCCAACGTTGCTACGTAGCTCGAAAAACACTTGGTTGAAATGGCTCGAATCTAAAACGACGTCGTTTTGGTTTTTTTCCCCCCCTTTCTTTCTCTTTTCTCATATGTTTCTTCTCTCTCTCTCTGTTTATCTTTTTCTCTCCTTCTGTTCACAATCACTAAACTGAAATCAAGCTCAAATTTTTTTTTTTCTCTTCTAGTCGGCATCATCATCATCATTAATAACACATCATCATCATCATCATCATCAACACATCATCATCATCATTTGATTTTTTTTTCCCAACACAGCACCATCATACACAAATTTTGGGCAATATATTTTTTTCCCCTCTTATATCCTAAATCAGACGAAGGAAGAGAGATGAGAGAAGAAGAGAAAGAGAAAGAGAGAGAAGAGGGAACAAAGCTGTGCTCGATCGGACTGATTGTGGCCGGGCGGTGGAGAAGAATTGGAGGTTAGAGGCGGTGATTGACAATTGTGATTTGATGATGGTGGCAGCGATCAAACCATTCGGCAAAAGAGAGACGAGTGCTCTCTCTCTTCCCTCGACGATTGCGATTTGATGATGGCGGTGGCGATCGAGCCATTCGGCAATGAGAGACAAGTGCTCTCTCTCTTCCCCTTTCCTCTTCTGTCCTTCTGTTTCTGTTTCTCTTCTTCTCTCTTCTCTCTCTTCGTCTGTTTCAGAGATATAAAAGGGAAAGAAAGAAAAAAAAGGTTTAGCCATTTGGGGCAAAAGAATTTCGAGCTACGAAGGATTATTCTTTTTTTTTTTTCAATGTAATTTTGTCTATTTTTCTGCTAGGAGTTATTGCCTTTTATATAAGTAGGGGGTTTGTAAAATGAGACTATTAACCACAGAGGGTGAGAATGTAATTTTTAGAACGTCAGGGGGTAGGATGTAATTAGACCAAATCTCAGTGGATGTCAATGTAATTTACCCATAATTTAAATTTGAAAAAAATAAATAAATAACTACATACAACTCCGTAATAAGGGATAAATAATCAATCTTAACAAAGATTGACCCCTGGACCTCTTAAATAGAAGTAAACAGCAATAGTCAATTGAGCTAACTCGGTTGATTCATTTTGATTGAAAATTTTTTAGCCCAATAAAATATATGATATAATTTGTGTGACTCTTACGTGTACATATATATTCATCGCAACCATGATAGAGACCCTCACTATCCCCCACTTTCACTACCCTTTACACACACGTGGGGTTAGTGATTGGAGAAAAAAAAAAAAAAAATTTTTTTTTTGACCAATCACGCCCCACTGAGGGTCTTGGGCGTCTCCCCAATGGGGGTCCCAAGCTTTACTGATATTCATCGTTATAGGTGTTTTTTTTTTGTTTTTAGGTCAAATTATTAAAATTTTGAAGGTAATTATATTAAACTTAACAATTATAGTCCGACAACATAAATCTATACACCCAACATCCAATATCAACAAAAATAAGAAAGAAAATAGGGGCAAAATAAACGCTGTACAATAAAAAGTTTTCATAATGGAAAATATAGTGTCAATCTTTATATTTTTGTCAAGATTGACTGCTTAACTTTCCTATTAGAAATGTACTAAGGCGTACAAAAGTCGCCTACAAAACTAATCAAACTGATTCCATTATAGACATAGGCAAAATATATTTAAGTCTAAAGCTTGTAGGCTTATGTGGTATCAACACTTCATTCATAATCATATCCATGTGTATGATGTGGCTTGCAAGCAATGAAAACTAAGTAGTATTTATGAGTATATTGATTTATTTTTTATTTTATTTTTTTAGATCGGACTTGTTAGAACTTACTGTAATCTAAATCTAAAGGGGAAAGGAAATATAGGGCTCAAACTTGCAACTTTGAGTATGAAAGTTGGTGAGTTTACCACTGTGACACAATAACATAATAGAGTATATTTTTTTAAGGGGAAATCATAATTTGCTCCGGAGCAAATGTGTGCGGTGGCCTTGAATACCACCAACTAATTTTTCACTTTTAAGGGAGCATGCCACGCATGTGCTGACATACACGTTCTTTTATGTTGTGTTTGGTTGAGAGATTTGGGGAGGAATTTAGATAGGGAAAGGAAAAAGGTGTGTGAAACTAGGTGAAATATAGGTATATTTTATTCACATTTCACCAAACTTTTTCTTTTTCCTTTCTAAATCCCCCTTCAAATTCTACAACCAAACATAGCGTTAACATGTTTTCAGAATCGTATGATATTTGCTAAAGCTTGTAAATTTTTTATCAAACATGTCATATGAATATGAGATTCACACTATGTAAATCTTATACTTATATAAAATATTTGATATAAAATTTAATAAAAGTTTTGAATCACTAACATTGTTGTTTGCTGAAACATTGCCTCTCTCGTGTCTGTAATTTTTCGTTAAATGTGCTACTCCGGTGTTTTTTTGGGAACCTACCTATAATTGGTTTGGGATAATTTATAAAAGTTAAAAAATTATTAAAAAAGTTAAAAAAAATCATAATATTTGCGAGAAGTTTGTGGAGAAAGTTTAGAGGACAAAATTATTGTTTTGCCTTTTGAATTTAATTATTCAAAAGTCAAAAAGCTAACAAGAATAGAATGTTCATTTTGATTTTATTATAATATTTTATTACATATCTTTTTGTAAAAAAATTAAAAAATTATTCTAAAATATATATTTTTTCCTCACTTTTTTAATCAAAAAATCAAAAAGTACATTTATATAATACATTTAAAACAAAATTTAATATTTTGTTTATATAGCTTGAAAAGATAGAAATAATATAAAAAATGATAAAATATGATTGATTAGGTATACACGTCAGGCCAACGAGTGAGCGAGTGATGGGTCCCATCCACCCATCACCTTACCAAACAGTCCAAGAATTTTTTCTTTTATATGGTAAAAATTTTATCAACATAACTTTAAATTTAGATCGCTAACGAGGATTCTAATAAGGTGAGAAGGTAAAAAAATTAAAAGTCAAAATATTAAATTAATGGATGGATTTCATTTATTAGGGCTCTTTTAGAGCTCTTGATTTAAAACTTCTAAATATTTTTTAAATTTTATTTGATAACTAATTAATTCTATTAAAAAAAAGGGTCTGGCTTTGGTCTAGTCCATCATCGGATTGGACCGTGTTGTTGGGCTCGTGGAGGCCCACCACGGGTCCTGTTGTAAAAATCTGAACCGTTCAATGTGTAGAACTCGTCGAGTACTATATGCTTATAAAAAATCACGTTGATCAGATATTGATAGCTATGTGATCAACTCCGTTTTGTATAAAAAAAATAGACGGTGAATAAATTAACAGTTGATAAAAAAACTGTATTGATCACATAGCTATTGATATCCGATCAACGTAATTTTTTACAAATATATAGTACTCGACGAGTTCTACACATTAAACAGTTCAGATTTTTAAAACGAGACCCGTGATGGACATCCACGACCTCAACAGTACGATCCAATCCGATAGTGAACTGGACCAAAGCCAGGCCCTACAAAAAATAAGGGACCCCATAAACCAAGTACTTCTCTATTGCATTTTTCTATTCTCAACACTCAAATCAAATGAAATATCAATAGTTAATGTGAGCTGCTTTTTTTAATTCTACTTTGTTATAAATACATTTATGTTTTTGTTCTTATTATATATAGTTATATTAAAATATATTTTGTGTAAAAGTGTATTAATACAGTTATGTATAATAAGGGCAAAGAAATGAGTATATTTAGAGTAAAGTAGAGTGAGAATAACGTCTCTCTAATTAAATAGCTGCTTGATCACGTATATAAAAAAAAAAGAGATGTGTTTGACACTATTGACAATGAGTATTAGGGGTGGGTGCGGGTTGGTCCACGTAAGCTCCAATCCACTGTTCGTTCGCCATATTGGTGGATTAGAGAAAATCAATTCACATCCGTCTGTCAATCCGGCAGATGTGGATTGAGCGGATTGGCAGATTGGTGGATAAATGCAAATATGGTTGGCGGTTTAAAATTTTATAAATTTTCAATATAATTCAATTTATGCACTTCCTCAAAAGAAAGTATTACAGTCAATGACTTTAAAAAAAGTATTACAATCACTGCATGTCTCATTTAAAGAAAGAAAATTTAAAACTTTAGAATATTATAATTACTACATGTCTCATCCACATATTACAATCACAGCATACCTCATCCACATAAAGTATTACAATCTATCAATCTGTAGTTCTTAAAATATAAAAATAATTCAAACCATCAAAACCATGAACAGAGCAGTAGTAGAGATTGTATACCTTTGTATTGTTACATCTATATCTGTTTTTGAAAACAAAAACCAAGCTGCATATATCATCTTTTTTATTTATTATTTTTAGAGTTAGATTTAAAAATAAAAAAATAAAAGATAAATAATACATTTATTTTTTTCAATTTAAAAAATATATTCAAGTTGAAAATTCTTTTTCAATAGAATATATTCAACAAAATATTTAAACTTTTTTTCAATTGAAAATACAAACAGAATATCTAAATAAATTGAAAACACAAAGTCTTACAAATTATTAGGGGTGCTCGTGATTTGGTGGTTTGATTGTGGTCAAAGGAATCTCAAATCCGCCATTTGTTCAAAATTAGGCGGATTGAAAAAAAATTAATCTGCAACTGTCCGCTCGTCATCACGCATTCTTTCAAAATACAGCGGATTAATTCGGTTCGATCAGTTTGGACAGATCAGTGTATCCACTGCTCACTCTTAATTAGTATATTATTTAATAATTCAAAAAAATAATGAGTATATCACGTAATAATTCAAAAAAATGACACATCGTTGAATATAATTATAAATATTTATGTTTTTTTATTTATTTATGTTCTTTAGATGATATTATTTTATTAAAAATTTATTTTACTTGTATGTGAAGAAGTTCAAATATTAATTAATTTATCTTTTTTTAAAAATAAAATTTATGAAACTTAATTTTTTTGAGTGATCCCATCTATAATTTGGACTTTTCTTAAGTGTGCAACCCACTTACGGTTGCACACCATATGCAACCTCACAAAAGGTGTAAGTATAAGGTGTAAGTGTAAGTATAAGGTGTAAGTGTAAGGTGTAAGGTGTAAGTGGGTTGCACACCATATGCAACCTCAAAAAAGGTGTAAGTATAAGGTGTAATTTTAAGTATAAGGTGTAAGTGTAAAGTGTAAGTGTAAGGTATAAGGTGTAAGGTGTAAGTTACACACTATAACAAGACCCCTATAATTTTTCCGGAGTCGGGTGTAGTGTTCACTCTTGATAATTTCTGCAATTAAACAATTAAAATGGTCAGAGTCAGAGACTCCTACTTGCCTCATGACTCAAGATTCTCTCCTCTATTTTTCTTTTTAATTCCCTTCTTGTTAGGTCACTGGATTCACTTTTAAATCCAATTTTGAAGATTCGAATTGTTCATATTTTAAGTTTTGTTGAGTATATCATATCTGTAAAAAATAAAGTTAATCAGATATCAGAAAGTATGTGTTCGAAAAACTATTTATCAATTTTCTTTTAAAAATAATTTGTACTTCGATAATCTGAACACGTAATTTTGATAGTCTTAAAATATTGCGCCATACTATTTGGGAGATTCTAGTTACGTCCAAAAAAATCATTAAGTACTTATTTTTAAGTGCATCATTTTCAATTAATTAAAATTTTATATTACTCTAAATATACCTTATAATTTTTCCTAAGTTAACCTTAATAAATTCAAATAATAAATAATAAACAAATTCAAAAAAAAAAAAACATTTGAAAAACCTTTCAAACTGATACAAGAATAATAGAAACAACAAAATTTTTTTTTTTTAAAAACAAACATAAAGTTCAACAGAAAAAAAAAGAAAGAAAGAATGAGAGAAAATAATAATAATAATAATAATAATAATAATTAGAAGGTGCCGCAGTGTTTAAAAACCAATTGTTGTCATGATCATTGAGTTGAAAGATTATCTCGAAAGCTATAATACTATTTATGTGACTGTGAAAATTGAAAGATTTAACATATAATGGGACATGTAAAAAAATATATAAATTAATAATTTTAATTTTTATATGAATACTTACCTTTTCTTTGATGGGTTACTTTCAAAAAATTATTTTAATTATCACTTTCATTCATTGTTTGATTTTGTTCAAATCTTTTTTTAGGGTTTATGGTTTTCAAAATAATAAAAAAAACAATGATGATGATAATGGTGAGTTTTGATAGGGTGAATTAGGATTATTTTAGTGAGAAAGAAGAAGAAGAAGAAAAGAAGAAGACAAAATAACTTTGATCTTTTGGAGAAGAAGGTGCAGAAATTTGAATAGGAACAATAGATTAGGATGTACCATGAGAAGAAAAAAAATTATTTTAAAGTTTAATATATGTTGTTTTTATTAATAAATTTACATTAAGATATAATATGAATTAAGATTTATAAATTTAAATTAGACGTACTGTGATATTTTTTAAGTTCAAATAGAATGTCCCATACGATTTATCACTTGACATGTGACAAGTTATTTCTTAAAAATCTAACAAAAGTACTGAACTCATTATTTTAGCCAATGAATATCAGGTTAAAATACCATATAAAATTGTCTTAAGAACAAAAAAAAAAATAATAATAATTTCTCCTGTCCACGCCATCCCCTGGAGATTACCATTATGATTGGTTTAGGGACAAGCTACAAACACATTATGGTTAATGTTGATTTTAAATTATAAATTTTGTGTGAGTGATTTTCTGATCACACTGCCCTCCTTAGTTATTCAGCTGTAGAACACAGGCAGAATAGATGGCACCCTGCTGTCCTGCACAGAAAGAAAAGGCTCCGGTGGTGGTTCTTCCACCCGGGGGCACTCCGACAATCAAGTCAGTATATCTCTCAAAGGTAATCAAGTATTCAACTCACAAGTTTGAGCATAAAAAACATACCTTAGACCCATGGGGGTGCCTCTCTTTTATAGTCAATACAATCCTAGTCCCAATAGGAGCCTAACTCCAATGGACTCAAGATTGCTGCTAATCTGGAACTCCCAGTGGGTTTAGGATAAAACCTCCTAAGAGTTTCATCTTTACCCAAACCGAAGTCTTCTCTTAATCTAGGACTCTTGTCCTTTATCCGCTTATCTCGGATTCCGGTATATTCGGAGATAACCTCGGCAACTACGAGATAACCTCGGCGTAACTACCATGACACGTGGCATCTCGGCTGACACGTCGGCGTCACCTTGCCACGTGTTGGTACTCAGAAAATATATCCTCACAACTGCCCCCTAGGTTCTATTACCTCGGCATTTTGAGGTGATGGAACCTATATTGTTCCTCTTTCCAGTACGTCGGCGTAAGAACTCTTCGGCCGAGGTCATTCTCTTTAGGCCGACATGTCTTCTTTTAAGAACAAGAATTCAAATGAACTCTTCCACGCGCATGAGCTGTCATGCATCACTTCTCAACCGTTTCTCTTATGTGTGTGATCCTCATTGGATCGTATCACTGACGCACCTGAAAATCGTCTTCTTTGCGTGCGCCGCCTGACGTATGCGATGCTCCAGGCGTAATAATTGTTTTCATTTTGCCACCGTTTCGAGTTTTTGACAAAAAACCTTTCCTTCGTCTTTTTTCCTTCACTTTTACATTTCGATTCTCTTGCTTTCTCTCTCTCTAAACTTTCCCAAATCCGCCATTGCTCTTGCTCTAAGCTCTGCAACTGGTTTTATTCTTCCATTCTAGTGAAGCTTTCGCCAATCTGTTGTGTCTGCAGCCGTTGTCTAACTTCGGTGATCTCCACACCGACTTCATTCTATCTGGTAAGCCTTTGTTCCTTTTGTCTTCAATTTTGTATTTTTTCATCACTTGCTGCCGTTACTGTTTTGTTGAAACTTCCAACTACATCTAGCACTTTTGTCCCTGTTCTTGGCCCTTACTGCTCGTATTTTTTATGCTCTTGATAGCCTGTCTTCGTTCTTGATTCTGAAAACTTGCTCTTGTTTCCTGTTTTCCGTATTTTTCCCAGATTCGAGCCTCCAATCTTTGCTTTTATAGATTTAGGTTTGGGATTTGCATATAGAACCTACCAATTCTTTAGGAAAGAACTGAAACAATCCTTACCAATATATACCTAGGTTTAAGCCGAGGTTCCTATAACCCTTTAAGAACATCTTTTCTCTGTAACCAAATTCCTTTGCGCCGAAATCATGGGTATGTGGAGACATAGGGTAGATACCCCGACCAAACTCCAATACTTTAGGGAAGAGTTCGGAATTCCTGCCGACGTCCATCTGAGACTGGCTGGGGATGACGACTCAATTATGCCCACAGATCATACGATGCCCTTTCCTATAGTAGCTTTTACTGAGTGTGGACTTCGGCTCCCACTCAATCCCCTTTTTCGTGAAGTTCTCTACTGCTACAAATTAAACCCCATGCAACTGACCATCAACTCCTACCGTGTGATTAACAGCATCATAGCCTTAGCTAGGCAGGAAAATGTTAGGATCACCCTTGCCGACATCCAATTTTGTTATACCATGTGTGCCCTTAATTTGAAATAAAAGGATTACGTCTATTACCTCAAGCCGAGGTCTACCGAATTCAAAATCGTAGCCGACCTCCCAGACTCCAACAAATGGGCTGGAGATGACTATGTCATTGCTTTTGGAAATTGGGAATTTGCCCCAGATGAAGATGCCCATCTTTTCCCTCTTCCTCGAATAGTTAAAGAGGGCAAGGGTAAGAGCCCGATGTCAATACTTAGTTGCTTCTTTCCAACTGTTTCAATATTTGATCTGTTTACAATGTTTGTTTTCTTCTTGCAGACGTTCGCAAGCCACCGAAAAATTTTCGCCAATCTTACGTTCCTAGCAAGGATCTGAAAAAGCTCCTGGACTTGCCAGTTGACTTGAGAAAAGCCCCTCTTCTTCTCAATTTTATCCCTACATACAAATCCATTTTGCCCGACGTCCCGAAATGAAAGAAGAAGAGCTTATCTCCTCCCTCTGCTACCACTCTTCAGATCGTATCAACATCTCGGGCTAACCAAGGGTCAACCTCTGATCCAACCGATCAGCCATCAACTTCAGCCCCATACTTAATCCCAATACCAGAAAGGAAACGTCGGCGACGACTCGTCAAAACTACCGAAATGGTTCGCGTAAAGCCTGTCGCCCAAGATCTCCTAGCCGACCTCCCAACCGACGTCGATGCTGTTCCAACCCAAACGATGCCCCCACCAAAGCCGAAAAGAACCAAGAAGGCCCAGCCTAAGGCCAAGGCTACTGAGGTTGAGGCTGAGGATGCCCTGTCCATCTCTAAGTTGGTGGAAAGCAGCAAATCCCAACCCTCTGCTGGAAAGAGGCAAGCAGAGGCCCAGCCATCATAATCCTCAAAGTCAAAGAAGCCGAGGTCCTCCACCGCAACGACTTCAAAGTCCAAAGTACCAAACGTCCCCTGGACGCCTACAATTACTTTGGAGAACAAGCCTGTCCTGGTCAGTGATAGCGCCGACGACATAAATGTCGGCGTTGCACTCAGTACAGCTCTTCTTCTCCCAGGTGATCTGGAAAAGAATGCTGAAATGAGTGAGTACGAAAATTACGCTTTCATGCTTCAACGCTGTGTGCAAGTAAGTGTCTTCACTTGGTAACTTGTTTTCTCCTTATCTCTTTGTACATGTAAAATTCTGAAATAACTTTTACTTTGTGTTCTTTCAGGCTGTTCAGCAGGCCCATTCCTTCTCCATGCAATCCTTTGAGACCATGGAGAAGTTAACTGACTTGAAGAAGGAGTATTCTGTCCTTCAAAAAATTAACAAGGGTCTTCAAGCGAAAATGAAGAAATTGGAAGATCAGGCCGAGGCTGTCACTAAAGCCCAAACCTTGGCCGAAGAAAAAGCTGATGCTGCTGAAGCTATAAAAAAGGTTGCTGAAGCGCAGAGAAAAGAAGCTGAAGAAAAGGCGGCCCAGGCCGAGAAGGAGCTTCAGCAAGCCTTAGCAACTAAAGGAGTTGAAATCAAAGAAACTGATGAGAAGGCTTATGCCCAGGGCATGGCCCACGTCATTGAGGATTACAAGCTTCAGGTCAGGCAGGCATGCAACAGGGGCTTCTCCCTAGGTTGGATGTCCTTGGCAAAGAAGCTTAATATTCCTGATGATTCACCATGGCGTAAGGCCGACGTGATTTCTCTTCCATTTCCTCCACCTCCACCTCCATCTCAAGCCGAAGACAAGTCAGAGTCTGAATCCAAAGCTGAGGATGAGGAAAAGGACGACGATGAGGCTCTAATAAGGAAACCCAAAGATTCCGCTGAGACCAAGTCCCTTCCTCAGGATGATCAAATTCTTGACTTGACTCATGAGGAGGAGGATGAGGAGGCTGTCAAAGGGGCTACTCCTGAACAAGCATCATCTGATGTTCCTCCAGTTGAAAAGAGTCTTGATCAAACACTTGCTGAGATTGATGCTGAAATTGTGGTAGAAAAGGAAGCTGAAGTAGTTCTTCAGGAGTCTGCCGAGGTCCAGACTCACATTGCTCCTGTAGTTGAAGAATCACAATCTTGATGTCTTTTGTACTTTTTTGTTTTAGTTTTCTGAACAATGTAAGCTTTCTCTTGTGGCCGGTGTGCCTTCTATATACAGCTGCAACTGTTTTCCTCTAAATGTTTTAATCTTTAATTTCTCTTGATTGCTTCTGCATAGTTCTATACTTAGAATATTTGACATGTCTTTCATACTTTGCCTCCTTAGAGCAATCTTCTCGGGGTTACATACCTCGGGTATAGTAACTGCAAGTGTTACTTCGGCAAGATTCTGACCTGCAAGCTTTTCATGAATTTCAACAAGTGTAAAATGTATGCTATTCAATGTTAACTCTGCAAATTTTTCTCAAGTTTCAACAAGTGTTTAGGCAGTGATCTCAGTCTAACCTACTTGTAAATTGCTACAAATTTCAACAAGGATTAACGTAGAGTAAATTTTTCTCAAATTATAACAACCGTTAAACAATGATCCATTCGTAAATTGCTACAAATTTCAACGGATGACGATATGTCGGCTTAACTTCAACTTGTAAATTGCTACAAATTTCAACAAGTGTTAAGCAATATACTTAGCTTTTACCTCAACCTGTAAATTGCTGCAAATTTCAACAGATGATTATATGTCGGCTTAATTTCAGCTTGTAAATTGCTACAAATTTCAACAAGTGTTAAACAATGATCTTTGGTTTAACCACCCTGTAGATTGCAATAGGTCTGTAAGCAATAACATCGGCTTCGTCTCGACTTGTAAATTGCTACAAATTTCAACAAGTGAAGAAAACCAGTAATCTCGGCTTAACTTCAACTTGTAAATTGCTACAAATTTCAACAAGTGAAGCTAAAGAACCATCTCTGCTTAACTTCAACTTGTAAATTGCTACAAATTTCAACAAGTGAAGATAAGGAATCACTCTCAGCTTAACTTCAACTTATAAATTGCTACAAATTTCAACAAGTGAAGATAAGGAACCATCTCAGCTTAACTTCAACTTGTAAATTGCTACAAATTTCAACAAGTGAAGATAAGGAATCACTCTCAGCTTAACTTCAACTTGTAAATTGCTACAAATTTCAACAAGTGAAGATAAGGAACCATCTCAGCTTAACTTCAACTTGTAAATTGCTACAAATTTCAACAAGTGAAGATAAGGAATCATCTCAGCTTAATTTCAACTTGTAAATTGCTACAAATTTCAACAAGTATTAAGCGTTTTTGTCTTCTCTCTGCCCCCAATGTGATCCTGAGTTTCACTTGGGTTCTCATTACACAAAAATAATCACTATGCATTTTTTACAATCATAAGTGTTGAAGAACTCTGCTGAGATTTTATTGATGACATCGGTCAAAATAAACAAGGAACATCTAGTGATAAAAAAATTTCAGATTACAGGTGTTCCAGGGTCTTGGCAATTCTTTGCCCTCACTATCTTCCAGACGGTATGCCCCATTGCCCAATACTGAAGTAATTCTGTAGGGTCCTTCCCAGTTTGGGCCAAGTTTGCCCTCTCTGGGATCCTTCTTGTTGCCAATGACTTTTCTCAAGACTAAGTCGCCGACTTGAAAATCTCTTGGATTGACCTTCTTGTTGTAAGCTCTGGCAAGCCGTTGCTGGTATACTCTAGGTTCGGATCCCTGGGATGCCGACTTCCAGTGGAATGACTGCTTCTGTGCCATAAGCCATGGCAAAGGGGGATTCCCCTGTTGATCTTCTCGGCGTAGTCCGATATGCCCAAAGCACGTTGGGCAATTCGTCTACCCACTTCCCTTTTGCTGTCTGCAGCCTCTTATTTATTCCATCCAAAATTACTTTGTTGGATGCTTCTTCTTGCTCATTACTTTGGGGAAAACTTAGTGTTGAAAAGTAATTCTTGATCTTGAACTTCGCACAAAAGTTCTTGATGAGTTTGTTGTCAAATTGCGTTCCGTTGTCGGCAACTATGGCTCTTGGAATGCCAAATCTGGTGATAATGTTTTTCCATATGAAATTCTTGACGTCCACATCTCGGATTTTGGCAAGAGGTTCTGCCTCTATCCACTTTGTGAAGTAATCCGTTGCTACCAGCAAGTATTTCCTTTGCCCAGTTGCTTGGGGAAGTTGTCCAACCAGATCCATGCCCCATTGAGCAAACGGCCAGGGGCTGGATACTGGGTTCAGGTCGGCAGCTGGCTGATGAATCAAAGGTGCAAACCTTTAGCATTGTTCGCATTTCTTCACGTATGCTTCTGCATCTTTTTGCATGTATGGCCACCAATACCCCTGGGTAATGGCCCTATGAGCTAATGATCTGCCCCCAGCATGGCTTCCGCAAATTTCTTCATGAATCTCATACAGGAAATCCTCAACCTGCAAAGGATGTACGCACCTTAAAAGGGATCCAGTGAAGGACCTTCTGTAGAGATGTCCGTTTGCTGTTAGAATGAATTTCGCCGACTTCAATCTGACTTTGTGTGCCTCCTTGCGGTCTTCTGGCAGCTTTCTTTCTTTCAGGAATGCAACAATTGCGTCCATCCAGCTTGGTCCCATTTCTACACACATTGCTTCCTGCTTTGCGTTCTGTGGTTCTATGCTTGGGCCCGACATATATTCGATCATGATAGTTCTTGTCTTTCCAGTCTGCATTGAACTTGCCAGGTTGGCCAACGTGTCGGCGTGGCTGTTATCATCTCGGCTTACTTGGAAAAGTCGGCAGTTCTGAAATAAGGCTGCCAATCTGATGACGTCTTTTGCATATGCCGACATCCTTTCGTCTCTAGCTGCAAATTCCCCTGTTGACTGGTTAACAATAAGCTGAGAATCATAAAAAACTATTACCTCATCTACTTCTACTGCTGCTGCTACTGCTACTGCTGCCAGTTTTAGTCCTGCAATTAATGCCTCGTATTCTGCTTCATTGTTTGAGGCCTTGAAGCCCAAACGGATGGACTGTTCTATTATTTCTTCGTCTGGAGATATGAGCAGTACTCCTGCCCCCGCCCCTTGCCGGTTTGAACTTCCATCGACAAACAGTCTGAAGGAGTCTCCGATATAGATGCTGCAGGGTCTGAGTTTTTCCTTCCTTTGTTCTTTTGCCTTTGGCTGGGATTCGCCTTGTTTGCTGGGACCTCGTTCATCTTGACTCAACGGAGCCCGATGTTCGAGGGATTCAGGTGTGAATTCTGCTACGAAGTCGGCCAAAACTTGGCCTTTAATTACTGTTCTCGGCCTGAACTCCAGGTCATACTGGCCTAGGGCTACGGCCCATCTTGCTATTCTTCCTGTTAAGTCTCCTTGTTGTAACAAAGACTTTAGTGGGTGCTCTGTTAGAACCACAATCTTGTGCGCCTGAAAATAATAGTTCAATTTCTTTGAAGCCATTACTAACGCTAGCATTAATTTCTCCAGTGGTAGATACCTTGTTTCTGCGCTGGCCAAGGTTTTGCTTACATAGTAAACAGCCTTTTGCTCCCCTTTTTCTTTTCGGATTAACACTGCACTTACTGCGTGTTCTGAAACTGCCAAATACAAAAGCAATTTTTCCCCAAGTTCAGGTGTTGAGAGGACTGGGGCCGTAGTCAGGTACTTCTTCAAGTTAGCCAATGCGGCCTCACACTCCTCTGTCCAAAGGAAATCTGTGGCTTTCTTCACCAGGTTGAAGAAAGGTTTACATTTGTCTGAACTTCGGCTTATGAACCTGTTTAGGGCTGCGGCCCTTCCGGTAAGCATCTGTACCTGTTTGGCCGATGTTGGGCTCTGTAAATCCAAGATGGCCTTGATCTGATCTGGGCTGGCCTCAATGCCCCTTCGTGTCACCAGGTACCCCAAGAATTTACCAGATCCCACTCCAAATGCGCACTTTGATGCGTTGAGTCGGAGTCAATATGTTTTGAGTATCTTAAATACCTCTTTTAGGTCGGCAAGATGACCCTTAGGATCCTTGGTTTTTACGACCATATCATCGATGTAGACTTCTACTGTTTGGCCGATCAAGTGCTTGAACATTTTGGTTACCAGCCTTTGGTAGGTTGCTCCTGCGTTTTTCAACCCAAAAGGCATCACCCTGTAACAGTACAGGCCTTTTGGGGTGATGAACGCTGTCTTCTCTTCGTCTGGGGGGTACATGGCTATCTGGTGGTACCCTTTATAAGCATCCAGGAAGCTCATCCTTTCATGTCCAGATGTGGCATCCACCAGCTGGTCAATTTTGGGCAGAGGGAAGCTGTCTTTGGGACAGGCTTTGTTCAGGTTTGTAAAATCTACGCATACCCTCAATTTACCGTTCTTCTTTTTTACTACCACAGTGTTTGATAGCCATGTTGGATAATTGACTTCTCTGATGGCCCTGGCGTCTAGAAGTCTGTCCACTTCTTCCTCCACTGTTTCGACGTGCATCAACGTCGGTCTTCTGGCTCGTTGTATTACAGGTTTGGCCGACCTGTCAACGTTCAGTCTGTGACATGTGACCTCGGGGTCAATGCCGGGCATTTCATAAGGTGTCTAGGCGAACACCTCTATGTTTGTTCTCAAAAAGGCTTCCAGTTCCTTTTCTTCTTCTTCGGCTAAGCCTGAGACGAGAAGAAAGAAGCGCTCCTCATCGCCCTCCTGGACGAGGATTTTCTTTAGTGTTTGCTCACTTTTCTCGGTCGGCTCCTTGCCGACATCATCTAGGACCTCCATGTCCTCATCTTCAATCTCTGTCTTCCCTGGTTCTTGTATGTTGCAGATTGTTTTCATTGCTGCCATGGAGCAGTTTTTTGCCTGCAGCTGGTCTCCTCTGACTTCTTCAATTCCATGTTATGTTGGGAACCGTAATAGTTGATGCAACGTTGAGGGTACTGCCCCCATTGCATGCAACCATGGCCTTCCCAAGATGATGTTGTATGGTGAAGGTGTGTCAATCACGATGAACTCTGTCCTGATCTTCTTAGTGCCGGCTTGTACTTCCAAGTTTGTAGCGCCTAGTGGCCACGTCGGCGTTCCATTGAAGCCGACCATCGGGCCATTTGATTGCTCCATGTCATTTGGGTGAAGGCCTAGCTCCTTGTAACATCTAACATACATGATGTCACAAGAGCTGCCTTGATCTATCAGGATGCGTTTCACTTGGCACTCCCCAACCTGGAGGGATACTACCAAGGCATCATTATGTGGGTGCTGGACCATCTCTAGGTCGGCTTCGGTGAAGGCTATCATCGGGCCTGGATACTCTTCAGGCCGAGGTCTTTTTTGTCCGACCTGGTTCACATGCTGCAGGTGTTTTACTCTTTGGGTTTCCCCCCATATGTCGTTTTCGTTTACCTTGGAGTGAATTACGTTAACCACCCTAGGTCCCCCTCCCGGTGGTTGCTGTGCTGGGGGAGGTGGGGCTGCTGGCGCTTGAGGCAATCTTGCTTGCTTTTCTCTGTTCATGGCCTCGTCGACAAGATCCCTCAGATGGCCTTGTCTTACTAAGTCCTCTAAGTATGCTTTTAGGGCTCTGCAGCCCTGAGTTGGGTGCCCTTCTTCGTTATGGTAAGCACAACGCCTACCAACGTTTCTGCCCATGTACTCCCCTGGTGTCTTTGCTGGTGCTCTGAAATAGGGTTGATTTCGGATTTGATCCAGGACTTTGTGGACCGGGATTCGGAACACAGTTGTCACTGCCTGTTTGCCCCTTAATTCTGTCTCTGCTTTGCTAAATCCGTTATTATTTCGGCCTCGCTTCGGCGAGCCGTTCCCTTTTTCCTGTTTTACCTCCTTATTCCCCGATGTATCTTCCTTGGCCCTGGTATACTTCTCGATTCTTGCCATGAGCTCTTCCATGCTTTTCGGCAATGTCTTTGCCAAAGATTTCCGTAGTGAACAATCATCTTTTAGGCCATTTTTGAAAGACATGACCGCCACTGCTTGGTTGCATTCGGGTATTCGATTGAACACCTTGTAGTATCTTTTTGCATAGGCTCTAAGGCCTTCATCCTTGCTGATCTTCAAAGCCATTAGCGCGTCCACTCTTAATGGCTGTAGTTTGTTCATCACGAACCTGGCCACAAACATCTCGGCCAGGCCTTCCCATGTCTTCACGCTTCCCTTTGGCAGTTTGTGGAACCAATCTGATGCAATCTCCCCAAAGGACGAGGGGAACACTTTGCAGAGCAATGGCTCGTTTCCACTGTATAATGCCATTGAGTTAAAAAATAATCCGACGTGGAAGTTAGGGTCTGACTTACCATCATATATTTGAAACCTCGGCATACTAAATCTTTTCAGTGCCTCAAATTTGTCCAGTTCTACTAAGAACGGTGTCCTCGACTTGACGGTTGAGGTAACCTCGGCTTCAGCATTGTGTTCCTTCCTCTTGAGGTAATTTCTTAAGTCTTCTTTGCTCCTCCCTAGAGCTCGGCTATCTTTTGACTTCAATCTTTTTGGTATACTACTTTCGGCCTCGTGGTGGGCCCGTTTTGATCTTTCTCCATGGGTTGTGTCAAAGCAGAGCGCCTGCCCTTGGATATGCTGATGTTCTCTGGGCTCTGGGTCCTTCGTGTGATATGTCCTCTAGGACTTCTCTTGTCTCGGCTCTTCTCGTCCGATTTCCCTGGAAGGCGGGTGGGAGTGCCTTGCGCTCCTGGTGTGCTGAGGTGCTTCGGGAATTTTCCTTCCTCCCTTCTGGGTATTAACTGCAGGGATTGGCGTGTCCTGCAGTGGGTATGGTGGTTGCATGACATTCTTTTGCATCATGAAGTTGACGACCGACTGTAGGTCTGCCAACTTGTCTGCCAAATCTTTTACTTCCTCGTCCCTCCGTAGGCACCTATCCCTCCATACCTGGAGGTTATCTTCGTTGTAGTATCTGTCTTGGTCTGTCTTCTTTGAAGTGTCGCCCTCTTGGCCGACGTCTTTTCCTCTATGCCCCTGGTCGCGGGCTTCTGTATTGTGGTTGTCTCCTTCAATGTCAAGGTCGATAGGCCTGTTACTCCTTGCAGGAGCGTCGTCCCCAACCTTTTCTTTTTGTGCGTTACTGGCCATCTATTTGTCTTTCGTTTCCACAGACGGCGCCAAATTGTGTGAGTGATTTTCTGATCACACTGCCCTCCTGTAGACACCCCATTTTTGACCGCCCACAAGACTTGGGCACTACTGATGGTTTACTTGTTGGAGAAAGGTGTGCAGGGCACAGGTTCAGTTTCTTCGGCAAGGAGAGAGGCGAATCTCAACTTCACACCCCATTTTGAATCAAAGCTATTTTGGATGGTTTTTAGACCTTAAAACCCTCTCTTTCAAAACATTTTTGAAGTAAAATTTCCACGATGTTCCGACGCTCGCATCGGTAAATGGTGCGCTTTTCGGTGAAACGAGCAAGGACAAAGTGGAAATGAATGAAAGAGAGATGAAATATTTGAAAAATCTTTCAAAACACCTTATTTAGGGGTTTGAAGTTGAAGAGAAGAGGAGAAGAGGGGAGAAAACTAGTTTGGGAGAAGTTCAGGATGAATCCGGGTGGGAGAAAGACGAGCAGTCATCGCTAAATCAAGCTTATCTACCTATATACTTGGAGTTGAGCTATGAGGCCACCACCATTGGAAAGAAGACTTCTGGGGCTTCATTTTTCATTCAAGAATCTCCTAAAGCCAAGTCCGGGTGGAGGAGATATGATTGGTTGAAGTTGGGCATCATCCCGGTTGGATCGAATCTGCGCGGCTTCACCAAAAAGGGCATAACTTTTTGCACAGGAGGAATTTTAATGCAAGGTTTGCTCCATTGGAAAGCTAACTTCCGGGGCTTCAATTTGGACACCAACCGGCCATTTTTTGACCTTACCAGCCATCCACCGGCACTCTATTTATCCGACCGGCCAGAAAAGATTGCAGGCCGGCCATTTATTGTGCCGACCGGCCATTTATTTGGCCGATGACCTCCTTTCTTGGCCGATTTGACCCTTTTGACTCTCCCAGGCATGGTGCATGCCAGCTGTGCCAGCTGGGATGCACAGACCCTGCTCCTCCGTGCATATATGTGGCTATTTTGCACCTTTGACTCCTTTGAACCCCCCCTTCCTTCTAAAAGCTTGAACCCTTTGGCCAAGCTTCTTGGGGAAGCTTGGCCAGCTGTATTAGCTTCTCCAAGAAGCTAAGAACCCTTTGCCCCTTTCATTTAGCTTCTTGGAGAAGCCTAGAACCTTTGGCTTTGCCTATATAAGTCATGCTTCCTCTCCTTTGTCTAGGGTTGGATGTTTGGAACAAAAAACTAGAGATATATAGATATATCTGATATACACACACCTATATCCCTCCATCCCTCACTATATCTCTCCCATTCAACCACAAAATACCCTTGTTCTTGGGCCATTTCTTCATCAACCCATAGCACAACACCTCCAACATCCATTCCAGCACATTGGAGGTCATTTGCAGAGCTTAGGAGCACCTAAACTTGGTCCAAGAGGTGCTGGTTTGCTGGTCTTCAAGGGTAAGTCCTCCTCTTCCCTTTTCTAGCCTATTCTTGCATCATATTTAAGCCGTAGTTGCTCACATCTTCGGGCTCCGACCCTAACTTCAAATAGTCTTATTTTGAGGTCCTCTTCATATTTGATTGAGGATCTCTTGCTGTTTGAGGACAGTAGCATGCACTTCCTTCAATAGCCCTCTTGATGCCATTTTTCTTGCATAGTATATTTGGTTGGTGTGTAATCTGTTTTGAGGCATAATGTAAACTGTAAGTGAGCTTATTTTGAGCCCCTCTCCAACATTGGAGAAGGGATCATTACTGTTTGGATACTCCGTGTGCTACTTGCTTTGAAATCCATGTGGTAGCCTTATTTTTGCATGATTTATTAGCCTAGTTTGCTTCTGTTTTTGTGGCTTGGTCCGAACTAAAAGTGGCCATATTTTGACCCCCTTGTTATGTTTCATCAAGGGTCCATAGCTGTTTGAGGAATCCCTTGTATACTTCATGTTATGGCTCTTTTGTGGCCTTAATCTTGCATGATATTTTGAGCATATTTATATACTATTTTGGGGCTGGTGTTTAACTGAAAATGTGCTTGTTTTGGGGCTGCCTTGCATCTGTCTCCACACTTCATGTCCATATTATGCATGTTTGACATAGCCATAGGTCGTTTCGTGTGCTTAATATCGCATTTCGGGACCATTTCCTTGCATCGGGTGTCATGTTTGCGTGTTTCGGGGCTGTTTTGCATCACTTTTAGCTACTGAAATTTGCATTGTTTGCATACCATGATCCATGCTTTGCCATGCCTTGTTAGGGTGGCATTCGTGCCTTAGGTTTGGTCCTCGGTTTGCGTGCACGTGTGCACGCATTTCGAATGTCTCATTTTCATCTCATGGCCACTGATTTTGGCATGCTTGCGAGCCATCTATGTTAGTTTAAGTCCATCGTTGCATGTTGTTGCATGCCTTGTTTGCTTACATGTTTAGGTTGCGTGTCTAGTCTACTTTGCTCCTTTGCATGCCCATGTTGCATACTAGATCACATGCCTAGGTTGCAAAGCATTGGCATGCATGCCTTGCCTCTTGATCAAGTGATAGAGGTTGGGCTTTATGTGTTTGTTTGGTTTGCATGACATTTGAAATCAAAGTTTCTAACTTGGCTTTTGGGCCATCATGCATTGAAACGCGTGATTGATGGCCCGGGGGTCGAGGGCCATGCTCCCTTGAGTCCATTGCATGATAGGGAGTGTGTCCATGCACATATTTGCTTGAAATTCCATGCCATGCACTGTCTGCCTGCTGTTGCTGTCAAACTGTCCTCTGCAGGAATTTTGTGCCGACCGGCAGTATAGAGTGCCGACCGGCACTTTATGGGTAGCCGATAACCTCTCAAGCAGCCGGTGATCATTTTACATGGCCGGTGGCCATTCCATCCAGCCGGTGGTGTACAGAAGCACGCAAGAAAGGTGTTCTGGGACTTTGGCAATTTTTTTGGAGAGACAGGGCAGTAAGAACAGAGGCAGCAGTGTCATGATGTGGGTTTCCGGGCAAGACGGATTGAGCATGCAACATTCGCGCATCCCGAGGCAGGTGCGCATCCCGAGGCAGGGGCTGTGGCCACCTTTCCTTTTTGCATTTAATTGGATAATTAGAATTCTGTAATAATTTATTCTGTATTCGGGCTGTATTATTTGGGACTGTATATTCTTTTGGTCCCTCTGTGTGAGGGCATATTTGTAATAAGTGTGGGTGAGTGTGTGTATGTCTTCCAACCCCCATTTCTTTCTTCCCTTTTATTTACCTGCTTATGATGGTAGATTAGGGCATATTTAAAATTAGCATACCTTATGCAATGCATGCGTGCATCCATGCATTTGTTGACATGCATCGGGCTCGGTACATCATACAAACTGCATTGTATTTCAATTCCAAATTGAATACGTGTTACTTGTAGCACTTCACATGCCATGATTAGGATAGCCGAGCCTGCCTAGATTACATCTTTGCATGTGTTGCATTAGACATTTCAATATGCTTAGGTCCATACATGGATTTCTAATGAGCTTCTGTTTTGGCTTGGAGTACTAGGTGAGCTTTTATGCTTTAGCATCCTTGCATGTGTGTGAGTGTTGCCATAATAGCATGATTACCATGAGGCTAGCTGCTTATGTGATATAACTGCTTGAATGCCTGTGGATGGAGGTTGAATTACCTAAATTGGGACAATGCATTAAAACTGTGAGTTTTAAGCCCACTAGATAGTGGCAAAACCTTCTTTTATAAAAGCCCACTTGAGGGTGGCAAAACCTGCATTTTAGCTTACTTGCGAGTAGCAAACCATTTTTAAAATAAACATAAAATGTTTTGTTCCAACTTAGGCGATTTGGTCTATACTTGTTTGCTGTGCGCATAACGTAGTAATTCTAGGCTAATAACCGGAATAAGAACATATAAGGTTTTCAAAATAAGATATTACGGTTAGTAGAGGCCGGTCTTCAGACCGGGCGAAAGGGGGTGCTCATAGCTGACCTTCCCCGATCGTACCCAAGCTCCCGAGCCAAGACAACTTTGGTGATGACGGACACGTGGCCTTTGGTACCGAGTCAGGGTTTCCTAAATTCCCCCATAAAAAATATTTAGGTGGCGACTCTGTATCTGGCAAAGCAGTCCATGTTTGGCACTGCTTTTCAAAATCTGTTTTTCTTCAAAACGATTTGCCAGAGTTGGACTTTTTGGTTCAGATTTAGAACCGTGACAAATTGAGTCCTTTGAACTGTAGTGAACCCAATGTGAACAGAACGGGAGTCATCCTCCCGGGGCGTTCGGGGGGACGTCTACACCTCCTTAGTTATTCAGCTGTAGAACACAGGCAGAATAGATGGCACCCTGCTGTCCTGCACAGAAAGAAAAGGCTCCGGTGGTAGTTCTTCCACCCGGGGGCACTCCGACGATCAAGTCAATATATCTCTCAAAGGTAATCAAGTATTCAACTCACAAGCTTGAGCATAAAAAACATACCTTAGACCCATGGGGGTGCCTTTCTTTTATGGACTCAGGATTGCTGCTAATCTGGAACTCCCAGTGGGTTTAGGATAAAACCTCCTAAGAGTTTCATCTTTACCCAAACCGAAGTCTTCTCTTAATCTAGGACTCTTGTCCTTTATCCGCTTATTTCGGATTCCGGTATATTCGGAGATAACCTCGGCAACTACGAGATAACCTCGGCGTAACTACCACGACACGTGGCATCTCGGCTGACACGTCGGCGTCACCTTGCCACGTGTTGGTACTCAGAAAATATATCCCCACAAATTTAAATAAAAATTTCAAAAAAAAAAAAAAATGGTAAGAGAAAATAATTTTTATTTTATTTACTTTTTTTGTAAATTTATAATTAAAACAGTCTAAAGGACTCACAAAATGAAAATGCCCTGTGTCAAAACAACTAGAGTAAGATAAGGTACTAAATTTATTTATCCAAAATAAATAAATAAATAAATAAATTGAAAAAAAATATTAACGTAATTACACTTTAAGATAAACGTTTTTGTGTTTTTTGTTGCACTAAGTTGGGCACCACAATGAGGCAAGAATCAAGATCCTCTTTTTCATCTCTCTCCTTAACTCCCTCTTTTCTAAGCCATTAGGTTCACTTTTGGGTCCAATTTGTGACCCTTTGCGGACCCGAGTAACGTGACCTCTTAATTTAGAGGCACTTAGGGCTTCTTTTATGGATTGGATTTATTTATTAAAAAGTTTTGTTTTAATTTTTAATGATAAATTTATTATTATAAAAATATTTTAAAAAATATAATTTAACTATTTTAACTTCTCATATTATATACGTACATTTAAAAAAAATGTAAATTTTTTTTATTATCGAAACGAGAGGCAAATATACAAAAAAAATATATATATAATTCAATTTTTATTTATTTATATATTTTTTTGTGATAGATAAGTGAATTAAATATAAAAAAATAAAATTTACAATGAGGGTCGGTACACTCCGAAGGGGGACAACAAGATCAAAGCAAAGCATGTTCATCGCTCAAGAGTAGGTCAAAGCAACCAATAACATGCACAGATAATGTGCGATCCGGATATTCGGTCATAAAAAAATTGCAAAGATGAAGACTATGCCTACTATATTACAGAAATTTGTGTTGTGGAACATCATGAGACATAAGTGGCATTGTGCATATAATATCCAATCAACTATTTTGGACCTTCACTTTTTTTGGACCCCTCATTTATAAATTCTAAAATTTGTAAAATTTGTAAAATTTCTTTTCTCCTCTCAAATAATACCAAAATTATCCTTATAAAAACATTCTACACATTCAATTGAATATACACCTCGACACACAAAAAAAGTATCTCTCCCCATAACCCTAACAAAATTCACAAAAGTGATTACTACTTTATCTCCACATATTTGTTCATGATCTGAGAAAATAAATGTAGGATTTTTTGTTGTTGATTCAAAATTTCCGTTTTGTGGGTTCTGCGATCTCCACGAGTTTGAATTTGTGATATCTCAAATGAGTTTCTTTGAATTCTTTAACAGTTTCAATTCTTTTTTTTAAGGTAAGTATTAGTTTCAATTCTTGTTCTTTATCTTGTTCCTTATCTTACTTCAGTTTGTGATTTTAAAATTTGAAAAAGGTTCATTAATTAATTTTTTATTTTGCAATAAGAGGACATCTTTAATAGAGATGTTAAAATTGTACTACGTGTTAGTGTGTTATACATAATTATTTAACAAAAAAGAAGTCATAGATGTTGGCTTCAATTTTGTGTGTTCGGTTACTTTTTTCCGAATAAATAAATAATATTCAGATTTGTATTCCCAAATTTCGGTCCTATATTTAGAAGTTCAGTCCTAAAAAAATTATGAACAGTTTTTATTATTTTTGTATTTTTAAAAAAAATTTACCTTTACAAGACCAATCTCATCTGAACTAAAAAGACCATCAAAGTTATAAACATTCTCTGAGTTTTTGTTGTTGTACTCCTCTCGTCTTATGAAGTTATGGTTGCCAGAAAAACTCACTCATTGTCATTGTTGGAGAAATGTAGGTAATCAAATGGTTGTGACCATTACCATCGGAATATTGTCGCCAAAAGATTTTCAATGTTTTGAGGGTATGTAGGTTTTGAAGGTGAAATTTAGGGAAGATAGATGGGTGGTGATAGATGTGGATGTTCTCATAAACTCTAACTCATGATGTAGTGGGTGTGTGAGTTTAATTGTGAGATGAGATGTCCCAAAATTATTGATGTTCTTTTTAATAATTTCATTTGAGGTTATTATTGTAATAAAAAAAAAGCTAAAAAATGGAGGGTTTAAAATAATTGATGGGGTGCTAATGACATCAAATTTATAGAATTTTACAAATTTATCATACTTATATTGGGCTCTTTTAAGATTTTCATCCAGACAATACTTAAGCCTCATTTTATCAATAATGGACTAGTCATGAAAAAATAATATTATCATCTTTTTGACATTAAAATGTATATATTATTCATGTTCATCCCTATGTCTACAAACTATCTGCATTAGTTCTGTTACTTTAGCCTTACCAGAGTAATCAGTGTAATTATGTCAAAATTATAAAATTTATTATATATATATATTTTAAAATTTTAGAGATAGTCAATGTAATTTACCCATTTCTTATTAATAAATACATATTCATTTTCTTTTAGTTTTTCCTATACTTTACCAAGTAAAAGCAAAAAAGTTAGTAATTAGAATCTTTAATATCTTTTGCTTACCTTTCCCTTTCCTTTCTTTTCCTTGCATTTATAAATCTAGAATGCAAATACATTATGTGTTAAAGTCGTCGCATAATAAAGAGAGACAGAGAAAAGACCTCAAAACTCCTTGAACGGAGAAGAATAAAATGAACTTCTATACGCTTCCTCCAAAATGCTACAGAATGCAGTGAATTCAGAGATAACGCAAGTTGTTAAAAAGGGTTGGACTACGTTTTAGATTCACACTCGGAGTGCGTACTTAGTGGAATTTAGTATGAGAGATATAAAAAGGTGATGGGTGGCACTATATGGGCCATCAAATTGGAAAAAGAAATAATAAGTTGTTATGAAAAGGTGAGCCACCAAATTTAGGGCTTGTAAGTGGTTGTTCAACTGTACAAAATAATCTTGGAATAAGCTTTTCAACTCCTCAATAATCTTAGGAGAAACTTTTCATTATATCTTGAGAAAATTTCATTTTTATTCTTATACTTTGTTATGATTTTTAATTATACTCTAGACTTTTATTAGTTTCAATTTTATTCTCATACTATGTAAATTCCTATCAATATTACACTTTTTTTTTTTTTTGACCGTAAAAAAAAGGGCTCTGTGGTGTCATCATGGCTCCGTTGGGCCCTAGCCCGGGGTAGCCGGTTGCCAGCTAGGAATTAACCCCCACCAAGTGAGAGACCCACTACCAGGGCACCAATGGAGGGCATCCACACGCCGCAGCAGAGGACATGGTTCGAGAGAAGTATGAGCGTGTTCTCAAAGAGATTTCAAACGCCCCTCCCAGGAATCGACCCTGGCTCTCGGCTAGGGAATGTGCCGCATTCTCCACCAGGCCACCAACCCTGGTGGTTATCAATATTACCCTTGCTGTCTATTTCTGTCAAGTGGATGGAATATACAACGGTTTGGTTGACCACAATCAATTAAATAGATTAGGGTTGCTTAGAACTTCCCAAATCACAATTAGGGCTTTCAATTTGCTCTGAAAATTCCGAAATCAAAGTTGACAGTCAACAACGATTGCGAAATCACATTGAAATCAAAGATTGAACGATGGATTGGATGCTAAGAGAGAAGAATAACAGTGGAGGAAGAGGAACACCTGTATATGGTATGTGGTTTTTATATTTTTTTTAAATGTTTTTTGAAGTTTCGTTTTTTTTAAATTTTTTTTTTAATTCATGTTGGAAATCGCATGTGTTGATGTTAGTAGTATTTTAGAATGGTGAAATCTTTGTTTGTTTCTATGTGGCATGGAATTTTTTTAATGGAATTTGTTTATGTTTATTTCGGTTTCAAAAATTTTACTTTAAGAAAATCTTTGTTTATGTTTGTTTCGGTTTGAAATTTATGAACACGTATTAAATCTTTTTTTTTTTTTATTGTTTCTATTTCACATGGATGACTACTTATTTATTAGTTATTTATCTTTACTGTAATGTAATAGTATTTTATTATTGTGAGTTTCATTGAATAGAAATAATTTGTATTTTGTAAATTGGAGTTAATCAAATTCTATATTTTATTGACAAATGTATGGTTGATATTATTATTAATTAGTAATTAACCTTGATGGTTGATTAGAATGTTATGTTATCCCATGCATGCATTTTGTTTACTGTTTTAATCTCTTTGAGAATCATTGCCATCCAATCATTGGACTTTGTAATGTAATAGTATTTTATCATTGTGAGTTCCATTGAATAGTAGTTTTAATGACAAATTCCCATTGATAAATGCAGAGGAAGGATCTGGATATTTTACAATAAAAATGTATCATGGAAGTGTGATTAGGTATATTCCACAGAGGGTTTATAGTGGTAGTATGGTAAGTCATTTTGAATTTTGTCATTCAGATCAAATTTCCATTACAGAGTTGTGTTGCATGGCTAAGGAATTAGGACATAGGCCAAGTAATAATTATTATAGTAAGGTTATTGGTTATGGTGGGATGGAGTTGCTAAAATCTGATGCTAATGTGTTGATGTTGGACACATATGTGGATGAAAATAGAGTGATAGATGTTTACATAGGACACAATTTGGATGATTATGTAAGTACACAAATGATTCAAGTAGCCTCATGTGTAGAAAGAACTAAGGGTAATGGGGTAGTTGTTGATGTTCAAGTGGAGAAAGATGAAGACAGTGATGCCTATGATCCTGAACAGTTAGACTCATCCTCTGATGAGTTTGAAAAATACAATGACAGTGATTATGAGCAAGGTTATGTTGATGCTTTATATGATAAACATGTTCACAAAGAGATGGAATTTGGTGGTTCAGGTAGTAAGGATGCTATGGGTGATGTGGCTGACAATGATGACCTACAAAGCATTGACAACTCATCTGATGAGCTAAGAAGCCTTCATAGCTCCTCTGATGATGATAGTCATTACAGGAGGATTAAATGCCCTATTTTCAGTGAGACTGACATGCATAATCCTACATTCCAACTTGGCATGGAGTTCAAAACAAATGTGTTGTTTAGAGATGTTGTGAAGGAGTATGCTATTCAATGGAACAAACAAATCACATTTACTAAGAGTGACAAACAAAGGGTTGGGGCAGAGTGCAAACATAGTTGTCCTTGGGTTTGCTATGCTTCTTTTGTGAAAGGTGAAGGAGTGTATAAGATCAAAACTTTTGTAGATGAACACACATGAAACAGAACATTTGATGTGCCACATGTGAGTATTAGATGGATTGTGAAGAGGTATTGGGAAAGGATTAGGTTAAACCCTACTTAGCCAATTAAGTCATTGGCAGACACCATTACAATAGAGCACAATGTCGAAGTTGACATGCAGAAAGTAAGAAGGGAAAAAAATAAGGCTTTGAGAATGATTGAGGGTCCTGCAATTGAATAATTTGCAATGCTTTGGGGTTATGTAGAAGAGATTAGAAGTACTAATCCTGAAACAACAATATGCAATAACGTGAAAGAAGTTCCAAAACTGCATGAAGGGGATGATCAAATGTCCAAGTGTAAGAGATTGTGTGGGTGTTTGGAAAGTTGCTATTTTAGTTTTTGGCTATTTTAGTAGGCTAAAATTTTTGTATTTGGAAAGATGATTGATTTTTTTTTTTTTGTAGTTGGATGTGATGTGAGAAAAAAAGTAAAATAATTATGAGTTTG
Source organism: Camellia granthamiana (assembly GCA_036172215.1). Classification (NCBI taxonomy): domain Eukaryota; kingdom Viridiplantae; phylum Streptophyta; class Magnoliopsida; order Ericales; family Theaceae; genus Camellia; species Camellia granthamiana. The sequence continues at coordinate 142,992,745 of CM069903.1, read as the reverse complement.
ATGTGACATTTTGTCTTATTAGATATTTTACCCTATTTTGTCTTTTTGTGAATTTTACCCTAAAAAATGCTAAAATTTTTCTTGCCAAACACCCCCTGTATTTGTGTTAGGTTCCATTGAAGAAGAGTTTCCAGAATGCTTGTAAGCCAGTTATTGTAGTGGATGGTTGTCATTTGAAGGGGCCATATGGTGGAGTATTATTGACTGCAGTGGGGATAGATGCAAATAATTGTATATTTCCATTTGCCTATGCCATTGTTGAGTAGAAGAAGAAGAAAACATGGTTGTGGTTTCTGAATTTGTTGGGGGGAAGATTTGAATATTGTGAATTCCCATTGTTACACTTTCATGAGTGACAAACAAAAGGGCCTAATTGATGTAGTGGCTGAGCTCTTTCCAAATGCCTCACACAAGTTTTGTTTAAGGCATTTGTACAACAATTTCAAGGGTAAACATAAGGATTGGGTATTGAAGGATTTGTTATGGAAGGCTACCAGGGCAAGCACTGTTGTTGCATTCACCAAAGTCATGGAAGAAATGAAAGAAGTTGATAAACAAGCATACAATTGGTTAGCTAAAAGACCACCAATCCATTGGAGTAGGAGTCACTTCCACAGTTTCCCTAAGTGTAACATTTTGTTGAATAATTTTTGTGAGTGTTTCAATTCAAGTATATTACAGGCTAGGGATAAACCTGTGCTCACCATGTTAGAAAAGATAAGAGTTTTGTTGATGGAAACAGTTCAAAAAAGAAATGAAAAAAAATGAAACGGTACAACAAAGGTGATATATGTCCTAAGATTCAGAATATTTTGGAGAAGGTAAAGATGAATGCAGCTGACTGGATTCTTAGATGGAATGAGGGTTCACAATTTGAAATTGTTGGCCCATACAGTGAGCAATATAAGGTGGACTTGAAAAAGTGGACTTGTGGATATAGGAAATGGGATCTGTCAGGCCTTCCTTGTGTCTATGTTGTGACTGCTGCAAACTATATCGGTGAAGAGCTAGAAAAGTATGTGCGTCATTACTACAAAGTTGAAACCTACTTGAGGAATTATGAGAACATGTTGAGTCCAATCAATGGTAGACAAATGTGGCCAATAACTAAATATGCTAAAATGCTACCACCTGATGTGATGAAGAGAGCTGAGAGGACAAGACTGAATAAGAGGAAGGACACAAATGTACAAATTGATGTAATTGATTCAAGTAAGCTGGGAAAAAGGGGAATTCAGATGACCTGCAAGAATTGTGACAAGTTGGGACACAACAAGAGGACATGTAAAGTCAATGGCCAATTCACCTACTTCAAAGATCCTGTGAGTTCCACTCAAGTATTTCATATTTTTTGTACATTTTGTTAACTTACACATTGCTAACCCAGTCTGTGGAAAGCCAAGGTCAGACTTAGCCTTTAGGAAGCCAAACTCAAAGCTAGCCTCAAGCAAGACAAGGTCAGAGTCAGCCTGAAACAAATATAGTCAGAGATAGCCTGAAGGAAGCTTGGTTGAGGGTCAAGTTACACAAGCGACTGAAGTTAGGAAGAAGAAATTGGCTGTAAGTTTTAAAAATATATTTGTTAATTTAAATAAATGTCTTCCTTGCATATTTTTTTGATCAATGATAATGACTATTGCAGGTAAAGAGGAGAATGGTTATAAGAACAAGTGACTCAACTCCATTGCATGCAAGCCAGGATGTGAAGGGGTCTCCAGTAAGTTCTAATACCAACACTCCTCTACAAGGTCAAATGAGACGAAGAGGAAAAGTGGTGTACAATGCTAATGCTGTCAAATCTCCATTGGGTGAAAGCAAGAATGCAACTGAAACAAAGTAGGAGAAAATGGATGACAAGTGTTGTTTTTGTTTTTGTTTAACATGGAATACAATGTAATGGATTTGAAGGTTTTGCTATTTTTGTTTGTGGTATATCACCAAATAGAATGTCAAATTCCATAATCCTTACAGTGGTTGGGACTTTTTGTATATTTGAAGCCTGGTTTTTGTATTGGTTGCCCCTATATTAGTGTATGTTTTGCACAGCATGAATGAATGACAATTGTATCATTGGTGATGCCAAATGAATGACAAGTGTGTGAACTGATCAATGTGAATGATAATTTACTGCCTTTCATGCTACTGTGACAATTTATGCCTTCATTAGTAATGGACTACTATGTGTGTATGTGTTGGTACTTGTTTTTTATTTTTATTTTTTATAGTTTTCAGTTCATGGATGGATATGATGTTCAAGCAAGAATGTCAACTTTGGTGCCTTTACTAGATTGTTTTCACTAATTTGAATTTGGAGTCACAATGTGGTCACAAATTTTGTGGGTGACTTACAATCATTTCCCAACTTCTGTGTCTTGATTGGTGATGGATTGCTATGTGTGTGTGTGTTGCTGCTTGTTTGTTTGTTTTGTTTTGTTTTGTTTTGTTTTTTTTTTTAGTTCAGGGATGGACACACAGTGAAAAGAATGTAAACTTTCGTGCCTTCACTATATTGTTTTGCCCAAATTGTGTGTATGAGTCCCAATCCTTTTCCAACTTCTGTGTGCTATCTTTGTCTATGTATGAATCACCAAACACAAAATAAAAGACACAAAAATAACAGGTCACCAAAAACAAAATAATAGACAAAAATACACAATTTTCATCTCAAAATCAATTTTTTCCTTTCAAAATAGTTCACCCATTACATACGATTCATAAACAGGATACAGACTCCATTCATTCATACACTACCATACAACTTGTAACTTTACATTACAAACCATATTCTTACAACCAACCATGACAAAACCAAGCAAATCCATAATTTCCTCTCTCTTCCAGCCATTTTATCCTATTGTGCTTCCATCTTATTCAACTTCTTCAACAAACTAGAAATGATCTACATTGCCCGATCGCATATGGGTGGGTCTACCTAGGTAAAGTGATTGCAACCATTATTAGGGCAACTTAGAAATCTCCTCCCAAGATTTGCATCGATCCATGCTATGTGTATCAACCTTCTTCTTCCACAAACATTGCAAAACATCTTGTCCACATCACTTGCGTTCCATCTCTCTTGATTTCTTGAGCTTTGATTATTCCTCATTTCTTTTCTCCCATTGCTTTCGTTCATGCTCTGTTTTTTTTTTTTTTTTCCTTCTTCGTCCATGCTTTTGTAAGTTGAAGGGAAGAGAAGGGAATGTTAGGTTTTGGCGGGAAAGGCTTAATTTTCCCTCCATCCAAAAGTGTAGGGGGCCACGTCATCCATTCTGTCCACTTCCTTGACGGAAATAGACGGCAAGGGTAAAATTGATAGGAATTTGCATAGTATGGGGGGTAAAATTGAAAATAATAAAAGTTTGGGAGTGTAATTGAAAATCATGACAAAATATAGAGATAAAAATGAAATTTTCTCTTATATCTTCTAGAAGATAAATATAGCCTTTTTTTGGTAGCTCATTCACCCTTCACACTACTGTCTCTTCATTATTACCTGTGATTCTATGAAAGGATTTTGGAAAAATAAAAAAATTAATCAAAACACTTTCTTATAAGCAATGAAAAGGAGGATGAGAAAGAGTCAAGACAATACCAAGTCTAAAAATTGACATGTACCACCAAATCACAGGCAGGTGTAGCAGTAGTAGTATGAGTGGTGTGATATAAAATGTTTGTATGTTGTGATGTGAAATGATATATAAAGTTATATGTTTGTACTAGTAAAATAATGTTTTTATTTAAATATTATTATGTTTGGTTTGCAATAGTTAGAGATACTCCATGGTATTACATGTATGATGAATGTATCACATTTTCAAAAAGTGATGAATTGAAACCCACTTCATCGCGGTCTTTCAACGTCTTCCATCACTTGCACTTGGCAGTATCCAGAAAAAAAAAAGTTTATATTGGTGAAGTAACAAGCTCCCTCAACCAGTCAAATGGGAATCAGACATCTAGATCAGAAAAAAAGTGTACAAATTTTAGATTTGTTTTAAGTGTAATTTACATTACGATCATGCATTTTATTTTTAATATTATTTTTCAAACAATTTTTTTTTTTTTTTTGTCTTTTCAAAATTTATATATTTTTCTACGCAAGAAGGGGCAGGGGAGAGGAGAAATTTTGCCTCTTCAAATGTGATGTGGCCCATGGTTTACTAACCATTTCGTGCTAAACCGAATAAAATAAATAAAAGGACGGTTCTGAGTATATATATATATATAAGGCCCCTCAATTTTTAAGGACAACGTCTAGTGAGCATAATTTAAAGTTTGGGACGTGCTCTTTCTGGGTCTTTGATTCAATGCTCACTAGCTCCAAGAATTTAAATGTGTTTCTGCAAGTGGGCGGTGAAATTGGTTTTCAAAGATTAGTCGAGGTGCGTATAAACCGGCTAGAACACTTGGTTATCAAAATATATATATATATGGAATTTGTTATGCACCTTAATTTGAAGATGGGACAGTTACAAAAAAAAATTTCAAGGTTTGATTTTTGTAACAAAATAAATCTTGAGTTTTTAATTTTGTCAATTTAAAACCTATACTTTTGATTTATTTTCGATCTGAACTATGTGCCTATTCCCACTAACTAAAACCGATGAAAATATAAGTATTTTAATCATTAAACTCATATTTCTGATAACTAGAATTGATGAAAAAAAATAATATTTTAATCATTAAACTTGATGTAGGTATGCATAAAATGTTTTCGTCAGTTTTAGTTAGCAGAAATAGGCAAATGATTTAAATTGAAAACAAATAAAAAATTTAGAATTTAAATTGACAAAATTAAAAACTTATTATTTATTTTGTTATAAGGGTTAAACTTTGAGATTTCTTTTTTTTTATTTTTTATTTTTGTTTTATATTTATAATTTTCCCTTTGAAAATTTTAATTTTACTTTTATTTTATTTTATTTTCGAGACAAATTACAGTTATTGTCTTGGAGTTTGACTTTTGTATCAAATTAATCCTTAAATTTCTAATTGCATGAAGTTTAAGCTTGAATCTTCATATTCCGTAAGTTTATTCCAATTGATTATATTTGTTTAGATTGTGTTTGGATTAGGATGGATTTGGATACGGATTTGAAAAGAAAAAGAAAAATGTCACATTTCACCACATTTTTCCTTTCAATTTCCAAATTTGTACTTAAATCCATAATCCAAATACAATCTTAAAAATTAGATTGAAATCAAGTTTAAGTTCGAATTTTTCATGTTGCGTTAATTTTATCTAATTGATAATATCTCTTAAGGCTGTGTTTGAATCATGAATTTGGATAAAGATTTAGAAAGAAAAAAAGAAAAGGCGGTGAAATGTGAATGAAATGTAATTATATTTCACAATTCTTTTTATTTTCTCTTTCTAAATTTTTGAGAGGGGAGATTTGCACTGTTAGTACGGCCGAGCTACGGCAGCGCGGGTTGCTGCGGACCTCACGGTGCCACGTCGTTTCCTCTACTGACACAGTCCGTGGTCCGTGTTGCACGTTCAAAGAGATCGGGCGATCAAGCGCGAACCCGGGTCTGACCGAGTTGTGGCACTTGTCGATGCGCGCATTGGTGTCTGGCAACCGAGCTAAGAGTAACCCGGGCTAGATTGAGGACGCGACTAGGACCGGCTTGCCTCTACTCGGTCAGCCGAGATAGACGGATTTCGTATAATCGGGAGTGAAGGTAGAGCGGGGGGAGGCCGGCATGCCTCGCGACCGTTTAGCCATGGTGAACCGGTCAATGACGGCTCGGTCATGATCATCACGCTTTGGCCCCTTGGCCAAGGGGCGGGTCGACAACGTATAGCTCGGTTGTGTGCATAAGGTGGCAATTTTCCACAGGGGATAGGCCGGTGGTGGTACTCCGGTTGAGTATGCCACCTGGGCCAATAGCGTGAGAAAGAGGAAATCTGCTCCAGGCACGCGCCAACACCGTTTGGCAATTCTGCATGTACTGGTTGGAGGACGAAACCTTTACACGCGTAAGGTGGTGGGAGGCGAGCACTGCCACCTGTCCATGAAAGGACAACAGAGGTGGTGCGTGCACGACCTTGAGGCTGCATGGCCAGCCTAGAAATAGTGGAGGAAGATGAACGTTAGAGATATGAAACTTGAAATCATTTTTGGCCATCCGAAATACTTTCTCTCCAATAATCTCCCTCTTTTTCCCCAAATGGTCTGACTTGACCGTCGGAGGGTCTATCCGGCACACCACCGCCGGGCAGCTCACCATTTCTATGTGGCCAGGTTAGACGCCGTCAAGAGAAGCTTGGAGTACGAGGGGTACGGAAAGCAAACGACATTTTGCCCCCATACAATTGGTGCCGTCTGTGGGAAGTCTTTGGTAATTCATCCCTTGTTCTTCAAGCCTTTTCGACATTTCCATGGCCAACAACGACGAAATTCCGCCGTCCGTCGTCGACAGTGTCACTCCGGAGTATGTCTGAAGGAGAGATGGCCCCCCAGATATTCTGGCAGCGGCGGGCCTAGAAACTTCTTCGCGAGGTGTGCGAGACAAACGCGGGAGGAGTTCTGATCGCTCGAAGAGTCCAGAGGGCCGTCGGCGGCGGGGGGAGTCCCGTGCGCAGCGCCTGGAGCACAAACTCAAAGACCAAGACGCCCTCATTCGTAAGATAGCGGCGGAGATGGAGCTACTGAAGCGCCAGATTAAGGGGAAGGGTGTTGCTGGAGAGGGCAACCTCAGTGAGTGCACCCCGTCCCCTCGTTCTAGCAGTCGCCGCCCGGAGAGGACTCATTCTCTCTCCATCACCAGGAACTATGGGGCTGGAGATTCCGACCAAAGAGAGGGCAGGTCCCTCACTCGCGACAGCACTTATCGCCCCTCACGCCCGTCGCCGACGTTGCGATACTCTTTCTCCACACGTTCCAGAGACTTGAGGGATGTGTTGGAGGAGAGGGCGCGCCGTCGAGAGGCTCAGAGAGTGCCGGCGTTACAGAGATTGAGCGCCCCAGTTCATTGCAGTGAAGAAGTCGCGATGCCGGCGCCCAGAATGATGGCCCCTGCGCTGGTGGACAAGGAGTTGGCAAGACTTACAGCCACGCCGCTGTCTCCGGAGATCGAGGGTACTCCACTCCCTGCCGGATTCCACCAACCGAAGTTCACTTTGTACGACGGCAAGACGGATCCGTACATGCATGTGAGTCATTACCGGCAAGTAATGGCTGGCCACCGGCGCAACGATGCCTTGATGTGCCTCATATTCCCAGCAAGCTTGGGAGAGCTGGGCTTGAAATGGTTCGAAAGGCTCTCGGAGGGGAGTATCGAAGGGTGGCAGCAACTAGCGGAAGCTTTCGTCACCAGATTCAAAACCAACACTCGAACACCGAAGGAGGTCGACCATCTCCTGGGCGTCAAAATGGAGTCTGGATGTTCGCTGAAGGCATACAATGCAAAATACTAGGAAACTTACAACGAGATCCTTGACTGCCCTACCAACCTGGCGATCACTCAGTACAAGAGGGGTCTCCCGGTCAGACATAGACTGCGAGATTCGCTCACAATGCATCAACCCACAACCATGGAGTCCTTGATGCAGCGGATCAATGAGCACATTCGCGTTGAAGACGATGCCGCGTCCGCGACCGAGAAGGATAATCCGGTCGCGGCAGACAGAAGGGTTGCGGGAAAAGTTCACTCGGTCGGGCAGGAGGACAACCGCCCAAGCGACCGGTCAAAAGAGCAACGTCGTGGCCCAAACCGCGATGACAGAAACAAGGGTCGCAGAAACAACTGAGCTGAGGCCCCCCGTGACGCAGCGGAGGACGCAAAACGAAAGTTGAAGGCGCGGACCGGGATCACCACGGTCTTTAAGATCCCTATCTACCGCATTTTGAGCGAGATCCGGGGCGAGCCTTTCGTCCGCTGGCCGGCCAAGTTGGGGGATGCACAGAGAGGCTTCAATCCAAAATATCGCTGCACCTTCCATGAAGAACGGGGGCACCAGACAGAGGACTGTTTGCCGCTCAAACAACACTTAGAGGAGTTGGTGGCGGCGGGGCATCTTGACCAATACATAGATGGGGGCATCAAGGCCACACCAGCAGGACAAACCGAGCCGAACGGCCTGGCCGCCCTAGAGGTGCCCCCGCAAGGTGTAATCAACGTCATCCACGTCATCATTGAGCCAGCAAGGGTCTGCGAGCTTAGAGGGATGATCAAGAAGGCCGAGCACATGAGGGAAGTGCTCTCTGTTCAGCCCGCCGTAAAGAAGGGAAAGATCGAAGAGAGGGACATCCTTTCGTTCTCGACCAAGGACTTGGAAAGGGTTCAGATGCCGCACAATGATGCTTTAGTAGTAACTCTTCGCGTCAAAGACTTTGACATCAAGAGAATCTTGATCGACCAGGGGAGTTCGGTCGAAATTATGTATTATGACGCGTTTAAAACAAATGAAGTTAGAAGACAAGGACTTGGCCTCTGCAACGTCCCCTTTGGTCGGCTTCAACTCACAGCCAGAATGGCCAATCAGAAAGATTATTTTGCTGGTCAAAGCGGGTTCGATCGTAAAGCAAGTAGAATTCTGGGTGCTCAAAGTTCCATCCACTTACAACTTGATCTTGGGTAGGGGCTGGCTGCATGCCATGCAAGCAGTTTCTTCGACCTTCCACCAGGTCATGTGCTTTCCGGCACAGAGCGGACAAATAGAAGAAGTTTGGGGAGACCAGGTGATGGCGAAACAATGCTTCGTTGCGGTAAATAGCAGCCGAGCAGCCAAAGGGTTTGTCCAAATGATTGAGGGACCTGAAGGGAAGGAAGTCCTTGATGATGTGGAAAGAAGGGCCGAGGAAAAATCGGTCGAAGATTTGGTGGAAGTGCGCATTGACGAGAACGATCCAACTAAATTCTTCCTCCTAGGATCATCCTTGTCTAGCGCCGAGCGGATGGATTATGTCAACTTTTTGGTTTCCAGTTTGGAGGCCTTTGCCTGGACGCCTTACGACATGCCTGGCATCGACCCGAGCTTCATTTGCCATCAGTTGAATGTCTTCCCCAACGCGCGGCCAGTCGTTCAAAGGACGCGCCACTCAGCCTTGTACCATGCTGAAGTGGTGGCAGAAGAAGTAAAGAATTTGTTGGAGGCTGGGGCTATAGAGGAGGTGCAATACCCTCGGTGGATATCCAACACGGTGGTTGTTCCGAGAAGAACGGCAAGTGGCGAGTCTGCGTTGACTACAAGACTGTCAACCGAGCTTGCCCGAAGGATAGCTTTCCCCTCCCTCGAATTGACCAGCTAGTGGACTTGACCGTTGGCCATCAAAGGTTTAGCTTCCTAGACGCATATCGCGGCTACCACCAGATAGCCATGTATAAACCGGAGATCACGTCGTTCACCACCCCCAGAGGCTTATATTGCTACAAAGTCATGCCGTTCGGACTAAAGAACGCCGGGGCGACCTTTCAGCGGATGGTAACAAAAATGTTCGTTCCTCTCTTGGGCCGAACAATGGAGGCCTATATCAACAATATGGTGGTGAAGAGTAAGGAGAAGTCTCAACACCTCGCCGATCTAGCAGAGATGTTCGCCATACTTAAGCACCACAAACTTCATTTGAATGCCTCCAAGTGCGCCTTCGGAGTTGGCAGCGGAAAGTCTCTGGGCTTTTTGGTTACAAACCGAGGAATCGAAGCCGACCCATTCCAAATCAAGGCCATACAGGAACTGGAGCGCCCAAACTCCACAAAGGACGTGCAACATCTTGCCGAGATGGCAGCCGCATTGAACAGATTTATCAGCCGGTCTTCGGATCGTTCCAGGCCCTTCTTCAAGACTTTGAAGGCTAAGTTTTTCTGGGACGATGAGTGTGACCGCGCACTGGCGGACCTAAAAGCATACCTCTCCTCCGCCCCTATTTTGGTCACGCCTCAACCGGGCGAAGAGTTGTATCTCTACTTGGCGGTCTCTCAACACGCGGTGAGTGCCGTCTTGGTTCGCGCTGAAGGTGTCCAGCATTTGCCCATCTTCTATGTAAGGAAGACTTTGCTCCCGGCCGAGACGAGATATCTTCCTTTGGAAAAATTGGCGCTGGCCCTGATGATAGCGTCAAGGAAGCTGGCACACTATTTTCATGCCCATACAATAGTGGTGCTGACCGAGTTCTCACTTAAAGTGCACTTTGAAAAGGCAGACTTCACTGGGAGGATTCTAAAATGGGCCGTGGAATTAGGACAATATGACGTCAAGTTCCGCCCGCGCACCGCAATCAAAGCTCAAGCTCTTGCAGACTTTGTGGCGGAATTTGCCCCTGGAACGCATCCAGTTTGCCCGGTTGATTTGGCTGGTACGGATTTAGCGTAGTCCATGGTTCAGGCAATAGAAGCGAGTGTTGGTGCGCAAGAGGAGGAAGGGCAAAAAGTGACTGAACTAGCAAAGGCGATTGACTTGTTGGAGGGCGGAGTCAACCATGACAAGGAAAGAGATCAAGATGAGCCGATCAGAGACTCGAAATTGAGAAGCTCCCAAAACCCTTCTGATTGCTGGAAGCTGTTCATTGGCGAGATGTGGAAACTCTTCGTCGATGGGGCATCCAATAGGCATGTTACGCTCGGCTTCCCAGCGTCCAACAACGAGGTGGAATATGAAGCCCTCATTGCCGGACTAAGAAGCGCATTAAGAATGAAAGCGTCGGCCCTCATGGTGTTCAGCGATTCCAAGCTGGTGGTCAATCAAGTCTCAGGGGAGTATGAGGCTAGGGATGAAATAATGGCCAAGTATCAGGCGCTGGTACGTGCAGAGATCAAGAAGTTCGACGCCATAAGAGTAGAATAGATCAACCGCGAAGGAAACAACACGGCTGACGAGTTAGCCGGGCTCGCTTCTACTCAGACGGCTTTTCCTAACCCCTTGATGATAGAATTTTTACCTCGACCAAGTATAGAGGAACCGGAAATGACCGAGGTACTTTGCACCGACTTGGGTCCTTCTTGGATGGATCCCATCATCGCCTTCCTGAAAGATAGAATTCTGCCGGAAGAAAAGAAGGCGGCCCACAAGATCTGGGCAAAGTCAGAGCGGTTTTGGCTCTCCCCCTCTAGAGCCTTGTATAAGAAGTCTTTTACTGGGCCGTATTTGAAGTGTGTACACCCCGCCAAGGTAGAAGCTTTTCTCTACGAGATCCATGAAGGCATCTGCGGCAGCCATACTAGGGGCAGATCCTTGGCTTACCGAGCAATTTCCCAAGGTTACTGGTGGCCATGCATACAGGCGGACGCGTAGAAATACGTTCGCCGATGTGAAAAGTGTCAGAAATTCGCTCACCAAATCCATCAGCCAGCTAGAGATTTGCTCCCTCTTACAAGTCCTTGGCCGTTCGCGCTTTGGGGGCTGGATATTGTTGGACCACTCCCCGCGGCGCCACCGACTACTTCACCAAGTGGGTCGAGGCCGAGCCACTGTCGACCATACAGGAAAGGGATGTGAAGAAGTTTGTCTGGCAAAACGTTATCACTCGCTTCGGTATACCCAGGGCCCTCATCTCAGATAACGGCACTCAATTCGATAGGAAACTCTTTCGCGAATTTTGCGAAGAGCTGAAGATCGAATTCTACAATTCAACACCGGCCTACCCTCAGTCAAATGGTCAAGCAGAGGCCTCAAACAAGACCATCTTGGACGGGCTGAAGAAGCGGCTTGAGAAAGCTAAGGGGAAGTGGGCTGAAGAACTCCCCAATGTGCTCTGGGCATACCACACTATGCCAAGGCGGTCGACCGGAGAGACTCCGTTTGCCTTGGCCTACGGCATGGAGGCCATCATCCCGCTTGAAATTGGCATGCTGACCATCTGGTCCGAAAGTTTTCAGCCCGATTTGAACAATGAAGCGGTGGCTTTGGAGCTGGACCTAGCCGAGGAAAGAAGGGAGCGGGCACTAATCCACATAGCGGCCTACCAGCAAGAACTCTCCAAGAAATACAACAAGGCTGTGCACCCCAGGCTATTCAAGATTGGAGACTGGGTCTTAAGAAGAGTGCTGGGCAATACGCTGGTCCCAGGCGAAGGGAAGCTCGGTGCAAATTGGGAAGGACCATACAAGGTGACTGGTCTCGCTGGCAAAGGGGCATACCACCTGGAAGATTTAGATGGCAAAGCTGTGCCCAGACTGTGGAATGCAGCCAATCTTAAGATCTTTTACTTTTAAGATGTAATTGCTTTTATTGATTATCTTTCTAGACCTTTAGCCTTTTAGCATTTGATGTAAGTATAGCACTAACTTTTTGTAATGAAAAATAGCCATTTTCTTTGTTTTGTATTACATCTTTCTGTGCAAACGACACCGCAAGGATTCTGGGCCACTACAGATGCTAGGGGCAAGGAGACCGACCTAAACGGGGCTGGGCTGACTATCTCACACGCGTATAGACATGGATCGCACGAACAGTTGGTTCCAGTAAACTCAGTGGCGTATTGTCGAATTCGCATGGGGGCCGAGCTGACTTTTTCTCGCCCAATCGGTGTGTTGGCGTCATAGCCAACTTAAATGGAATATTGGTGTTTTGCCCAATGTAAAGGCCGAGCGGATTTTGCTCGGCCAAAGAGCAATGTTGGTGTTTTATCCATCTGGTAGAAGCCGAGCTGGTTTTGCTCAGCCACATTGGAGTATTGGTGATTTGTCCAATGCATACCGAGCTGATTTTGCTCGGCCGAAATGGTGTTGGTGATTTGCCCAACTTCCTGTTAGGGCCGAGCTGATTTTTTGCCAGCCCAAATACAAGACTTAAAGTGTTGTTAAAGCCAAAATGGCGGAGGTTATTTTTGCTCGGCTCCTGAAAATGTTTGGGTTCAATCGTAAGATCAAAGAGCCGAGCTAGTTTAAAGTTGAAAACGATTCTGATTTTTGCTTGGCATATTGTTCGGCGAAGCCAACCTACCAGTTGATTTATTGGATTTTGAATTAAGAAATTTTTGCACATGTCAACCGAATAGAAGTAGAAGATAAACGGCAAAAAGTTGAGTTTCATTGATTCAGAGAGTTGCAGTACAGAGGGGGGGGCCTAGCCCGGTTACATTCAAAAACAAAGGAAAGAAAAGAAACAAGAATAAAGCAAAGCAGAAAATACAAAGGGAATCATCAGTCCAATAGGTTGACGGTTTGCTCGGCGCCCTCTAACGTCTGCTCGGTGATCTGAACATTCTGCTCGAGCGAGTTTTCCTCAGCCTCATCTTCAGCTCCATCCTCCACGGTAACATCCCGATCAGCCACTTCATCTTCCGCATCTTGGGATGCTTCTTGAGAAGTTTGTTCGCCTATTGCGCAGCGGCGACTTCTTCCTCGGCCTCTTTCCTTGCCTCCGCGATGAGCTGGTTTTGAGTGGCACTGGCGTACGCCTGCATATAGACCGGGATATAGGCCGCAGGAGGATTCAGGAACATATCAGCATCTTGACCAAGGCCAACTTTTTCCACGGCCGCTTTCCAACCGCACTGGAAAAAGATGTCCTTGGTCGCCTGAACTTGACGCTCATAAGTCCTCTCCCTCTGCGCGTATCCCCGGTCCTTTGCGTCATCAACAGCCTTGTCCCTCTCCGCCTTGTGGGCATCGCGTAGCTTTCGGAGCTCGGCGAGGTACCGAGCTTTGGTCGACTTCACGACCCTCTGTTTGTCAGCTTCGCTAACTCGGCCCCTTGGGCCTTGTTTTCGGCAATGGCATCCCGGAGGCTCTGCCGCACTTTGATCATCCGGTCGTGGGCTAAATAGGTTCTTTTGCGCGGCCTGAAACAAGAGAGAATGTGAGTATTCGGGAAACCGAGCAAAAAACCGAACGAAAAGTTGGAAGCAAAGAAAGAGAACTTATCAGCACTATGGATTTCGCCGCCGAGCGGAGGACCTTCAGGTCAGAAAGCTCGTCATGTTTTTTCATGTCGGCGGGCAGGATCAACTCCTTGGTCAAATTAAAACCAAGCGAGTAGTCCTTGTCCGCGTAAATCGAGTCTTCTGCAGAAACAGCTCGGCCCTGATATTTGAACTCGGGCGGCCAGACCGGGGGGGAGGCGGGGCTCTTGGATGGCCCGGTAACTGGTTGCTCGGTCTGGTCCCCAGAGCTCGGTGGAGGCATGATCATTGGAGTCTTCATCTACCAGACGCGCCCCGGTTTGTTCTTTCCTTGGCCGCTTCTTCGACCGGCCAGCTGGTTGCTTGCTGGCAGCGCCAGTACTGCTCCTTCAGTTTGCCCGGCTGGGGTGGAGGATGTTCCCCCAGTCGCCTCCAGCGGTTGGGACTCGCCTTCCTCGCCCGTGATCATGGACTTGATTGCCCGAATCTTCGCCATTTCTTGCTCAGCGGTAAGAGGGACAAGTCTGATCGGCGGTAAATTTGGGTCGGGCTCTGGTGATGGAGCACGAAGGAAGTCGGTGACCCGGCTCTTGCGCGGTGCTCTGTAGGTGTAAGTCAGTTCGAAGCCGAGGAGCTTTGAGGCTTCTCTTTCTTCTTCGGGATGACGTAGTAGGACGCGAATGGCCTCTTGGTTAGCCCGGTTGTAGTCCTCTGCCAAGTGCTTGGAATCTGCAAAAAGAAGACAAGTATTAGACCGGTAAAAAATAATAATAAAATGCAGAAAGAAGATAGTGCGGTCAGCCGGGCACTCACCAGCACTGCCAAAGTCCTTCCTAATGTACCAGCCCGGTATGGGCGCCTCGGTGTCCTCATAATTACCGAACACCCAGAGGAAGTCATCGTCGTTGGTTTCTTTGTCTGGGTTGCCTTCGATGAGTTTTGCTCAGCCCTTCTTTACTTGAGGTACCAGCAAAACCCACCCTTATTTTTACTAAGGCTATACTGGTGGAAAATTTCAGCAAGGCCGAGATTGAGATCGAGTCTCCGGTTCAGCTCGGCGACTCCGTTTATTATTTTGTATGTGTTGTTGGAGACTTGGGTCGGGCAAAGCCTTGTCTGCCTCAAAAATTCGCAGATCAAGGGTTGGACTGGGAAACGAAGTCCTCCTTCAACAATAGACACGACCGTGAAGGGGCACCGGTCTAGGTGTCCCCAAGGGGTGTCTCCCTTTTTGGCGAGTTCTAGGACGACGTCATCTGGGATGTTGTACTCCCTACGAAACTCGGCCATCGCACCGAGCAAGCTCACCATGAACCGGTACTTCCCATCTACCTCGGTTTTATTGGGTAATTAAATTTGTGTCTCGGTCAAAAATGTTGGTGTGTTTGCTCGGTCTTTGAGCTCCACCAGTGATAGTGCTGGACTGGCCTGGTCGGTCCTAGTTTGTTCTGCATTGTTAAAAAATAATTCCAAGGGTTAGTACGGCATAAATTGCACGGCTCCTATTGGAACTGGCTCAGTGGAAGGATTACTGGTGTTTGACCGGTCCGACCCCTATCTCGGCTAGACCATTAGGTCGATTCCCTAGTTCGGTTCTGACTCTCGACTTCCGGCTCGGTCAAAGTCCAAGAAGGAGATTTGAACAAGATATAGCTCGGTTCGGTCCTATTTGCGGATCTTATTGAGCCTTTAGCTCGGTCAAGGACCCAAGTAAAAACCTCAGACAGATTTTCGCTCAGTTCAGACCACTTACCGATCTAATTTGGCATCCAGCTCGGTTGCGGCATCGGCGAGAAGCCACGAACCAGTTTTTGCTCGGCTGAGGCTCTACCTTTGGATCCAAGTGAGCATTTAGCTCGGTTCTACCCAGATTCAAACTGTTCATCCCAGAAATGGGGCAAGTTCGTTTGAACCAAGGAGGAACAAGGGGCACGGAGGCCCCTTCCATTCCTACAGTTTCCATTTGGCCTAGGGTGTAAGGGTTCTACAAATAAAAGGCAACACCAGTAGTCCCAAGCAAGGGGCACGAAGAACAATAGCAGAAAAACATGAAGAACAGGTTTGAAGGACTAGAAGATGGAAACTGAAAACATAATAGAGGAATGGAGGGACTCACCAGAGCTAGAAGACGAGTAGGGTTCGCCTCCACGAGCTTGGTAGCAGCTTCAAAAGGGACGGGAATGGTAAGCAGAGCAGGGGGCAGCGACGGCACTGAGAAGGGGAAGTTTGGAGTTGTTGTGTGCTAGGGTTTTGGCTGCAGAAGAAGATAAACATGAGGGGTCGAAGCGACCCTTCGTGTAGGGTTTAAAGATGGGGGGAAAAACCAAACGGCGCCGCCGTTTGAAATTTGGCGCATGGAAGACAGCTAGGGCGTACGGACCAATGGCGTGGGACCACGTGGCACTGGGAACGCGGCTGTCAGTACGGCTGTACGACCTTTGATGAGACCGCTGAAGCGATGACCAACCAAATGGGATAACTCGGCAACGGCTTTGACACCAATTATGCTCGGCTTGGAAGTGATACAACTCATACCGTTAGCTTGGTCACAGGATAACCCCAATCACGATAGCTCGGATGGAATTAAGGGGCAATTGAGAGGGGAGATTTGCACCGTTAGTACGGCCGAGCTACGGCAGGCGGGTTACGGCGTACCTCACGGTGCCACGCCGTTTCCTCTACTGACACGGTCCGTGGTCCGTGTTGCACGATCAAAGAGATCGGGCGATCAAGCGCGAACCCCGGGTCTGACCGAGCTGCGGCACTTGTCGATGCGCGCATTGGTGTCTGGCAACCGAGCTAAAAGTGACCCGGGCTAGATTGAGGACGCGACTAGGACCGGCTTGCCTCTACTCGGTCAGCCGAGAGAGACGGATTTCGTATAATCGGGAGTGAAGGTAGAGCGGGGGGAGGCCGGCATGCCTCGCGACCGTTTAGCCATGGTGAACCGGTCAATGACGGCTCGGTCATGATCATCACGCTTTGGCCCCTTGGCCAGGGGGCGGGTCGACGACGTATAGCTCGGTTGTGTGCATAAGGTGGCAATTTTCCACAGGGGATAGGCCGGTCGTGGTACTCCGGTTAAGCATGCCACCTAGGCCAATGGCGTGAGAAAGAGGAAATCTGCTCCAGGCACGCGCCAATACCGTTTGGCAGTTCTGCATGTACTGGTTGGAGAACGAAACCTTTATACGCGTAAGGTGGTGGGAAGCGAGCACTGCCACCTGTCCATGAAAGGACAACAGAGGTGGTGCGCGCACGACCTTGAGGCTGCATGGCTAGCCTAGAAATAGTGGAGGAAGATGAACGTTAGAGGTATGAAACTTGAAATCATTTTTCGCCATCCGAAATACTTTCTCTCCAATAATCTCTCTCTTTTTCCCCAAGTGGTCTGACTTGACCGTCGGAGGGTCTATCCGGCACACCACCGCCGGGCAGCTTACCGTTTCTGTGTGGTCAGGTTAGACACCGTCAAGAGAAACTACGAGGGGTACGGAAAGCAAAGGACATTTTGCCCCCATACAATTTTTATTCAAATTTATGATTCAAACACAATCTTAAAAATTGGATTGAAATCAAGGAATGACGTAACCCATTCACCCTTCTCAAAGTGATTGAAGGATTTTGCCTTCGATTTGAAAGGGTCATTTATTTTTCAATAGACCACTTTCCTCTTAATAGAAATTGATAGAAATTAAAGATTACAACATACCTCAATTTCCTTTCATACTGGTGGTAACTTCAGCTGATATGGAGTTAAATACAAAATCTGCAAGGTAGCACCATTTTTTATTTTATTTTATTTTATTTTTTTTCAGTGTTATACTTGCTCTTCAATTTTTAGGTCTGAATCTGATTCGAAGTGGGCTCCAATATTACTGAAAATGCCATAAATACGAACAGTCATTAAATATTATTTCACCAGGTCTATATAATTTGAAAAAATTTAGAAATTTAAAGAAGAATTATTTATGGGGTGGCCCCACAATAAGAAAATTAAATTTACACTTCATTTAGAATTCTGAACAACTTTCTGATCTAGAATTCTGATATATATATATCTATATATATTAGCCTACACTACAAGAAAATACACAATTGGCGACCACTTTTACCGACTAAAAATATTTTGGTTGCCAAAAGTTGTGGAATTAGAGACCAAAAATTATGTTAGTCGGTAAAAGTACAATATTTACCTACTAAATTTTTTTAGTTGGAGTATATTAATTTTTGGCGACTAAAAAAAAATTTAGTCGCTAAAAATATCACAATTGGCGACTAAAAAAAATTTAGTCGCTAAATTTGCCACAATTGGCGACTAAAAAAATATTTTTGTCGCTGTATATATAGTTTTGGCAACCAAAATAATTTAGTCGCTAAAAGAAAAATAAAATTTTATTTTTTTATCTTTTGCGACCAAAAGTTTGGTCGGCAAAACTTTAATTTCAGCGACTAAAAATTATTTTGGTCGCGGTATATATAGTTTTACCAACTAAAATATTTTAGTCGCTAAAAGAAAAATAAAAAATTATTTTTTATCTTTTGCGACCAAAAGTTTGGTCGGCAAAACCTTAATTTTAGCGACTAAAAATTATTTTAGTCGCCGTATATATAGTTTTGGCAACTAAAATACTTTAGTCGCTAAAAGAAAAATAAAAAATAATTTTTTATCTTTCGTGACCAAAAGTTTGGTCGGCAAAACCTTAATTTCAGCGACTAAAAATTATTTTGGTCGCGGTATATATAGTTTTGGCAACTAAAATATTTTAGTCGCTAAAAGAAAAATAAAAAATTATTTTTTATCTTTCGCGACCAAAAGTTTGGTCGGCAAAACCTTAATTTTAGCAACTAAAAATTATTTTGGTCGCGGTATATATAGTTTTGGCAACTAAAATATTTTAGTCGCTAAAAGAAAAATAAAAAATTATTTTTTATCTTTCGCGACCAAAAGTTTGGTCGGCAAAACCTTAATTTTAGTGACTAAAAATTATTTTGGTCGCGGTATATATAGTTTTGGCAACTAAAATACTTTAGTTGCTGAAAGAAAAATAAAAAATTATTTTTTATCTTTTGCGACCAAAAGTTTGGTCGGCAAAACCTTAATTTCAGCGACTAAAAATTATTTTGGTCGCGGTATGTATAGTTTTGGCAACTAAAATACTTTAGTCGCTAAAAGAAAAATAAAAAATTATTTTTTATCTTTCGCGACCAAAAGTTTGGTCGGCAAAACCTTAATTTCAGCGACTAAAAATTATTTTGGTCGCGGTATGTATAGTTTTGGCAACTAAAATACTTTAGTCGCTAAAAGAAAAATAAAAAATTATTTTTTATCTTTCGCGACCAAAAGTTTGGTCGACAAAACCTTAATTTCAGCGACTAAAAATTATTTTGGTCGCGGTATGTATAGTTTTGGCAACTAAAATACTTTAGTCGCTAAAAGAAAAATAAAAAATTATTTTTTATCTTTCGCGACCAAAAGTTTGGTCGGCAAAACCTTAATTTTAACGACTAAAAATTATTTTGGTCGCAGTATGTATAGTTTTGGCAACTAAAATACTTTAGTCGCTGAAAGAAAAATAAAAAATTATTTTTTATCTTTCGCGACCAAAAGTTTGGTCGGCAAAACCTTAATTTTAGCGATTAAAAATTATTTTGGTCGCGGTATGTATAGTTTTGGCAACTAAAATACTTTAGTCGCTGAAAGAAAAATAAAAAATTATTTTTTATCTTTCGCGACCAAAAGTTTGGTCGGCAAAACCTTAATTTCAGCGACTAAAAATTATTTTCGTCAATACTTTAGTCTCTGTCTCTCTTCTCTTTCTCTCTCTCACTCATCACTCTTCTCTGTTTGTTTGTCTCTCTCTATGTCTCTATTTTTGTCTCTGTCTCTCTTCTCTTTCTCTCTCTCACTCATCACTCTTCTCTGTCTTTTTGTCTCTCTCTCTGTGTCTCTCACTCATCTCTCTTTTCTCTATCTCTCTCTGTCTCTCTTCTCTTTATTTCTCTCGCTCATCTCTCCATGTATCTCTCTCATTTATCTCTTTTCACTTTTTCTCTCTCTCTCTCTCTCTCTGTGTCTTTTCACCCATTTTTTCATCTTTCTCTCTCTATTCTCTTTCTCTCTCTTACTCATCACTCTTTTCTCTCTGTCTGTCTGTCTATCTGTCTGTCTCTCTCTCTTTCTGTGTCTCTCACTCATCTAATCTGTTCTCTCATCTCTTTTCTTTCTTTGTCTCTTTTGTTCAGCTCTCTTGTTTCTATCTCTCTTGCTCATCTCTCTTCTCTCGCTTTCTCTCATATCTCTTTTCTCTCTGTCTCTATTGCTCATCTCTCTTATTTCTATCTCTCTCTCTGTCTCTCTCGTACATCTCTCTTCTCTCTATGTCTCTCTCGCTCATCTCTCTTCTCTCTGTCTATCTCGTTCATCTCTCCTTTCTCTCTGTCTCTTTTTCTGACTCTCACTCTCTATCTCTTTCTCTCTTTGTCTCTCTCTCTCTCTCTTTCTCTCTCTTCTTTTTCTCTCTCTCACTCATCGTTCGTCTCTATCTGTCTGCCTTTGTCTCTGTCTTTGTCTCTTTTTCTCTTTGTCTCTTGCTCATCTCTCTTCTCTCTAGCTCTCTCATCTTTTTTCTTTCTCTATCTTTCTCATTCATCTCTCTTCTCTCTATCTCTCTCTCTGTCTTTCCTACTCATATTTCTTCTCTCTCTATCTTTCTCTTTTTCTGTCTTTCTCTCGATCATCTCTTTTCGTTCTCTTTCTCTCTCTCTTTGTCTATCTCTCACTCATCTCTTGTTTCTCTCTCTCTCTATGTCTCTATATCTTTTCTCTCTGTGTCTCTCTCTCTATCTGTCTATCTCTCTGTCTCTCTTTCACTCATCACTCTTCTCTCTTTCTTTCTCTATCTATGTCTCTTTCTCTATCTATGTCTCTCTCTCTCTTCTCTTTCTCTCTCTCTCACTCATCACTCTTCTCTATCTGTCTGTTTGTCTATCTCTCTTTCTTTCCGTGTCTCTGTGTTTTTCTCTGTCTCTCTCTCACTCATCACTCTTCTCTGTTTGTCTCTCTCTCTCTCTCATTTTTTCATTTTTCTCTCTCTTCTGTTTCTCTCTCTTACTTATCACTCTTCTCTGTCTGTCTCTCTCTATGTGTCTCTCACTTATCTATTTCTTCTCTCATCTCTTTTCTCTCTGTCTCTCTCGCTCATTTCTCTTCTCTCATCTCTGTCTGTCTCTGTCTCTCTCTCTCTCTTCTTTATTTGTTTCTCACTCATCTCTCTCTCACCACCTATCTTCTCTACCACATTCACTATTACCGCAAATGTCATTCCACTACCAGCATTATACTATTGTTGTCACTCCACCTTTATGACTACTATTACTACCACCGTCGTTACCACTCCACTACCACTACCACCACTACTACTACTATTACCTCTGCTCTGCCAACGCCACTCCATCTCTTCTACCATTACCACAACTTCACCACTCATCTCCTTTGCCACCACCACCACCACCATCACCATAACTTCACCACTAATCTCCTTTGCCACCACCACCACCACCATCACCTCTTATCCACCACCTTCACCACCACCACCACCATAACTTCACCACTAAAAAAATTGATTTTTAGTAACAAAAAAAAAAATGGGCCACAAAAAAATATTTTTCATTGATCATAAAAATTTATTTTATTTTAATAAAAAATATTGTTCATTAAAATATTACTCTTACTTCTACCAAATAGAAAAAAAAAATTCATAAAAATAAAAATGAAAAAATTTTTCCCCCCTTTTTCACTAGTCGCCCGCCCGCCCAAACTCCCCCCTTTTTTCCGTCTTTCCCCCCCATTTTTCATTTCCTTTCAGGTTTGCACAGCCCAAGGCTTCCGTCCCCTCCTCCCTCCTTCCACCGCTGTTATCAGAGAGAAACCCACCACCCACATAGCCTCTCTAGGGTTAGGGTTTCTCTCTCTCTCTCTCTGAATCTAGTTGATCTGTGTTGTTTGTGGATCCAAAAATGTCAAACAAATCACCATCTGGTTGTGGAACGTCCCCCACAATTCGCCTCTCTCTCTCTGTCTCTCTCTCTCAAATTCTCTAAAACTGTTTGTGTATGTGTGTGGGTGTAGGTGATTTGAGGAGGGTGATTTGGTTGGTTGGAAGAAAATGGAAGCAGAGATGGGATTGATGAGAAGAATTCCTCCGAAGCACACGGAGACTGCTCTCTCTGCTATCCTCAGCCTCTTGCCTGACCACTCATCTCATCTCCTTTCCCAAGTCGATCAGACTCTTCAGGTCCTCATTTCTCATGTCATTTCTTTGTTTTTTACTTCGATTCGTTTTTTTTGTTTTCTTGCGATTTGTGTGCGTAAACTGGGAAAGTTTCTTTCAAACTGGCAAGGACAGGTATTGTGTGATATGGATTGTGGAAAGGAGTTAATCTTATGTGAATACAATAGAGATGCTGAGTTACTATCTAGTTCCCTGATATTATAAGTTTCTTCCATGCAAAAAATTGTTACTACAAATGTTCAAAGGATATATGAGCATAGTATAACGAGAGAAAATTGAGAATAGAATCAGTTTAATTCAGTTTATTTTTTATTTTTACTTTTTTTTTCTTTATTTAAATGCTCAGATTAGCTCTCTCTCTCTCTCTCTCTCTCTCTCTCAATCAAATTTTGTGTTAATATCTCAATTGAATCTGCTCCTAGGGTTTGGATCGACGGATGACCCTTGCAATATTCAAATTTTATGATTTCTATTATTCGATGAATGAAATTCAATTTTATTTTTTCATTTCGATTTTTTTTGTTGCTTCTTAAGCTTGAAAATTCAGTATGTTTTTATGTGTCTGATCATATTTCTCAATTTTGCCTCTGTTTATCTACTCAGATATTGTCAGAAACTAAAATTGAAGAAATTGAGTTTTATTCTTTAGCTCTGTTTTTAGTCCCTTAGAATGAAAATTAAGATTAGAGTTTTATGTTGTACATGTTTCAGATGATATTTATAGTTTTTGCCTTTGTTTTGTTTGTGAGAAAATGCCAGAAAAGAAAAAATATGTAGTAAAGTTGTTGACAAATTCTCATAAGATACAAAAGTTTTTGAATTTGTAGGACCTTTATATGGTGATTATTGGTTTAGATAAAGTATATGATAGGTTTCCTATATAGCATTATGAGCTGTTAGATGGATATAATGTGGATAGTTTTGGAAAATAAAGGAGCATTAGTTAGATATGTTGATGTAATTTTATAAATATATATATATATGTGTATTTGAGTTGTAACTATTGTTTAAACAGAGGAGAAACATGTGAATTTCTAATAGTAATAGGTTTACATAAAAAAAAATCAATGCCAAGTCCTTATCTTTTTGCGTTAGTTACAAATGAATTGGTGCTATGTTCATCAATGCAATTAAGTACATTGTTTACTATCACGAATTGATGGCATAATGCACTGTGGTAATTGATCTAACACTTTTGATTACGATCTCTGATACAATGAACATTTTTCTTTTTCAGTTTTCAATCAGACATTGTTATGTTTTTGTCAAAGTGGCTTTCACTTCAAAAATTTTTGGTTGTTCAACCAATCACAAACCTCCCACTGTTTTTCAATCACCCTACAGTTTTTCAATTCACCTGACAAAAAATCATAAGCTCTCTATACCAATCAGAACACATATTATACCAATCACAACACATATGGAGTGTGGCACTGTCTGAATCAACCAATAACTTCTGTCCTGAATTAACTAATAACTTCTTTGGCTTGCATTCACAATTTACTGTGCCGGCAATTCTTTCCTTGTCACCACCTCTCACCCACGGAAGCTTTTGGTGCTATTGTGCTCTGCTATGTTACCATTTTCTTGTGCATATGGGTTCGGCTTCTTTTTGTTATATTGAATGGCAAGATAAAATTGTTGTTTTTGTTATATTGAATTGCTACATAAAGAAGTTAATTTTCTTTGCCAGATGTTTGTCATTGGTATCGTTATGATATTATTGCCTATCATTGGTATGGGTATGGTATTATTGCTTCGTTGTTGTGCTAAAGTTGTCATCTTGGTTTGTAGATCTTGGTACGTTAAACAATCCCTTTGGCTGTATGTTTTTCCCTGTTTTTCCCTTGTACTGATGCGCGTGGATCTCTTTGTGAATTGGTGCCTGCTTGTCCAAGCAGGATGTGGAAACTATATGTCATCTCTTTACTTATTGCTCCTTGGCTGTGGAGAGCTTTGGACTTTGTTTCTTGCTTTGTTTGACATGGTGTGCGTTTTTCCCATTCATAGCTTACCCATTCTTGGAGAGGGGCTAGAGTGGAGTAAAGGAAGAAGGCTTGGTATTTTTGTGGCCATTGGCTTTAATGTGGAACTATTTGGTGAGAATAGAATTGGAGGAATTTTTGATGGTTTGGAGACTCTTGTTTTCATCTTGGAGAGTATAATTTAGGTCATTGTATAGTTGGTTCTCAGGAGGAGGTATCCCTACTTGAACCAACTGTTAGATTTAGAGTTTTTGGAATAGAAGTGAATCAATCTATGTTCACTTACCTGTTTTCTTTCGTTTTCAAGATCCGTTTTTATTTATTTTTATAAAAAACCTAAAGCTAGTTTGGTGGTAAAACTGCAATCCCTGTAAGCCTTATACAAGGTCAGAGGACCTAGTCTACGATTAAATGCTGCACTGCTTGAGAAATCAAGCCATTATCATGTCTTGGACGATATTTATTTTTTCCATTATATTTTTAATTCCTAGCTGGTATTTCGGCATTAATGGGTAGTGCTCTGTTTTTGCAATTTTTAATTGCCATGTATCATCGTATTAGTTGTACTACGTGTGTTGCTATGTCTGTTGCTGTTCCATCTAGGATCTTCCTATGCTTTTATTCTGAGCTAGTTTTCTTCATAATGTACTACTGACAATCCATGTTAGCAAAACTGTTTTGTGGAATATGCCTTATTTTTTAGGAAAATGTATTTCTGAAGTGATGATAATGTGATAAGAGGAAGCTGCAATTCTGTTGAGGTTTGGACTTACGCAGTCACGAAGAGGAGTATGATTTGGCTACCCATGTTCTTTGTATCCTTGGTTTCATAAGCAGGTGACAATGTTGTGTATTAGGTTTAATTTGAGGGGGGGTGTTGTTTCCTTGGCCACTTCGTTTAATATTCATCTTGAGTTTCCTTGGATTCATTTTAATTTTTTGGATTCATTTTAATTTTTTGAGGGGGGCTGTTTGGATTCATTTTAATTTTTTGAATCCAGGGCTTATGATAAAGCAGCCATCAAATGTAACGGAAGGGAAACAATCACCAACTTTGAGGCTAGTACCTATGAAGGAGAGATAAGTTTTGACACCAATAATCCAGGTATAACTTCTGTTATACTTGGTCTGAAATGCCCCAAGTTTTTTAAAATATAAAAATTTCCTGTTAATTTTAACACTCCTATGATTGTTTCAGATGGAAGCACTGCCCAGAATCTTGATCTGAATCTCTGGATTTCTGCACCTACAGATGTTCCAAAGGGGAATGACAATGTCAGAAATTTTCAATCACAATATGCTGCTTGTGAAATGCCTGATGGGAAAAGGCCGAAGGTAATCTTTTGATGAAGAATGTTTTTCCATTAACTAGTTTTGTTTTAAATGATTTCTTTCTTAAATTCTTGTCAACTCATTATAGCAAAATCTTAAGATCTTCCATATAGCCTTGCTTTTAAAATATTATCAAAATGTGGATTTGTTGGCTTTATTTTTATGCCTTGGTAATGTTGCTAATGTTGAGTTGCTTGGGATAAGTCTTAGAAGAGAGAGTGGTTGATTATGTAGAAGTTTGGAAACGGGATAACAGGAATAACCATAGTTG
This sequence comes from Camellia granthamiana, assembly GCA_036172215.1. NCBI lineage: Eukaryota > Viridiplantae > Streptophyta > Magnoliopsida > Ericales > Theaceae > Camellia > Camellia granthamiana. The sequence goes on along the minus strand of CM069903.1, from coordinate 142,967,076 downwards.
CAAAAAATTGTATGAATTGCGATTTGAATCTTATAATCCAGGTCGATTAAATCCTTAATCAAGACAAGGAAAAGGAAAGAAATGTTGTTATCCTTGTTTATTGCCCATATATTGATAATTGCTTTACATATATATAATCACACACACTCACACGCAAGACACGTATAAGCAGTTGCCTGATGTAGATAAATAAAAGAATATTTTACAGGAAAGAGATAACAGTGACTCAGACATATCCATATACTAATTCTCCGCCAATTTTGTACAGGTGCTTCTTCTTCTTGTTAAAGTATATCAGGAGCTGCCATCTCCTGATTATTTGAGCATTTGTCAGTGCCTCATGTTCCTGGATGAACCAGAAGGTGTTGCGACCATCTTGGAAAAGCTTCTACGATCTGAAAATAAGGATGATGCTCTTCTCGCTTTTCAGATAGCCTTTGATCTTGTAGAGAATGAGCACCAAGCTTTTCTATTGAATGTGAGAAATCGGCTTTCCAGTGCCCAGTCACAACCATCGGAACCCGCACATCAAGAATCTGCTGCACCAGAGTCTGATCAAACTGGAAATGCTACTGCAGCTGAGGATGTTCAAATGACAGATGGAACTCAAGCTTTGAACAGGAATGTGCAAGAAGCTGATCCAATTGAAGCGACCTATGCTGAGAGATTATCAAAAATCAAAGGAATTTTGTCCGGAGAGACTTCAATACAGTTGACTCTACAATTTTTATACAGCCATAACAAGTGAGGCGTCATATTTATTTGCTGCTGTCGTTATTTCTTATGCTTTCTGCTCAAATTCATTTTGTAGGAGTTCCATTAAAGCAGCGTGGAAATTTTCTTAAACCAATTTTGTGAATCTATTCTTAACTATGTTTGCTTAAATTTAGTGCAGTAGTAAAAATTTGCATAACCATAGCCTTTTCTTTTCTTTTCTTTTCTGTGTGTGTGGAATATCACAGCTTCAGTTTTTTTAACAGAGCTACTGTGAAACATTAACCTCTATACTCTCTCCTGTATAGTGCTTGACATTGATAGGATAAGATGTTAGCATATATATATATATGTCTGTCAAACCATAACTGTCTGCAGAAGATGAAGTTGGGAAAATGATCCCTCTCCCACAGAAGTGTTATCCAAATATCACACACTGACGTGTTTCATGAGCAAACAAGACATAGCGAATAACAAGGGAGCAATCTGTTAGAAGTACCAGTGAGAGTGACCAGTGAGACACTACAAGCACATGGGGTTCATGCAGATTTGATAACTACTGAAATTGCATCAGGACTGGGGACAGTGAACATAATAGTTCCTGCAGGGGTCATTGAATCTCTGCTTTCACAAGTTCCTGGATTATCATTCTGGAGATATGGCAACAGTAATAGTCGCTGATATACCAAAAGGTCATTTGAGCCGTGACATTCCTGATTATCTACGGTCTTATTTGTTTGTTAATTGATGAGAAAAAAAACTCAGGTCCAATGAATGTTGTTGATGGAAGGGAACGTGTAGAGACCTGGTCTGACTTGTGAAAGATTAAGTGAAAGGCAATTCCTCTTTATGGCTTAACCAACATAATTGGGCTAATATTTGTTGTACAAAATAGAATCTGTAACGGTTGAATTCAGGTTTTGCATATTTTTCTCTTCTGTGGATTGTGGATACTATGGTATATCGACGTGGTTAGTTTTTGACTGCGTGGATAGAATTTGGCTTCGAGGTGAACATGGCATGTGTTATTATTCCATTGATTTTTTTGCTTTACTCGCAGTGGCCAATGCTCTAGATTTAATCTTGTATCGTTTTTTCTTTTTCCAGGTGATGAAAGTGCCACAATCTTAGGTCCATTCCTTCAAGAGGATGTATTATCTCTGAAAGGCTTGGAATTCATCCCTGAACAGGCAGAGCCAGCTGAAGCTGCCCCAGAGCTTGCAATGGCTAGTCCATCTCCCCTGCTGTCCCAGAGCAAAAGCCAACTGACAAAAAAGCTGTGAAACCAAAGTGGCTGAGACTGTGATATGACTCTACATGTGGGCTCCTATTTCCTTTTTGGATCTTTGGATCCTTGTTGAACTGGCATATACTTCTCTGTTCTAATTCTAAAAAGCTTCAATGCCTAACATGAGGATGTTTCTTCTCATGGCAATCCTTATGTTGTTTACATTGACCTTTCAAGTTATCAGTACTATACATGTGATAGGAAATAATGAACCGACCCTTCAGATACTAATGTCAATAGTTGTTTTATATTGCTACGAGTTTCGTTTCCAATCTCATTTCTACATGGTTGCTTCCTTTCGGTATTTGTTTTCGTGGCTTGAATGAGTGTATTTTATCTCTTGGTTGGTCACGATTCATTAGTAGATAATGAGGAATGTCATTACCAACAGCTACCATGAATGAGGTACTAGTTGGTCATGATTCATAGTCGCGACAAATAAATTATTTTTTTTCGCAAAAAATGACAATTGCCGACCAAGAGTTTTGGTTGCAAAAAATACATCTATTGCCGACCAAAAATTTTGTTGGTTATGGAAACTCACTTTTGCCGACCAACAGTTTTGGTCGCGAAAAGTAACAATTGGCGACCAAACTAATTTTGGTCGCAGAATGTCACAATTGGCGATCAAAATTTTTGGTCGTGAAATGTCACAATTGGCGACAAAACTAATTTTGGTCGCAGAATGTCACAATTCGCGACCAAAATTTTTGGTCGCGAAATGTCACAATTGGCGACCAAACTAATTTTGGTCACAGAATGTCACAATTGGCAACCAAAATTTTTGGTCGCGAAATATCACAATTGGCGACTAAACTTATTGGTCGTGAAATGTGTCAATTGGCGACTAAGAAATTTGGTCGGCAAAAGGCAACTTTTCGCGACCAAAGTGTTTTAGCGACAAAATGAATTAGTCGCGGTAATTAAATATTTAGCGACCAAAAATTTAGTCGCCAAATCCAACTTTTGCCGACCAACGTAAATTTTGGTCGCGAATTACTTTCCGCGACCCTCAATTGGCGACCAAACTAGCGACCAAAAAAATTGGTCGCGGATAACTTTTGCCGACCAAAAATTGACTTTTAGCGACCAATTTTTTTGTTGCTAAAAGTGTGAATTCTTGTAGTGCTAGTATGAACAAATATTGAATGTGAAAATCGAAAAACAAAATTGGGTAAATTACAAATATATCTTTTGAATTTTGTTTAAAATACAGATTGTCTCTTGTAGTTTGAAAAATTATAAATATCCCCTTATTAGAATTTTTTATTTAACAGAATTAACTAAAAAAATAAAATTTATAATTGCTCTCTTATACAATAATAAAATTACCTAAATTATTAATTAAAACGTATTTTTTAATATCATTAAAAGGGACGATTTGTTATGAAATTAGAAATCTAAAGAGGTAAAATGTAATTTACAAAACTATAAGGGGCTATTCATATTTTAATCAAATTTCAGAGGACATATTTATAATTTACCCAATAAAATTAGGTGGACAATGTGTCTCCCACTAAGCACTAATCTAGCCATGTGATTCTCGCTAAAGTCATGTGATATTATTGTTATACCCTATGTTATATATACTTTTTAAAATAAATCAAATACTCACGTTTGGCATCCGATACTTAGGCCTGGTTTGGGAACAGGCTATTTTAGTAACTTTTTGGCTTTTTACGAAAAGATGTGCAAAAAAGTAGAGAGGTGATGTGATGTGTTTTAGTTGACTTTTTGGCTTTTTAGCTATTTTAGCCACTTCCCAAACATAGCCTTAGATAAGAGTATGAGATATATGTCCGATTCTTTTCATTGGATATTTCTTGTATATTTGTATTTAATATTATCTTATATGTATCATTTGTTGTGTAATTGCTATAAAAAACTTTTTTTTTTATTTTTTTATTTTTTATGACTGGGTGTCTAAATCAACTTATGCATACCTCGACTTAATTCAGAGATCCACGCAAAGTGTCCCGTCCACATGACTATAAAACCCCTTTTTAACATTATATATTATATATAATAAACCATTTTATCCCACATAATAAATTAAAAATATAAAAATATGATATTTTTTATCGAGTCTGTACCTTTAGATTTGAGATTTTAAGAGTCCACCATTTAGATATACAGTCGCACCCGAATCTATGTAAGATTGGTTATACCCAATGTTTATTCTTCTAATACCGGCTGTTCTGGGTAAGCTCAGTGACAGCATCTATAGCACTGCCTACTTATAGCAACATTGCAGCCACTCCTTTTCCTCAAAAACCTTTTTGAGTTATACCATCTTCTCTCAAGCTTAAGTGCTCTTGTCTCTCACTAACAAATCATCAACCTCTCAATATTTTCTCCATTAATGGAATCCAAAGACTACACCCAAGATGGCACTGTGGATCTCCATGGCCACCCTGCCCTTGCTTCCAAAACTGGCAAATGGAAAGCTTGTGCTTTTCTCGTTGGTATACTCATCTTCTTATCTCTTCTTCTCGTTGTGTTCTCATTTTCTGTTTTCTGTTTTCGTTTTCTTTTTCGTTCTCATTATGTAAATTATGCCACAGAAGAGTAGTGATAGAAAATTAATGGTGTTTTGTTGGTTATGAAGGGTATGAAGCATTTGAGAGGATGGCATTCTATGCAGTAGCATCCAATTTAGTGGTTTACTTGACAACCCAACTTCATGAAGACACTGTTTCATCTGTGAGGAATGTCAATAACTGGTCTGGCTCTGTTTGGATGACTCCAATCGTTGGCGCCTATATAGCAGATTCTTACTTGGGTCGCTTCTGGACCTTCACATTGTCATCTCTCATTTACGTCCTGGTAAATTTCTTTCATCTCTATTGTTACTAAGAAAAATACACTATTCTTTTAGAAGTTTTTTACACAATTATCCATCAGAACTATTAGACTTATCTCACATCTTCTCTCTAAGCCGCCTGAGTTTGGTTAATATATTTAAGAGGCCGCTTCAAATCAATGTCAATTGATTTTGAATTAGATGTTTTGGCCAGAATGACATGGTACAATAGTGCTCTTTTTGAAAAAAATAAAATAAAAAATCTTCATGATTTTTTATTTTAAAGTGATAAAGTCAAATTAACATATTATTTTGTATATATCTTTCTGCATAAATTTTACTTTTTGCGTATCCTTACCCAAACATGGTCTTATCAACACGTTCTTTTTCTTGTGCATATTTTATAGTGACCCATTTACTTGATAATGTCCATATACAACATTGTTATCTTTGCCTACGCTCTCAATGGCCAATAAAACTCATAATTTTTTCAAAATCTATACATGTATATATATTTAAATGCACAGAATGTAGTGTTGAGCATTACGTTCATTTTAATGCTGTCAGTACTTTGTATTCTATTCATAATTTTTTCATGTGTTTATGTAGAACTTTTGCTCGTGGGGTGGGACCGATAATAACCACTATTACATGGAAGATGTGTTTAGGTTATCCACAGGCTTATGATTTGTTGGGAGATTATAGTTATTCCTTCTAGTTGACATTTAAAGCTCCGTTTGGGAAGAGAGGTTTGGAGTTTTTTTGGCTAAAATAGTCACAAAAAATAAAATAGGCTTTTTAGCCCAATAAAACAAAACATCACATCCAATCCATAATCATTACATTCATTCTCTCACAAAAAAGTTAAAAAAGCCAAAAACTCTTTCAAAATCAGGCTTTTTAGCTCCATGCTAAAATAGCCAAAAAAACCAAAAAACCAACTCACTTCTCTAACGAAACCTAAATATGCACAAGTTGGAAATGATCTGTAACAAGATTATCCACATGCTTATGATGATTTGTGTTAATTCATCAAGTTGGAATTAGATATGCATACATAGGTTACACGCTCTTTTCAATGCTTTAATGAATTTCAATTCAATTGATTGAAAAGGACATGTACTTCGTATTCATCAATGAAAACCACTTAGTACTGCATTCGCATCATAATTTGAAACAGTATCGGCAATATGATGATAAAATATTGGTGAATTATTACAATGGGTTGTAGTTGTTGATTTTTCCGCTACAGAAATTTTTTTTAAAATTTTTTTTCCCATTTTATTTTCCTAACATTTTTCCAGGAATATTTTTGAATGTGAAAATTGTAGGTGTCAAATTAGATATCTCGAGAAAATTCACATACACAAAAGTTTTTTTTTTTGGTTGAAAATATACAGCAACCAATTTTCTCAATTCCATTGCAAGCAAGCCAGCTAGCTGGCTCATTTTATATATGCCACCAATTTCACTTGATTTTTCTTTCGCTTTATTGCATGGAATTCTTTATTCCTAAATGTCTATATCTCATTGCACTTATAATCATTAGATCATGACTCAAGATTTTTATGATCTTACATATGATTCTTAACATGTACGTGTGATGATACAAAAAGTAACTGACTTATTCATAAAGATCTTTATCCACTTAGAATTATTAGTGCATGTTTCGAGTTTCTGGAAATCTTACATAAGATTCTTGGCCCTGTACCTGATATTAAAAGTAATAGACTCATTCATAATGATCTCAATGCACTTACAATCATTCGATCATATCTCAACATTCGTATAATCTTATATAAGATTCTTAGCCTGTACCTGATGCTAAAAGTAAACGACTCATTTACAATGATGTCAACAGGGAATGGTACTTCTAACAATGGCAGTATCAATCAAAATCTTGAAACCAACATGCATAAATGGGGTATGCAACAAGGCCTCATCTTCCCAAACAGCATTCTTCTACTCAGCTCTCTACATCATAGCAGTTGGGGCTGGTGGGACCAAGTCCAACATCTCCACCTTTGGTGCAGACCAATTTGATGACTTCAACCCACATGAGAAGAAGCTCAAGGTGTCTTTCTTCAATTGGTGGATGTTCAGTTCCTTCATTGGTGCACTCTTGGCTACCATAGGCCTTGTCTACATCCAAGACAACTTGGGTTGGGGATTAGGGTATGGTATCCCAACAGCTGGCCTTTTACTGTCTCTATTCATATTCTACAGTGGGACACCATTGTACAGGCACAAGGTTAGGAAGACTAAGAGCCCTGCTGGTGAACTACTTCGAGTCCCTATCGTTGCGTTTGCTAACAGGAAGCTTAGAGTTCCAAGCCACCCGTCCGAACTTCATGAGTTTGAGCTCCAACATTACATTCATAGCGGTAAACGCCAGATCCATCACTCCCCAATTTTTAGGTGAGTAAGTTTTACTGCCATTTCTTGAAGTTATATTTGAGTTCATGGGGGTCTATTTCATTTTTTCGTGTTTTCAAAGCAAAAATATCCCAACACTACTCTCCAATATTTAGGTGAAGGAGTTTTACTACCATTTTGAGTACTAGTTATATTTGAATTTCTTAGGGCTTATTTCGGTTTTTTGTGTTTTTGAGCAAAAATAACCCATCACTCTCCAGTTTTTAGGTGAGTGAGTTTTACTACCATTTATCATTACAATAAATAAGAGTTTTAGAAATTAAATATTTTAATCTTTGAAATTAAAAATTTTGTTGTAAAAGACATTGAGGGGACCAATTTCTATCGTTATGATGATAGTCGCTAAAATATTGTCCCAAAAAGTCCAAAAGAAGGCTTTTAGTGACAAAATTTTGAAAATGTCACTAATAAATAGACTTTTCAGGGCAAAATAATTTGGTCTCAAAATGGTTTATTTTTTGAGAAAAAAATTTGGTCTCAAAAGGATAATAATTTATCACTAATATCTAGTTTTTGTTGCTAAAAATATAGTAACGACACTTTTCGTAACAAAAATATTTGGTTCTTAAAAAATAATTTTGTCCATAAATTTTAGTCTCTAAAATTTTAATTTTTTGTAGTGTGTAGTAGTTATATTTGAATTTCTTGGGCCTATTTCATTTATGTGTTTTCGGAAACAAAAATAACAAAACGCCCAAGAACATCTATTGTTATATCGTTTTTTTATTCTAGTGCGAAAATAATTTTCAAATATGAAAAATGAGTTTTTGGTATTTGAAGCAGTTTTTATTTTTTTATTTTTTATAAAAGAAAATTTGCTAAACAAATTTTATATGTTTTTTGTTTTTGTTTTGTTTTGTTTTTTTTTTGTTGTATATATAAAAAATGAAAATAGAAAATAAATACAATATTAAACATGCCTTAGTTTTGCATTTCATTGAAATTAAGTGCAGGTGAGAGCAACATCTATAAATATAAATGAATCCAACTACTCAAAGCTCCAATTATTGAAATAGGAAAATTTTAGAATGAACTTGTGGCTTAAAATCTTTTCTCAGTTCATAACTATAACTGCCGTTGAAAGTGGTACCACTACTACTAACCCTTGGGTACAGGTAATTGTGAAAGATTTTTGTTTTCATTAATGCAAAGTCCAGTACCATATCTAACTTTTGCATTAATCCCTATTATTAACCTCAAACATAAAATTTAAAAAAAATGTTATATATAAACAAATTTATTATTTGATTTTCTTATTACTAAACATAAATAGATGAATCTCATATAAATTTGTTAGTGTAAACCAGACTACCTTTGTATCTAGTGGTAAAAAAAAAAATTTGATGAGGAATTTACTCTATCTAACGTTTGCATTAATCTCTATTATTGTCCTTACAAAAATAAAAAATGCTATAAACAGACTTTTTACCTAATTTTTGCTTACTAGTAAAAAAAAAAAAATTCGATTTATAGATAACGTTATTCTATAAATATGGTTGAAGAGAACCCCAAGAGATTTGGCTTAGTGGGAGGAGAAAGCAACTAAAAGGCTTATCACTCAAGAGGTTACACATTTGAATATTACAAAGACATCTCAAATCTTGATGCCACTAGAGATTAAGCTGGTTTGAATATCTGATTATCAAATATATATATGTGTGTGTATGTGTGTGGGGTTGCTGAATAACCTAAATATTTTTGGTATGATTACATGCATTCAAGTGAAATTTGGATAAGAAATTTATAAGGTCATAGACCTCATGATCACGAAGACCATTGAAAGATGCTCTTCTTGGTTTGGTGTTTAGTACCCAATCCTTTAGTATATAAACCTATGCACTGTTCACAGTAATTATTCCTTTCTAGTCTTTCCTTAATGTTGTATTTAGTTGGAAGATTTGGAAAGAGATTTAGAAAAATAAATAGAAAATGTAGATAAAATATGAATAAAATATACTTATATGTCATCTAATTTTACACACATTTTTCCTTTTTCCTTCTAAACCTATCTCTAAATTTTTCAACCAAACATAACATATATGAATTGTCAGTGTCTACCCAAGTTGCTATGCCATATCACCTAGGAATTAGACCTCCCCACCATAACCACTCTCTCACAACAAAACAAACTACATCTACATCTACATGTAAAACACACTAGTGGTTTTTAAAGCGCAATTATATATAGTGCTTTAAATGATGAGTTGAGTTGAGTTGAGTTGAGATTTGAGTGTTTGAGCTCAGTTTGTAAAAAAATAAAAAAAAAAAATTGCTAAATTTGAGTTCAAATCAAATTAAAAAAAAATTAAATTCATCAACTATTTGAGAAAACTTAAAATTATTTTTAAATAATTTGATTTACAGCCCTAATTATAAAAATAGAAAGCCCTTGATAAATGAGATGGGTCCACTTAAAAAATCAGTGATTCAGAGTACTATCATGGTTGCTACCACAGGGCAAGTCAAGGATTCCACATGGTAGTACTAGTCTCCATCTAGATTCTCTTTAAACAGACCATGACTCTGGATTTTCACTTTTAGTAGTTGAAATTCGAAGCTTGAAAGCGATATTGAGCCATAGAATTGCTAATTGAACTATTTATCAGTAAAAGAAAAATGCTTCGGACCTCACTGGGGGTCGACCCCCAGTGAGGTGGCGTGTCGTGATTGGACAAAAAAATAACTATTTTATTTTATTTTATTTTATTTTTTTTTGAGTTTCAGTCAGTGGAGACTCGCCACCTCATTAGGGGTGCGACCCCCACTGGAGTCTGCAGCATAGTTGATCAGTAAAAATAAGACAATTAAACTCTCCTGAAAACTACCTTCATACTTGTAGATGCTAACCAATCTTATAATTGGCTGGCATTTAAAAGTTTTTGTCTTTTTAAAAAGTAAATAAATAAAAAAATATGTCTAAAAAGGGTAAAAATTGTACTACCCTTCAATTCATGGGCATAAGATTTGTTATTCTCTCAAAAATTTTTATCCTATATATTCATATTCACGTGATTTACTTTTAATTAATTCTTAATTTAAATTTGATATGACATGAGTTATGCTTAAAATGAATTTAAACACATTTCAAATTTTACATATTTTCTAATTATTTTTTGAAATATATAGCATTGATGATAGATACATAGATATATATAGAGAAATGGTGGGTTCCACTATTAACCAACAATTAATAAGATATTAATATATAAAAAACAGCAGTGATTTAGACTCCTTCAAACTTCAACCCCCACCACCCTCACACACACGTGGCAGGTGGTGATTGGAGGAGAAGAAAAAAAAGAAAAAGAAAAAGAAAAAGAAAAAGTGACCAATCAAAAAAGAAAGAGGGTCAAAGGAGATGGGGGGAAAGGAAGTCCCACTCATTATTCATAAAAAAAATTATTCACACGTGTAACATGTCACATATTCATCGATAATTGATGTGAGTTCCATGTAAGGTTTACACTAATCAACAGAATATGACACTGGGCATCAAGGATTCTGATTGGATAGAGTTACAAAGAGAGTCATACAACCCATTCCTAAGGGACACATAAATTTGATTAACCTATTTCAAAAATTTTAAATACTTTCGCAGGCTGATGTATATGTCATGTCAATTTTTGGAGATCAGGCCCACATATGAGTGCAATCTTTAGGGTTCTACACAAGCAGACAAACCACATTTGCATGAGCAAATAAATATACTGCTCAAATTAATACGGCTCACATGTTTTTAATTATTTGCAGTTGTCAATCTTTAAAAATTGTAAATATTGTCAAATCTTAAGAAAAATAAATTTACAATTTTACCCTCAGGTTCTTGGACAAGGCTGCAATCAAACAAGACAACCTTAATCCCTCAAAGCCTCCATGCTCAATCACTCAAGTAGAAGGAGCCAAGCTCATTTTAGGCATGGCCATGATATGGGTAGTAACCCTAGTCCCCAGCACCATTTGGGCCCAAATCAACACCCTCTTTGTCAAGCAAGGGACCACCATGGACCGCAGGTTGGGTTCCAATTTTCACATCCCGGCTGCCTCACTAGGCAGCTTTGTCACCCTCTCCATGCTCGTTTCCGTTCCTATGTATGATCGTTACTTCGTCCCTCTCATGCGCCGAAGGACTGGAAACCCACGTGGCATCGCTCTCCTCCAGAGACTCGGAATTGGATTCATCATCCAAATCATAGCCATTGCAATTGCCTATGTAGTTGAAGTCAGGCGCATCCATGTGACAAAAATTCACCACATTACAGGACCTAAAGAGATTGTTCCTATGAGCATACTTTGGCTATTGCCTCAATATGTTCTTCTAGGGATTGCCGATGTGTTCAATGCCATCGGATTGCTTGAGTTTTTCTATGATCAGTCACCAGAGGACATGCAGAGTCTTGGGACAACGTTTTTTACTAGTGGGATCGGAGTTGGGAATTTTTTAAATAGCTTTCTGGTGACAATGGTGGATAAGATTACAGGAAGGGATGGAGGAAAGAGTTGGATTGGGAGGAATTTGAATGATTCTCACTTGGATTACTACTATGGGTTTCTTTTGGTGATATCTGCACTCAATTTAGGGGCTTTTTTGTGGGCATCAAGTGTGTATGTGTACAAAAGAGATGTTACTGAAATGAAGGAAGGATGTGTTCAAATGGAAGCCAAGAGCTTGGACACAACTCCCTTAGGATTACAAGTATGAGAAAAATTGGAGTGGCAACCAAGGTTTTAAACATCGATTGATATATCGATATTATTTCATCTTGTACCTTTAATTTCATGTCTTTAATGAAAATTTTAATTTGCTGATAAAAAAAAAAAAAAAATTAACGGATTTTGGACTTCTGATACCATTATTCACCAACATATCAGTTGATTTTATCCGATATTAGTTGATATATAATTGTGTCGCTAATACTGGTTGTATTCCAATATCGTTATTCAATATCATAGTGTAACACATATGCTTATAAGCACTAAGGATATTTAGTGCAGCATATTGATGTTTTTAATGTTACTCTATATAACTTTTCGATTGCCTTTTATAATTTAGCATTGTGGTTTTGAAAACTGGTATTCTAAATACAAAAGTCAAAAGTATTTCATATCCGACTTTTTATTTATTAACATTTTTTAAAATTAATTAAATCATTTTTATAAATTAAAAAAATAAACAATAAGTACTAATTGACTATCACATCCATGAAATATTGATCACTATTCAATTTAGCAATATAGCAATCACATTTTTTGTGTTGGTTTATATAATGTGAATAATCTAGTAAAATTCAATGATGTGATTGATTATTTCATTTTAAACTAAAACACTCATCATTATTATTTATGATTTAAAAACTGTCATTGTAATATCATTTTGAGTATTTTTTTATAAAACTTCTTTATAAATTATTTTCTTCTAATAAATATAAAGGATGCTATGTGTAGAAGAACCATATCCAGTTCAGTACATGCTGATGATTATTAATATATATATATATTATAATTTAAAATCAAAAGCTTTTAAACAATGTTTCTATCCCAAATCAACTTAGAAATTCTGGTGGGCCCAGCCCAAATTAACCAATAAGTGAAAAAGGTTGAAGCCCATCAAATATTATGCATATAAAGCCCATATATAGGCAGGAGAGTCAGCCCATCCCCGATATGGGGTTTGGGCTGCTACTGTCAAATCCGTATAGCAAAGGGTGTTTTCAATGAAATTTGGGCTGCTACTGTCAAATCCGTATAGCAAAGGGTGTTTTCAATGAAAAGAGCCATAAGAGCTCAAAAATTCAATTCTAAATTTCTTTATTTTCTTATTTTAAAATAATTTAAAAATCCCCTATTGGTTGACTCACATTTATTCATTAAAATAAAATTTAAATTATTTTCAAAAAGAAAGTATATATAATATTTCATACAAAATATGGGACGTATTCACCCAAATAGAAAATTGAAGATCAAGTCAAAATTTTCTAACAAATATTTATTTTTAGAAAAATATTTGAGATACCTAATTTATCATCCCTAAAAACTACCGCTAATGATGTGCCAGATAAGTGTCAAATTTTGACTTGTCAAACATTCCATCATGTGAGGTCTAACCTCAATATCATATCATTAGTTGTCATTTAGGGGTGACAAATTAAGAGATATAGTATTATTATTTTTTATGCATGATATGTGCTTATTTCCAAAATAAATTGCATGCAACTTTTCAATATAAACGATTCATACAAATATCTTTTTCTCACAATAAACACAATAAATCCAATGGACCACTCTCTCTCATTTTTCTTCTTTCTACATAAATTACTGTTCTAAATGTTGTGTTGGGGTGTTTTTGTCCCTTAACTCTTTATTTGTACTATTATAAAAATAATTTTTTATGACTTCCATTTATTTTTTTTAATTTCCAATTTATTCCTATTAATGGTTGATTAAACACAATTTTTCATAAAAAAATATTTTGCTACTATTTTTTTATTTTATTTTATTTTTTTTAAGTTCAACCCATTTATATTATTCGGGAAAAGAAAAAAGGGGTAGTTATACCAAAAATGACATTTTAGGATTTGGGTTGGAAAAGACTTTTAGGCCCTAACTTGGGCCGAGCTGGAGATTGGGCAAAAGAGATTTTTGTATTTTCTAACAACATGACCTGAACTCGATCTAAATTTATATATAAAAAAATAAATTTTAATTTTAATTATTTTGAAATAAAACAATTATGATTTCACTTCACCTATGAACAATAGTATAATCAAGTTTTTTTCTCTAAACAAAATTTGTTAAAATTTAAGAAAATATTAAATTTTTATTTTTGAAATAAAATACTGATTAAACTTTGAAAATCTTGATAAAACTAAAAATAAACCTATTAAATGAATATTACTTAAAATGATCAATACTCAATTAATTTTTAATGTAAAAAATATTAAAATAAAAATTTTCACCTAAGATTGAATAAGAAAATTTCATTCATATAGGTACTAAATAGTATTCAGTTAATAATAAGTCATAGAAAAAGTAAAAATTCAATCATTTCTAGATAAAAATTTTAAACCAAATGCCCTCAATTGACAATTTATTTAAAACAATATTAGTAGTGTTTTTTCTTTTTTTTTTTTTTGAACGCAAAGGGAAATTATATTAACCAGAAACAGTCAAGCTTACATCATTGAGAAGCAAAGAACATAAAGCTAGAGGAGGGCAAGACAACCAATTAGTAGAAAGAGAATCATTAGCATGTGCATTGGCCACCCAATGTGCTGCTCTATTGGATGATTTGTTAGCCCAAAGAAACTTCCACTGTCTTGGGCTGTATTTATAAGGTTCTAGCCAAGGTCTTATCAAGGAGATTGAAATCTGTTTTGCCAAAACTGATTGATGAAACTCAATCAGCTTTTGTAAAAGGGAGGCAAATATTGGATGGTATTCTCATTGCCAATGAAGTTGTTGATTTGTGGAAGCGCAATTCTTCAGGAGGGCTTCTTCTCAAATTGGATTTTCAGGAGGCTTTTGATAGTGTCAATTGGAACTTTCTCTTTCATATTCTTCAAAATTTCGGTTTTGGTGAAAAGTGGATCTCATGGGTTAAGGAATGTGTTTCTTCCCCTCATATTTCTGTATTGGTGAATGGATCCCCTTCTCAAGAATTTCCTCCTCAGAGAGGCTTAAGGCAAGGTGACCCTCTCTCCCCCTTTCTCTTTAATCTTGTGGTTGAAGGGCTAAATATTCTCATCCAAAGAGCCAAAAATCTCAATCTTATCAAGGGAGTGGATATCGGTGGCTCGGGGTTGAACCTTTCACATTTGCAATTCGCAGATGATACCCTTATGTTCTGCAATCCAAATTGGGATGAGATTATAAATCTGAAAAGAATTCTCAGTTGCTTCGAGTTAATTTCCGGGCTGAAGATTAATTACCAAAAGTCTGTAATTTGTGGAGTTGGGGTTAACAGGGACTTCACCTCTCAAGTAGCTGAATTCTTCAACTGCAGGGTGAGTTCGCTACCAATCAATTATCTTGGCATGCCTCTAGGTGCCAACCCAAAAAGAGTGTCTACTTGGGAGCCTATCATAAACAAAGTGAAGAAAAGACTAGCCTCATGAAAGAGGAGGTATCTTTCTCTTGGAGGGCGAATCACTTTGATTAAACCTGTACTTTCTTCACTTCCAATCTATTATATGTCCCTTTTCAAATTCCTACCCAAGTGGCAAATTTAATTGATAAATATCAAAGATCCTTTTTATGGGGGGATAATGATGACAAAAGGAAATTGCATCTTCTCAACTGGGAGGCATGCTCTATTAGCAAACACTTTGGAGGTTTGGGCTTCAGAAAGACTAAGGAAGGCAATGATACTCTTCTATGTAAATGGTGGTGGAGATTTGCCACTGAAAAAAGTTCCTTGTGGAGGAAAGTTCTTTGTGCCAAAAATAATGTGAATGAAGATTGTTGGTTACCAAATGGCTCAAGCTTCAGATTTTCATCTGCAGTGTGGAAAAGTATCTCATCTATGGAAAGGGATGGATCTAGAGCAATTGCATTATTTTTGGAAAATATTCAGTTCAAGCTAGGGGATGGTAAAAGAATTAAATTTTGGTTGGATGCATGGGTCTCATGTACTCCTTTGTCCAACCCTTTATCCTAGACTTTTCTCTCTAGCTACAAGCAAAGATTCATTCGTCCACCAGTATTTGTATCAGGCTGCGGATAATCAAACTCATTGGAATATCTCACACAGGAGAACCTTGAGAGCTTGGGAAGATAAGTTGCATCTTGAGCTGATCAGTAGATTGCCACAACCTCTCAGCATTAATAATAATTGTGTGGATCATCTATTATGGATTCCTTTCCCATCCGGCTCCTTTACAGTTAAATCTCTTTATGAAATTTTTGAAAATTCTCTTCGTTTAACTCCTTTTCCGATTATAAAGATGTGGAAATCAGCAGCCCCTCCCAAAATTAAAGCTTTTGGTTGGCTTGTTTGGTGGAATCGAATCGCCTCTTCGGATCTCCTTGCTCGCAGGCTCATTATCTCCGCAATCAATCACTGTGCATTTTGCGGTATTGATAATGAATCTGCATTGCATTTGCTCTTGCATTGTAATTTTGCTTGGAGGGTTTGGGCTGAAATTATTTGTTGGTGGGGCTCCAAATGGGTCTCCCCTGGTTCCTTACAAGACTTGCTTTTTTGGTGGTATGGTCAAAAATACAAAAACCTGGGTAAACTTATCTGGGAAGTAATTACATTGACTGTGCTTTGGAGTTTATGGATTGCAAGAAACAACATGGTTTTCAACTCTAAAGTTCCTGCTTGGGGAAATATTGTGGATAGTATCAAGATCAAAGTAGCCACATGGGTGAAGTTTTCTAGTCATTTGCCTAATTACTCTATCCATGATTTCATGCACTGTTTGGATGGATTGAAGGGCCATAAATTGTACTTTCCAGTTGGATGTACTCCTCTGTTTTTTTTTTTCCTGTTTTGGTTGAGGTCTCTTCAACCTTTGTATCGGCCTTGGCTTGCATATGATTGGGCTCAATTATAGGTGCCAACCTCGTTGGGATGTATTTTTGAGCTATGATGCAATTCAGTCAAGTCCTTCTTTTCTATCTTTTTATCAATAATATTCTTTCTTTGCTGATCAAAAAAATCTCCCAAGGGGGAACTTATTCAGATACACATAACTTGATGATCACCAGGTTATCACTCTCAATCACAACCGAAGATAGGTTGTGAGCTTGAGCCAAAATGCAGGCCATTCGAAGGGAGAGAGCTTCGGCTTGCAAGGCAGACATGATATGTCTGCAATTCAAATAAGTATAGTAACAAAAAAAAGAAAAAAAAAATACATCTTGTATGCTACTCACGTGGTAAGACATTACAACAAATTACACTTTTGGCGATCAATTTGGCGACTAAAAGGAGTTTAGTCACCAAAAGTGCAATTTTTGGCAACTAAAATTTATATTGGTCGGTGTTGGTTTAGGATTTAGCTACTAAAATTTGTTGGATGATGTATATTATTTATTGGCTACTAAAAAATATTTTAGTCGCTAAATATGCCATAATAGGCGACAAAAAAAATAAAAATAGTTGGCGTCAGTCTAGTTTTTAGGCTACTAAAGTTTGTTTTAGTCGTGGTATACTAATTTTTGCTGACTGAAATAAGTTTAGTCGGCAAATAACAATCATAATTTTCCTTTTACTCTTTGGCGACCAAAAAGTTGGTCAACAAATATGAAGTTTTGGTGACTGAAAAATATTTAGTCGTGGTACATTCATTTTTTCCGATGAAAGAAAATCTAGTCGCCAAATTTCTACTTTTGGAGACTAACATTTTAGTCACCATTAAAGTTGGTTTGCCTACTGAAAAGTTTAGTCATTAGAAATTAACTTTTGCCGACAAAAAATGACATTAGTCGCCAAAGGTGCCAAAATTTTGGTGGGAAAATAAAAAGCTTTTGGCGCCACCCAAGTATTCTCCTCTATTTAGCAATACAAAACATTTTCTTCTCTCTCACACACACAATTAGTCACCATCAAACCTTACCTCACCTTCGTAGGCGCTCACCACCATGAAGCATTCGTACGGTGCACATCGCTACAACCACAAATCACCACCACCACTGCTGCAATACCAAGTTCTCTCTCTCTCTCTCTCTCTCTCTCTCCCTTCCTCTATTTCTTACTCTTGCTCTAGGGTTTTATATGATTTATTCAGTTTAGTTTCATGTTGATTTCTTATATGGGTTTTGTTTTATTGATTTGATTTCTAGAGTTTTATGGGTTTGATGTCGTAAATGGGTTTGATTTTAGTGGTTTCGTACATTTTCCCATTTTTTTCCCTTTCTCTCTCATTAGTTTCAAAGCCCTAATTCATTTATTGTGTATATATTTGCATGTATGGCTACTCATTGATTGTGTGTGTATTCTCATGTATTCTGATTATTTGTTTACTGATTTTTATAATGATTTTGGGAAATACCCATCAAGTCATACATGGGTTTGATTTATTTTCACTTGTTTATTGCTCATAGATTAGTTACACCTCTTAAAACGTATAAACTGATACAATTTATAGGGTAAAAACTATGGGGTGATTTGTACGGCTGAAGATGATGCTAATGATGATCTGAAGGATGATGACAATACGGATGATGAAGGGCTCGATGAAAGCAATGGTGTGTATTCTGTCGCTCGTGGATTGCTTGTGCTAGTTCTAGCATCACGTTTGCAGATGGGGCAAAAGGTTCTCTACGTGGTAAGCCAAGCATCAACACAAGTAGCATGAAATCCCATCAAATAAGCAAGAACAAGTTAATGAAAAGTAACAATAATATGATCACAAACTGACATAATTATTGAAGCAACTTTGTAATGTATTTAGAGAGGCATATCAAGAATTTCACAAGGAGCATTCTAAGGAAATTATATAGGATTTTACTTTCGGTCTTAATTGTAGGTTTTCTATAGTTACTAAGCCTTTTGGATAGAGTTATTATCGGTTTATTAGGTTGGGTTGTAGTAAGGGTAGTTTTATAATTCCAGATTTGAGGTAAATGGATTGTAATATAGTTTCAAAGGTCTTATTTGGATCAAATTACAAAATTAGGTCAGCATATGCCCTCATTATTAGGTCTAGAATGTTCCAACTAGTCAAAGTTCCTCAATTTCCTAGCTTAAAGTTTTAATCCTACTAGAATTAGTAACAATCTAGTAACCTTAGCAAGGTTAAAGCCCTTTCTTTTCTTCATCTCCTCCCACTCCTCTTTGGAAAGTAGCCAACTATTCCCGCAATACCATTTGAAGCCCTATTAATTATACTTCACTCAGCTTCACAAATAAAGCATAAATCAAGCCTAATCATCGCCCCCCCTCCCCCCCAAAACCCACCTTTTGGATTTCAATTCCACGTTAAAAACTTAACATGGCTACCCAAAAATTCTTGTAACTTATTTTCTACATACATAATATAGATGATGTAGCACCAAGAAGAAAAACAAAGAGCTGATCACAATCCGAAATCAAATATCTCAATCCAAATTTATCAAAATTCAAATCATATCAAGTTGACTAGTTCCAAAAGTTTTACTATGTTTTTACCTTAAAGGCCCCAAAGGCAACCAAATCTCACAATTTTTATGAGAATTGTCATGCATGATCATTCTCTCAAAATTTACATAAATTCATTATCTTTACAACATGAGATTCAACCAAGGAAATTTTACTTATCAAAGAGAAGAAGAGAGGAGATTCAACCAAGCAATTTGTAACAAAGAAACAAGTAGCAAACGGTGCTAATGCTACTAACTTGCCAAGAAAAGAAATAAAGAATATAGCCAAGATAGACCATCCTGAATACAAAGAGCTTGGGGTTATCCATAGTTCCATGTTGCTAACACCAACATATTTTGTGAGTATTTCGCCTAATGCCTTCGAAACAAGCACAATATGTATTTTTACTCGAGCTAAAAATCTGGCCATTGCATTTCCACATGGGTGGATTAGACATTCTCATAGATATAACATAACTATATAGTCATCAGCATAATTAGGGAGAAAAGAAAATAGGTAACTTTAGTAAACTAACTAATCATGGACTAGTGGAAAATGGGCTATCCAAAGATACAAACTAGGATTTAAAATCTTAAGGAACAAACCTTAACTTTTTTTTTAATGAAATTAAAATAGGAGTTTATCCTAAGGTTACCTACATTTTAGAAAAGTAAAAAACTAACCACCTAGAGAGAAAACAATTATGTTTACGGTTACGAAGAGTAAAGTACTAATGCTACATCATATCTCAAAGCAAACTCAACTTTAAAGCTAGTGAAGAAATTGGCATCCAACATTTGCTCACTGTTTAGTTGGCATCGCAAAGTAACTATATGAGAAGCAAAAAGACAATTCAGGAACATGTTTGGCAAATGTACTATTAAAATTTTATGTTGCAAGGTAGATAGAGAGAGAACAAATATGAAATGCATGTAAGAGCATTATAACCTAGACTAGTTATGGTTATGGGCCTGTGGCCAAGTGTGAGCAATCTCACTTTGGTGATGGTTGGCACCCTTATAAGGGAAAGGCAAAGTTTTTCGTTCCAAAAGAAAGAACCTATGGCTTTGACCAAAAATGTTCTTTTTTTTTTCTTTTTTTTTTTTTTTTTTGTGTTGTTGTTGCTGTTTTTTGTGTCTAAAACTAAAAGAGTACTTCTAAATTCTCAGCATATGTGTGCGAAGATTAGATCCTTGCAATATATGTGTACACCTAAAAAATGAAACAAAGAGAAAATCAATAGACCCATAGATCTCAATATGGGTGTCACATAATCAGGGACTATTTTTGGACTAACTTCTTAGAGTTGCATGATTTTGAGTTTAGAAAATTGAAACCTTGTACAACAAGAGGTAGTTCAGTAACTAAATAAATTGTTGGATAAATTTTACTCGTTTGAATTATCGTTTAGGTTAGTTTACGAATCCTCTTTCGATTAGGATTCTCCAAAGTGAAATTTTACTTTTGGTTACTATGCTTATTAGCAAGCGTAGAAGAAACAACTGCAAACAAAAAGAAGAATAATCAATTCAATAGACTACTAGTAGATTTTTAAGGAGAACAATTATGATTCTCCAAGGTATGAATAATTATGAGAACAAAGAGTTTTAGATAAACAATACATTAGTCTTAAAGCTCTGCAAAGGAAAAGACCTTTATTTGTTAGCAAACCACCATCTACATTGTCATAGATAATGGTTGCTTTAAAACTAGCAGCTTGAGCCATTCTAACTTTACCCTCAAATCTACATCGTCCTCTAAGAGCCAACACAAACGCGGAATCATTGCCCTTATTACTCAAGGCCGAGCATGCATCCAAAGGCTCCACTAAAGACAATGTGCCACATTCCCCCAACCTAGTTACTGGTAGCCTCATTTTGACAAATAGGACTTGTAGGGATAGACGACATGTAATTAGCACAAGTAGGCAGGGAGTTAGAGTTAAAAATGCCTTAAACTTAGTTGAAAAAGGGCATTCACGGGAGAGGAAAGGGCAAAAATGCAAAATAGCCCCCGAACCAATCTACAGATATCATGGGCAGCTTTGTCCAAAAAAATAGGACTTGTGGGGACAGATGACATGTAATTAGCACACACAGGTTGTGAGTTAGAGCCGAAAACACTTTAAATTTAGTTGAAAAAAGGCGTTTAGGGGCGAAAATAGAAAACAGTTCCCAAATCACTCTATGGATATCATGGCCAGCTTCCTCATGACAAAGAGGACTTGTGGGGACAGAAGTCATGCAATTAGCATACAGAGATTGAGAGTTAGAATTAAAAACGCCTTAAACTTAGTCAAAGAAAGGAAGTTCGGGGGGCGAAAATGCAAAATAGCCCTCAGACCACTCTACGGATGTCATGAGAAACTTTCTTGTGACAAATAGGCCATGTGGTGAAAGACAACATGTAATTAGCACATATAAGTTGGGAGTTAAAGTCGAAAACGCCTTAAATTTAGTTAAACAATGGCATTTAGGGAGCGAAAATGCAAAACAGTCCCCAAACCGCTCTAAAGATGTCACAGAAAGCTTTATCGTGACAAATAGGATCTATGGGGAGATACGACATGTAATTACTACACGTAGATTGGGAGTTAGAGTCGAAAATGTCTTAAACTTAGTTGAAAAATGGCGTGTAAACTGCAAAACAGTCCTTGAACTACTCTAGGGATGTCACAGACAGTTTTTTCATAACAAATAGGACCTGTGGGAATAGAGGACATGTAATTACCACACATAGGTTATGAGTTAGAGTCAAAAGCACCTTAAACTTAGTCGAAAAATGACGCTCGGGAGCGAAAATGCAAAACAGTCCTCGAACCATTCTAGGGATGTCAAAGGCAGCTTCCTTGTAAAAAATAGGACATGTGGGGATAGACGACATGTGGTTAGCACATCTAGGTTGGGAGTTAGAGTTGAAAACGCTGTAAACTTAGTCGAAAAAGGGCATTCGGACGGAGAAATTGCAAATCAATCCCCGATCCACTCTACGGATGTCTTCGAAAGCTTCCTCGTGAAAAAGAAGACTTATGGGGACAGACAGCATGTAATTAGCACATGCAGGTTGTGAGTTAGAATAAAAAATTTCTTAAACTTAGTCGAAAAAAGGGCATTCGAAGGGCAAAAATACAAAACAATCCCCGAACCACTCTACGGATGTCACGGGTAGCTTTCTCATGAAAAATAGGAGTTGTGGGGATAGATGACGTATAATTAGTACACGTAGGTTGTGAGTTAGAGTTGAAAACGCCTTAAACTTAGTCAAAAAAGGATGTTTATGGGCGAAAATGCAAACATCCCCCAAACCACTCTATAGATGTCACAGGCAACCTCTTTATGAAAAATAGGACCTATGCAGATAGATGGCATATAGTTAGCACACCTAGTTTGGGAGTTAGAGTCGAAAATACTGTAAACTTAGTTGAAAAAGGGCTTCCGGACGGCGAAAATGCAAAACATCCCCCGAACCATTATGTGGATGTCACGTGCAGCCTCTTCATGACAAATTGGACCTATGGAGATAGACGACATGTAATTAGCACACGAAGGTTGGGAGTTAGAGTAAAAATGCTTTAAACTTAGTCGAAAAAGGGTGTTCAAGGGCGACAATGCAAAATAGCTCTTGAACCACTTTACGGATGTCACGGGTAGCTTTCTTGTGACAAATGGGACCTGTGAAGACAGATGACATGTAATTAGAAAACGTAAATTGTGAGTTAGAGTCGAAAACGCCTTAAACTTAATTAGAAAGAAGGGTGTTCAAAGGGCGAAAATGCAAAATAGGCCCCGAACTACTCTACGGATGTCATGGGCAGCTTTCTTGTGAAAAATAGGACCTAAGGGGCAGACGACGTGCAATTAGTACATGTAGGTTGGAAGTTAGAGTTGAAAACGCTTGAAACTTAGTTGAAAAAGGGTGTTCGGGAGCAAAAATGCAAAACAGTCTCCGAATCACTCTATAGATGTCACAGGCAGCTTTCTCATGACAAATAGGACCTGTGGGGATAAATGGCATGTAGTTAGCACACCTAAGTTGGGAGTTAGAGTCGAAAATGCCGTAAACTTGTCGAAAACGAGTGTTCGGGCGGCGAAAATGGAAAATAATCCCCCAACCACTCTATGGATGTCACATGCAGTTTTTTCATGACAAATAGGACCTCTGGGAACATACGGCATTTAGTTAGCACACCTAAGTTGGGAGTTAGAGTGGAAAATGCCTAAAACTAAGTTGAACATATTTAGATAACTAATTATGTCACATGTACATATTTTATCACTGCTTTTAATCTTAAATGTTACGAGTGATTATTGTTATTCACATGCATTATGCTGTTTGAGTCTATTGTACAAAATCTACTGATATTTTCTATGGTAACAAGTGCTACTACTTGTTTCCATGTATCTGCTATTTAAAATAATAAAAAGAAAGGCAAACAAAATGTCATTTTTTTAGTCAACACGTCAACCATGTCTTAGACTATAATGGCAAAAGCAACTAATGAAAATGAACAATTTAATTCACTCAACATAACCTCTAATCTTTTTGCCTCAGACCGTCAAGTTTCTGGTATTAATAGGTGCAATTTTTTTTTTTTTTTTGTAGATGGCTTTTGGCGTGGAGTTATAGATATTCTATTTTTGTGTTCGGAGGACAATTTACACTTTTGTGTAATCCCGCTATTTTGTCGTCCTCTGCTTTTGTGTGGATTAGTATTAATCGTATAGATAACTTTTGGCATTGAACGGATAATTTTTTGCGTGGTATATAGATTATCTTTGTCGTGGTATAGATTACCATGGTAATGTGTACCAAGCCAAATGGCCATTTGGCATGATAGTGAATATAGTGTTTTGTGTACAGAGGACATGTTTTCATATGATTCTATGTTTTGTATTGAATTATTATTTTAGGTTGGAATGTACTTAGTTTGTATGAAATTTAATATTAAAAGTGATTCCTTTTTAGATGGTTGGAAGTGAAATGGATGCAAATTACAAAATGGTTGATAATATATATATTGTTTTGTTTATATACATGGTACATGTTACACAGAACATATATAGGTTGTGGACAAATTAATAAATAAATAAATAAAACCTAAAATCATGTTTTTGGTGACTAAACAATTGGTAGCCAAAAAGAAAGTACATACTTTTAGCAACTAAATAGTTAGTAGCTAATAAATAAATAAAATGAAAAAAAAAAAATTTGGTGACTAAAACTTTAGTATCCAAAAAAATAAATCAGACTTTAGGTGACTAAATTTTTAGTAGCTAAAAAAATTTAGACTTTTGGCGACTTAAACATTTAGTAGCTAAAAAAAATAAGATGAACAACAACAACAAAAATTTTGACAACAACTTTGGTCGCCCTAAATAATTTTAGTTTTTGGAGACTGTTTTAGTCGCTGAAAATGCGAAATTTTTTTGAAAGCTTTTGGCAACTAAAACATTAGTCGGCAATTGAGAACTTTCGGCAACTAAATGTTTTAGTCGCTGAAAATGCAATATTGATTTTTTATGAAAGATTTTGAAAATGCAATATTGATTTTTTATGAAAGATTTTGGCGACTAAAAAATTAGTCGGCAATTGAGGACTTTCAACGACTAAATGTTTTTCAGTTGCCAATTACCTTCCCTGCCAACTATTCAACAACTAATCTGGGATCAAAAATTTTAGTCGCTAAAATGTTTTGGCAACTAAAAGCTGACTTTTGGTGACTAAAAATTTGGTTTTCAAAAATGCTATATGTTGGAGTGAGAGTGTTCTTTATCAAAATCTCACTATCTTCACTATTTATTATTATTATTTTAAATTGGGAAATCTATTTGGCATATAGAGAAGCTAAGGTTTCAGGATACTGCCATGGGGGTTCATTTTATATATAAGATAGATAACCTTTAATAAAACTCATATAAAAATCATAATTTCAAAGTTTGACAATTCAAAAAATCATCAAACATAAACTAATGGAAAATTCTATGGAGGTGTGTACCATATGCATCATTAATTACAATTTTTGTGGTTTGTGGTGTTAGTTATGGATCATTCTAATATTTGTTATGATATTATTTTTGTTATAATTCAGGAGCTCTTTTGTTAAATATTATGTGATATTTAGTTATAACTCTTTTTTTTTTAATTATGACTCCTCTAGGATTGAGTTATGATATATGTGTTAATCCAATCCACAAATATCATAATTTGCATATGACAATATTACCCTAAACCAATATAACATTTAGTAGGACTAATAAAAATAATAATAATTTTAAAATATTGATAGTAAAATTTTAATATTTTGAATTGAAATTTTCTGCTGCTTTTTTATTTTTATTTTTTGAGGTTTTCTTTTAACAATCAATTTTTTTGTAGTTAGCTCAAAATTAATGTGTATATATATATTTGTAGAGATATCTACCTACAGCTTAAAATAATAAAATTAATTGATTTTATTTTGTAAAAACATGTGTATCTAAAATTAAAAAAATTCCCTCTTTGCATACCATGGGTTGATTACTAGTATACACATAATTTAAAGGAGATTTACAGGCTGATCTTATTGATCAGACTTATTTATCCTTTGGTAAAGACACAAGTTAAGATTAAAAAAAACAAGCAAATGAGACAGAGAGGATGCAACTTCATTTAAGACTTGAATCATGTCTTTTTTGACTACCATCCTGCTTTTGAGAATTTTTTTTGTATAGAATCATTAACTAAAATAATATGATAGAAATTTTTTGTTAATAAAAACTATTTTTACACATTAATTTATTTAAATTTTTGTAAATATTTTTATATTTGTATATCATTACTCATTCTATCCAATTAAGATAATCAAGAGAGTTTATATTTATATACACCAAATTCTATTAATTTAAAAGCTTTAAAATTTTACACTCAGAATGAAAAGCCATAGGATGTGTACTAATCTCGTTATTGGTTGTTTTGCTTAAGTGTGTGAAGTGGAAGAAAATAGTGTCTAGAAATACAATCACCCAACAATAGTAAGAGTCATGCTATTAACAATTCATTGAGTTGTTTAGAAGAAGATGAAAATATCCACACACAAAAAAAAAATAAAAAATAAAAAATAAAAAAATTAGAATTTCATTACAACTTTTGCACCTTTCAAAATATTTTTCAAATTTATGTAAGACAAAAGATGAGACTTACTTAAGTGGTCCACTACATATGGGGCACATCCTTTTGTCTCAAATTTGTGATTGTTTCTGCATTGTTAGGGTTTTTCCTTTCCTATATTAATAAAGAAACAACAATGCTAAGAATATAAAAGTGGACAAAAAATACCTGGAGCAGCAAGATTTTACAAACTTTATTAATGAAATCCACTTCTCAAAATCTTCTTATTTATTGACAAGGACTTAGGGTTTTTGGTTGCAATTGAGGCTCTATTTGCCAAGTGGTTGAAAAAGTTGTTAAAAAGTTAAAGAGTCATATAAAAAGTCAGAATTTTTTTTTTTAAATTCTCTCTACTTTTTATTTATTTTAATAAAAAGTCAAAAAATCATTCTGAAATATTTCATTTTCTTCGCATTATATTTTAATCAAAAATACTAAAGAATCACTCTCCAAATCAACTTTAATTGTTTTCAAGAAACGTGAAATTGGTGCATGATAGGCACATCATATCTAATCAGCTGCGCCTAACTCCTTGATTAGTTAGTGACATAACGTTGACCCTAGACTAACGCTTGTCTTATTTGTTAAAACTAAGTAAATTAAGGAGTTGTTTGGGGTGTTCTAAATAAGTGTATTTTTTATCTTTTTAAATTAAAAAGTTGATGAACAAAATATAGATGTTTTGGTTAATTTTTTGACTTTTTATGAAAAAATGTATATTACAAAATTATATAAAAAAGTGTGTAGGAGAAGATTGTGGAGGAGGCCATACGGTGCTGGCAGTGGAGTGGGTTGTGGAGTTGATGAGAAATTATTGTCTCCTTCTCGGACTTTGATTGGATGGTGTTGTTTGGCGCGTGGGGGCCTACCACGGGTCCCATTTTTCTAATCGGAACCGTTCAATGTGTGGAAATCGTCGAGTACTATATGTTTGTGAAAAATCACGTTGATTGGATATCGATAACTATTTGATCGCGTTAGTTTTTTTTGTTAACTATTAACTATAACACAATCAATTTTTATACAGCACTGACTTAATCATGTAGTTAGCGATATCCGATAGATGTGATTTTCTACAGGCATATAGTACTAGACGAGTTCTACATATTGAACGGTTCAGATTATCAAAACGGGACCCATAGTGGGCTCCCACAGGCTGAACTTTATTATCCAATTTAGTTTGGGGCACACATGGAAATTTTTTTTTCCTTCCATTCATTGAGTAGTTCGTCACGTTAGTGGCCGAAAAATTGATTTGAATGAATATTTATATATTATTTTTTCAATATTTTTTTAATAAATAATGATAACTTTTTAACTTTTTTGATAATTTTTTAATTTTTTGAGTTTTTGAAATATTGTCAAACAAGCCCTAAATATGATTATTATTCATCAATTTTGCACTTCTTGATGAAAAAAGATTGACAAAAATGATAATTATCTGCTCGGATCTAGATCCTGTTCATGAACCCATCCACCCAAATATTTAAAAAAATAAAAAATAAAAAAATGATTAAGCTCTCGTTTGGTATCCCAATCTTAGGCTAAAATAGTCACAAAATGACGAAATAAGTTAAAAAGTCAATAAGATAAAATGTCACATTCAAACCATAATCATTTTTTTTTTGCTTTTCCCACAAAAGTCAAAAAAACTAAAAAATTCATTCCAAACGAAGCTTTAAGCCCAAGCTAAAATAACCAAAAAGCTAACCTCTAGACGAACCCTAAGATGTTTTAAAACTTCTAATGATTTGATATTTATATATTGTTGATTTTGAATCATGGGCTCAACTCCTATGGCGAATAGTTTGATGTGGTGCTTATTTTTTTTTTCCTATTATGAGAGCTTGTATATAGTTGTTTATTTATTCTAAAATTTAAGATATTTGTTTTTGTGATTGTATGGTATTGAAATTTAGTTGTCCTACCAATTGATATTTATTTATTGATTGATTTTGAATTTTGATCAAATGTTTTAATCTTATAAAATAAAATAAAAGTCTTCGTTCCATCCACAAAATAGAGTTGGCCAAAACTTGACTCAATGGGCCGAGTGATATTTTTGGCACATAATAGCGTCATTATGGCAAACAAACATCCTCTATCTATCCCTCAATCTATTTCTCTCTATGTTGTAATGCACTTTGTATGAGGTGATAAGATTTATTATTATTATTATTATTATTATTATTATTATTACAATACATCTCAATATAATGAAGTAGGTGACAATTACAAGATAAATCAAAATTACAAATAAACTCTCAAAATGGGAGAGATATCCCAAATAAATACAAAATGAATAAGACCTACACCCTAGTCAAACTTTTAACTTCTAAATAACGTGTAAGAGATCCAAACAACAAGATTTGTGATCAGAATCTTGAAACACAAAATATCCTACGTGTAAATGTACATTAAAAAGGCAACCGTGCTGGGGACTCCCAGCACCCCCAGTCCACCTAGAGGGTTGCAAATGGCAGGAAAAAAAAAAAAAAATTTTTTTGACCAATCAGACCCCACTGGGGGTCTTGGGGGTCACTCCCAATGAGAGTCTCATGCATTTCTCTTAAAAAGGGGACCAAAAAATTTAATAACAAAATCTGATGTCCATAATAAGTTGAACATTTTAATATCTCCAAAACCAACTAATCTATTATATAATTGAAATATAAGATTGTCTGTTCTTAAATTTTTTTTATCCCCATATCCTAATGCATTCTCACCATATCTCTAGCTCAAGTTTATAGAGGGAGCATTGGATTTTTGTTGTTAATTACTAATAACAAAATTTTATTTAGCCAACAATTAAGCCGTCACATAATAGTCGGTGGCTGAATTTTTCCACTTCCATAACTGTATTGTAGATGTAGTCTAAGCTAACCATGCCAAATTTTCTAAATCATTAAATAGGAATTGACATCTTGCTACACAAATCCGACACTAGTTTACCAAACCACAAGAAATTTCAGCCCTCTATTCAAAACTTTTTTTTAACCCTCCTGTGGATTGCCCTTCCAGAACCAGACTCCTTTGTGTCAAACAGCGGCACTGTTTGTGTCTAATAAAGTATAAATAGAAATTACATTTAATAATTTGACATAAATTATCAAAACAAAAGGCTACAAATAGCTAAAATAAACTGCACTAGTGTTCTTTGGGTGGATTAAACAGGCAATGCCTTTTTTTTTTTTTTTTTTAAATCAAATATCCAGGAAAAAGAAATGAGTAATGTTGTAAATATATATATTATGTTAATTTTATTTATTTATTTACTAAAAGATGTGTAAAAAAATAATAAAATAATAATATAACAATTATACTGAATTTTTAAAATTTTAGCTAAAAACTAAAGTTGCAAACGGGACATAAAATGAACTTGTGGTTAGGAATGGCAACGAGGCCGGGGCCAGGCCAGAGATCACACTTTCTGTTTCCGATTCTTGATGGTAAAAGTTTTCCCATCCACAGCCCCGACCCCGGACACGGAACCTATCACTGTCCCCGCCCCCATCCCCTAGCAAGGATCGGGTTTTCCCGACTCCGAAAATTCTCTGGCCCCCCCCCTCCCAAAAAAAAAAACAAAAAACAAAACAGCAGCAACAGATCTACCACAACAATAATCTAACAACAACCAAAAAAAAAAATAGAGATCTTCTCCATAGATCCAGATCTACCACAACAATAACAAGCATCGCGAGCATCACAATTTTGGTAATACGAATTATCATTTTTCATTGGCACGTCTTTGTCACTCTTCTCTATTAACGCTTGGATTGCAACTTCACCTAGGGTTCCATCCTCTGAAACAGTAGCTTAATGAGAACGATGGACAAGCCAATCGAACAACAGAGGAGATCGGAGCAGATCTGAGGTGAAGGGGGCAGATCGGAGCAAATTTGAGGCAAAAGAGGTAGAGGAATGTTGACGATCCGTGACGTGCAGCTCGATGATTCAACGATATTGCTCTAGTTAGGCGGTGTGACGGTGGAGACAGGAAGAGAGAGAGAGAGAGAGAGAGAGAGAGAGAGAGAGATTTGCGATCTGTGAGAAAAGTGAAGTGAGTGTGAGGAAAATATATTTATATATATACACGGGAATGGTTCGGGGATAATTCGAGGCGGGGTCGGGACGGGGTGAACCGTCGGGGATCTATTTTTCAATACCAGCCCTAGCCCTATAGGGGGTAATTTTCATGGAAAATCCAGCTTATCGGGGCGAGACAATTCGGGTCTCCGTCGGGCCGATTTCAAATTGCCATTCCTACTTGTTAGGACCTTTTGTTGTCAAATTCCATGGCTCAAAACCAAGATTGTAACAAGAGTTCTTTAAGAAGTTGGTTTCCTTCAAAAATAGGGTTACTTGGGAGTTCTGAAAGAAGTTGGTTTTCTACAAGAAGTTGATTACAAGAAGTTGGTTTTCTGCAAGAAGTTGGTTTTCTTTTCCAACTAGGTTTGCTTTGATTTTCTATAAATAGTTGGGTTTCTCCCAAATCTAGGCTATTCATTGATTCATTCATTGAATCCTCCAGATCTTTCTTTTTGGTTCTTAAAGGTTTATATCTGGGGATATTTTATTTTTCTTTGATGTCTTATTGAGTATTCAACTCATGATCTGAAAAGGCTACATCAAAGGTTTTGTTTGTTACACAAAAGAGAGAGTTGTTCTTCAGTTGTGGATTCTGAAGAATTCGAGCCTGAAGCTTCAGTTGTGAATTCTGGAGTGGCTCATCAAAGTTGTTCTTCAGTTGTGGATTCTGAAGAATTCGGTCTGAAGCTTCGGTGGTGGAATCCGGAGTGGCTCATCAGAAAGACAATTCCGTGGTGAAGATGGGGTTGGAAGAGGCACATAGAGGTTGGTGCAATTAGGCGTTGTGGATTCGCTAGATAATTGAGAGTGATACCTGTGTAATTCCTTTATATCTTCTTAGTGGATTGTTCTGGTGGCTGTGGCCCGTGGTTTTTTGATCACAATTGGAAGGTGTCCAATTGTGGTTTTTCCACGTAAAATCTTTGTGTCTCTTTCTTTTGATTGTTTGTTTGGGATTTTTATATTTTGCTTAAAATTGGTACATAATCACAAATCAACATCTAGGGGGTTTCTAGATTTTTCAATTGGTATCAGAGCGGGTTGTTCTATTTTTTTTTTAAAAAAAAATTCTTTTAGAACGAGATCTTATTTGATTTGTGATAATGGATTTAAAGAGGTCGGTTGAGAATACCACTAATAATGAATCCTCTGAGAGTGATAATGAAGAACTTGAACAAGCTTATAAAAAGTTGTATAAGGAGTCTCTTAAGTTATTCAAATTGAATGACAAACTCACAAAGAAACTCAAAGCATGTGAATGTGAGAATGTCAAACTTAAGGAGGAGATTTCTGAGGCTAGGATCAATGCCATTAAGATAGCTAATGATCAACAAGTCCTTTGTGCAAAACTGTTGACTTGTGAGACAGAGAGGGATGAGCTACAGGAAACTCATGCCATGTATGAAGAAAAGATTGAATCTCTCGAAATGTCTCAAGTTGCTTTGGAAGAACTAATGATCAAGAAAGAGGTAGAGCTAAAGTGTGCTATGGCTACCATTGGTCTTTGGAACAAAGGATCAAAGACTTTGGAGGATATCATTGGGTCTCAACAATTCTGTTCAGACAAGAGTGGCATTGGCTTTGGAGATAAGAGAGAGCAAAAAACAGAGTGCTTCCACATCTCTTGATACAAGAACTCAAGGAAGGGGAGGACAAAAGATTCAACAAGAGAAAAGACTTCTCAAACTCCCTAGAGTTGGTAAGGTAAAAGAAGAGAAGGTACACCCTATTTTTATTTGTCATCATTGTGGTATGCATGGTCATATTCGCCCTTATTGTTATAAATTGCATGGGAGAGTGTCTCAAAAGGGTAAAAATTTGAATACTTTTTGGGTTAGTAGACAACCTTACATGTCCAGGCGGAATACCAAGATTCATAAGGGTGTTCACAACACCACGACATTTACCAAGACCGCTAGACCTAATTTTGTTAAGACCAAAAAGATTTGGGTAAGAAAACTTGACTTGAGTTAATGTGTTTTCTTTTTTTAGTTTTTTGGGTCTCTGTTTTTTTTTAATGAAAAAAAAAAAAAAAAAATTGTGCATGTTTGTTTTTTTTGTCTTGCTTTGGTTAAGGAAAAAATATTAAAAAAATAATAAATAAATTTTTTTTCTTGTATGGTTTTGTAAGTTTGAAATTTTTGAGATGTCCTTGGTACATATTGGAATTGATGAGAATGACCATTACATGTTAATTTGTGTGTGCTTTCTATGGTCTTTACTCATATTTGAGTGTGTGTTCTTTGATTAGTATGTCTCATTCTGTACACACTCTTGGATTAGCAAATTTTGGAGTCTTTCGTCTTAGTGATTATTTTTTTTTATGGACTTCTGGCATTGTATCTTTTGCTTTTCTAGAGGAATTGACCTATACTAGCATATCATGGGTGATGTTGAGTCTCTTAACCACCTTCCATCTTTTTGCATCTCCATGGCTTTCCCCTCTATTTTTTGTAGTCCAGCCATGAGGAAAATGCTACCTCAGAGTCACCAACCAGGCCATCCTTATTATATCCATGCTTCTCTGGTTCGGTTTCCATACTCTTGAGCGTGTCAGCCGCCGATGAGTGTGCAAAAGAAA
Organism: Camellia granthamiana; assembly: GCA_036172215.1. Classification (NCBI taxonomy): domain Eukaryota; kingdom Viridiplantae; phylum Streptophyta; class Magnoliopsida; order Ericales; family Theaceae; genus Camellia; species Camellia granthamiana. Next base: position 142,933,955 of record CM069903.1, on the reverse strand, counting down.
AGAAAAAAAAAAAAATGTGCACAAGAAAGAAAAGAAAAAAAAAATGTGCAAAAGAAAGAAAAGAGAAAAAAAAAGGAAGTGAAAAAAGAAAAGAAAAGGATTCATTGATTGAGGGGGAGCCTCCGCCTTTACTCACCAAATACCCCTTGATTCCTAGTGGTTTGACTTTCCTTAGTTATGCTTAGATTCTCGTTGGAGGTCCAGCTTTCATATCACTACTAGGATTTGAATCTTGTGTTTGTCGAACTCCAAGAGTCACACACACACTTTTATCATGAGATCTATGCTTTTCACATAATGCATCACTTTTTTTCATGAGGAATCTTCTATAAACTGTGCACATTGTATTTTCAAGTAATTGTGCTTCTTGGATAATCTTGTGTGTTTTAAGGTACAAATCTGAAATTCCTTACTTGCTCAACCATATTATATTTTGTTTTACTTGTTTAGTGAGGGGGAGTGTGGTTTATCATTCAAGAGTTTGTTAACATGAACACTTTGTTTTGTTTGGTAAGGGAGATTGGCTTTAGTTGGTTTGCTTGATGCCTTGTATTGCTTATTTATTATTTTGTGTCAGGTGCATGTGTCTTAGTTTTCATCTATTCATACTACATGTTTTTAAAATCTCCAAGTTGCATCTATTTATGTTTTCCATCTCATACTTCAAGATAATCGTGTCATATGTTTATTGCTTTTTCATATATTCTTGTGGGACTAATAGTTGTTTTGGAGATGGTGGCACTAATAGTTGTTTTGCAGATCATGACGTTGAAAAATAAGTTTGGAAAGAGATTTGGTTATAAGTGCTGGTTCCTAGTTGGTGATGTTGTTCTTGTTTTGATTGGAAATTTGTTTTAGTGTTTTTGTTAGGAAATTTGTTTTAGATTGGTTTTATCCAGGATTTGACAAAGGGGGAGATTGTTAGGACCTTTTGTTGTCAAATTCCATGGCTCAAAACCAAGGTTGTAACAAGAGTTCTTTAAGAAGTTGGTTTCCTTCAAAAACAGGGTTACTTGGGAGTTCTGAAAGAAGTTGGTTTTCTACAAGAAGTTGGTTTTCTGCAAGAAGTTGGTTTTCTGCAAGAAGTTGGTTTTCTTTTCCAACTAGGTTTGCTTTGATTTTCTATAAATAGTTGGGTTTCTCCCAAATCTAGGCTATTCATTGATTCATTCATTGAATCCTCCAGATCTTTCTTTTTGGTTCTTAAAGGTTTATATCTGGGGATATTTTATTTTTCTTTGATGTCTTATTGAGTATTCAACTCATGATCTGAAAAGGCTACATCAAAGGTTTTGTTTGTTACACAAAAGAGAGAGTTGTTCTTCAGTTGTGGATTCTGAAGAATTCGAGCCTGAAGCTTCAGTTGTGAATTCTGGAGTGGCTCATCAAAGTTGTTCTTCAGTTGTGGATTCTGAAGAATTCGGTCTGAAGCTTCGGTGGTGGAATCCGGAGTGGCTCATCAGAAAGACAATTCCGTGGTGAAGATGGGGTTGGAAGAGGCACATAGAGGTTGGTTCAATTAGGCGTTGTGGATTCGCTAGATAATTGAGAGTGATACCTGTGTAATTCCTTTATATCTTCTTAGTGGATTGTTCTGGTGGCTGTGGCCCGTGGTTTTTTGATCACAATTGGAAGGTGTCCAATTGTGGTTTTTCCACGTAAAATCTTTGTGTCTCTTTCTTTTGATTGTTTGTTTGGGATTTTTATATTTTGCTTAAAATTGGTACATAATCACAAATCAACATCTAGGGGGTTTCTAGATTTTTCAATTGGTATCAGAGCGGGTTGTTCTATTTTTTTTTTAAAAAAAAATTCTTTTAGAACGAGATCTTATTTGATTTGTGATAATGGATTTAAAGAGGTCGGTTGAGAATACCACTAATAATGAATCCTCTGAGAGTGATAATGAAGAACTTGAACAAGCTTATAAAAAGTTGTATAAGGAGTCTCTTAAGTTATTCAAATTGAATGACAAACTCACAAAGAAACTCAAAGCATGTGAATGTGAGAATGTCAAACTTAAGGAGGAGATTTCTGAGGCTAGGATCAATGCCATTAAGATAGCTAATGATCAACAAGTCCTTTGTGCAAAACTGTTGACTTGTGAGACAGAGAGGGATGAGCTACAGGAAACTCATGCCATGTATGAAGAAAAGATTGAATCTCTCGAAATGTCTCAAGTTGCTTTGGAAGAACTAATGATCAAGAAAGAGGTAGAGCTAAAGTGTGCTATGGCTACCATTGGTCTTTGGAACAAAGGATCAAAGACTTTGGAGGATATCATTGGGTCTCAACAATTCTGTTCAGACAAGAGTGGCATTGGCTTTGGAGATAAGAGAGAGCAAAAACAGAGTGCTTCCACATCTCTTGATACAAGAACTCAAGGAAGGGGAGGACAAAAGATTCAACAAGAGAAAAGACTTCTCAAACTCCCTAGAGTTGGTAAGGTAAAAGAAGAGAAGGTACACCCTATTTTTATTTGTCATCATTGTGGTATGCATGGTCATATTCGCCCTTATTGTTATAAATTGCATGGGAGAGTGTCTCAAAAGGGTAAAAATTTGAATACTTTTTGGGTTAGTAGACAACCTTACATGTCCAGGCGGAATACCAAGATTCATAAGGGTGTTCACAACACCACGACATTTACCAAGACCGCTAGACCTAATTTTGTTAAGACCAAAAAGATTTGGGTAAGAAAACTTGACTTGAGTTAATGTGTTTTCTTTTTTTAGTTTTTTGGGTCTCTGTTTTTTTTTAATGAAAAAAAAAAAAAAAAATTGTGCATGTTTGTTTTTTTTGTCTTGCTTTGGTTAAGGAAAAAATATTAAAAAAATAATAAATAAATTTTTTTTCTTGTATGGTTTTGTAAGTTTGAAATTTTTGAGATGTCCTTGGTACATATTGGAATTGATGAGAATGACCATTACATGTTAATCTGTGTGTGCTTTCTATGGTCTTTACTCATATTTGAGTGTGTGTTCTTTGATTAGTATGTCTCATTCTGTACACACTCTTGGATTAGCAAATTTTGGAGTCTTTCGTCTTAGTGATTATTTTTTTTTATGGACTTCTGGCATTGTATCTTTTGCTTTTCTAGAGGAATTGACCTATACTAGCATATCATGGGTGATGTTGAGTCTCTTAACCACCTTCCATCTTTTTGCATCTCCATGGCTTTCCCCTCTATTTTTTGTAGTCCAGCCATGAGGAAAAGGCTACCTCAGAGTCACCAACCAGGCCATCCTTATTATATCCATGCTTCTCTGGTTCGGTTTCCATACTCTTGAGCGTGTCAGCCGCCGATGAGTGTGCAAAAGAAAAGAAAAAAAAAAAATGTGCACAAGAAAGAAAAGAAAAAAAAAATGTGCAAAAGAAAGAAAAGAGAAAAAAAAAGGAAGTGAAAAAAGAAAAGAAAAGGATTCATTGATTGAGGGGGAGCCTCCGCCTTTACTCACCAAATACCCCTTGATTCCTAGTGGTTTGACTTTCCTTAGTTATGCTTAGATTCTCGTTGGAGGTCCAGCTTTCATATCACTACTAGGATTTGAATCTTGTGTTTGTCGAACTCCAAGAGTCACACACATACTTTTATCATGAGATCTATGCTTTTCACATAATGCATCACTTTTTTTCATGAGGAATCTTCTATAAACTGTGCACATTGTATTTTCAAGTAATTGTGCTTCTTGGATAATCTTGTGTGTTTTAAGGTACAAATATGAAATTCCTTACTTGCTCAACCATATTATATTTTGTTTTACTTGTTTAGTGAGGGGGAGTGTGGTTTATCATTCAAGAGTTTGTTAACATGAACACTTTGTTTTGTTTGGTAAGGGAGATTGGCTTTAGTTGGTTTGCTTGATGCCTTGTATTGCTTATTTATTATTTTGTGTCAGGTGCATGTGTCTTAGTTTTCATCTATTCATACTACATGTTTTTAAAATCTCCAAGTTGCATCTATTTATGTTTTCCATCTCATACTTCAAGATAATCGTGTCATATGTTTATTGCTTTTTCATATATTCTTGTGGGACTAATAGTTGTTTTGGAGATGGTGGCACTAATAGTTGTTTTGCAGATCATGACGTTGAAAAATAAGTTTGGAAAGAGATTTGGTTATAAGTGCTGGTTCCTAGTTGGTGATGTTGTTCTTGTTTTGATTGGAAATTTGTTTTAGTGTTTTTGTTAGGAAATTTGTTTTAGATTGGTTTTATCCAGGATTTGACAAAGGGGGAGATTGTTAGGACCTTTTGTTGTCAAATTCCATGGCTCAAAACCAAGGTTGTAACAAGAGTTCTTTAAGAAGTTGGTTTCCTTCAAAAACAGGGTTACTTGGGAGTTCTGAAAGAAGTTGGTTTTCTACAAGAAGTTGGTTTTCTGCAAGAAGTTGGTTTTCTGCAAGAAGTTGGTTTTCTTTTCCAACTAGGTTTGCTTTGATTTTCTATAAATAGTTGGGTTTCTCCCAAATCTAGGCTATTCATTGATTCATTCATTGAATCCTCCAGATCTTTCTTTTTGGTTCTTAAAGGTTTATATCTGGGGATATTTTATTTTTCTTTGATGTCTTATTGAGTATTCAACTCATGATCTGAAAAGGCTACATCAAAGGTTTTGTTTGTTACACAAAAGAGAGAGTTGTTCTTCAGTTGTGGATTCTGAAGAATTCGAGCCTGAAGCTTCAGTTGTGAATTCTGGAGTGGCTCATCAAAGTTGTTCTTCAGTTGTGGATTCTGAAGAATTCGGTCTGAAGCTTCGGTGGTGGAATCCGGAGTGGCTCATCAGAAAGACAATTCCGTGGTGAAGATGGGGTTGGAAGAGGCACATAGAGGTTGCTTCAATTAGGCGTTGTGGATTCGCTAGATAATTGAGAGTGATACCTGTGTAATTCCTTTATATCTTCTTAGTGGATTGTTCTGGTGGCTGTGGCCCGTGGTTTTTTGATCACAATTGGAAGGTGTCCAATTGTGGTTTTTCCACGTAAAATCTTTGTGTCTCTTTCTTTTGATTGTTTGTTTGGGATTTTTATATTTTGCTTAAAATTGGTACATAATCACAAATCAACATCTAGGGGGTTTCTAGATTTTTCACTACTTGTGGTTAAGTTACACCCCTCTCTCATGTCAATGCATAAAAGGTACATATTCCTCACAAAATTTGGGCCCGATAATGTGTGGATCCCATAGTAAGATGTCTGTGAATGTAGGACTGCAAATTAATAGTGTACGGGGAGCAAATATTCCGGCGAGCTCGTACTCCTTTCTTCCAAGTTTCGTCTCTGTCCGATCACCTGTGAGGACAACAGCGGTGAGCTACCCGGCGGTCTGTGGCCGGAAAACCCCTCCGACGATCAAGTTAGCACACACCTTGGGATAGAGAGAGAGAAAGGAGAGAGTTGAGTGTAAGTGTTTCTTATGAAAAATGTTCCTCTCTGTATGAGGGGCACAGACATGCTTATATACCCTCTGCGCCCCAAATCTACTCCCAGTGATCTCTCGACACGTGGCATTGCTATCCCATCTGTCAGCACAAATCTAACTGAACATCACCTAACCCAACTGCCAGCCCACTCTATTGGGAGCTCGGCAGCCGGGCTGAATCATCTCGGCTATCAACGGCTATGCTGCACTTTATGCCCAAGTGTTCCCATAGCCAAACTCAAGGAGGACCGAGCTCGGTTGCATTCCGGCATAACCGAGCTCGGGACAACTCATGCTAGTTTACCGTCGGCCTTCCTACCGAGCAAACTCATGAATCGCGGAACACCCATGCCTTGCCTGGCGTCGGACACCTCACTTGACCGGCTTCTATACCATGAAGCCAAGTAGCTCGGTCCAACCACACCTTGTCCTAACCGAGCAGATCCTTTCAGGACAGGGCCGCACTACCTCGGCCCAACCTCGTTCGACCCAAATCTGTTCGGCCCAATCCCAGATCATAAATCTCCCTCTCAAATAGTATCGTTCGTTAATAGGTTCGAGTTCAACTTGGTAAGGGCTTGTTCAAACTCGGTTTGTTAAATTTTTCTTGCGTTCGAATTCGAACGAGTTAGTTAAAATCTTAATAAACAAACCTAAACATACTAAAACTTGGCTCGTTAGTTGGACTCGTTTAACATCATATATAAATAGTAAAAGTAGTGTTTTTTCAATGTTTAAGTGGCACATTATAAGGGTTTATTTTTTTTAAGAGAGTCACGTCAACATGTATTTTCTTAATTACATATAGAGTTCTACACAAATTCAAATTTAATTTATTATATTAACTTTACCTATTTTATATAGATTCTATTTGAAAAATATTTCTTTGCCATATATTTTTCATGGTAAACTAAGATAATCCACAAATTCAATACTAATTTTGCGTTTCACATTTTTCTTCTTAATTCTTTTAAGGGTATTAGGATTTTTTTTAAAAATATTAAAATGCCCTTTTTTTCTTCTTCTTATTTTTCCTTACATTATTTTATACCTAATACCAATTCTATATTATTTTATGCTTTTTTCCCCTTATTTTCTCGTGCATTATTCTATATCCAATACCAATTCTATATTATGGATTTATCGTTTAAATTTATAGTAATTCTATATATGAAATTATACTTCATTTTCTATATTATATATAATCACAACTCACAGGAGAAAAAACCTGCACAATAATAATATTCTCGAGAAACCTCTAAAGTTTGAATTTACTGCTTGAGTTACTTTTTCAATTATTGAATAGTAAGTTTTTTTTATGTTTTGACACCATATTACATATGATTAATCACTTTACACATTAAGATGTATCTATGTTTGGATATTTTCATTATTTTTTCTTTTTGAGTTTAGATATTGTCATGCGATTTTTTTTTTGGTTAGTCGTTGTTAAATTTTTTTTTATATAGTTGACATTTTAATTTAATTAAGAGTATTTATTTTACAATCTTATAATTTGATACATATATATATATATAGATACATATATATCATATAAAATCATTATATGATAATCTAACTACATTATATTTAATTTTTTTAATAAATTTTATATAATTTCTATTTCTACATATTTTTATTTTCCAAATGAATATAAAAGAAAATTAAATAGTTAGAATTATTTTTATTTTTATGTTACTAATTCATCTTCTAATTTAACAATTATTTTTAATATCAAAATGAATATTTATTTTACTATTTTATAATTTAATATATATCATACAAAATTATTATATGATAATTATACTTTTGTAATATGATAGAACTAAAATTATCAAAATACACAAATAATTTAACTAGAATTAATATAAATATATATATATATATATATCTATAAGTATTCAAGTAATAATTTTATAGAACGATACCGCTCATATTATCAAAATAAATAATTAAAACCATACTTTAATTTTAATTTTAATTTTAAATTAAATTTAAAATTATTCTTTTATAACACACATTGTACCATCAAATATTTTTTGAAAAAAAAATAACATGTGTATTGCATGGGTTAATGGCTAGTTTATTTAAATAATAAGATAAATATATTATTTATTTTTTATATGTAAAATAAAGCAAGAAAATATGTATAAAAAATAAGATAAATATGTTATTTAGATATTTAAAAAATATAAATGTAAATAATAGCTAATTATAGAATACATTTATATAATAGTGGTGGTATATATTATTATTTTGGTAAAATATTAACTTTTTTTTGGTATGTTTTTATATATATATATAATTATATAAACAAAGTTTCAATTGTAATTTTAGTTTCATATGCAAATATGAATTTATAATTTTTTTAGTTCATTAAGACTCTTGAACATGCTCGAATTTGAGTCAAGCCTAAGCCAACTCAGTTCGAGTTCGATTTGCTAAATTTTTATTAAGTTCAAACTTGTTAAAATATTAATAAATAAGTCTAAACATATTAAAATATAGTTCGAGTCAGTTCATTTGCAATCTTACGTGAATGTTGTATTATATGATGGATGTCTGTGCATCCATTTTTAATTTTCAACTATACTACTAGATACATATATTTATCATTAAAAACAAATTAATGGATGTATTGAGAAAAAATCAAAAGAATTTTTTAATGATTAGGCTAGGATTAAGTTGGCATAAAGATCAAGTCCACTAACTTTTAAGTCAATGTTAGAGAAGTATTAGAACTCACAATTTAGACTTTTAAATTTATCCACAATGTTGTAATAATAGAACTAACTCCTACATAATTGAGTGTGCGGCAATCAAATATTAACATATATTATATTACATTATTATGGGTCAAATGTTGGCAAGTTTTTGTGGTTTTTAAACATTTTATCCAATGTTAATACCTCGCCCAACTCTTGCAGCTCAAGTCAACCCTTGTCTATTTTAATTTGAGAGTTATGATATCAGACAGATTATAATTTTTATGAATAAATTTTTAATTTTTACAAAATAGATAGGTAATTAATAAATTGACAAATGTAATTTCATATATCCTTGTGCCAACTATAACTTAGGATAAACTAAAATTATAAAATTGATTGGACGGAATGTATTTATAATTTATCGTAAATATAAATTTTGTAATTAACAATATTTAAAAAAAGTTCATGTTAATTAAACTGACATGTAAAACACACAAGTAACGATTGAACAAGAAAAAGTTTTACTGTAATACAAATGATTAATTATAAATTATTTTCAATATATTATTGATTAATCTTTCTTTTTCAAATATACATTAATATATATTAATTGGATATTATTTTTTTTATTTATATTTTACATTATTGATTATTTTCTAAGCCCGTGGATACCACGGATCCTACATGATAGTAAAGTAATATGCGAAAGGGACGGTGGACATGGACTTTAATGTTTTCTGCTCCAATGGGACCTAATTTATTGTTAACTTTGTTTGAATGAAAGTCATGTCATGGTGTCAGCGCTTACCATTTACTTGAATATAAGTCATTATAAAAATAAAATAAAAATATATATATAAAAAAATAAAAATAAAATAAAAAGAAGAAAAAGAAAAGCATGGTGAGACTGATTCAACTTGTTCACAAACAAACAACACACATTGACTATTGCCGTAAATGTCTTTGACAATTGTTATTCAACAAAATAATAAATAATAAATTTAAAATGAATCGAAATAATATCACACATAGGGTTACATTTATGATTACTGTAACTTTTACTATAATAAAAAAATGATACTTATGTGTAAATTTTAATACGTGAATTTATTATTTAATAAGTTCTATAGAAAAAATTTGTTATAAAAAAAGTCACTAATTGTCAGTTTTAGAGACAATTTATAAAAATCATGACAAAAAAAGTCACTAATTGTCAATTTTTAGTGACATATATAAAAAATTGTCACAAAAAATTATTTTTAACGACAATTTTACGAAAACTTATTTTTAATAGGACTTGATGAGAATTAAGTCCAATTAAAAAATATTATAATTTTCTACAATTTACGAGATGTCCTTTTCATTTGTTTATAACCATGGAAATTAGAATAATATAAAAATAACAAGAAATTACCCAAGTAACTATAAAAACCCCCCATTGGACCCAAGGCCATTTGTTTATAACCATGGAAATTAGAATAATATAAAAATAACAAGAAATTACCAAAGAAACTATAAAATTTGGATTGGTTAGGCCATAAACCCTCCATTGGACCCAAGTCTTAGGCCTCGTTCGGGGAGTAGCTATTTTAATTAAAAAGTTAAAAAGTTACTATAAGTTGTCACATCACTCTCTCAACTTTTCTGCACATCTTTTTGTAAAAAGTCAAAAATTTACTAAAATATTATATTCCTAAACGAGACCTTAGTATACAGTACTTATTAGAATCCACCCAACAACAATATCATATCCCTTTTTTTTATTTATTATTTTTATATACTTTATTTTTTTTGGACATAGGATGTAGCTAATTTGTTTGATTTTATAATCTTATGATTTTTTGTTGCTTTGTTTTTAACAGTGTTTTTTTGGATTGTGACCTGGCTTTAATTTTCACCAAACAACAACCAATAAATATTGTTACGCTCGGATCTGAAGACTTTGTTGAGAGCAAAAACAAAGCTTAAAAAACGTGTCTGAATCACTGGTGTAATAAGATACTAATTATACTTCTTATATCATTTGTTTTTTTTGTTTTTTGTTTTTTTTTTTCAATTGACTTCTTAAGTATATCTGCCATGCTTGCTCTTGCTCTCACAATTATATTTATCTCAAATAAATCGAACTACACCGAATGGGATGGGAAATTTCGGGGTTGATTCATTTCTTATGGTATTTAGACTATTGTCCAATAAGTTTATGAACACAGAAATGATAAAATCAAATACACTTTATAGGGTTAATTTCATTTTTATTCCCTAAATCACTTTCAAATTTTATATTTTTGTTGACTTTTTGGCTTTCGAAGGGTACTTTTGTAAATGCGAGCGTGCCAGTAAGGATCAATCAGTCCTTACAGAAATTATAATTGACAATCAATTATTAGACGATTGTGTTTTAGTTCTTTCAGTCTCAATGAAGAGGACTTTTACTGGTGGCTTGACTTAGGAGAAATTAAGCGAAATAATAGTTAAATGAAGAGCAATTGAAGTATTTCATTAAAATAAAAACTTACAATGGTCCAAACTCAGCCTCGTAGAGGTTACAGCAACAATCTACTTGAATCTACTTGAAACTACTCCTATGAATGAAGTGCAGAGCAGGTATTTAAAGTGCAGGAATGTAAAGAACAGGTATTTAAAGTGCAGGAAATGTAAAAACTGGAAAAGAAAATATGTAAAGTAAGACTGGTTTGTATGATCTGAGTCTGGGGGTTTTTTCTGGGGACCTCCTTGCTATTTATACTCCTCAAGGATGACCATCGAACTGCACTTCAAACCGTCGAACTGCTCCTCCATGATTGCTGATCATGTTGCCTTAGAAGTAGTTCCATTACGCCATCACTTGCAGTTGGGCTTCCCTCTTGTATTTGAATTTGAATATGAGTAACCGTTGAAGCCACGTCACCTTGTATCTCTTTACTAATCCAGTGCTACTCAGATCACGTGAGAACCAATATTTACTGCCACGTGTACGATCAGGATTGAAGACTTGAATAATCTTCCTATATTACCCTTACTCTGCCACGTGTCGAACTGTAACTGGCTTTTACAAAATATGTAGCCAACATTACCCCCCGCACTAATATACCCAATACTTGGTGATATTAGTGGATTATAGTCGTGCATGGGCTTTGTGCTTTTAGAAACACAACCGTCACCCATTGACAATTACTTGCATTAATTTCATTTCCAACCTTTGGAATATCCTCACCACCTTAGTAATCGAGCGGACTGATATCCCTTTCATGGCTGAATCAAACTTCTTCTCTATTGATAAAGTACATGAAAAGTCATCTGATGATGTTGTTTCTCCTCGAAAGGCATTCCATATATTAATTAGCCACCTTTAATCAACTTCCTGTATTTAAGCCATGGAGGCCTTCGCAAATTATCAATCTTTGGATTACGAACATATTACCCTCAATCCTTTAATCCAGAAAATTGTAGAGATAGACATAGGAGATTCTTCTTCACAGTCTGCATGGGATAGAGCTGTGGCTCCTTCTACCTTCGAGGGTTCTGGGATTCCTGGCTGGTTGGAATCTGAGACTCATGTCTTAAGGGAACGAATTAACCATCATTTTGTTGAGTTCACTGACCCTTTAGATTTCCCTTCTGATGCTCAAAGCTCGGTAGTTTACCCTTATGTGCCCATCGACCTCCGACGTAATTTGGAGGACAATTTACTTGTAGCATGGTACATATCCTCCATGCCTACAAGGATAGTGTCTGCCACTCGATGCCTAGAAGAGGCCCAAGGGCACAATCCATCATTTTTAGCCAATAGGGCAAAACTCTGCTCTTCCGATTGGCTCGATTACATTAATGTCTTTGTTCCTTCTGCTCTCACGCCATCTCCTGAAATGGAGGCATCCACATCTTCTTTTCCATCTCCTGAATTAGAAGCATCCACACCTTCTCCTCCACCGACTCCCTCTTGGCCAGAGAGACTGGGGCTCGCCCTTTCTGTAGATAAGGTCTTTCTTCCTTACATGCCTCAATCTTCCCCTACTCCAGCTGAGCGAAAACAAGCCCAATTTTTTCTTGCAGCCTTCTCTCACTTGCCTTTTGACGTTCTGAAGGACGATGTTCCTCTCAAGAACCTTCGATGGGCTTGTGATATTTTAACGCAGGGTCAGGTCCTTAGCCCAATTGCTTAAGCAGAACTCCACATGTTTCTAGACCAACTCCCACTACTCCTTCACTGGCATCGAACTGCCATGGCAACCGCTCAATCTTTGGACCAACTCTCATCCCTTCAAGTTCATACCCAATACGAAGCAGAGAAACTCATCGAGAAATTCGATGACTTCCAGAATAAAAACTCTGCATACGAGGACGACATAGATATGGGCGAACTGGAGTGAGGATTGAAAAAAGCAACATTCGAAATAAAGGCTGAAGAGCTCTTTTATCAAGTGAGAGCACATCAACTTCAGCAGCCAATCCTGGAAGAAATGGAGAATAGAATGAAGAAAGAAAAGAAATTTATCGACCATAGTTGGACAACATTTCATGATCTTGTTATTTATTCCGTTCCTTATTTCTATGAGCTTGAACTTGAACTTGTACCCAAAGAGAGTCATTCGATATAATTGCTTTTCTTTAATACAACTAAGACTGTTTTGGCATTGTTTGATTTTGCCTCCATTCATCTTCAAAAGCAATTTTAGAACTTCTTTCTAAATAAACTCATCCTTCGAAACTGGACACAATTGTTAAAACACTAAAACCAACATGAATTCTTCCAACTTTTGGAATAAAATTGACAATTTTGCTGATCTTCATTTAGAATCAGTGCTTCGAATTTAACAATCTTATCCTTTGAATGTGGATCCAATCAATTCCAATAAGGATGCTGAGATGAAGTTTCCAATTTATGGACTATGGTTACCAACTCTTGTTGATTTTTGCTTAGAATTGGTGCTTCGATTTTAACAATCTTTCCCCTTAAAGCCTGTTTTAACCATAACCAAAATATAGTCATGGTTAGTACTGACTAGTTTTGCAACAATCCATACTTACAACAATATAGAAACTGCTCTTGGGGTATACTGTTTTAACCGACCAAACAATTCTGTGTGTATATACAAACCAACTATTGGTTTAGATGTTTCGAACAGCTATTTACTTCCTCCAATGTCCTCCAACTCTGCCTCAAGGGTATAACTTTTGTTAAGAAACCTACTACAGGTCCTTGATCTTTTCGAAGTAGATCCATCCTTGAGTATCCTTACATTTTTAAGCATGTAGTATGCTTCGAAGCCGACTTCTGTATTTCGAAGCCGTTGTTGTTTGATTTTTGGCGCCAAAATCTGGTTTCGAAGCCAAATATCTTACTTCGAAGCTGGCATCACCATCTAGAATGTGCTCTTCCCTCCAAAAATTATCAATATCGGAAGAGACTCCCCGTATTCGTACTTTCAGTACTTAACGACTTATGGGATATATTTTCCGGACACAAAGGCCTTTAAAACCCTTTTGTTTTGCGTTCGGGAATTACTTACGCTCTCAACGTATAAACCCTCATCAGTCTTCCACTTCTCTCTACTCCCTTCTTCACTTTCTAAAAAACAACGTACTATCAATGGCTTCTTCTTCACCAAAAGTGCCAGTTATAGAGCGTGTAAGCTCATCTGTGGCCTTGAAAAGACTCATTGATGCAGAATGTGAAAAGTACAAGGCTGGGGAGAAAAGCGCTATCGATGGGCGTATTTTTGTCCCTCGTCGCCATGTGCAGTAAGACTATGTGCTCGGGCCCATATTCAAAGAGATCCTTACTGAACTCCCAGCTCTATACCCTCGTCTGGAGAACCAATGTCTCCTTTATGAAGGTGGTCTCGACTGGAGGAACTGGAGAATCAATCGCCCTCACCGATGTTGGCCCACGGTGAGACTGGAGTGGCAAGAATGGTATGACCGGGTCATCCCTGCTAGGACACTGGACCTTCAAGAGCTCTGCCTTCTCAATGCTCTCCGACTATCTAGGGTAACTATCTCAGAGGACCCTTTCCTAGTTCCTGCTGCCTTATGTTTTTTGAACCCTATCTTTAATTTCTTTCAATTTAGATGCAGGATGATGACCTCTACTGTTCTTGATATTTGCCATCTACTAGGAGTATCCCCTCTGGCGTGAGAAACCGTGTCCAATAGCTGGTAGATTTCCAGTGTCCTTCTTGGTAATTGTCTGGTTGGCAATGTGCATCTGCACATTGACCTCTTCCAATTCCTGCAGAGATAGATTCTGGAAGTTTGGTACAACCACATTAGCTGCGCTTTCTCCAACTTCTGGAAACGGATTACTGTCAATTCCCATGGCCTTTTCTGCTTTGGCTGGGAATTTCAAACTTCTTTTCTGAATTTGTTCTTGGATCCTGTCTCGAAAAACAATGCAGTTTTTAGTCGAGTGAGACCAAGAGTTATGCCATTTACAATATACTTTTCCCTTAAGTTCATCTGGAGATGGCAGTTTTACTCCTTTTGGTAACTTAAGAAAATTGGCCGCAAGCAAATGATCAAAAATGTCATCTGCCTTGGTTAAATCGAAAGAATACTTCCTGTGAAAGTCTTTCTTTTTAAACTGCTGGTCAACCGTTGTATCCTTATGAATTAATGCTTCACAGATTACGGGTTATTTGCCCACAATCTCTGCTGCATCGATCTCATAATTAGGATCTCTATAATATGTTTTATACGATGCATTATTTCGATCTTGTTCCTCTTCTAATAATGCTTTATATCTAGACACCTTATAGGTTAGTTCCACCAAGTCCCTGAATTTAGTTGAGTCAAACTTCTTTCGAAACCTGAACTCCAAGCCATTTTGAACCAATCTTACGAATTTTGGCTCTGGCAAGATGACTCTACATTTATTTCGAGCCCTTTTAAATCTGGCAATAAACTGAGTAGCCTTTTCTTCAGGCCTTTGACTCAATCTTGCCAAGTCTGCCATGGAAACCTCTGGCTCCGATTGGAAGAATTGGGTATGAAATGACTCTTCCATTTGTTGCCAATTTTGAATGGAGCCAGGTGTAAGGTTGATGTACCATACAAATGCTCCCCCAGTTAGAGAATTTGGGAATAATCTCAGTTTCATAAAGTCATGTTTAGTAAATTCACCGCATTGAGCAGCAAATCTAGCAATATGCTCTACTGTTGATTGATTTTCACTCCCATAGAAAAGGGTACAATCTGGTATTCTGAACCCCCTTGGGTATTCATGTACCCTATCTATCCATTCTGGGTATGGTTTTCTGTATACAGGAGTCTAGACCCCCCGAGCCATCGGTCCACACATCTCCCTAACAATATCAGCAATTTGGTCCCTAGGGACCATATTTTGTGCCTACTGAACCACTACTGGAGGGACAAACACAGGATTTGGTGGACAAACTTGTGCCTGTGGTCCTCTTGGTCCATAAGGTGGTACATTTGGGACTGGTTGTCCATAAGGTGGTACATCTGGTACATTTGGGACTGGTTGTCCCTGAGCCATCGATCCACACATCTTCCTAACAACATCAGCAATTTGGTCCCTAGGGACCATATTTTGTACCTGCTGAACCACTACTGGAGGGACAAACACAGGATTTGGTGGACAAACTTGTGCCTGTGGTCCTCTTGGTCCATAAGGTGGTACATTTGGGACTGGTTGTCCCTGTGGTGTAGGTTGCTGTTGGAGGTGTGGGTAACCCCTTCGAGTCTGTCATGCGAAAGGTGCTGGAACAGGTGTTGTGTCCCTTCCGTTTGTGGGAAAACCTTCCAACCCCCCGGGTATAAATTCGAACAAGGGATTATTATACCCCCTAGTGCCAGGTATGGCTTCGAACATGGGATTTGTAACAATTCTTACGCCAGTTTCTTGTACTTGACCAGATCCACCAACTTGTGTGGCTTCATTGTTAAGTACTGAGGCAGGCCTCGAAATGGGTTCATACCAAGACTGAGGTAATGGTCTTTCATAGTTCTGATTACTAGTTTGACCATTAGAATGTCCATTAACTTGCATAGGTTGTTTATCTCTAGCCAATCTTTGCTGAGGGACATTTAAAATTTCCTCTGTGTGTCTTGTGTTTGTTGGTTGGTAGTTATTCATTCGATCCAAAAAGGATGTTGCCCACCTTTCCATTGTGTTCATTAATTGTTGTTCCATAGCATCTACTAGGCCATCCCATGGATTTGTTGGCTGAGTAGATAGAACAGTGGATGGTCCAATTCCTTGGTTTCGTCCAATATTATGAACATATGGTTCTTGTCCAGAAGTACTGGTCTGTTCGACCATAGGTTCTGATAACATGGGAGTTTCCATAGGATGTGTTACCACATTATCCTCTGGATCAGGTATTTCTACCTCTCCTTCTACGCCTTCTTCCAAGCGTTCATTTTCTCCTTGTCGTCTTCGTCTAGCCATTTTAATTGGTCCCACTGGGCGTGCCAAAAATATATGTTGGCTTTTTGGCTTTCGAAGGGTATTTTTGTAAATGCAAGTGTGCCAGCAAGGATCAATCAGTCCTTACAGAAATTATAATTGCCAACCAAGTATCAGACGATTGTGTTTTAGTTCTTTCAGCCTCAATGAAGAGGACTTTTACTGGTGGCTTGACTTAGGAGAAATTAAGCGAAATAACAGTTAAACGAAGAGCAATTGAAGTATTTCATTAAAATGAAAACTTACAATGGTCCAAACTCAGCCTCATAGAGGTTTACAACAACAATCTACTTGAATCTACTTGAAACTACTCCTATGAATGAAGTGCAGAGCAGGTATTTAAAGTGCAGGAATGTAAAGAACAGGTATTTAAAGTGCAGGAAATGTAAAGACTGGAAATGTAAAAACTGGAAAAGAAAATATGTAAAGTAAGACTGGTTTGTATGATCTGAGTCTGGGGGTTTTTTCTGGGGACCTCCTTGCTATTTGTACTCCTCAAGGATGACCATCGAACTGCACTTCAAACCGTCGAACTGCTCCTCCATGATCGCTGATCATGCTGCCTTAAAAGTAGTTCCACTACGCCATCACTTGCAATTGGGCTTCCCTCATGTATTTGAATTTGAATATGAGTAACCGTTGAAGCCACGTCACCTTGTATCTCTTTACTGATCCAGTGCTACTCGGATCACGTGAGAACCAATATTCACTGCCACGTGTACGATCAGGATCGAAGACTTGAATAATCTTCCTATATTACCCTTATTCTGCCACGTGTCGAACTGTAACTGGCTTTTACAAAATATGTAGCAAACAATTTTATTCCTACATTTATTAATTTTATCTATTTGGTCTCTGAATTTTCTTTTATTTCAGTTTATATGATCCAATTATAAATAGTACGTCTAAATCAGTAATTGTGAAAACTTAGTGTGAGGAGCAAAAAAAATAGATTTACAATATAAATAACATGAATCATACAATCGAACATTTATTTTCTTGCTCGTACTATGTTAAACACCTTACATGTAATGGCCAAACACCCTTTTTTTTTTTTTTTTTTATCTACACTCCATTTTAAAACATTAAATTAAAAAAAAATTAACAGTAATTTAAAGGATAAAAGTGAAATTAACTATGGATGTACAAACATTTTAAGCAATGAGTCGCACCAATAGATTCTATGAAATATTTTATTTATTCATATATATTCCATGTTTTTTTTACTGGTACCAAAATATATATACATATATATATATATATATATATTGAAAGTGGTGACATGCAATTCAAAACTTCAAATATCATAATATATTTATGAAAATGAAAAACCAATTTTGTCTAATCATAAAAAGATTGCGTGAATTACAAATACACTTATGAAATTTATTTAAAATACAGATTGTTCTCTGTGATTTGAAAAATTATAAATATTTCCTTATTTGAATTTTTTATTTAACAGAATTAATTAAAAAAATAAAATTCATAATTACTTTACTATACAATAATAAAATTACTTAAATTATTAATTAAAATATATTTTTAATATCATTAAAACTGTTAATTGATTTGATGATTCATTAATAAAATTGACGATTTGTTATGAAATTAAAAATTTCAGAAGACGACATATAATTTTTAAAAGTATAAAAAATGATTTGTATTTTAATCAAATTTTAAAGAGAGTATTTATAATTTGCTTAAAGATTTTTTTATCACAAACTCACCAAGCTCGAGGAACACACAAGAAGACAATTATTCGAACAAAGTAAAAACAACTTTGCACTTGCATGCATTGATGTTTGATGGCATTGTTGTCATGATTTATGCAATTGCAAAGACTTAAAAGAGAGAAATTTCGGATAGGATTGATATGATTGTGACTTGGTGACATATTTAAGGTATGATTGTGAGTTGGTTGTTGGCGACTTTAAAATTTGTGAGAGACCAGCCAACACCCCCACACCCCCCACCACCCCCCCCAAAAAATAAATAAATAAATAAATTAAATTTAAAATTTAAATTAAAAAAATTTTAAATGAAAAATGGAAAGCGATTTTTGAAGAGTTAGGAAACTATCATGGTCCACCGTAAGTTTCGGATTGGGATCACCATCCAGTGTTGACCCGTAGAGCCCACATTGGTTTCCACTTTAACGATTTATTTTATTTAATTTTTTGATTTAGTATTTGAATAATTTTCAAAACAAATATATTTTTTAAATTGTGTTTGAATTATAAATTTAAACAAAAATTTAAAATAAAGTGAGAATAATGTAAATAAAATTCATGATTCAAATCTCTCTCATTTTCCTTTTTGTTTCAAATTCTTGCTCAAATTTTTAATCCAAACAAAATATATTAATTGTACATCTTTACTCTTACTATTTTTGTCTTTGTTTTAGTAATAGGGATAATGTATGCCACTCGAAAAATGATTAAGTTTGATCTATGACACATGTGGTGTACCTTTTTAATAATAAAGATACACATGATCGCTTTATTTTTTATTTTTCAGATAAGATAATCAAGTCAGTTTATTATTCAGAGGATCACAACCTGTACATATTTATGTAACATATTAGACTTATCGGATAGCTCATTGAAAAAAATAAAATAAAATAAAATAAAGTCACCAAGGAAAGTATGGAATCTAAGAGATTTCACACTAAAATCAACCTTTCCCACAACAAAACAGTCGGCGGAAGAACAATCGATTAACTAGGGGCTTCTGTTTCCCCACGACTTTTTTTTTTTGGGTTCATACATTATTTTTCAACGGAAAGTGAATTTTTTAACAAAATAACTTCCCAACTAAAATTAATGGATCGAAAATCAATTTGTAAACTAAAGATAGAGCTGAATTATAAGATTTTGTTGAGAAATTAATTTTTGAAAAAAAAAAAAAATGAACTGAGATAATATAATATGTGAAAATAAAAGCTCCCGACTAATTGGGAGTAAATAATTTTTATGTAACTTGTTTAGCCTTAATCAATCTTTTGTAATCACATGCAGTTTGGGTAAGATATGAACTCCAAAAAGAATACAGTTTCATCAACAAAGTAAACTCAAAGAATATGTAAAGGGTCTTGAAATTATGTTTCCTAATACTGTGTTTGATTAGGGGATTTGAGGAGTGATTTAGAAAAGGAAATGAAAAAGGTTGGTGAAATGTGAATAAAACATACCTACATTTCACCTAATTTCATATACTTTTTTCCTTTCCCTTTTCAAATCCCCCTCCATATTCCCCAACCAAATATAGCGTAAATATAACAAGGGCACCGAAAGGAAGTTGGATTTAGTGAGTATTGTTTGTATGATCACAATTGAATACTATATTTGACTAACATTTATGCTGTGTTTGGTTGAGGGATTTGAGAAGGGATTTAAAAAGAGAAAGGAAAAATGTGTATGAAACTAGATGAAATATTAGTATATTTTATTCACATTTCATCTACCTTTTCCCTTTTCCTTTCTAAATCCCTTCAACCAAACACAGTGTTAAGATTTTATGTAGCATTAAATATATCATCTAATGTGCTTTGCATAATATTTTAGTAAAAAAGTCAAAAAGCCAACAACCCATACCAAAAAATCAAAGATTCCCTTTTCTCTCTACTTTTTACACATTTTTACGTAAAAAGCCAAAAAGTCATCCCAAACATACTAGTTTTTTTTACATCACATTTTAGTCAAATAGCCAAAAAGTTACTAAATTAGTCTGTTCCCAAACGAGGCCTAGGTAGAAAATTAGTATATTTTTATTCACATCTCATCTACTTTTCCTTTTTCCTTTTCAAATCTCTTTTCAAATTTTCTAACCAAACACAGTATTAAGATTTTATGTAGCATTAAATATATCATCTAATGTGCTTTGCAGAATATTTTTGTTGATAATTTCTAACTAGAAGATGCGACCCATCAAAAGGTATGATTAGTGTCATATTGTACTCTGATTAATAGAGTTAGGTTATGGACAGCACATTACACTCCATGGTGTGGGTCCAGATTGTGAGCACACGGTAAAAAAAAAATGATGTCATAGATGTGGTTTCTAATGTTTTCTAATTTAATATTTAAATTATCATAGCATTATTCATTAACTTTTTGAGTTAATTAAATTAAGATTGCCTTAACTATTAGTAAATATTATTTTATCTTTTTTATTTATATAAATTAAATATATGGGGTTTGACCGAGGAGTTTGAAAGAATTTAATAAGTGTTTATTTATTTATTTAAGAGGCATTTACACAATAATTACATAATATATAAATTAAATACATGGGGTTTGACCGAGGAGTTTGAAAGAATTTAATAAGTATTTATTTATTTATTTAAGAGGCATTTACACAATAATTACATGGGTCTCTTGGGGATGCAAAAAGTAAGAAAATTAGGATTTCATTTATTGCGTTATTCATTTAATAAGTGTAATTATTATAAATTAAGTGTTTATTGTAATCAATAGTGTAATTATTACAATCTTTGAATTTATTGTAATCAATAGTGTAATTATTACAATCTTTGAACCAATCACCAATCACCAAGTCAATTTTTTTTTAAAAAAATATTAAAAAATCAAGAAATTAGGATTGACATGTTGGAGGTTCCACAAGCCTTGGGTTTTAAAAGACCCTTTTCCTTAATATATAGATTATTTTATCTTTTTTATTTATAAATCTGTATATTTTAATCATTTTAATTATAAAATCTGTAAAAAAAAAAAAAAAAAGCACTCTCCTTTTGAAGGGGTGATACTGATACATTATTAAATCACCTTACTCTCTCTATCTATTAATTCATACATTTTAATTCTCTCAATTACAAATATTGTACAAGTGTCCCCTTTGTGGAGAAGTAAAAATAACCTATTTTTATAGTTGAAGGCAAAGTGTGTGGGTTTATAAATAAGGACAGTAAGATAAAATTCGTTACAACAATGTTACAGATCCCTAAAAAACACAATTTCTACAACTCCCACTCATTTGTGATTAGTCTAGGAAGAAAAAAAAAAAATGATTGGTCCACATCATTTTGGGGGTTATGAGATTCCAAACTTTGGAAATCCCAAATATTTTTAAATTCGTTAATAATTGAGTGAGTATTATGTAATCAGTCATTTTCTTATAATTAATTATATCAAAATATGTAAGGTTATATATAAATAGAATAAAACGATATTAGCTATTAGTCGAAAACTATGAAGCACATGTACGAGTATGAGTACTGTACTAATACGATACAAATACGCTGCTACGGTAAAATCTAAAAAAGTAAGGTACGAGTACAACTTTGATACATTTGTAAAAAAATATTTATTTTAGATTTAGAGTAATACAAAAATTGATTAAATAGTTTAGTTTGTTACGATCTAACCTACAATTAACATTTAATGCAAAAATAAAGGTATAAATCAAAATTAAATGTTCTTATATTAAATAACTTACAAATCATAACTTAATTTTAAAATCATACTAAGTATAAAACGAAAAATAAAAATGAAGACTAGTCAAAGAAATTTTGTCTTTGTACTAAAACAAAATATTGATTCGACCAAGTTACAGTATGGTTTGAGTATATACTAGATACGTCTGGGTATACTAAAAAATTAAGAAGAAAAATTTGAGTACATGTTTCATGTAATCAGTACATATGCAAAAGTATCATATAAAATACCATACGTTAATAAATACTCGATATGAATACGACATATTTTTCAAACTATCCACACTTCATAGGTCGAAAAAGACTTGATGTAATTAATAGTAAATTTTTGAAGTTTAAAGTAGTAACTTCATCTACTTTTTTTTTTTTTTTTTTGGATCGGCAAAAAAATCTTTATTGATGAAAACATACAAGGTATGATAAGATACATCAATAAAGAGGAGCTTGGAGCTAACACGAAGCTCCAAGCGCCAGTTGGTGAGGAACCAACAAAATGGAGAGCAAAAGATGCTGCCACAACAACAGACAGAGAAGAAGAAAACAAAAAAACCAAATAGAAGCAGCTAAGGCAACTTCAACAGCATAACAGCACACAGACCAGCATACAACCTAATCAACCACCTAACACATTGACATTCATCCCATTCAGCCAGCAAACGAGCATAACAGCATACAGCCCATTCAAGCATCCAGCATCAACTCCTAACACAACAACAACTAGTCCAGCACAGCAGCAACCAGACCAGCACATCAGACCAGATCAATTGCAGTCCAGCAGAAAGCTACCTAGCAGCAGACCACCAAAAACCAGTTGCAGATGCTGCTATGATCTCCATTCAAATAAACCAAACATTCAAAACAAAAATCAATGCAATTGAATATCTGCAATTTCTAATCAGTATATCAACTGGTCTCTATTCATTTCACAGCAGAAAACCAGAATCTGATAAGCACTCAACAAAACAATCAATCAGCAAAACAACTCTGCGAACACACCTCCATTGAAGCATCCAATAACACTTATTGAAGCAGTTGAATCAAACACCCTGAAGTAGAATTACAGAGGGACTGAATAAACAACCTAATTTGATTGAAATTGAAAACAATATCATCAACTGAATAATCAACCTCCAAACTCCATTTTACCCACAGAGTAATCTGTACCTTCACTTTATCACAAAAATCATCAAAAATTGGTTGTGCCCCTTTGAACATACATTCATTTCGCAATCTCCATACAGACCACAACATAACAGATGGGACTATCTCCCATAATCTAGAAACCCAGTGCTTACTCTTACCAGCAGACCACCACTGTAAAAGGCCCTGAACTGATCCAGGGATTGCCCAAACCTAATCACTCCATCTTACCATTTGAGACCAACATTTCCAAACTAGTAGATAAAACAGGAGCACATGATTCAAGGATTCCACTTCAGCTTGGCAAAACACACACATATTATTTACTGATACATGTAGCACCCCAATCCTCTGAAGGAAGGTTGCAGTCTTAACTTTACCTCTCCAAGCCAACCAGCAAAAGAACTGCACTTTTGACGAAGCTAAACCAACCCATACCCCTTTAGGCACAACCTGACCAATCCCTATTGTAGTATCCCATCATCTTCTCACAGAAGAGACTGAAAACAGACCTGAGCTATTTGCTAACCAAGAACAAGAATCAACATAATTAGACCTCACCAATGTAGATGTTTCCAACAGATCCATCAATCTCTGCAGCTTCTCAGCTTCCCATACAAATAACTGTCTTCTAAATTTAAGCTGCCACAGCCCTAGTTACTCTCCTTAGCACTGATTTGCTGAAGGGTCTCCTCTTTCTCAGTGGATAAACTATATAGTCTGGGGAATGGAAGCTACAGGTCTCTATTGTTGAGCCATGTATCATGCTAGAACATGATTCTTCCTCAATTTCCAACCTTAATTCTAAAATGATCACCATAGAACTCACCCAATTGCTAATTTACTGAGAGAAGTTTCACAATGTCCAACCAAACTGTGGATATCCCACCTGAGAGGCTTAGAGCTGGAAGCCAACCTCCTTCATTCCTACTGAAAAATCTAGAAACCTCCTAGATGTTGATTTGTGATTATGTATCAATTTTAAGCAGAATATAAAAATCCCAATCAAACAATCAAGAGAAAGAGACACAAAGATTTTACGTGGAAAAACCACAATTGGACACCTTCCAATTGTGATAAAAAACCACGGGCCACAGCCACCAGAACAATCCACTAAGAAGATATAAAGGAATTACACAGGTATCACTCTCAATTATCTAGCGAATCCACAACGCCTAATTGAACCAACCTCTATGTGCCTCTTCCAACCCCATCTTCACCACGGAATTGTCTTTCTGATGAGCCACCCCGGATTCCACCACCGAAGCTTCAGACCGAATTCTTCAGAATCCACAACTGAAGAACAACTTTGATGAGCCACTCCAGAATTCACAACTGAAGCTTCAGGCTCGAATTCTTCAGAATCCACAACTGAAGAACAACTCTCTCTTTTGTGTAACAAACAAAACCTTTGATGTAGCCTTTTCAGATCATGAGTTGAATACTCAATAAGACATCAAAGAAAAATAAAATATCCCCAGATATAAACCTTTAAGAACCAAAAAGAAAGATCTGGAGGATTCAATGAATGAATCAATGAATAATCTAAATTTGGGAGAAACCCAACTATTTATAGAAAATCAAAGCAATCCTAGTTGGGAAAGAAAACCAACTTCTTGCAGAGTTCCAACTTCTTGTAATCCACTTCTTGTAGAATCTCCAAAGTAATCTTGTTTTTGAAGGAAACCAACTTCTTAAAGAACTCTTGTTACAACCTTGGTTTTGATTCATGGAATTTGACAACAAAAGGTCCTAACACCTACCATCCCTTGAACAAACCACAGCTTTCCACAAAGCTATATCTTCATTACCATACCTCTACCCCTACTTTAATAACAAGCATTCATTCACCTCTCCCAAACCTCTCACACCCAAACCTCCTTGACTTTTACTTTTTGTGATCTCCTTCCATTTGACCAAGTGCACTTTTCTTTTATTAACATTCCCTTCCCACAGAAATGATGACTGCAACTTGACTAAGGCTTTAACAACACCCTTAGGCATTCTAAAGAGAGAAAGAAAATAGATGGCAAATTAGCAAGGACTGCCTTGATCAAAGTCAACCTCCCAGCATAAGATAGTAATTTCCTCTTCCAAGAGGACAACTTTTTTTTCACCTTCTGCACAACTGGGTTCCAAGTACTCTGTTTCCTAGGATTGGCCCCTAAAGGGAGACCTAGGAAAGAGAAAGGTAATTTCTTAGTTAAGCAATTCAAAACCTTAGCAAACTCCTTAGTTTGATCTTCTTGGAAGCCCACTCCACACACTATACTTTTATGATAATTAATTCTTAACCCATACATCACTTCAAAACATCTCAACACCCTCTTAATGTTCAAAATATCCTCATTATCCCCTTCACAGAATATAATAGTATCATCAGCAAATTGAAGATGTGAGACACTCACATCATTGGAACCAACAGTAGCACTCCTAAATAATCCCTGTACTTTAGCCCTAGCTAGTAACAGGTTAAGCTCTTCTGCTGCAATAATGAACAAGAATGGAGAAAGAGAATCCCCTTGCGTTAACTCCTTTTGTGGCTGGAACTCCTCTGTAGGTGCACCATTAACAAGAACTAACACCAGATTTGTAAAAATACAAACTTTCATCCACCTAATCCATTTGTCACCAAATCCAAAATTTCTCATCATTGCCAACAAGAATTCCCAATTTATTGAATCATAGGCTTTCTCAAAGTCCAATTTTAAGATAATGCCTTTTTTGTTAGTCTTTTTCCACCAATCTACAACTTCATTTGCTATTAGCACCCTATCTAGGATATACCTACCATTGACAAAAGCTGACTGCACTTTATCTATCACAGATGGAAGGGCCTTCTTTAATCTTCTAGATAGCACCTTGGCCAAAATCTTGTAAACTGAGGTAACCAAGCTGATGGGTCTATAGTCCCCCAAGCCTATGGGATTGTCCTTCTTGGGGATGAGCACCATGAATGAACTATTAACACCCCTTGACAGCTTACCATTTGTGTGAAACTCATACAGCATTTGCAATATATCTCCTTTCATTATTTTCCAATATTTTTGAATGCAAGCTAAATTAAAGCCATCTAGGCCAGGAGCCATGTTCCCATCACAGTCCTGATTAGCTGCCCAGATCTCATCTTCAGTGAACATTGCTTCTAAACCCACTGCTGCCTCTGAAGAAATTGTAGCAAAAGGTATAGAAATCTGTGGCCTGAAAGTCCAATTTTCAGCAAAATGCTTTCTGAAATGGCTAACCACTGCTTGTTTCACCTGAGTTGGATCCTCATGTCTCACTCCTTCCACTATAACATAATCTATCAAATTCAATCTCTGCCTATTACTTGCGATAAGATGAAAAAATCTAGTGTTTTTGTCACCACACCTAGCCCATAACATTCTAGACTTTTGATGCCATATTCTTTCCTTGTTCCTACTAAGCTTCTAAGCCTAATTTCTAACCTCTCTTCTTCTTGTTGTTTCCAGCTCATCCAAAGGTCTAGTCTTTGCCTTCAAATCCCATTTATGTAGTTCTTGTTCTGCTGACCCCAGCTTAGTGCCTATATTGCCAAACACCTCCCTATTCCACACCCTTAAATGATTCCTTAGAGAGGATAACTTCCTCATTAATCTATACCTTGCCCACCCTGTAACCTGTGTGATCTCCCAAATATGCTTGATTTCAGCCAAGAATATAGGATGTGATGTCCAAGCATTAATGAATTTAAATGGTTTAGGTCCCCAGTCTTTATCATCTTTCTTTAACAAAATTGGAGAATGGTCTGAAATTGTTTTGGGTAAGCCCCATTGATTAAATGAAAACTTTTCCAGCCATAAGGAGTCAAACAAAAAACAATCTATCCTACTCCACCTATCCCCCCTTCCAATGCATTATACCAAGTGAATTGTCTGCCTAACATAGGCAGATCAGACAACTCTATCTGGTTCACAAACTCATTGAACTCCTTCATCTCCCTCTCTCTTCTTGAACACCATTTCCTCTCACACAATAATCTGATTTCATTAAAATCACCACACATACCATGGGTTTGGAAAATGGGGTTGTAAGCACAAAAGAGAATCTCATAATTTCTTTCTTTTCAACACCTGATTTGGAGCATATATATTAACAATCACACAATCAAAATCTTGAGCCTAGGTACCTGAAAGTATAATAAAATGCTTACCGCTGCAGCAGTCTTTTAGCTCAAAAACTTGTGGCCTCTAGATACACAGCAACCCTCCTACACTTCCTTCTGAATCCACCATCATATAACCCATCTTTTCAAAAGGTCACATGGATCTCATAAAAAGCTCCTCCATTGAATTCCTTCTTGTTTCTTGTAAAAGCAAGACATCCACTTTTCTATCCTTCACCAAATTCTTTATTTTGCCTCTCTTTTGTGGCCTTCTCAGCTCTCTGACATTCCAAGATAAAATCTGCATGATAAACTTACATTTTTCCCTTTAGTCACCTATTAGCAATCTATTAAAGTCTGACTGCCCCTGCCTCACTTACAACTCTTTGTAGATCATTTTCTTCAAGTTCTACTATTTTGTTGACTAGCTCATCTTCTTGATCTTGGCATTGCAAACCCAACAATTTTCCAATCTTCACTGTTGCTTGTGCTTCCTCCATTAAATTTTTCCTCATTTGTGTTGCATGACTTTGAGATGTAGACAAAGAGGTAGCAGTTGCTGCTGATGCTCTGAACAGGGCCCCTCTTTGAAAGCCAAGCCTTCCAACCATGCTTTTTTGTTTACTTTGGCCTCCTACAGAATAGATGGCTTTCTTTATCCCCATGCCCTTCTGCCGTGAGATACTAACTTTATTACCAACTGTTGCCTTGCTCTTTGTGTTTTTCCCAGCCCTCTTGACCATACTGGAATACGATATGTGGGGGAAATGGGCCACAGATGATCTAAGCTGGGATTGGGCTACACAGTCACTCAAGTCCGAGCCTACCCCCACTTTTAATTTGCTAGACTCAGGCCTAACCTGCAGGCTTTCAAGTAATACTTCCAAATTTATATTGGGTGTGACCCCCTCCGGCCATTCACAGCACTTACAAGTCCAGTATTGTCAACAGCCCTATCCAATTTTTGAATTTTACTCATCATTATCTGTTATGAGTTGACTTCCTGAAGCATACCCTCTTCTTTAGACCCAGCGCCTACCTTACCATTTCCCATGCTAACCCCTATGATAGCTTCGGCTGGTGTATACTTCCTATCATATCATCTACATATCTCATTTGATCTATCTGTCACTGTTTCCTGAACCCTACTGACCTCATCATCTTCATTTACCACCTCATTCTCCTTTGCTACAGTACCTCTGTAATCACACTTTGTCCTACCACCATTGCTAGACACTTGATCCACCTCCACAATCTCATAGCCTTTGGATTTCAGCTGCCGCATCTCATTCCCTCCGCTTTCACTGGGACTAGGAAATAAACACTTTGGGAGTTCTTCACAGACCCTTACTGGTATATATTTACCTTTGAATTCCAAAAAAACAACTGAATTAATCAACTCCATGTACCTTGTGATTACTCGTACTTTTCCATGCTGAAAATCTTGTGGGCTGTTAATATCTTCTTTGAATTGAACTACAGACCCCCAATGGCTACCAATGCTTCTAAAAGTCGTCACACTCCAAAGATTGATTGGGATGCCGAAGCAGTTTAACCAGACACATCTCTCTTGCTCCTTAAATTGGCTCTTCCCCCACTCTTCAACTGAATCACACCACTTCTTACCCCACCTGCCTATTTGTTCATTCCCTTCCTGCATCTGTTGAACAGAATTAAAAGTTAGCACTACTATTCTTTCTCCATTATCCCTAACAATCACATCCCTCATTCCCCTATTATAGGGTTTTGCTTTAAAACCTTCCACAGCTAAAAAGCTACTCAACTACACCACTAAACTTTCATAAAGCCAGTCGTTTTCTTCTTCATAAGCTCTAATCATTGCCTTCTCACTCTCACTTGCTCCTCATCTTACTAATGCTTCTGCATATGATTGCTTAACTCCAACACCTTGCCATTGCTGCTTTTGAGGCCGCTGGTGTATCAATCTGCCATCACTACAAGAAAAAACACTTTCTGTGACCAACATTTTGGTCGCGAAAAGTACCATATTTGGTCGCTAAAACCTTTTCGCGACCAAAATATGTTGGTCGCGAGTTGGTCGCTAAAGCCTCGTCACAGATAGTTTTCTGTGACCAAAAAAGCCTTTGGTCGCTAAAAGTGACCATTCACGACCAACTTTTTTGGTCGCGGAAAGTCCAATTCATATTACCCAAAAGTAAACTTTTAGCGACCAAAGGTAAGTTGGTCGCCAAAAGTCAACGCCTTGGCCCAAAAAATATAATTCTTTTGCGCTGCCTGGGATTTGAACTCTTGACCAAAGAGTCACCACACACACCCAATCCACTCTACCAACAACAAGCTTCTTGTTCATATTTGGAAATAAAAATATATAACCCATAAAAATTGGGTTATATATTATTTTATAAAACTTTTAATGCCTAAACAAAAAAAAAAAACATGTAATTACAGTAGTATTTTTTTTTTTTAGATTTATCCCGCCATAACTTTTCGCGACCAACTTTTCTTTTTGGTCGCCAAAGGGTAAGCTTCCGCGACCAAAAAACCCTTTTGGTCGCCAATAGTATACTTTCTGCGACCAACTTTTTTTTTTGGTCGCCAAAAGGTGATCTTCCGCGACCAGAAAATCCTTTGGTCGCGAATAGTATACTTTCCGTGACCAACTTTTTTTTTTTGGTCACCAAAAGGTGATCTTCCGCGACCAGAAAATCCTTTGGTCGCGAATAGTATACTTTCCGCGACCAACTTTTTTTTTTGGTCGCCAAAAGGTGATCTTCCGCGACCAGAAAATCCTTTGGTCGCCAATAGTATACTTTCCGCGACCAACTTTTTTTTTTGGTCGCCAAAGGGTGATTTTCCGCGACCAGAAAATTGTGGTCGCCAAAAGTTAAATTTTAGTCGCAGAAAGTAGACTATTTGCGACCAAAAAAAATAGGTGGTCGCCAAAAGTATTTTTTCTAGTAGTGCATCATCCCCTGTGTTCAACATCCCCTTCTCTTGGTGGCTCAGAGCATGAGGTTTTTGAAACTCTGCTCTTTTAACTTTCAGCGCCTTGTTATCGCACCACAAACCATCAGCCTTCAGAATCGCCATCTCTACCGCCACCTCACAATCATATTGAACAAAACCAAATCTGGAACCTAATACTCTTCTCCTCTTACCTGGTATGAACGCATCCTTGACCACGCCAAACTTTCTAAAAAGATTGAATAATCCTTTAGCATCCATGGACTCAGGGATGTTGTCCACAAAAATGGTAACCACCTCTGTCTTCTTGCGATATCCATCCTGATTTCCTACCATCCTCCTTCTAATCACTGGAATCCAACCTCCATTCATACCCATTGTTCTCAAAAAGTAAACTTTTTACAACTTCATCTACTTCTTGAATCTAACTTTCTTCACAATCACATGTCTTTTTCTTGCTATGCCCAATTACCACCATTGTCAAGCATTGTAACTTAGTTCCTAATCAAATTTTGCAAATCTAAAGTTATCCAATAAGGAAAGTTTCTGTTGAAATGTTCAAATTTTCAATCTTTTTCGTGTAGAGAAAAGTCCACTTCATACATTTATTCTCATGATCTCATCAATCTTCACCGAATCATAAGTTTAAGATCGCTTTATTGATCTCCTTTTTGACAAATTGTTACACAAACTTAAAAAATATAAAAATACAAAAAAAAAAAAAAAAAAAAAACATGTTTTTTTCAATAATTTGTTTTTAACCCTAATTTAATATGTTTATTATTTTATATTATTGTGTCAAGTTAACGTATCATGTCAAAAATTGTTATTCTTAGTTAGAAAATCTAGTATATGAAGCAATTAAATTTTTTTTTTCATAAATTAAATTTAATAAAACTAATCTCTACTAAATAAAATTATTCATAAAAATATTTTATTTCAATTCATTTCATTTCTCTAATACACAAAAATTATATCTTATTATTATATATTTTTTAGAATAATGCCTCGTAGCTCGAATGCTACGAGGCTCGAATGGCTCGAGGGAGGGAAGAGAGGAAGAGAGGGAGAGGGAGAGGGAGAGGAAGAGAGGAAGAGATGGAGAGGGAGAGGCAGAGAGAGAGAGAAGCAGACGGGAAGAGAGAGAGAAGACGCCGATGCCCCAGCTCCGATCGTCGCCCAGCCACCGATCGTCTCGCCTACCGCCGTCGTGCCCTCGCCGTCGTCGTCGCCCAGCTCCAGATCGTCAGATCGTGGCCTACCGCCGTCTCGCCTACCGCCGTCGTGGCCTCCGCCGCCTCCGCTTCCTCCTCCCTGTATTAGGGCCCCCTCCCCCTCCCCCTCCCCCCTCCCCCCTCCCCCCTGTATTAGGGCCCCCTCCCCCTCCCCCTCCCCCTCCCCCCTCCTCCCCCTCCCCCTGCGTCTTCTTCTTCTTCTCCCTTCTTCTCCCTTCTCGTTCTGCAACAAAAACCAGAGAAAAAAAAAAAAAAAAAAAAAACAGGGTCAAAACGACGTCGTTTTGACCCTCGAGCCACAATCTCGAGCCAAAGTTTCGAGCTACCAATCACTACTCTATTTTTTATTAGATTAGCTTTACAATAGTGACAAAAAATACACTACCTTCAATTTAAATATAATATTAAATTTAAAATTCAATTTTACACATGCATTTTTTTAATTAGCGACATGAAATTATATAAGAAATTCAAAAATATCACAACACCTTTCAGTAAATTTAACACTAAAATGTTTAATTAAACGAGCTATCCATATCAATTTTGTATTATTTAAGTTCAACACTAACTAGATATGTTTAATATTTACATTATTAGTCACATCACTTTTTTTTTTGTATAAAAAAAAAATCAACACTAACTCGGCAATTTCATGTATTGTTCCAATAGTATTATTCAAAATTCCCACCATTAGTCTTTTTGCTCAATCAATCAATTCAATCCCTAACTTGTTTATTTTTTTATTTTTTATTTTTTAATTGAAACGTAGAAATGCCATGCAAATACTTAAGAGTCTTCGAGTTAGGTAACCTGACTAGGCCAACACCTTGAGATATAACTCTCTAGAAGCTCTCTATAAAAACCACCAATCTCTACACCATTCTTATTCACAACACATTTTCATCACACACTGAGAAGTTGCTAGTTGTAATATATTTACAACAATGGCTTCATTTTCATCTTCTTTGAAGGCCTTTGTGGCTTTAGCTTTCCTTATGCTTTTCATTGGAAGCTCTTCTGCTCAACTTTCACCTACTTTCTACTCCAAGTCTTGCCCAAACCTTTTCACCACTGTGAAATCTGCAGTGCAATCTGCAATATCCAAAGAAGCTCGGATGGGTGCCTCCCTTCTTCGCTTGTTCTTCCACGATTGCTTCGTTAATGTAATTTCTCTACTTTGTCTTCTCTCTTGAAGTAGCGGTCTAAGATTTTTTAAAAGCTCATGCTAAATATTATAATGAGACGTTATTTTATTATGTAAACTGAAAATTTTGAGCTTTTGGTAACAAGAATTTTTTGAACTTTTTTTGGGTAGCCTTAGGTAATGGCTTAAGTAATGGTTGAGTCACCACTATTTAGTTGTTATTTAAAATTTTTCTTACATTAAAACATATAAGAATTTTAGGGATTAAGTTTTTTTTCACAAAAGTAAAAATTTTGTTGCAAAAAATATTTAGGAATCAATTTGTGTCATTTATGAGAGTTATTGCTAATCTTCTTGAAAAGTCAAAAAAAGAACTTTTAGTGACAATTTTTAAAATATCATCAATAAATGCATTTAGGAATTTGGTGCCAAACATGTTTACTTTTTGAGAAAAATTTGGTTCTCAAAAGGAAAAAATTCATCATTGAATATCCAATTTCATCGCTAAAATATAATGATACTTTCAGAATTAAAATATTTCTTTCTTAAAAGACAATCTTGTCCCTAAACTTCAATTTGTTGGGGTGTTAATTTTATAATTATTGTGCCTATGTTAATTTATGTAACTAGTGTATTTTGTTGGTGTTGCTATGGGTTGAGATTTTTTTGTTTTATTTACTTTTTATTGGACAAACAGTAAGAAATTCATTTGTTGTTGGTTTTGTTGTATACACTTAAACAATTGAAAAATAAAATAATGTTAGGAGAGAGGAAAATGATGTATTCTTGTCAAAACGTACATGTCTTAAAGGCACAAACAAAATTTAACATTTTTTAATAACTAGCTTTACTGTATTGTATATATATATATTTTTAAATTTTAAAATGTACATGTGAGATAAAATTTGCCCCTACCTAATTATAGTATTATTTTTTTTATTGACTTGAAAACATTATTAAAAATGCTTTAGTGTTAGAAGATGATATGATTGATTTCACTATCATTCTACGTGTGGAAAAGTAGGCTGTTTGGGAACTAGGAAATGACCACGTAAACCAATAATTAATCACAAAGACTCAAGTCTAAAATTAAAAAAAAAAGAAAAAAAAAAAGAAAAAAAAAGAAGAAGATAGATATTTATGACATCTAAAAAGATGTTAATGTTACAAGTCAAAATGATGGTGTTATATACTCTTCTATTTTATATTTTTATATTTTTTTTAGGATTGTGTCGGTCGTTTTACACACCAATAAGAAAAAAAAGGTGACATTTTGGTGTATAGCATTCAGGGCGGGCCCTAAGACAAGATGAGTGAGGTTGTCCCCTCGGTTCTCAAATTTTGACTAAGAAATAGGGCTCTCAAATAAAGTTTTATAATTTTTTTTTTTAACAATTGAATTAGTGAATTATTTAAAAATATTAGATGGTTGTTTGCCAAATGTATGAATTATTTATAGAATATTATTTGACTATACCAGTTACAATTGTCTTTGGAGAAATAAGATTGGTTTTAAGTTTGAAATTTATCAAATTTTACAATTCAATCTATTATGTCACGAAAAAGTGTGATAAACTAACATTGTTCACAATAGAAAATATTCCAAATT
Source organism: Camellia granthamiana (assembly GCA_036172215.1). Taxonomy (NCBI): domain Eukaryota; kingdom Viridiplantae; phylum Streptophyta; class Magnoliopsida; order Ericales; family Theaceae; genus Camellia; species Camellia granthamiana. Next base: position 142,899,744 of record CM069903.1, on the reverse strand, counting down.
TATATCAATATTAAAATATGTATGAAAGTCGGGACTCATTTTTTTAGTTCACCATAGGCCCCCCAAAAGTTAGGGCCGGCTCTGATAGCATTATCGTTTCTAGTGTTTTGCTTCGATGGCTAATATTGATCAATGCTTGTGTTTTGATTTTTCTATTGAATTTTTCAGGGATGCGATGGATCAATTCTCCTTGATGACACATCTTCATTTATAGGAGAGAAAAGGGCAGCTCCAAATTTTAATTCTGTCAGGGGATTTGATGTTATTGACAATATAAAGTCTGCAGTAGAAAAAGCGTGTCCTGGTGTGGTCTCATGCGCTGATGTATTGGCTGTTACGGCTAGAGATTCAGTTGTTATTGTAAGTAAAAGTAGTAATTATGCTTTCCATCATGTTCAACTCAAAAATTATGAAATTGGGACAAAAAGTCTGAAAGGTGTGGTGCAAATTCAGATTTAGTATGATATGTACCGCACTTAATGAATTTGATCCACTTGTTAAGTTTTGGCCGCTTTTCAAACTACTTTATTAGGTTTTGTAATAATTTTTTTGTGGTTCATGAACATGTATTTCTTTTATTCATGTTGTATTTTAGCTTGGAGGCCCCAATTGGAATGTAAAACTTGGAAGAAGAGATGCCAGGACAGCGAGTCAGGGTGCTGCCAATAGCAGCATTCCTCCTCCAACTTCTAGCCTTAGTGCACTTATCTCCAGTTTCAGTGCTGTTGGCCTTTCAACCAAGGACATGGTTGCTCTTTCTGGTATGTACTCTCTCTCTCTCTCAAAATGTATTGTTCATCTCACATTATGCAAATACTTTGGCAAAATAGCATTACTAATTATATAGTTGTAAGAAAAATGCTATGTGCCATTCTTTTGTAACATTACATGCGTAAATTCTAAGAATTGATTCTTTATTTAAAAAGAACCAAGAAAATAATATCTATATATAATGTGCCCTTATGATATAAAATGAGTGAAAAAATCTAGTGAAACTAGGTTCTCACACAATTGTTTGACATAGTTATTGTGTGGGCTTACAAAACTAGGTTCTCACACAATTGGACAAGCACGGTGCACCAATTTCAGAGCACGTGTGTACAATGAAACCAACATAGATAGTTCATTTGCTCAAACAAGGCAAGGCAACTGCCCAAGAACCGTTGGCTCAGGAGACAACAATTTGGCACCTCTTGATCTTCAAACTCCAACAAAATTCGAAAACAACTACTACAAGAACTTGGTCAATCGAAGGGGACTCCTCCACTCTGATCAACAACTTTTCAATGGTGGGTCAACCGACTCACTTGTGCAGACATACAGCAACAATCCAGGCACCTTCAACTCTGATTTTGTCGCAGCCATGATTAAAATGGGTGATATTAGCCCTCTCACTGGATCGAATGGAGAGATAAGGAAGAATTGCAGGAAGACTAACTAATCAGGGTCGTGATCATTTCATCTTCAATATTACTAATAAACTAGTTTCTTGTCTTAATTTGGTGATAGAAATATATGTTTGAAATAGTACTTTTTGGTGTCATTTTATGGGCAAGGGTGAGAAGAATGCTTGCTATGTTAAGCTATAAATGGATGTGGTTAGACTTTCAATTTTTTTAAGTCCTAAACGATCACACTTTTTTGTTAATTTTATATATTTTATATGGATGTGACTTTTAATTTTGTTTGAAGTTTTTGAACATTGTGATCTCACCAGTGGTTGGACTTTTAATTTTGTTTGAAGTTTTGTTATTGGGTATCACCACTAAACTGGGCTCCGGCTTTTAATTGGGCCATTGTAGGCATATATTATCAGAAAGCTATAAATGGGCCTTGAATTGTATAGCATGGCACTACAAACCATCTCTAACGCTCTATTTGATTAGGAGATTTGTGAATAAATTTATTAACGGAGAGAGAAAAAGTAGGTAAAATACAAAAAAATATATATATATATATTTTACCTAGTTTTATATACTTTTTTCATTTTTCTCTTTAAATTTCTTTCCAAATCCCTCAATCAAATATACCGTAATAGTTTGATGTATGAATTACATGTAAAAGGGGATGGAAATCCATAATAATCTGACCAAAATCAAAGAGCACTATGTTAATTTAGGTGATTCATGCATTTGGGCCTCCACTGAAACCATATCTGGCCCTTGAGTTTGGAGGGATTTTATTTGCACCCCAAAATCATTAAGGGTTGGTTTGGGGTGTCCTAAAAAAGTGCACTTTTTGACTTATTGGTGGATTTGGGTTGGGTTTGGGTTGGGTTTGATGTGATATGTTAGAGAGGTGATGTGATTTAAATAGGATGATGTGACTTAAATAAGATAGTGACTTTTTGGCTTTTTGGCTTATATATATATAATGAAAATAGTGTGATTTAAATAGGAATTTTTTAAAATAGTGTAAAAAAAATAGGGTGCATTAAGAGTAAATTATAATTTTAAAATAATTTATAGGATATATTGAGAAATTTTCATTATAACTATTCGTTACACTATTTTAAAAAATTCCTTTAAAAATCATTAAACAAAATTTTCATTATAACTATTCGTTCTGTTCACATATAAAACCAATTGGTGTAAGTTATATAGTATAACATCATATTTATTTATCTGTTCCTATTGATAACACCATGAAACTCTTGATTCGAATAAAAGCTGTAGAGACTCGTACTGGCGAAGGTTCTTTACCTTACACCCCAAGAGTTGAAAATAGACTCGTGCTTGTTGATGCTAGAGAAGGCAGTTGTATCCTAAGGATGCAATCTACATAACTGCCACTATATTGTTGAAACGTTTAGGAACAATTTGTCTTTCCCTTCACTTAAAAATAATTGAGTCAGCTAAACTAAAAAATTTATAAAAAAACAAAAAAAATATTGTAAAGCAAATTAAGGATGAAATTTTAACATATCTTTGGTTTTATTCTAAAAGATGAAAAAAATTGAATATGAAAAACACGTATAAGTAGTTTGGGCATATAAAATAATATTTTTTTAAAATTTATTGTGTATTGTTCTTATTAATCAAAATTTTAAAATTTTAATTAAATATACTAAATTATTATTTAAGTACAAATAGAAGCACCTGAGTTTGTTGTATGTTTCTCCAAGATTGACAATGGCCCAATCTGAAGGCATAATGGGCCTATAATTGAGCAAGACCTGAATAAGACTTCTATGATTTTGGGCAGCTATTTTTGTTATTCATCAATTTAATGTTGTCGAAAAGGCAGTGACTTTCCTTCAAACCATTATCTTTTATATATTTTTATATTTTATTTTGTGAGTCTCATCCCAGTCCCACAATAATTATTTGAATCATTTATTTGGTAGGTTTAGTAATAAAATTGAGTTGTGCAAAAATTCAATTTCATTAGATATCACTATAAATACATGAATAAATAATATTTTTAATTTTTTAAATAGACAACAACTATAACTTTAAACTTAAACCGTCCATATCATTAAAAAAAATTGTAATTTTTTTATCTGTTCATTGATATCTAATGAACTTGACTTTTTGAATGTATGAATTTCACTAAGAGATTTACAAGATGAATAGTTCAGATTATCGTTATCAGTTCAAAGTGGGATCCAAAAATAAAGTTTAAAAGAACATGAAGATATTAAATATGGAAAATGAAATTAACTACTCTTTTCAATTATTGGGTAACTAAAACTCAAAATGAATTTGTTTCATAGGCAGTTCTCAAATGAACAATCCTCAAAAAATGAACACCCTATCTGAAGATCTCTTTGGCCCTAGAAAACTTCATCTTTATCATTTGAACAACATACAATACTTATATTTTAAAATTAAAATTAAAATTAGAATTATATTTTACAGATTTGTGAGCACATCCACTAATATATGGGTGTGTGCAAATTTGTAAAATGTAAATTTGATTTTGATTTAAAAATATATATAATGTGTGTTGTTCAAGTGATAAATATATTATTTCCCAAACCAAAAGTCTTGATTTCGAACACCTTAATGTGTTTATAAAATTTTGTTGAATATTTAAACCATTATTTGATTTTGTTGCTTTATTTAAAGCTGTGTTTGTCGCACCCGCCAAACCGTCCAGTCAAAACTACCTATAAAATCTAATTGATTTACTCATCTACAGTTGAACGACAGTTGGGCTGGGAAAAATACACAAACCACCACAGGCGATCCAATTGATATTTTCACTTCAACCCACACCACTCTAACCCGTGCACACCTTACGTAATTATATTTTATTACGATTTCACTTATTTTTTTCATTTTTCTTTTCAAATCTTTATCCAAATTCATGAATCACAACATTAAAAAAAGTGTGTACAAGATGAATCGACTGACCAAATCTTACAGTTTTGAGAGGAAGCAAGGGGTCCTCTACTGTTGAATATTAATTTTTCGTTCCACGTTGTTTAGTTACAAAGATTATTTAATCCAATCATTGCATAATATAGCATAAACAACACATAATATGTCACTTCATGATTGAATGAAGATTTCATTATTTATTTTCATCTCTATCTTGTTCGTAATTTGAAAGTAAGAATTTGGTGTATTTGACAAATAATTTTATGGCTATAATTACCACATGTTTTTAAATAGTTTTTTTTTAATTTTTTTTTTTATTTTAAATACAATTTTTGTCTGTCGATGTTTTTTTTCCCTTTTCTCTTCTTACTTGAATCAACATTGTCAAACCCTTGCCCTCATTTCTCTTAGGTTCTTTTCTCCAACTCAGCTACACAATCTCTCTCCACAAAATCGTTCAAAATAATATATTTTTGATGTTAGATTAGTAGAAAAACCATGATTCATTTTTTTTATTTGCAACACATGTTTTCAAAAGTAATATGGGCTTATCAACCAATTCAATCCCTAATTTGTTTATTGTTAAACATAGAAATGCTACGCAATGTTAGTTTATGGAACTTGCTAGAGGCCAACACCTTGAGATATGTCATACTAGAAGCTTTCTATATATACTACCCTTTTCTACACCATTTGTTCATAACACACCTCTTCGTAAATTACTTGAGTTTTAATACACAAGAATGGCGTCATTTTCTTCTTCTTTCAAGGCCTTTGTGACTTTGGCTTTCCTTGTGCTTTTCATGGGAAGCTCTTCAGCTCAACTTTCTTCTACTTTCTACTCCAAATATTTTCCACAACTTTTCGCCACTGTGAAATCTGTTGTGCGATCTGCAATATCAAAAGATGCCAGGACGGGTTACTCTTTTCTTCGCTTATTTTTTCACAACTGCTTCGTTAATGTAATTCTACTTTCTTCTTCATTTTCTAGAAACTGCATAGCTAATTTTCTATGTGACATAATACGTTTTCCCAGCATTCTAAGTGTTCAAAATATAGATGTAAGCATCAAATCATGAATTCTTGACCATAAAGGATTGGTATCTATGACGCCTAAATATTGTTCAATGTCTTGTTTCGATGGCTAATATTGTATATCCTTAGACCATAATTGATTAAGGCCGAAATGTACATCATTGAGGCCGTTAATTAGAATCTCTTAACTTCACTTGCTGGTCAAACCGTGTATTTTATGTGTGTTGAATGTCAATCAGGTTGTACATCGTCGGAGCATAAAATGGGCAAAAAGACAAAATTTGGAGAGAGTTGACTTTTTCTGGAAAAGTCAAACTGATGTTTTAAACCTGTTTGGAAGTGAGTAGAAGTATAAATAGAAAAGGAAAAGGCTTTTCTAGGGTTTTGAAACTGTTGTAACCTAAAGAGGGAGGCTAGGGTTTGGAAAGGAGAAGAAAAGCAAAAGCTCCAAGATGTCTTCCATGGTGGTTTCTTCTCCTTCTACCTCCTTCCACTCCTCCATGAGTGGCTAATCTTATTTTTCTAGGGTTTTGATGAAACCCTAGCCATGTAACTATTTTGTTTTCCTTTTGATTCTCAATTATGTAAAGGTTTGAACCATTGTATGGTGTTTTAGAAATTCTTTATATATAATTTTCATTATTCTTTCGAATATTTGACTTTCTGTGATTGTTAAATGTTATCCATACAATTGTTTTCTTTTCCTTCATATTCAAGGTATGGGACAAACCATGCTACGAGGAACGAGTCGTATCATTACCATAGTTTAGAGTGAATGATTCGTATTACTTGAGATGGTTCGTGCTCGTACATTGAATGTGATAATCTTCTTGTTAAATGCTTCGAACTTGTAGTTGCAAAACATTAATCCGTTCAAACCATAGCATAATTGATTTCAATTAGAAACCCTAATTATGTGGTTAGTGGTGAATTCTTTGCCCTAGTTTTTCCCCCAATTCAGTAAACCAATTTCATTTATTATTAATAATTTAATTCCTTAGTTTAATTTATTCATTATTAAATTAGGTTATGATCATTCAATCTTTTTATCAAAATTAATTTAGGAATTTTGCGATTGAATTAATTTAATTTCACAATAGTCCCTGTGGATCGATACCTGGACTTGCCATTATTCTGATTGAATTTGGTATAGTTTAGTATTTAATTTTGGTGTGTTCAACGACCCATCAAATTTTGGCGCCGTTGCCGGGGACTTCTGGCGAAATTAGTTAATTTAAAGTTACATTCTTACTTTAATTTTTAGTTTAGGATTTTATGCTTTTGGTGTTGCTAAGTGTGCAGAGCGTTTGAAATTGGAGCTATCATTGAAGTGCAAGCGGAGCGCAGCCGAGCTTTTAAAAAAAAACCTGCAGCACTAAAGTGAGTAAACAGAAGCAAACACTCACAAGCAAAGCACCAAAGTGCTAAAACAAAAGCCAAAGCTCAATTGGGGATTGGAGATAACGTCTACACGTCAAGCATCCGCAAGACGAGTAAAGCATTTTCGTTAAACCGCTGTGAGTATTTCTTCCTTTGGTATTTTGCTTTCGTAACTTAGTGCACCGAGTCGAACTTATTGTGTGTTTGGGTAGTGTATGCACAGGCGTCGTTCTTGTCACCTTGAATTGTGGAGTTTGGACCTTGAACTAGAAAGGACCCTTAGGAGACTTAGGGCTTCTGCCCGTGTTCCTAGACTTGAGTATTCATATCCATACATTAAGCCATTAGAGATGGCAGATCCTAATGTCCCGAATGTGCCCAATCGGACACTTAAGGATTACTTTACACCCACCGCATATACATCACCATCATGCATCCAATTGCCCAACACCACTGCTGCTCATTATGAGATTAAGTCCAGCACCATACAAATGCTCCCATCATTCCATGGACTAACTCATGATGACCCTTATAAGCATTTGAATGAATTTCTGGAAATTTGCTCGACAGTGAGGATCCAGAATTTCACAAATGAGGCCTTAATGTTGCGATTGTTTCCATTCTCGTTAAAGGATAAAGCCAAACACTGGCTAAATTCTTTACCTGCTAATTCAATCACAACTTGGGACCAATTACAACAACGGTTCTTAGAGAAGTACTTTCCCATAGGTAAAACCAACCAACTTAGGCGAGCCATCACAAACTTTGCTCAAATGGATGGCGAGCAATTCCATGAGACGTGGGAAAGACTTAGAGACCTTCTCCAACAGTGTCCCCACCACCAAGTGCCTGATTGGCAACTTGTTCAAACATTCTATTATGGCTTAACTGAGCCACACTACCAAATGGTGGATTCGTCCTGTGGTGGGACATTTATGTCTAAAAATGATGCCGAGGCATGGCAATTGTTTGAGAACTTAAGTGATAATTCCCTTCACCATGCCTCTGCAGCCCGGCAAGTCCGGCAACCCGTAGTTGGAGCCCCGAAAAGAGGGGGCATTTATGAGGTCGGGCAAAACTTAGAGTTAGCCCAACAAGTAGAGGCACTATCCCGCAAGATAGACCACTTATTAGCTACGGGACATGCCCCTACCCAGCAAGATCAGCCTCAATTCCGTAAGGCATGTGTTATATGTGCGAGCCCTGCTCATGACTTGAGTGAGTGCCCTTCAGCATCACAATTTCCGGAGTTAGTCCAAGAGCATGCGAATGTGGCTCAAGGATTCTCCAACTCGGGTAATGACCCATACTCCAACACATATAATCCGGGATGGAGAAATCACCCTAATTTCTCATGGAGACCCCCTTCACAAGGCACTTCTTATAATCCTCCACCACCAAGGCAGAATTTCAATAATTTTGGCAACCAATCATCCTGCCAACCAATCATCCTACCAACCACCGCAACCTTATCGACCCCCACAACCGTACCGGCAACCACAACCCCCGCCTGTTCCTCAGGGCAACTCTGCCTTTGAGACTCAGGTGTTGGAAGTTCTCTCAGAACTTAAGGGGTTAGCACCGATAGTTCACTCCCACACTCACTCTATTGCCAAGATAGAGACCCAATTTGGTCAAATAGCTAACAACATGAATCGGAGAGAGGAGGGAAAATTACCAAGTCAAACTGTGGCCAACCCAAAGGGACAATACGGGGCAGAGAGTTCGGGTGGGAATGGTAAGCAACATAAGCAAGTGCAGGCGGTGATTGCTTTGAGAAGTGGTAGGGAGTTAGAGCCTCAGTCAATTGCACCAGATGCAACTAGAGTTAAGAAGGGTGACCATGGGGGTACACCTAATGAGAGCAAGGGTGAAGGGGAAACACTTAAGAGGGATGACTTAGTCCCTAGCACTCCATATGTGCCTAAGGCACCCTTTCCCCAGTGCCTTGACACACCGTCCCCTTTTAATAAGAAGGCGGCATCTATGGAGGTAATGATGGATGTCTTTAAACAGGTAAAAATCAACCTCCCCCTGTTGGAGGCGATTAAGCAAGTACCATCATATGCCAAATTTTTGAAGGACCTTTGTACGCAAAAGCGTAAATCTAGGACACATGTGTCCCAAAAGGTCCTACTCACGGAGCAAGTAAGCTCCATCTTGTTGAATGACACACCTCCTAAGGTTAAGGACCCGGGAGCCCCAACCATTGCATGCATTATAGGGGACCATTTTATTGATAGGGCCTTATTGGATTTAGGGGCTAGTGTCAATTTGTTGCCGTACTCTGTGTACGAGGAATTTGGGCTTGGCGAGTTGAAGCCCACTACTGTCACTCTTCAATTGGCTGACCGGTCCCTCAGAGTGCCACGTGGCATGATTGAGGATGTACTAGTTAAGGTTGATAGGTTCTACTTCCTTGTTGACTTTTTGGTGTTAGATATGGAACCGGTAGCCAGTTCTAAGAAACAAATCCCGGTGATCTTAGGTCGACCTTTCTTGGCTACGGCCAATGCATGCATTAATTGTCGGACCGGGGTTATGGAAGTTTCATTTGGCAACATGCAAGTGAAACTTAATATTTTCCAAGCATCCCAACAACCTCATGAGAGAGAGGAATGCTTATTAGTGGATGTTGTGGATGAGATTGTGGAGGAGGTTTTGCCCTCCATTCTTGTAGAGGACCCTTTAGAGGCTTGTCTAGCTCATTTTGGGATTGAAAATTTTGATATTGATGGGTCAGTTGAGGAGGTATTAAAATTGTTGGATGCGGGTATTATATACCCCATCTCAGATAGCAAGTGGGTGAGTCCCACACAAGTGGTGCCCAAGAAATCGGGCATCACCGTTGTTGAGAATGAGGGAGAAGAGTTAATCCCCACACGAACCACTACTGGGTGGCGAGTGTGCATTGATTATAAGAGACTAAATTCCTCGACTAGGAAGGATCATTTTCCTTTACCCAGGGGTTTGATGGACCCATTTTATTATGCTTGATAGATTGATTCCTTATTTTTTTTTATTATTTTTTTTTCTTTCCCTTCTATATTATTCTGTTTTTCTTTATTCTCGTCATATTTTATTAGCGTCTAGGAGACTTTAAATCCTCTAAAGGTGTAATTCCTTTGGTGTTTGCCGTGTCCGAACGGCATCTGACAGTCTGGTATAGCCACCTAATTGTGTTTGTAGTGAGTTCCTAGGAGACCAACTGAGACGGTAGAAACTAGAGTTCGAATGGCAAAGCCTAGAATACAAAGGTTTGGGATTTCCGAGACTAGAGTCTGGTTTAAATACCCAGGGGTGTGGAGATTGCTTCAAAACTAGCTCGGCTTGAACTCTGTATGATAGCCCCATAGGTTGAGGTAGCTTTATGCGCCTCGATTCTGGATACCGAATCAACCTAGTCTGTCACCCTGTTGGAGAATAGGGAAAGTTACAAACACAGTTAGGGAGAAAAGTAGTACCCGTGGTTTTCGCGTGAAGATTATACATTTAGTGGACATTCCGTTATTTTCTTTTGTGCTATATTTATTTCGGATGTCAATTGAAGGTAGAAATGCTTAGTTTTGATTTTAAAGAATAAAAAAAAAAGTTGTTTTATTTGTTAATTGGTGTTAAAAAAAAAAAAAAAAATGTGTTATACTTGTTCAATTTTACAACAAAATAAAAAAATAAAAAAGTAAAAACAAAATCTGTCTTGTACTTTAAAATAAAATTAAAAAAAAAAATCCCGCACGTGCGTCACTGTTCACGCACGTGCGGCACAATTTGGGAAAACAAATGTAGCACCCTGCTTTAAAAGCAGGTGCGGCACGCCGATTATTATATTAAAAAAAAAAAAAAAAAAATCAATCAATCGCGAGTTGAAATCGCCGCACGTGCGGCCTGGGCCCCGCACGTGCGGGACATTTGTGAAATTGAAACTTGCCCACTGCTATTAAAGCAGGTGCGGCTAAGTGCGGCCAAGTGCGCCACGTGGGGGAAATCAAATGTTTTGTTTTATTTTATTTATTTATTATTATTATTTTTTATTATTTTAATTTCATTTTAAATTTATTTAAGTAAATAAATTTTAAATAAATACATAAATAAATTTTAAAAATAAATAAATAAATATACAATTATTTTATTTATAATTTTTTTTTATAAAAAAAAATCGAATTTCAAATTTTATTTATTTATTTATTTATTTTATTTTTAATTTTTTATTTTCTATTTTGAAAAAAAAAACCCTCAGAAATCATGGTGCTAATAATAATCTTAATTTAGTTTTTATTTATTTATTTATTTTTTTTATTTACTATATTTGTTTAGTTTAAAATGCTTCGTAGTCATTCTGGTTAGTTTAATTAGTTAGTCGATTTTGGTTTTTTTTTTTATTTTATTATACTTGTGTAGTTAGTGATGTTATTTTTATTTTTCTTCTATACAATAATTGTTCATTTAATTAATAAGTAGTTTAGTTTTTATTTTATTTTATTTTCTTCTCTTCTATTAACCAAAAAAATAAATAAATAAATAAATAAAAAATAAAAAATCGGTTAGTTTAGGTTATTTTATTCCGTACTCTAGTCACTTTTGTAGTTTAGTTATTTCATAGTTTAGTTTAGTTTAATTTAGTTAATTTAATTTAAGGTCATTTTTTATTCATTTATTTGATTCTTTCTTTTCTTCAAAAAAAGAAAAAAGAAAAAAAGTGTGAAGTGTGTATATGTTACTCTCTGCCTACCTGGATGTGCATCTACAATTCTGGTAATATTCTCTCATTTCTCTTTACTTTTTCATTGAGGACAATGTCATATTCAAGTTGGGGGATGAGGGTTATATTTTCTTTTGTGCATTTCTATTTGGCTCATAATTTATGCTTATACCTGTTTCACTTGATTGCATTACTTCACTTGAGGTGACTTTTTACTAGTAGGGTGATGATATTTGCATATGTTAATTGGAGAGCATAGTAGACTTGTATGAAAATGGTTTATTGGGTAGATACTTGCATGCGATGTTTGCACGAGGAGAGTTGTCTGTGTTTGTGGTTTTAGTACACTTGTCATGAGTATGCCGTAATTCACATAAACACACTATCATAGCGGTGATCTTTTTATTATAATCCCTGGTGTACATCATTGATAATAGCTAGAGTTGCAGAAAAAAATAAATGAGGAGCCAAGATTCTCAGAAAAAAAAAAAAAAAAACACTTGACTTGTTTGGGTTCGTAACCTTTTTAACTCGAGTTATTAAGCCCGTAGGGGTGTCTTTACACCTAATGCCCTAAAACCGTCTGGTTTGGGAGTCATTGGCCTAAAACTTGCTACATGGGTTAATTAGAAAGCTTAAGGGACTTGAACATTGCACAGTTAAGGAAAAATAAGAAGAATGACTTATTCGGATTCGTAGCCTTTTCAACTCGAGTTATTAAGCCCGTAGGGGTGTCTTTACACCTAGTGCCCTAAAACCGTCTGGTTTGGGAGTCATTGGCCCAATGCTTGTTACATGGGTTGATTAGAAAGCTTAATGGATCAGGACATTGCACAGTCATTTAAAAAAAAAAAAAAAAAAACTTTTGAAAAACTTGGCTGCAACAGGTTAGTTTTTCTGTATATGTTGGGTGTTATTATGAGTTACACTGGGCTATTATAGTGGATAGTTAACTAATATGGAGATTGCACTTTACACCGAGGGTACTCATGACTTGTCTACTAGCATGCACAAGTATAGGGAACCTTACTTTTGTATTAACTGAATTGTGGTTTTGACTCAATAGGTTCCTTCATGCTTGTCCATTGTGTCTTTAATGACTCATGATGTCTCAATATCACACTGTAGTGGCACATAAGTTGATTGTTAGGTGGAGTAGTGTGGTCATTTGTTGTTGAGTATATATGAATATGTTAATGTTTGTGGGTATCATTTCTGGAAACCCTCACGAGATTTTACTCGTCCACTTGGGGTAACCTTGTGGTTTAAAGGCTTGTTGCATATGCTAAATGCAACCGTTTTCCCACGAAAGAGGAAATAGATATATTTTGTTTTATTTTATTTTATTTTACTTGCTTGAGGACTAGCAAGTAGTAAGTTGGGGGATGTGATTAAGGCCGAAATGTACATCATTGAGGCCGTTAATTAGAATCTCTTAACTTCACTTGCTGGTCAAACCGTGTATTTTATGTGTGTTGAACGTCAATCAGGTTGTACATCGTCGGAGCATAAAATGGGCAAAAAGACAAAATTTGGAGAGAGTTGACTTTTTCTGGAAAAGTCAAACTGATGTTTTAAACCTGTTTGGAAGTGAGTAGAAGTATAAATAGAAAAGGAAAATGCTTTTCTAGGATTCTGAAACTGTTTTAACCTAAAGAGGGAGGCTAGGGTTTGGAAAGGAGAAGAAAAGCAAAAGCTCCAAGATGTCTTCCATGGTGGTTTCTTCTCCTTCTACCTCCTTCTACCTCCTTCCACTCCTCCATGAGTGGCTAATCTTCTTTTTCTAGGGTTTTGATGAAACCCTAGCCATGTAACTACTTTGTTTTCCTTTTGATTCTCAATTATGTAAAGGTTTGAACCATTGTATGGTGTTTTAGAAATTCTTTATATATAATTTTCATTATTCTTTCGAATATTTGACTTTCTGTGATTGTTAAATGTTATCCATACAATTGTTTTCTTTTCCTTCACATTCAAGGTATGGGACGAACCATGCTACGAGGAACGAGTCGTATCACTACCCTAGTTTAGAGTGAACGATTCCTATTACTTGAGATGGTTCGTGCTTCTACATTGAATGTGATAATCTTCTTGTTAAATGCTTCGAACTTGTAGTTGCGAAACATTAATCCATTCAAACCATAGCATAATTGATTTCAATTAGAAACCCTAATTATGTGGTTAGTGGTGAATTCTTTGCCCTAGTTTTTCCTCCAATTCAGTAAACCAATTTCATTTATTATTAATAATTTAATTCCTTAGTTTAATTTATTCATTATTAAATTAGGTTATGATCATTCAATCTTTTTATCAAAACTAATTTAGGAATTTTGCGATTGAATGAATTTAATTTCACAATAGTCCCTGTGGATCGATACCTGGACTTGCCATTATTCTCATTGAATTTGGTATAGTTTAGTATTTAATTTTGGTGTGTTCAACGACCCATCAATAATTGTCTAAATGTGTTTTGGTGATTGTTCAAGGGATGTGATGGATTAATCCTCCTCGATGACACATCTTCTTTCATAGGGGAGAAGACAACATTCCTAAATGTTAACTCTGTTAGGGGATTTGATGTTATTGACAATATAAAGACTACGATGGAGTTTCCATGCCCCGGTGTAGTTTCTTGTGCTGACATATTAGCCATTGCTGCAAGAGACTCTGTTGTTATTGTGAGTACTAATAAATAATTAAATAAAATACGTCATTCCATCCAACATATAGAAGTACTAATCAAGGGCGGACCCAGGATTCGTTGATGGGGTGGGCTAATATTAAGGTAAAATTACACAATATATTTTAAGTATAACCACATAAGAAAAAAGAGAATTTAATAATATAATCTAAATTAATATCTAAATTTATTGATTAGAAACAATCTAATTAAGTTGTACTCGACGAGTCTCTAAATATTCGAATTCATCGATTACAAAATCTAGATCAATTTTCAATGTAAGGTCTTATTCAAGGTAGAGAGACAAGCAATCGGCAATAAATTCATCTCCCGTTGAATTGTGAATGACAATTTTAACATATTTCAGAGTTAAAAAACTAAGAGCAATATAGAACATTGAACAAGGCTGCATCATAAAAAAAACTAAGAGTAATATAATATTTGTTGCATAAAGACAAAATTTTAAAACCATTGTTAATCAATTCCATTCTCAACCAACGAAATAAAATAATTGGTTAATTACATTTACAAAAAATGTTAGGAAAGTGGAGTTGCTGTAGGCTATTAGAGACGACGCATAAGACGAAGTGAGGGCTACTTCCTATCTATTGAAAGATGTGAGAATTGTTTTGGAAGATTTGTTCTTTAAACAAATACAAACCTATTGGCCTGCCTATCTATTTTTTTGGGGTAAGTATTGGGTAGCTATTGGGCTGCCTATTTAAAAAACAAACAAAAAAACTATTGACCCTTATTTGGGACTAGGCTGGGAGAAGTTGGGTTGGAAAAAAAAATTTCTATAGATTTTTTAAATTTTGGGCTAGGCTGTAGCCACCTATGCCCAGCCCTAGATCCGCCCTTGGTACTAATTATGTTTTCTCTTGAGGTTTACCAATCATCAACATATCTTTTATAATTCATGCTACACAAATCACAACAACTTGGAGGGCCTAGTTGCAATGTGAAACTAGGACGAAGAGATGCCAAGACGGCGAGCCTAGCCGTTGCCAATAAAAATTTTCCTCCTCTTACTTCTAACCTTAATGAACTCATATCTAGATTCGATGCTTTTGGCCTTTCCACCAAGGACATGGTTGCTCTCTTGGTGTTCTCTCTTTTTTTCTCTCTCTCTCTCTCTCTCTCTCTCTCTCTCTCTCTCTCTCTCTCTCTCTCTCTCAAATAACGTAATTTTTCTAAATTATGGTATAATGTTGTTTGGCATTATAAAATCAAGTTCACACACAATTGGACAAGCAAGATGCACCACCTTGTGTATAATAAAACCAACATGGATAGTTCATTTGCTCAAATAAGGTGACACAGTTGTCCGAGAAACACTGGCTTAGGAGACAACAATTTGGAACCTATTGATCTTCAAACTTTAATAACTTTCGAAAACAAAAACTACATGAACCTTGTTACCAAAAGTGGCTCTTCCCCCTACCTAGGCCAACACCTTGAGATATCTAGAAGCTCTCTATATAAACCACCAATCTCTACACTATTCTCATTTACAACACATTTTCATCACAAACTGAGAAGTTGTTAGTTGTAATCAATGTTTCAAAATGCGGCGTTACGTAATGGTTGTGGCTGTTATGTAATGGTTACGGCGGTAGACACCACGCGTTACCCCTGCTTTTGCGATGTGATTAAGATTCGCAGGTGTGTCGACCGTAGCAGCCATAACTGTGCCATAATGGCTATAACAGGCCGTTACGCACCGTTACACAATGTTTTAAGTTGATTCTTTTAAAAAAAAAAAAAAAAAGACAAAAAAGACAAAGCAAAACAAAGCAAAAGGCTGAAAAAATATATATTGAACAGATTTTGTACATACCTTTATGGTTGAACAGATTTTGTATAGATTTTGTCTTCAAAACTCTTGAGTTCTTTCCAGACTATAAACCCGTGAACCACTTTAAAGTCTCAGATTTTCAACCATCTTCAACTGACTTTCTGATTTCCAACCTGCAAACTAAGGAGAAGTAGGGCACGGCCAGCCCGTGGCTCACAACAACACAACAGCAGCAACACATGTTTAGACCACGGTACATGGTAGTAGCTTGCTTACGCCCGTGCTCCATGCTGGGCCAAGCCATGATCTGATGGTGACAAGGGCAGGTTCTGGCACAATGAATGGCTCTCCGATAGCAGTTGGTGTTCAAGCAAATTCCAGGGGCATGTTTACACAAAATGGAGCTTTACTTGTACCTAATTTCGTTCCACCGACGGTACATGCTACCCACATACAGAGTGGGTCTCTTTTGGCTCTGACGCCGAGTTTGTAAGCCCAACCTAGTATAGTCGTGGAGTGCAATGGACTTTATGGAACCCAATTCGATGTCCCATCACCAAATGGCTTGTCCATAGGTGCCAATGGCCAATATCGTCATGTGTCTTCACCAATGGTGAATTCTCAACACCCAAATGGCCAAGTCGCTCCAGGCTCGATCTTCGAGTCCACAAGCCAAGTTCTAGGAATACCATCATCAAGTTCTCTCCCTTAACAGTTTCTCACTCTCGCCGATGTGCGAGCTATGTTTGATCTCAAACGGGGCAAGAGAACTTTACCCTCTTTTCCCGATCCGAATATTAAGCCACGATACCCTATCGAAATGTTGAGTTATCTATACCTGAAGGGGTACACAGTGTCAAAGTTCATCAAATTCGATGGCAAACAAGGAAATGCTCTAGAACATGTTATTCCGTTCATTGAGACTCTGGGGTTCATGATTCAAATCATGTCCTCCAATTAAGAGAATTCTCCAAATCCCTCACCGACTGAGCATATAGTTGGTATGTTAACTTGGCCCCAAACTCTATCCGAAGTTGGAAGGAGATGGTTAACAAATGCCATGCTAAATTCTTTTAAGTGGCCGAGAAAGTGACCATACTTACCTTGTATAAGGAAAAGCAGCGGGAGAGTGAAGACATTCTCCAATATGTGAAGTGGTTCCAAGACAAAGCCATGGATTGTCACGAGGCTATGGAGGAAAGCTACTTGGTCCAAATATGTGTTGAAGGGGCATTGAACAGGTACAAGATACTTATTGTTAATCACAAGCTACCCACCTTCTCGGCACTAATTGAAGCATCTCGAAACATCAACATACCTCAGTCTCAAGAGATCGGATTTGAGACTAGTTATAAAACCAATTTCAAATCATCTTGTCTTCTACTTGAAAGTTGCAGGGGAAGGGATTAAGAGGGTAGAAGAGGAAGAGTTGCAAAGCTAACACTTGTTTTTCGTGTAGTATTGAGAAGGTGAAGGCCTTAGTCAAAGAATGGGTGATAGACGGGGAATTGAAGTTGCCTTATATCGAAGAGCTTTTACCGAAGAAGGATCGCAAGGGCCCTAATTATTGTGTTTTCCACCAATCACTAGGACATCCTACAGAAAAGTGTCGGGCACTTAAGAAGATCTTTAGAAAGAAAGTTGAAGCAAATGAGCTAAGTTTCAAAGAACAAGGGCTCCAGGATATATTAGAAAACGTGGCTATGATGGCGTATGACAGGCCAATGATTGAAACAATTGAAAACTAAGAAGATGGGGAGCACTCCCTCGAAGACGCCCTCAAGCCGGAGGATGAGAAACACTTCCTTGAAGATGTCCTCAAGCTAGAGGATCAAGAGCACTCCCTCGAAGACGCCCTTGAGCTAGAAGATGAAGAACACTGTTTCGAAGACACTTTTGAGCCAAAAGGTGAGGAAGTTTCTTATAATGAACCTTTCAATCCAGAAGGAAGAGTTGGTTACGAAGTATCCTTCAATCCAAGAAGAAAGCATCATGTTTATATGCCATCCTACTTCAATGAGACTGAGGAGTTGGTTAGCCATGATCCGCCAAGTATAGAGAAAGATCTAGATCACTATGCAAAGACTCTCCAAGATAACATCAAGTTCAAACCACTTTTCAATTAGCTTGGGCTTTCTAGGGAAGCGAGAACTGAAATTACCAAGTCCATTATCAACACTGCCGAGGCACACCATGAGGGAGGTGCGACAGTTGAGGGATCTATTCTAAGGAAAACAAGGGAGTAGACTGGTGCTATAATCTTTTCTGAGGTAGATCGAAAGTACCATTTTCCGCACAACCGACCACTCTATGTGACCGTTTACATCAATGAGGTTGAGTTCAAGAGGGCTTTGCTAGATAGCGGAGCTTCTATCAGTATCATAACCCGGGCAACTCTAGAGAAGGCAAGGATTTTCGAAAACCACATCATGAAACAACCAGTAGTCATCACGGGGTTTCGGAGGAGAAGAGAGAGTTGCTTTGGGGTATATGATAGTTGATTTGGTCGTAGGGGTGATTCCCTCGGCCACTGGGTTTCATATCTTTGACTCTGAGACAAATTATCACATTATCTTAGGGAGGACTTGAATACACAAGTATGGTGCTGTGCCTTCAAGTTATCATTAATGTGTCAAAGCTAAGTTGGGAAATGAGATAGTGACTATAGAGGCTTCAGAAAGACTTTTTGGTACATCTGAGCCTTGTTACTCAGATGACAAACCAAAGGTCGAGTCAAGCAAACAGCCATTGTCCTAGCTTTCCTCTTTGTCCAAAAGCACTCTTGTCCCTTGGAAGATGATAAAGGTTTGAGAGGGAGGCAATACGGTGTATTACTTATGAAGGTGTGGGGGATCTGTTTCTCCCATAGCTGGCCCCTAGTTGAAGGAAGAACCTCCTGATAAGGAGATAGTGTTAAAGCCCAAAATGGCTCCAGAAATGTATGGAAGATTAACTGAAGCCACAACTCAAGTAACTGGTGAAAGCTTTCCAAATGACCTTGCAACTCTAAGGACAAAGGCCAACATTCCATAAAAGAATTCCATCTATGACATTTACAATTTATATTTACTACATTGTCCAAGAAGTTTTATCTATCTTTCTTATGTTATGAAGAAATTTATTTCCTCCATATTGTGTATCTCCATTAGAAGTTCATTTTCTCTATATTGTGTATCTTCATTATGTTACGTTGCTTGAGACAGTTTTCAATTTTTGTTGCCCCTCGAAGAAGAAGAAGTAGTAGACTCGGTTGCCAACTAGAAAGGATCTTTCTTGCCAAAGAAAGGAGTGTGCTTCCACCCAGACTTCCGAGGGACAACCCTTGCTTCCATTAGTGCGGGTTTCGAGGATCTTTATTGTCAAAAAAAGAAATGTGCTCCCACTCGGACTTTCGAGGGATAGCCCTTGCTTCCATTTGGACTTTCGAGGGACAACTCTTGTTTCCATCAGTGCGAGCTTCAAGGATTTTTTCTTTTATTGAAGTAGAGTGTGTGCCACACTTAGACTTCCGAAGAATAGCCCTCAAGACTCGGTTGCCTACCAGAAGGGATCCTTCTTGCCGAAGTAGGGTGTGTGCTACTTTCGGACTCTTGAGAGACAGTTTTGCTTTCGTTCGGACTTCCGAGGGACAACCTTTGCTCTCATTAGTATGGATTCTAAAGGCCCCGGGGTCATGGATTCTAATGTGTGTTGTTCAAGTGATAAATATATTATTTCCCAAACCAAAAGTCTTGATTTCGAACACCTTAATGTGTTTATAAAACTTTGTTGAATATTTAAAGCATTATTTGATTTTGTTGCTTTAGTTAAAGCTGTGTTTGTCGCACCCGCCAAACTGTCCAGTCAAAACTACCTATAAAATCTAATTGATTTACTCATCTACAGTTGAACGACAGTTGGGCTGGGAAAAATACACAAACCACCACAGGCGATCCAATTAATATTTTCACTTCAACCCACACCACTCTAACCCGTGCACACCTTACGTAATTATATTTTATTATGATTTCACTTATCTTTTTCATTTTTCTTTTCAAATCTCTATCCAAATTCATGAACCACAACATTAAAAAAAGTGTGTACAAGATGAATCAGTTGACCAAATCTTATAGTTTTAAGAG
Source organism: Camellia granthamiana (assembly GCA_036172215.1). Lineage (NCBI taxonomy): Eukaryota > Viridiplantae > Streptophyta > Magnoliopsida > Ericales > Theaceae > Camellia > Camellia granthamiana. Next base: position 142,879,706 of record CM069903.1, on the reverse strand, counting down.
GAAGCAAGAGATCCTCTACTGTTGAATATTACTTTTTCGTTCCACGTTGTTTAGTTACAAAGTTTATTTAATCCAATCATTGCATAATATAGCATAAACAACACATAATATGTCACTTCATGATTGAATGAAGATTTATTATTTATTTTCATCTCTATCTTGTTCGCAATTTGAAAGTAAGAATTTGGTGTATTTGACAAATAATTTTATGGCTATAATTACCACATGTTTTTAAATAGTTTTTTTTTAATTTTTTTTTATTTTAAATACAATTTTTGTCTGTCGATGTTTTTTTTCCCTTTTCTCTTCTTACTTGAATCAACATTGTCAAACCCTTGCCCTTATTTCTCTTAGGTTCTTTCTCCAACTCAGCTACACAATCTCTCTCCACAAAATTGTTCAAAATAATATATTTTTAATGTTAGATTAGTAGACAAACCATGATTCATTTTTTTTATTTGCAACACATGTTTTCAAAAGTAATATGGGCTTATCAATCAATTCAATCCCTAATTTGTTTATTGTTAAACATAGAAATGCTACGCAATGTTAGTTTATGGAACTTGCTAGAGGCCAACACCTTGAGATATGTCATACTAGAAGCTTTCTATATGTACTACCCCTTTTCTACACCATTTGTTCATAACACACCTCTTCGTAAATTACTTGAGTTTTAATACACAAGAATGGCGTCATTTTCTTCTTCTTTCAAGGCCTTTGTGACTTTGGCTTTCCTTGTGCTTTTCATGGGAAGCTCTTCAGCTCAACTTTCTCCTACTTTCTACTCCAAATATTTTCCACAACTTTTCGCCACTGTGAAATCTATTGTGTGATCTGCAATATCAAAAGATGCCAGGATGGGTTACTCTCTTCTTCGTTTATTCTTTCACAACTGTTTCGTTAATGTAATTCTATTTTCTTCTTCATTTTCTAGAAACTGCATAGCTAATTTTCTATGTGACATAATACGTTTTTCCAGCATTCTAAGTGTTCAAAATATAGATGTAAGCATCTAATCATGAATTCTTGACCATAAAGCATTGGTATCTATGACGCCTAAATATTGTTCAATGTTTTGTTTTGATGGCTAAGATTGTATATCCTTAGACCATAATTGTCTAAATGTGTTTTGGTGGCTGTTCAAGGGATGTGATGGATTAATCCTCCTCGATGACACATCTTCTTTCATGGGGGAGAAGACAACATTCCCAAATGTTAACTCTGTCAGGGGATTTGATGTTATTGACAATATAAAGACTACGATGGAGTTTCCATGCCCTGGTGTAGTTTCTTGTGCTGACATATTAGCCATTGCTGCAAGAGACTCTGTTGTTATTGTGAGTACTAATAAATAATTAAATAAAATACGTCATTCCATCCAACATATAGAAGTACTAATTATGTTTTCTCTTGAGGTTTACCAATCATCAACATATCTTTTATAATTCATGCTACACAAATCACAACAACTTGGAGGGCCTAGTTGCAATGTGAAACTAGGACGAAGAGATGCCAAGACGGCGAGCCTAGCCGTTGCCAATAAAAATTTTCCTCCTCTTACTTCTAACCTTAATGAACTCATATCTAGATTCGATGCTTTTGGCCTTTCCACCAAGGACATGGTTGCTCTCTTGGTGTTCTCTCTCTCTCTCTCTCTCAAATAACGTAATTTTTCTAAATTATGGTATAATGTTGTTTGGCATTATAAAATCAAGTTCACACACAATTGGACAAGCAAGATGCACCACCTTGTGTATAATGAAACCAACATGGATAGTTCATTTGCTCAAATAAGGTGACACAGTTGTCTGAGAAACACTAGTTTAGGGGACAACAACTTGGAACCTATTGATCTTCAAACTTTAATAACTTTCGAAAACAAAAACAACATGAACCTTGTTACCAAAAGGGGCTCTTCCTCCTACCTAGGCCAACACCTTGCGATATCTAGAAGCTCTCTATATAAACCACCAATCTCTACACCATTCTCATTTACAACACATTTTCATCACAAACTGAGATGTTGTTAGTTGTAATTAATGTTTCAAAATGCGTCTGTTACGTAATGGTTGCGGCGGTAGACACTATGCCTTACTCCTGCTTTTGCGGTGTGATTGAGATTCGCAGGTGTGTCGACCGTAGCGGCCATAACTGTGCCATAATGGCCATAACAGCCCGTTACGCACTGTTACCCAATGTTTTGAGTTGATTCTTTTCCAAAAAAAAAAAAAAAAAAAGAGGCAAAAGAAAACAAAACAAAAGGCTGAAAAAATTTATCTTGAACAGATTTTGTACATACATTTATGGTTTGAACAGATTTTGTATAGATTTTGTCTTCAAAACTCTTGAGTTCTTTCCAGATTGTAAACCCATGAACCACTTTAGAGTCTCAGATTTTCAACCATCTTCAACTGAGTTTCTGATTTCCAAGCTGCAAAGTAAGTAGAAGTAAGCCACAACCAGCTCATGGCTCACAGCAACACATGTTTAGACCACGGTAGATAGTAGTAACTTGCTTGCGCCCGGGCTCCATGTTGGGCCAAGCCAAGATCTGATGGTGACCAGGGCAGGTTCTGGCATAATGAATGGCTCTCCGATAACAGTTGGTGTTCAAGCAAATTCCAGGGGCATGTTTACACAAAATGGAGCTCTACCTATACCTAATTTCGTTCCACCGACGGTACATGCTACCCACATACAGAGCGGGTCTCCTTTGGCTCTAACGCCCAGTTTGTAAGCCCAACCTAGTATAGTCGTGGAGCGCAATGGACTTTATGGGACTCAATTCAATGTCCCATCACCAAATGGCTTGGTCCATAGGTGCCAATGGCCAATATCGTCATGTGTCTTCACCAATGGTGAATTCTCAACACCCAAATGGCCAAGTCGCTCCAGGCTCGATCTTCGAGTCCACAAGCCAAGTTCTAGGAATACCATCATCAAGTTCTCTCCCTTAACAGTTTCTCACTCTCGCCGATGTGCGAGCTATGTTTGATCTCAAACGGGGCAAGAGAACTTTACCCTCTTTTCCCGATCCGAATATTACGCTACCATACCCTATCGAGATGTTGAGTTATCTATACCTGAAGGGGTACACAGTGTCAAAGTTCATCAAATTCGATGGCAAACAAGGAAATGCTCTAGAACATGTTGTTCCGTTCATTGAGACTCTGGGGTTCATGATTCAAATCATGTCCTCCAATTAAGAGAATTCTCCAAATCCCTCCGCCGACTGAGCATATAGTTGGTACGTTAACTTGGACCCCAAACTCTATCCGAAGTTGGAAGGAGATGGTCAACAAATGCCACGATAAATTCTTTTAAGTGGCCGAGAAAGTGACCATACTTACCTTGTATAAGGAAAAGCTGCGGGAGAATGAAGACATTCTCGAATATGTGAAGAGGTTCCAAAACAAAGCCGTGGACTGTCACGAGGCTGTGGAGGAAAGTTACTTGGTCCAAATCTGTGTTGGAGGGCATTGAACATGTACAAGATGCTTATTGTTTAATCA